>CAWUFW010009216.1:0-600000 GCA_963921515.1 Calotriton arnoldi
TGTCTGCGGAGAAAAGGAGGGGAAACAGCGGACCCTTCGGCCAGGTCCGTAATGAAATAACCGTTAACAATAAAATAACACCAAACAGACAAAGCCAGCACACAGAGATAGGGATAGCAGCGAAGAATAGTGGGAGCGAAATAACAGATTTCACAACCTGACTCGGCTACATACTGCCAGTCGAGTAGGTATGCAATCTGAGGGCAATCACAGAAAGGAGGACAGAGGATTCCCGGCAAACCTGCACTGTGTGCTAACTGACCTCTAGTTGCAGCACCGGACATCCTCTCTCATCTACCGAACAAATTTCTATTTATCACATCCTGGCCTTAGAAAAGACACCCGGGTAACTGTGGTAGGTAGAATTAGAATATTTTGTATGTTTTGCACAGCATTCCATATTCTTAATGGGTGCTGCGAGTAGTTGCTTGTATGTTGAGGAGACATCGGGATGCTCCAATAAAGTGTCTTAACTACTTCATAAGTTTTATATCGTTTATCCTTACAACATATTTTGGTGACGGGTTGGAGGAGCATAAAAGAACTCAGAGGGAGCATCCAGATATATCTCATTTTGACTTTGAGGCGTTTATAGCGTGTGAGGGAGTGCATTAGTGACTAGCAGAGCAGTTACAAGCCACTTGAATTTCCTCAACAAAACACAGCGCATTTCATTTGAGTACGCCTGGACCACTGATAACGGAGAGCTGCAGACACTGGGGATCCAAGGGAGACGTCAGAGAAAACAAGTACAGCTTCTGTTGGTTTCTGGTGACATCAGCAACTTTTCCGCTGCTGCGCTGAAGCAAAGATCTTTGTAGTTTTAGTCTTTTTGGAGGCGCCATCTTTAGAGAGGCTTTCTGCATCTTGTGAGTGGACGAGCCTTCTCCACCAGCAAGGGACGAGTACCGTCGTAGAGGTATTGTTGGTGTTTGAGAAGCAACGTGGCGATGCACACACCAAACTGTAAGTGTTTTGTGCGTTCAACACGGTAATGTGCACACTATAATTTTGTTTGCAGTAATCTAAAGTGAGCGGTGATACGCACACCAAACTGAGTGTTTTGTGTACTTTATGGTGAGCTTTGTTAGCGTTCAACATATGATAAGCAACGTTTTCATTGATTCCAGCACTCCTACAGTGATACTTCAATTTTCTTTTGTGCATTTAAAAAGAAAAAGGTGCAGCATTAGTTTTTCAAGCGTGGTGGATTTCATTTTGTTTGAAATATGTCGGTAACATGTAGAAATCCTCCACCTCCATTTTTTAATAGCCCTAATCAGCCATCTATGAAATTAGAGAAATGGCTACAGCATTTTAATGATTACTTATTAGCTATTAATGGCAATACCTTTCTGGCTTCCAGGAAAAAGGCACTTTTGCTAAACTTAACGGGCACAGATACTGAAGATGTTTTTGAACGTTTGCCACCACTTATGCCACCACATGGTGTGGAGCAGATAATTATGACGGTTTTTCAGAAGCTTTAGAGCATCTCAAGTAAAGGTTTAAGGAAGATACCCCTATTGTTATAGAAAGATATAATTTCTACACCAGACATCAGTTACTAGGGGACAGGTAATCCATACATTACAGACCAGATCATTATTATTTGTTCTAATAAAAAAAAAAACAAGAGCAACTCCTTCATCAGCGGAATCCAACGTTACAGGAAGCATTTGACATAGCCAAGAGTGTTGAGCGTTCCATCATTTCATTTAAAACTATTAATGTAGATAGCACTTCTTTGGGTGTAGCAGCGGTTTCTCTAAAACGTGCCAACAAAGCAGTGGGATTTAAAAATAAGAAGAGTAAACCTTTTGTACAAGTAACTTCGACTAATAGATCTCAAAGTATGCGTTGCTGTTCAAAAACACATGCTGCTCAATTTAAGTTTTGTCCAGCCAAAGGTAGAGAGTGTTTTAAGTGCGGAAAGTTAGGACATTTTGGCACAATTTGTCAAAATTCTGTGAAACGGGTATCTAGTGTGCATGATGACAAATAAGAGTTTGGTGTAAGAGAAGTGTATTGTTTATCTACATTAGGTTATTTAAAGCCAAAACCCTAAAGTGTGGCAGGTACAAAACTGCCTCTCTAATTCACCTCACAAATCAGAGGTGAACAAATTAAATAATATAGGTGCTAATAGACAGCCTGGTATGAGGCCGCTGTAAGCCAAGATTTAAATAGTTTCAGCTACCCAACATCCCCAAGGATATCCCTGAGAATGTTGTGTTGTGCATTAGAGAACAAGTTGAGTGTGATGTTATAGTACCAGAGGAGGTGTTAGGAGACACTCATAACATAGGTAATATAGAATCTAATGCAACAGTTAAGGAAGCTCATATGGTTGCCAGCAGTGAGGTCAAAAGTATTGATGTAAATACTGAACTGTATGTACCACCCATGTGCGAAATCACTATTGAGGACAGAAAGTTAAAAGTAATGGCGGTTTCAGGATCCCTACATACCATTATTTCTGATGTTTTGTTTTTAATTGGCAAAACAAAGACTAAGAACCTACTGAAGTGAAAGTTTTTGGTTTTGGAGGTAAAGAAATCTATATGATGGGATATTTTGTAAGTACAATAAGTTTTGAACATAAAAGCATTTTTGGCAAAGTGTATGTAACAATTGATGAATTACAAGTATTAGGTTGGAGACATTAAGGGAAATTTGGCATCACCTTTAATCTCAACGCCAAGGTCCAAGTTTGTTTAGCAGAGGATATGGTGAGAGTGCAGAGCATCTTTAGTGGGGAAAAGGAGTTTGAAATTGTGTTACGGAAGCACAGCAGTTTATTTAGAAAATAACTTGGTAAAGTTAAAGGTTTTTCACATCAAATTTAACTTAAGGAGAATGCTGTTCCCACCAAACATAAATTGAGGCATGTGCCTTTGTCGGTTCGTAAGGATTTATCCCAAATGTTAAAAAAATATATGTGTGAAGATGGAATAATTGAACCTGTTAATTCTTCAGAATGGGTATCTCCCATTGTTCTTGTAAAAATAAAAAATAAAAAGGCGACCTTCGTGTATGTTCGGATTTGAGGTCAGTTAATAAGCAAACCCTAGTGGATTGACATCCTTTGTCTAAGGTAAATGAGTTATTGGCTAAGTTAGATGGGGCAAAATATTTTTGTACCACCGATCGAAGGGCGGCTTATCATCAAGTAGAGTTGATAGAAGATTCCAGACATATCACCACGTTTATTACCACTGATGGTGCGTTTAGGTATATCAGAATGCCTTTTGGACGTGCCTCTGCCGCATCAGTATCCCAGAAGTTGATGTTTTGTCTCTTCAGGGATGTCAATGGGGTAGTGGCTTTTCAGGATGACATTTTGGTATATTCTGAATCTGAGGATCAACACTTTTGTATCCTTAACAAAGTCTTATCTATTTTAATGGAAAAAAATATGACGATTTGTTTGGATAAAATCAAATTCCTAGTTCAGAAGGTAGAGTATTTGGGATATACCATTAACATCAATGGCATTTATCCCAAGAAAAATGTTTTGGAATCGTTTCATAATATGCAGATTTCTGTTGACAAAGAACAACTTAAATCATATTTGGGACTATGTGAGTATTATGCGAGATTTGTTAACAAATTTTCTGATATTGTACACCCTTTACGGTTATTACTTAAAAAGGGACAGCAATTTGTTTGGTGTGAGGAACATACTAGGGTTTTCAACAACTTGAAGGAAGGTATCATTTTGTCAAAACCTATGTCTCCTTTTTGACATAATGATGTGAATGTAATCACAGTCGATGCTAGTGCTACTGGTTTGGGAGCTGTCTTTTCTAAAGTTAGAGAAAGAATTGAGCAAACTATTGCTTTTGCATCAAGAACTTTGTCTGTTGCTGAATCTAGGTATTCAACTATTGAAAGAGAGGCTTTAGGATGCACTTGGTCAGTTGAACATTTTAAAATGCATATGTGGGGGAAGCCTTTCCATTTGAAGATAGATCACAAACCCCTTATTTCTTTACTATCTAACCACGGAATGGGGAAAGCTTCTTCTAGATTGGTAAGGCTGTTATCCAAATTGTTTGAATACAATTTTACAATTATGTATTTACCTGGTGTTCAGAACGTGAGGGCTTATTGATTGTCTATCCAGGTTGGCAGGAGATGTTCCAATTTCTACAGATGAGCAGTTTCAGAAAGAATGTGTTGTGGCTACAATTGAAGAGGTTGTTTTATCTGTTGGTCAAGTTTTGACCAAAGAAGAATGGATTGCAGACAGCCATTCTGATGTTGTGCAGAATGAAATTAAAGAGTTTATTGTGACGGGATGGACGTCAGAAAAACATTTATCCAAAGAGCACCAAGTATTTTGGAAAGTCAGATGATTTGTTTTTGGAAAATGGTGTAATTATCAAACGGGAATGTGTTGTTCCACCTGCAGGCATCAGGAGGAAATTAATTATTTCCATTGCTCATTTGGGGCATTTGGTGCAAACTAGCATCATAAAAAAAGTTTGAGAACTTTTCTAGTGGCCTTACATGGACAGCAACATTATTATATTTGTTCTCAGGTTCAAGTCACCATTCCAGAAGTTCCTTGGTCCAAATTAGGTATTGATGTGTTAGGAACCTATGACGGTATTGTATCAGGAAAGATTTATATTTTAGTTTTAATTGACTATTTTTCAAGATGGGTAGAGTTTAAATGGATTTCCCAACCTAATGCTGAATCTGTCATATATTTCCTTCAGGATAATTTTAAAAAGAAGGGCTTACCTGATATCATGGTTTCTGACAATGGTACACAATTTACATCTACCAAAGCAGTTGATTATTTTGAAAACACTGGTATTAAGTATATAAAACTGCTTTATATTCTCCAAACATGAATGGTTTGGTAGAAAGATGTAAATAAAACTTTGGTAGAAGGCATTCAGTTAGCTATTTGAGCGCGTATTGATATCACAAAACGTGTGTCGGATTTAGTGTGGTCTTATCATTGCACACCACATTGCACAACTAATTTTTCACCATTTATGCTTTTCAAAGGAAGGAGGCCCAGACAACAATTGCATCCCAAGTGGATGTTTTCCAAAAGGAAGGTTTGCAATATCAAGGAAATGTATGACACTGTCAACAGCAATAGTGAGCTAAAAAGGTGCAAATTTTTGGTGAATCCTAGACCATTAAACTTCAGGTTGGGGATAAAGTCAAGATCAAATTGCCAGGTCATTTTCAAAAAGGTTGTTCAAAGTTTTCCAAAGTCTGGGAGATTGTGAACTTGGGCAGGATATCTGCGTTACTTAATAACAATTCTTGGTGGAGTACTGCCAGACTGGCTAAAATGAACAAAGATTGTGTTCCTCGTGAACTTAGCGTGCAACTGGATCATTCCAGTCAACCTGATTTCACTAGTGAATCTATTGATTGTAATGTTAATAAGCAACAAGGGAACGTGACAGTTTCTTCAAGTGATGTTTTTGCATCGGCAAGTGTTCAAGGAAAGATTAATATTAAGTTTCCAAAGAAGTTTCAAGATTTTGTCACGTTTTAATTATTATGTTATTTCTTTATTTTGTTCTCTTTTTAGCATATTTTTGTTTTATTTTCATTATAAGGAAGGAAGGTATGTGGTAGGTAGAATTAGAATGTTTTGTAAAGTTCCATATTACGTAGTATTACAGTGTTGTCCTTACCTGTGTACGCATGATTCAGTTTGTTACGTTTTGTAAGGCATTCCATATTCTTAATGGGTGCTGCAATAGTTGCTTGCCTGTTGAGGAAATGTCGGAATGCTCCAATAAAGTGTCTTAACTACTTCAGAAGTTTTATGTTGTTTATCCTTATGACAGTAACTTACAAGAATAAAAAGTCCTATCTCACTAACAAATATAATATTCTAATCACTCATATTAGCACAAAACTTTCACCAACAATAGAAGGTGTCAATGCACAATACAAAACTCCCATAAAAAAGTAAACTTCTTTCCTTGCCAAATAAGTCAATAGAGTGTTGGCTCACTGTAAAGTTTAGCATGTCGTTAGACAATAGTACACTTTGGCAGATGTTTTGATAAACAGAGTTTGAGCGTGAACAATGAAGTTGACGTTTCACATTAGGTAAGTGACTGGTGTACTGACATATTTTAATGTTTGATCAAGTTAATGACAATCAAATTACTGGGGCTCTCATACATATTTAAATTTACTACTAATAACACTTATAAATAGGCCCTAATTTGATGGATGGTGAAGTCTGAATGAAATGTGCCTGACATAACGTAAGTTCTCCACTTTTCAGTATTTGGGTGCAATTATGACAAGGGATTGAGCCGTTGACATTGGACTGATGGACACTTAACACCCACACAAAGGGGCATATTTAAAAGGATTGTGTGTTGATTAACTACATCTGCGTTAGGTTGTCTGAGTTGTTTACTGAGTAGGTTCTTTTTTTATTTAATGTTCTTATTCATTAGGCACGGTTTGGATTTGAAATGAATGTGTTATAACGTGTAGTGAATACAATATTCAGGTTAAGGCAGCACTGTACAAACGTACCAGCGTTCACTGAAATACTTAATGTATGTTTAGTAAATTAATACAGACATGATAAAAGATGTCCACATGTCTATTGTTGTATTACATTGCAACAAAGGTTGGTGGACGAAGGTGCTATTTCTGTTGTTTTACATTCATTAGAACCCCATAACAATCCCTGCATTAATTTGCACTACATCTGCGATAAACAGTCATTACCTGCATAGTCCTCATGTTAATAAGCAGCTTATTTCGACAATTGTACTCCCCTAATTCCAGACTACACATACTGGAGACAAATAAGAGTTTGGTGTAAGAGAAGTGTATTGTTTAACTACATTAGGTTATTTAAAGCCGAAACCCTAAAGTGTGGCAGGTACAAAACTGCCTCTCTAATTCACCTCACAAATCAGAGGTGAACAAATTAAATAATATAGGTGCTAAAAGACAGCCTGGTATGAGGCCGCTGTAAGCCAAGATTTAAATAGTTTCAGCTACCCAACATCCCCAAGGATATGCAACAGCAGGTATAAGCAACAGTTTCAATAGCAAATTTTCACTGCCCAGTTTTAACAACTTAGTCCACAACAAGTGGCGGCACACTCTAAAAAAGGTTGCACTATAAAAACTTTAAAAATTGAACTTATTTGGGTCCAGTGCTACCGACTCCAAAATAAAAAGCATGAATGTATTGTCAAAGTACAGAATCCTAGCTGAAATCCACTTTAATTTATAGAGAACTACTTCACAATCTCTGCCCAGTCCCTGGGAGGCTAAGTATGTTTGAGTAATCATCTGCCTTAATAATCTAGCAAGGCGATCGATCTAGAATAGCTTGACCTCTACAAATGTTTTTCTTAAAAAGTGGCTGGAGTATACTATCTTTACTGGAAGATAGAATTATTCTTAAGTTTAGAATGCGTAAGTGCAGTGGAAACAAGGCTGGTGTCTAAACAAAGTCTAGTTTCAAGATGTTTCTGTTGGGGTCAGGTGCTCACAAGGGCTTACTCAGACATCTATTGTGCGACATCAGCTTCTGTGATTACTAGAGATAAGGGTTTAACGTCTGCAATGGAACTCTCCTCCAATAGCTTCTTGCCATAGAGTTCCAACTAGTATGCAACCATGGTTTTAGCTCATAGAATGCTTTCTGAAGGGCTCATCATATTTACCAAATCAGAACCCACCACAGACTCCTCCACACAGTCTCTGTTTTACTGAAGAACCCCAGCTAAGTGGAAATTTCTCATGTACCTCAATGTAATAACCCAAGGTGTGTTAGAATGGCACTTATAAAATGTGTACTGTACCCAAGTAGCCTGAACTTTCAAAATGCCAAATCGCCACTCTACCATTCTGAGGTGCATGAACTCACAATTGTCCTTATAAAGTAGTAGTGTTTCATGCCTTGTTGAAAACGAGTGCTTACATAGATTTATCTACATTCCTACTGTAACTATCATAGGATAAGTCATACCTGCCCTTGCATTAAAATGATTACCAATGAGGTTATAACGAAAGGTGAGTGTAAATTATTTAGTTTGAGCTTTTGAATGTGAACAACTTATTGTCCGAGTTGCTCTTTAACCTCGTTGGTAATCATACCAAGTCATTTTTAGTGACTTGTTAATGGACAGATTTTAAACCTACCTCGTTTTATCCGTTCATACAATTTTTTATTTTTTTATTATACAAACCTATAATTCCTAGCTGTCATTCCGGCAGGCACAGCCACGATGATGGGTCAGTAGTGAGGAAGTTATCCTGCACTCGGCACATTGTGCTGGTATAAGGAGAGAAGTATATTTTTTAGAAAGCGTGTGGCAAGGGAGGTCAGTAATTGTGAGAATGCCTTGTTCTTCTTTTCTCTATGCAACTCTTCAAGTGTGGAATCTGAAAACTAGAAGAATGAAAGCAACCTATAGTAACATCCACTACACAAATGGGTGTTGGAGAGCTAAGGATCCAGGTTGTGTATCACAAGGGGTTGTCACCTACTTTTGTCATCAAGACACAAAGGGCCTATCTTAAGTTATGGCGGGTGGGCTGGCCAGCCACTGTCGATCAGGGTGGTGAAGGTCATTACTTCTGTCATCCTACTCAGATTCCCAGCCGCCATATCTGGAGACCACACCAGACCTGCTTTGAGCTCTGTGCCTTCACAGGAGCCACCGCCAAAATTTTTGGTGTGCCTCTGCCATGTTTCCTAAAGCCGAGCACTAAAGCTTTTTGTTTTTTTAGAAACAAACTTCCAAAGCAGGAATGGGTTTCTGAAAAGAAAAAAATAAATAATGTCCTCCAAACCCTGAGAGTTTCTCCAGACATACTGTGGATTACCAAAAACATAGAGGAGTTTGGCACCCGCCTATTGAATATCATTGGTTAGCTTTCCTGTCACTCATTTGCCTGCTTCTTATTCATAAATAATAGGGGGTCGGGGGAGTAGCCCTTGACTTTCGCGGCAATAGTTACAGACACCTTTACTAATAAGGTAAGAGATGCGATTAACAATTGTATTCAGTAATTCACAAACATAAAAAAGTCTTGCTATAAGCAAGAACTCAATCTCTTGACTTTTGAGAAAATCTTAAAACAGAGTGTTTCTATTGGTGTGGTGGAGCACTGAAAGTAAGAAAGTGAGTGAATGGTGCACAAGTGCTATACAAAAAGCAGATATATACATGTGGCTGATAAGGACATTTGGATTTAAAACTAGCACTCCATTAGGAGTGTTGAAATCCTAAATCAATTCAGTTCAGTTTGAATCTTTATTCGACTATCAAAAAGAGGAAGCCATAAAAGTACAATCATATTAAATTTAAAAACAGTTTAAGAAGAACAGGTACAGTCACAATTATTAAAATCAATTCATTTCTTACATTATATCAAGGAACATTCTCACGTTAATAGGCTTCAAGAATAATCATGGCATCATTATAGCTTAAAGGGAAATCATCTACGAGATTAGTAAAATCAATTCAATTTTTACACTATAGTTGGATGCTTTTCCTCGCATTGATCGATTTCAGAATGAACAAGGCAACATTGTAACATATCAGGGGGTCACCTAGTGTCACTAAGAATTTCATTGCTACTTTATGTGACCTAATGTTATGGGCGACAAACAATGGTTTAAGATAAAAACACCTAAAATTATGATAAAAGTTACAAAGCAACATAAAGTGCAATGTGCTCTGTTTACTTTTGTTATCGCAAGGACATGGTTCTACATCGGATGGATAAATCCTCTTTTTTGGAAATGCAGCGAGGTGATGAACAATGCCACATCTCAATCTTAGTAGCACAAAACGGTGCTGGACATAGGTCACATATGACAAGTAGTTATTAGCCCCCTCCTCTAAGCTATACGATTTGTACAGGGAGACAGTAGGTTTGTTGCCCTCAGCCTTTGATCTCAAATCCAGCCTATACTGTAAATAGGAGTCTCTGATCTCCTTCTTTGTATGGGGCAATGTTTTTGATGTCTCTGACCATACTGATATCTTAAACAAGTTTTCTAAAGAAGAATTAATATATAATAGCCACGGAATTTTTAGTGCATCGTGCAAATTAAGACAATCTAAAATAATTGATTTGGTAAAAACAGTTTCTTCCCTTTTCCAAATTGAAGCCCATAATAACAGTGGTCTCACCAATAAATGGTCTTCTAAAAACTGGAGACCCACCTCATGATGTACAATAGAGTTTGAACCAGATGGCGGTAAATATAATAAACGTTTCAGGAAACAGTTTTCTTGCGTTTGCAGGACCTTGCTCTTTACGTGACCCCAAAGACCTGCCCCGTAGAGGGCTGTACTCGCTCCTTTCGCTTTATATATAGCTACCATCTCGTTAATAGGTCGATTCCCTAATTTTGAAGAACATTTTAAAATCCCTTGGATTGCCCTGCTCATTTTAGCTCTAGTGTTTAAAATATGTTGGGGCCAGGAGCCGTTATCCGAAAATAAAATGCCAAGATAAGAAAAGGAATTAACAGTATTAATTGGGGTACTGTCAATAAAAAAAGTTTTGCAGGGTTTTGGTTTGGACCCACAGATCATGGTAAATGTTTTTGATTTATTAATTACCATTTTCCTTTGTGTCATAAATGCTGAAAACGCATCCATCAGTCTCTGGAGGCCTACCGGAGTTCTTGCTAAAAGTACAGCGTCGTTCGCATATAGTAAGACGGGTATCGGACGACCTGCCACCCTGGGGGTATCGGCCTGTATTGTCTGTAGATAATTATCTACCCCATTAATAAAAAGGGAGTATAAAATTGGTGCTAACACGCATCCTTGCCATATCCCCCGCCCCACTTTAAATTTAGGTGAACATTCCCCCTGAGGGCCAAAACGAACTTGGCTACTTAGGTTCTCGAACAGACGAGAGAGAAACCCAATAATCGCCCATGGTGCTCCCATAGAGATCAGGGATGGCCAGAGTAAATTATGATCGACCAGATCAAATGCACTACTTAACTTAAATCGGCAAAGAATAAATATAGGGTACCTGCCTTTGCCCAAGTATACTTGCAGATGAGTAGCTCTAAATTAGTGCATTGCTCAATGGTCCCAAGTCGTTTCCTGAACCCAAACTGCACCGGGGTTAAAACAGAGTACTCCAGTGCCCATTCCTCGAGTCTTAGCAACAAAACCCTGCTCATCACTTTCAAGGCAGTGTCTAAGAGTGAGATGGGGCGATAACTTCTAGGATCTGTTTTATCCCCTTTTTTAAATATGGGTATGATGATCGATTCACCCCATGTCAGTGGGATTATATCAGTGGCAGCTGAATTAAACACTCGCGTTAGGATGGGTCCCCATAATACAGGGGCAGATTTAAACATGTCCACTGGGACACTCGCACTCGCCTGAATTGCCTGGAGGACTTCCTCATTAGTGGTATTCAGAGGGAGATGTCTTCCCTCTCCTAGCTGCCACTCAGACCCTCCCATCGTCTCCCCGTTGTTGTTAAAGATTGCTGAAAAATGTGTCACCCAGTTATCTGAAGAGACATAAGAACAGAATTCTGGGATATTTTCACTCTTCAGAAAGGGAGCATTTACTGTGTCCCAAAAAAGTTTGTTATTCTTGGTTTTTGCCGAAATAGCCAAGTTTTCCCATGCCTCGGCCTTGAGTGTCTTTTTCCGGTCAGATATAGCTATTTTGTACTCACACCGTAGAGTTTTGATGGTTAATAAATCTCGTGGTGATTTAGACAAGGTATGCTTTAAGACTTGTAAAGCTTTGGTACAAGTACCATCAAACCACCCCTTTTTTTGTTACATGAGGGCCCAGGGTTCTTTGTTAAAAGTGATTTGATGGAATTTACGATGGAACAGAAATTCTCAGTCACTAATAGTGGGGCGATTTCATCCTGGAGACAGTATGTTATTTCCCTGAGATTAGAAACTACTATTTTTCTCATCATCGAGCATGGGTCGACACCCGTTCATTTAATTCTAACGCCATTTGTCCTAACCTGGTCAATATGATTTGCCAGGTCAAATAGATCATTCCTTTTGCCCCAGAAAAATAAAGTTAGTTTAAGCAAGTTATGATCACCAAATAAGGAGGGTACAACACTAAGGTTGCCACACATGCTAATAGCAGGGGCAGAGACTAATACATGATCTATTATGGAGTATAGGTTTCTCCCTATAAAGGTTGGGGCTAAATCCCCATTCGGACCACAGCCCCCCCTAAATAGTTGAAAATCATATTTAGTGATCATCTGATTTAGTGCTTCCCCATAGTCGTTGTGGCAAAAATGTTTGTTTCCCTCTCCATCCTCATATATGTGCCCACATGCCTTGTTAAGTACTCCACATGTCTGTAAATTAAAATCTCCTGCCCACAGTAAAACATACTCCGTATTGATTGGAGATAAAAAAGTTTCTAAGCCATGATCAAGAGCTGATGCCACATTACCACGTGTAGAGTCAAAAATATTGTTATAAAAATTTACAATTATCAGATCTTTCCCCCCCTTTTTACTTAACCACAACATTTGTGCATAGGGGCCCACGGATGCAACCTTTTTGACATTAATGGAGATTTTATTGGAAATAAGTGTTTGTCCAGCTTGTGATCTTATGGCTGCTAGGAAGTGTGAGGAATATCCTTCCACATGTACCGGACATATGCACCAGGTTTCTTGTAACAGCAAACAAATGATGGACGGAATGCTGACAATGCAAACATTCTCCCCCAGTCAAAAGATCTGGGTTAAATCCATCGTTCTTTTGCCCACTACGCCACCCCAGTTTGGACCCAGCCATATGCAAATCAGTCTTGACCTTGTGCCCCATGGGAATAGTCCAGACCGAACTGCCAGGCCAGGTCCTCCCTGGACCGGAAACAAGCATCCTGGGACCGGTTTCAGGGTATGTCACCCTTCTTCAGCCAGGCTAGCTTGAATCCAGTGGCACAGTGAGCAATGGACCAAACTGGGGTGGTGTGGTGAGCAAAAGAATGATGGATTTGACCCAGATCCTTGTGACTGGGGGTGAATGTTTGCATTGTCCAGCATTCGGTCCATCAATTGTTTCTTTTGCATATGTCGCCCTAAGTGGGAAGGGTATGCCCAGACGTGGGTCCCGTGCTCACTACACCACTGAATTCAAGCTAGCCTGGCTGATGAAGGGTGATGCCCTGAAACCGGTCCCAGGATGCTTGTTTCCGGTCCAGGGAGGACCTAGCTTGGCAGTTCGGGCTGGACTGTTCCCACACGGAACAGGGTCAAGACGGATTTGCATATGGCTGGGTCCAAACTGGGGTGGTGTGGTGAGCAAAAGAACGATGGATTTAACCCAGATCCTTGTGACTGGGGGTGAATGTTTGCATTGTCCAGCATTCCGTCCATCAATTGTTTCTTTTGCATATGTCGCCCTAAGTGGGAAGGGTATGCCCACACGTGGGCCCCGTGCTCACTACACCACTGGATTCAAGCTAGCCTGGCTGATGAAGGGTGATGCCCTGAAACCGGTCCCAGGATGCTCGTTTCCGGTCCAGGGAGGACCTGGCTTGGCAGTTCGGGCTGGACTGTTCCCACAAGGAACAGGGTCAAGACTGATTTGCATATGGCTGGGTCCAAACTGGGGTGGTGTGGTGAGCAAAAGAATGATGGATTTAACCCAGATCCTTGTGACTGGGGGTGAATGTTTGCATTGTCCAGCATTCCGTCCATCAATTGTTTCTTTTGCCAGGTTTCTTGTAGACATATGATGTCATAACTAGAGATGGTATTGACCCAATCAATATTTGCAGCCTTGTTTGCTAATCCATTCACGTTCCAAGTTGCGAACTCGAACCCTTCTATATGGGGCCGTTCTGCCGGGTAAGTAGTAGGTACACTTTTGGGGGTACTAAGTTTATCATCGTTGATAGTCTTATCACACTTAGCTACTACCATCCCGCAGATAGAGGGTGCCTGCGTGGAAAGAGTACAAACTTTCTGGGATTGCTGCATTATCTGGTGAGCTATGGGATCTCTTGTATAATACCCGCTCTGGTGATCCCTGGAATCCCCAGCATGGCTTGGATCAGAGCTAAGTCATTCGTTATCATCTAGTCTACTCAGCGCTTCATATCTGTTGGGCATTGCAAATTCCGGCCCACGGGGCGGGTACAAACTTTGGGTAGCCCTCACTATTTGAAAGTTCGGTACACCACTGGGGCATTGGTCTGAGCCCCTCAATTGACGATAAAAAAAAAACAGTGGAAGTATGCTCACGTCTTGTGTATCCATCAATAATGCCCCTGTCGTTTTGTGGATACCACTGACAGTTCTTGTGCTCTTAAAATTAATTATAACGCAATCACCCCCAAGGTATTTTTCCAGAGGCCCAATCCACCCCACTCTCCTTGTGAGCAGGATTTGGTGTGCTCTACTAGGGGAAAATAAATGTTTGTTGCTAAGCCAATGAACCACCTTATTCTTCAGACATTCTGTGGTTTCCCTAACCCCTGGTTTTAAAGGGGGGACATTAACTAGGACAGCCACATATGGACAACTAGCAGGTGGCAAATTGATAGTAACTAGGTCTTGTGGGGGCACACCAGTGTAAGTATTAGGGGGGTGTTGATTAGGACCTCCTTTATGATGTAACCTGATGTCAGTCCTAGGAAATTTGATATTAGGCTCTGGTGCATTTTTGCTCGACATCACATCTAGTCTGGGGCAGGTTGAACCCTCGGTGTGTGGGGGCTGACCACCTATGGCATTATTCAGACCTTTGCCTATTGATGGGAGTCTCTCGGACTGCTGTATTTGGCTGCCCAAATTGGATTTTTTCCAATTCCTCCTCCACCCTACATAGCCTTTCTTTAAGCGGGTTTGATAGGTTACTGATAACAGATGTTAATTTGTCCGAGAATGGTGTCCATAGAATTATGTCCATAATCACCTCCCCCCCTGTTAATAGTAGTTCGTCAGGAGTTCTTGGGTCAACAAGAGTCTTTCTTTCCTGTTTGGCTGCTGGTTGGCGGGCCACATTCTGGGCTTTAACAGCTCTTGGTGTTGCTGATTCCGAGATGGTATGGGTTGATCCCTGCTCTAATTCAATAGGTGATGGAGTCTGACAAATAGATTCACATGTATCTCCAGCATGCTGGACATCTTGGTCGTTAACTAGGCCCAGCTTTTCTTTCTCAGATGTTACACTTTGGGCACCCCCGCTACCTCCAATCCCCTCAGTTTGGCCAGATGCAGTAATGGACAAGCGCCGCTCCGCTATATCAATTTCTTTAGATAATGCCCCGACAGCAGGGGCCAGGAAGCTGTCAATGGTGGTACGCTTAGGAGTGCTGGGCAGCTCAGTTGTGGACTTCGTGCCCCCCACCTTGCTTCTTCCCATTTTGCTAAATATGTATTCCACAGGTCAATATGCCCATAAAAGAGTAAAGGCAGACTTACTCCGCTCCAGACCTCGATATTACGCAGCTGGTATCCTTTTGTCGACTATGATGTTCTACTTCGATCAGCAAAGGCGGCGTCCTCCCGCTGGGCGAGCTGGGGTTTGAAGTCTTTGCTCCCCCGCGGCCCCACACAAACACCAGATCACACTGGCAGCAGCAACAGGTCAGTTACGGCCGGGTTATAAGCACCTCCTGGCGCGTTGAATCAGCGTTGGCGGCGTCCTCCCGCTGGGCGAGCTGGGGGTTGAAGTCTTCGCTCCCCTGCGGCCCCACACAAACACCAGATCACAATGGCAGCAGCAACAGGTCAGTTACGGCCGGGTTATAAGCGCCTCCTGGCGCGTTGAATCAGCGTTGGCGGCGTCCTCCCGCTGGGTGAGCTGGGGGTTGAAGTCTTCGCTCCCCCGCGACACTGGCAGCAGCAACAGGTTAGTTACGGGCTCCCAATTCAAAAAGACAGTCCACTGTAGTAATTCTTGACTCATGTTATGTCACAGCACCAGACAAGCTCCAGCTAGAGCACCTGCAAAGCCTTTGCCACTAATCAATTGACAGTGGGGAACTAACATATGTCAGACGCTTCCATCCTCGCTTTACAAATTCTAAGTTGTAACATAACACGAGTGTAAACGTCAGACACGTGAGTGGCCAAATTTCACACGAAGTGCACTATAATTACATTATTGCCTTATACAGCAATCCGGTGACACAGCACCAGATCACTTTTTAGGCTAACTTGTTCACAACTAACCATACGGATCATCTGACAAGTGTTGGTTACTTACACTAGCTGCTTGCTAATTCCCGTGCGAGCCAGGATGATTCTTCCCTAAAAGATCAGCATACACGTCCCTGATTGTGCAATTTCATGCCACTATCCACTGGTGTCTCCTCTGTATGTTTTCCATTATGATGAGGCCCTCCTCTAAAAATGTGTGTATTGCAGGTTGAAACGTCAACAAATACTACAGTGAACTGTTGTTTTAAATTGATTTAGGATTTCAACACTCCCATTGTGAGTGTTTGTTTTACATCCAAATGTCCTCATCAACCACATGCATATACCTGCATTTTGTATAGCACTTGCGCACCATTCATTCACTTTGTCACTTTCACTGCGCCACCACATCAATAGGAGCATCCTATCTTAAGATTGTTTCTCAAAAGTCAAGAAATTGAGTTCTTGCTGATAACAAGACGTTTTTTATGTTTGCAGATTACTGAATAAATGTGTTCATTGTATCTCAAACCTTATTAGTGAAGGTGTCTTTAACTATTGCCACCGAAGTCAAGGGCTATACTTCCCCCCATAGGGACTGCCTTTACTTACTTATTGTCCTACCCAGCACCCTGGGTTATTGGGTTGCCACTTATTCATGTCCAAGCTTGTCAATTTTTGTTCGCCCCACCCATGGAGCATTCCCTCTTTACCATTTTTTTGATTGGCGGGCATTTCTTCTTTCACTGCTTACTTTTCAAGTTCTACTTTGTTTATTTACAGCAAGCTCTACATGTGTTTTCGAGCCGTCTCCCTCATGTACTTCTCTCTCCCGGCACTTGTGTTGCTCTCTGTCATCAGTGTGCTTCCCCCATCCCTATTGTGCTTGACAATTTTGCTTCTCCCTACTGCTTCCCCGAGCCCTCCGCATGGGGTACCCTCACCTGTGCCCTTCTTCTCTCTCCCGCTGTTTGTTCCCCTATCCCATGTCATCCATGTGGCTTTTACCCCAACCCTGTGTTGCTTCCGCTTCGCTCTCCTGTATTGCTTTTAAGTCCCTCCCACCCTTCCTGTGATGCTTCTAAGTCCTGTGATGCTTTTGCTTCTCTCCCGCCCTCCTCTCATTTGCCTAGGTGCCCCATGCCCTCACAGTGTTGCTTAGACATCACCCCCACCCGCCCCAGAGTTGCTTCAGTGTCCACCCAGCTGTGCTGCTTCTGCCCTCCCCCATGTTGCTTCTGCCCACGTCCCCTTTGTGCATTTTCTTTTTCTTTTAGTTACCAAACCAACTCAGATTAAAATATGATGTAAGGTCGCGTACACAAGCTTGGGAGCTACTTGCCGATATGGAAAATTTAGATACTGCAATAGCTATTGGGAAATATATGCAGGTTGTAAATAGGTTCCCTGCTTGACTATAAAGTTAAGTAAAGTTACGAGTATTGTGATTTAACATGAAATGTTACTGTTTTAAAATTTTGCTTGCAAAAATAGTTAGGAATGATGTTTTAAGATAAATAGATGTTTAATCAATGGGAACTTTGATTTTAAATGGCATAAGAAGATGAATTTTCTAGTGTTTTAGAAAAAAAAATTAAATTTTTTTTTCTGTAAGAGCTTATGTGGTTTAAAGACCTAAGGTCTAAATAAACTTTACTTTTGAACTTGAACTTGAACTCAGATTGGTAACTAAAAAGAAAAAAGGCTCCTGTGTCATTTTGAAGACACGCACATGCATACCTACAAAATGACGCGGGTGACTGCATAAAAGGTTTTTTGGGTGGGTTTTTCAACTTCAGCGATGCTGTGCAGCATGACTAAAAACCATTGGCTTTGACAATGCTTGTAATTTTTTCTGTTCATGGCCATGAGCTTATACCGGTCAGTGGACAGAAAATATATATATATATATACAACTGTCTACTTAAGATAGGGGGTGGTCTGATGTCCTTACTCTGACGGCCACTACTCTGTCGAATCATTAGAGGTGGTTTTATGATAGCAGTGCCAGCAGGGGCACCGCCATTTGAAAACAGAAGGTCCTCTTGACTTACAACAGACTTAGGCAGACCGAAGGGTTGGGTGACAGGGTATCCCCTCACGTTTGCATCAAAGAACACTCTCTGGCAAACTATGCATCAGGCCTTAGGTTTTCAGTCCAGAGCTTTGATCCGACACCCTAATGTGCTCTGGGAGTTATAGTAATGAATTGTTTTCATTGCCTGAAACACCCGACGCCAGCATCTGCCTGCCAACACATATGGTGCCACAGTGTGTCACATGATATCAGCTCCTCTTCATACTGTAACCTGGTGAGAAGTCAGTGGTAGGGTAGGCAAGCTCGAAATCCCTGCAATGAGTGTGCTTCCAGCCAATCTTTGGAGGCTCTGAGCAGCCAATGTCCATTAAAGTGTGTGAAAATACCCAGGACATCGCCTGCAGCCTGAGCAGCCTTTTATTTTTTGGGAGGGGAAGACTATGGTGAGGGGGGTCAGGAGTGCTTGTCAGGAAGTACTCAGCATGAAGCCACACCCCCTCCTCACATTATATTTTTTTAGATGGCAGATCTGCAAAATGTAACAGAAAAGAATAGGGCTGTAAACATGGTTTCTTGAGAACAGAGCTTGATAACCAGAATCACAATAATTACTCATACTATTCATTACCTCATTGAATTGGAAACAATACATGTTCTGTATAGGAGACTGTTTCAGTTTCATTCACCCAATTATGGTACTGAATTTTAATTTACCCAAGCACCTCATACTCGAGCCATTACGCAAGATTATCATCCATTACATAGTGATGAAGGGCTGTCGGTAAGCATTTGGCTTCCTGCACATTCAATTGTTATTGTTTAATCTAGTAAAAATGTATGTCCATAACTATAAAGGTAAGCTTGCCCTACTTTGTAACAGAATTTATGAACATATTTGAAAATGTATTTCTTCCCAGCTTCCAGGGCTTTAAGTGGGCCAGGTACTGCCGGTGCTGACCACCGACAGTTTTTAAAAGGGGGCATCGAAACGGATCCCCATCGGGCTCTGTTTTTGTGCCCTGGCACACACTGTCCGGTTTTTGCACGAAAGGTAGCTTTAAAGTGAGCATGCGCACTAGTGTGAAAAAGATGTATGCATGCTCACTTTTCACTAATTGAGCAGTTGGGGGTGACGTCCACCAGGTGAGTGCTGAGGCAGGGGATCCTTTAAAGAGACATTTTCTCTCTGGATTTCCATCCCCTTCTGTAACGCCAGACCAGCAAAAAGATCGTTTTGCCAGCCACTGAGGAAATCAGATCGTCGGAACCACCAGGGACTGGAGTGGACCACCACGACCCTGCCCTGTCCACTGGAGTCAGCTCACAGTAGAGGACCAGCAGCATCCAACCACCAGTGCGACACTGCTCTGTCCTTTCAGAGCAAGCAACAGGCCTGCACACTGCAGTGGAATCCAGCCACAAGGGAAGCGTTTCTCCTTCCCCTTCCAACAGGATTTGCAGAGGAACCAGCCTGCGTGATCCTGCCCCAGCCCTAAAAGCACCAGGAAGTTTCAACTCTGAGCAAAGATTTGGATGTTGTGCCGTTTTATTTCTCCTTGCTAACTTCATGGTGTGTCACAGTATTTGTATAATCCTATTATAGATTTAGGTGTGACAAATACTCGCCATATTTGTGCAACTTTGGGTTCATCCCACAGTAAGCATGCTGAGATGTGGGAGATGTGTATGTTGTCCCGCAAGACACTGTTGCAATCCTATGTTGCAGAATACAGAGATGCATTCCAGTTACACATGGCACTCACCAATTGCCTGGTGTCGGTCAATGAATGATGTCAGCATAATTTACAGCCTTTACTTACACTATGTCGAGGGAGACATTAATGAACAATACCTTGGACATTCTCCTGCACCTGTGTACTATTCAAGGACAGGACTGCCCATCCGGCAGTAAGTGACACTTTAGGTTTTGAGTGTATAGCTCTTCCACCAGTGCACACCACATTCTACGCTTTATTTAGGTGCAAATGAACACCTTTTTTTACCTGGCTTTGCGTAGGCAGCAGTTTGTCTATATTTTTCTCTTCACCTTGAGCTAATAGCTTTTGCATCTCAGGGTTACCACAGTTCACTCAACCAAAACCCATCAACAACAGAATTTGTAACAGAACATGGTCAACTACCTATGTCACTGGTGTTACCTATTGTTGAGCTTCATGGTTGGTAAAAAAATAAAATAAAAAACACAAAATGTGACATCTTCTAGCAGTGGCAACCAGGCATTACAAAATGTGATGAGTCTTCCATCAGAACAGCAAGCTTTAGGCCTCGGGTGAACAGCGCAGGCAATCCATTCATCAGCAGGTTCAGGCACTATTAATACTCCAAGACCATACCCATAATCTTAGTGTTGGAGGTGTGCTGTGCTTGCACCATGGGGCGAGACCACCAGTCTGCTGAGAACATTTAAAATCGTTGCTCCATCAAGGAGCTAGATGATAGCCACCACTCATCAATTTTCGTATTCATACTCAACGCAACAGAGTAAGGCGAACACTGGGCTTATAGTCCTGGTTATATTCCACAAGCTAAAAAAACCCTGGCAATCTCATTTAGTCAATTTATCTGCTGCACTGCATCAGCAAATGAATATATAATATTAGTGTGTAACGAAAAAGCATTTGAAGGAAATCACAAAAGTATACCAGTATTAAAGGATCAATTAAAAAACCCTACAAGAAATAGGTAATAGAAAGTCAAAAATGCCAACCCAAAATGTGGTTCACGCTATATTGACAGCTGCCTACTTACTACCTGGGCCAACCACTGTCTATTTACGCAGAGGAAGTCCCTCCAATTAATTTCGAGACATCGTGCATTTTAGCTTTCGCTGGGTACCCTGTACCCCAAACAAGATGTAAGAAAATCGCCATTTGCTAGCTTCCAACACTTACTCCACCCCTAAATATATCGTCCGGCAAAATGCAACACTCAGCACTAAACAGCTGTGTTTTCACTATTTCGTGAATTATGCTACTGCGATACAATTTTCGTCTCTCATGGTGTCCCTGCAACCAGCGTGCAAAGAACGCAATGTGCTCCTGTACAGCTTCATGACCTTCACTGTGTGTGTGTGAGAGAGGGGGGGGGGGGGGGTATAAGAATGGGCCTTAAGCCCCGGAAGAAGCACACGCGTCTCCACGTGCTGCTGAGAGAGCTTGTGTTCGGAGGGAGGGATGAGAGTAAGAACAACACGATCACCTAATTAAACATGGCATTGGAAGTTCCCAATAATTAGTTCTACGAGCGGGACCTAAATAAAAGTAGCTTAGGGTGTATTGGTTCCTACTAGAATGGACGTGCGTTGTGCCAAGCTGGATGAACTTGTCCTGTGCCACAGTGGGTGTGCGCAATGATTGAGCCGGGTGGGTGTGGCAGAACTCACCTGCACGCCGGTGTAGTTCTCGAAGAAGAAGAGCACCATGCTTTGGTACAGGGTGTAGAGACGGTCATCCACTTGGTGGTATATACGGGCGGGCAGCATGCAAGAAAGAACGCGCCAGACCCCCCAAGCCAGCAAGTATGTGGGCGCCGAGCCCATCATCACGGCAGTGGGGAGTAGGTAGCGCAAGGAGTAGGTGTGCAACACCAGGGACAGCAGCATGGTGCCACTGTAAAGTATGGGCAGCCTCCGATGGCAAGTGAGGTGAGACAGCACAAGCTGCCGGTAGAGTCAGGGTCCAAGTCCCGCCCTCTGTCTTCCTGCGCGTGCCGGGTTTAACGTAGCCTTAGGCTGGCAGGCAGCATGACCCCTGTTACGGCTGTCAGCCAGTGGGGGTGTGTCACAGCGTATACGTCCTGGCGGCCATGCTGGACGGCTTCATCATAGGCGAGACTGTAAGTGGCAGACATGTTGGGTGTGGGTACAGGCTTCTAATGTACCAGAAGAGGATTCAAACCGCAGGACACTGTTGGTTTAAGCCACACCTAAGATGGTCGCGCTTCCGGTCAATTTTCAACGGTGCGGTCTAGTTTGAAAATTTCCATAATTTTATTTTGCACATTTATATAGTGAATTCGACTCGAAGGTATTGAAGCTCTTTATATGAGCACCAGTTACGTTACACATATTCATTTTTTTGGTAGGGACGGGGAGATTAGTGATTTGCCCAGAATCACAGGGTGTTGTATCGACGCCGAGGCTCGAACCTGCTTCCCCCAGCTCTAAAATCGGCAGCTCTGGCCATACCTTTCGTCATGTACCATAGGTTATGCTAATTGCCAAATAGATTTTTCCGTCAGGGTTACTGAACCGAAGGTGGCAATGGGGAGGATGGTAACAATTGTAGCATTCATCAAGCGCAGACAAAACCAATTGGTCTGGTGTTAGGCAATACCTATTGATTTTAGTAAAATTATACATATAATCTACATACTGTTGTAATCAAGGATACCTCCACAGCTTTATGAATGTAAATAGGTAACTTTATTAGGAGCGCTAGAGATAACGTTGGTGATCCCTCTCCAGCCAGCAGACAACTGACTGGTAAGGAACACAGCTATGTCATTGGGGCATAGCAACACTAGAACTAAAGCAGTAGAATGTGACACTTAAAGAACAAGGTACCATAACATGAAAACTCATGTGAGAATACAACACATCCTCTCTCCTTTAAATAACAATAAAACAAAAACAATTAAGGATGATAAATGGCGAGATTACAGGTTACAAATGAAATAACAAATACCATAAACATGTGAGACTCACTTAAAGTCTCCACATACATAATCTTGGAGATACTTGGGGGGACACCTGGATCTTTGGGAAAAACATCTATTAGAAACACCTCTGAGACTAACTCCACCATCCCTTAAGGAATCACTAGGTGGTTTCCCAAAAACTTCTTCGTCACTCATGAACAAGTGAGGATTGAAATTGCTAACAGTCTCATTACATCCAGAGTTCTCTCCAGGACTTTTGTTTTTCTTGTAAAGGGCAACCCTCCTCAGATTCCAACTTTCACCATTGTATAAAGTGACGTATCCTTTATGAACAGTTTTCACCTTGTATGTGTTATAGTAGAATGTTTGTTAGAATGTTTCTTATGATGTTCTGTTACTATCGGTGCATCTCCCTGCATCCTTGTGCTTTCTTTGTATTCCTTTGAATGTTGGCTTTTGTTCCACTTTCTGAAGAGCAGTTCTTCCTCAGTTACACTGCTGCTTTTCAGGAGGTGGATGCTCTAATAAACGACTCTTCAACTTATCAAGAGACTCTGTGGATTCTGTTCTACTACATATTGGCGACGATTTGGGATTTGTTTTACCTTGTCAAGAAGCTGGAGCATCTACAAGCACATTGCATTTTCTCCTCATTTTCTTCGACCGTTTCTTTTTGACTTCTGTTTTGGCTGGGAGGAATTGCCACTGTTGCTGCTGGAATTCTTTGGCCTCCTCGGTCTGCTGTGCTATTGTCCTTTGGAGCGGTTGTCAGACCTGAGCAGTTTATTCTGTTTGCTGCCCTCCTGGATGTCTGTTCGTGTGTAACTCCAGTCGCATCTATCTGTGGCTGATTTGGAAACCTGTTGTTGTTGAATGTTTAAGAGTATTAGCGGCAGAGTGTGATTTTGGGGCTCAAGTAGATAAATATATTAGAGACCAATTAATTATTTGTTGCTCTAATAAAAAAATTAAAGAGCAACTTTTAAGGCAACGTAATCCATCATTACAGGAAGCTATTGAAATTGCCAAAAGCGTTGAACGCTCTATTACTTCCTTCAATACCATCAATGTTGATAATATCTCTACAGGTGTAGCTGCCATTAGTATGAAAGAGTCCAATGCCAAATCTGCTAGCTTTAAAGGTAAACCTAACAAGACTAATACATCATTTCCTCCTGTTAAGCAGTTTTCCAACACTGGCAAATTGTTTTGCACTCGTTGTGGTTCAAAATCTCATTCTTTTCAATTTAGATATTGCCAAGCCAGAGGCAAGGAGTGCTACAAATGTAAAAAAGTGGGTCATTTTGGTTCATTTTGCCAATCTAACAGGAGAGTTGCCAGTTTGGCTGATGAAGATGTTGTAGACCAAGTTAAAATGGAACCAACATTTGAAAATTCTATTATCTCTATAACAGAAGGTGATTTCCAAAGTCACAAGTTAGGTCAAGTTACTTACAATGTAGACAATGATATTGATTCTGAACCATATGTTCCTCCCATGTGTATCATTACTGTTCATGGCAAAGAAGTAGAAGTCATGGCGGACTCCGGTTCCCCCTATACCATCATTTCGGATTCCTTTTTCAATAAGTCTTGGAAAGATAAAATTCTTGAACCTAATGACATTCGTGTTTATGGTTTTGGGGGTAAAGAAATTGAAATGTTAGGATATTTCATGTCTGATATTTCTTTCAAACATAAAACATTAGTTGGAAAAGTTTATGTTGCTGTTGATGGATTACAAGTGTTGGGGTGGCGGCACCAAGGAAAATTCAATATTACTTTGCGTCCCAATACTAAAATACAAGTATGTATGGTTGAAGATCTACAAATTGCACATAGTGATTTTCAGAACTATGAAGAAATGGTTCAAGCCATTCTTGACAAACATAAAAATGTTTTTAGAAAAGAAATAGGAAAAGTTAAGGGCTTTTCTCACAAAATTGTGTTAAAAAAGAATGCCATTCCTTCCAGACATAAAGTAAGGAATGTTCCTTTGTCGGTGAGGAATGAATTGGCTGACATGATTAAAAAATTGTGTGCTGATGGGGTAATAGAGCCTGTCAATGCGTCAGAATGGATTTCTCCCATCGTTTTAGTTAAAAAACGGAATGGAGAACTTAGAATGTGCACTGATTTGAGATCTGTAAACAAACAAATCGTTATGGAATGTCATCCTTTACCTAAGGTTCAAATCTGTTGGCTAAATTAGATGGTGCAAATTTTTTTACCACTATCGATCTCAAGTCAGCGTACCATCAAATAGAGCTAACAGAGGACTCTAGAGACATTACCTCCTTCATCACACCTGAAGGAACCTTTAGATATATTAGAATGCCTTTTGGTCTCTCATCAGCTGCGTCAGTGTTTCAGAGATTAATTAATTGTTTATTTGGAGACACTGATGGAGTTGTTGCGTTTCAGGATGATATCCTGATATTTTCTGACACTGTCAAGGAACATTACGCAACCGTTGATAAAGTTCTATCTGTTTTGAATGCTAGAGGTATGACTATTCGCCTTGATAAGTGCAAGTTCTTTTCATCTGATGTTGAATATTTAGGTCATCAGATTAATGGAAATGGTATTTTTCCAAAAAAGGATCTTCTTTTGTCTATCAAGAATATGAATAATCCTCAAGATAAGGATCAACTTAAATCCTTCTTAGGATTATGTGAATATTATTCAAGATTTGTTCCCAAGTTCTCTGATATAGTTCTTCCATTGAGATTGTTGCTTAAAAAAGGTACTACATTTGCCTGGAGGAATGATCATTCACAAGCTGTTATTGCCATAAAATCTGCTTTTATTGGTTGCAATCCTTTGTCTCCTTTTTCATCATCTGCCACCAATGTTGTTACAGTTGATGCCAGTGCTATAGGTCTAGGTGCTGTGCTCAGTCAAATCAAAGCAAATAATGAAGTTACCATAGCCTTTGCTTCAAGATCTTTGTCTACTGCTGAATCAAAATACTCTACAATTGAAAGAGAAGCTTTGGGTTGCTCTCGGGCAGTCGAACATTTTAAAACCTATTTGTGGGGCAAGTCATTTAAACTTAAAACTGATCACAAACCTTTAATTTCTCTTCTTTCTAACAATGGTGTTGGAAAAGCATCTTCCAGGTTAGTTCGCTTTTTGGCTAAATTGTATGAGTATAATTTTGAAGTCATTTATATTCCTGGTTCTCAAAATTTAAGAGCTGACTGTTTGTCTAGGTTATTGTCTGATTCTCAAATCCCTAATCAAGCTGAAAGTTTGGAAGAATGTGTGGTTGCATCTGTTGATGATATGGTTCTTTCAATGTCTCAGGTTATCTCGAAAGAGGAATGGTCAAAAGCCATGGTTTTAGATGAAGAATTAAAATTGGTGCAAAAATACATTGTTGATGGATGGCCGTTAGAAAGAAGTCTTTCCAAGGATCTTGCAGTATTCTGGAAAGTTAGAGAAGAGCTTTCTATCAATGATACTCTCATTTTAAAAGGTGATTATTTTGTTCCTCCAGTTTCTATAAGAACAAAACTCATGTCTATTGCTCATTTAGGTCATTTGGGTCAGTCTAGTACTATTAAAAAAGTTAGAGACTTATTTTGGTGGCCTTATGTGGACAGTTGTATTATTGATTTTGTGAAAAATTGTCCTTTATGTGCTGATTCTGACAAAGTTTTGAAGTTACAACATTCAGATGTTGTGCAGGTTCAAGTTCCTGATAAGCCATGGGAAAAAATTGCAATTGATGTTCTAGGTCCTTACGAAGGAATCTCAACAGAGAAATTATATATTTTAGTTGCTATTGACTATTTCTCCAAGTGGGTTGAATTTAAATGGGTCAGTCAATCTGATTCTTTAACTGTCAATAATTTTCTTCAAGAAATTAAAAAAAAAGAAGGCTTACCATCAACAATTGTTTCTGATAATGGTCCTCAATTTACATCACATGTGTTTTCTACTTTCGTTAAAAATGCTAATATTTTGCATATTAAGACTGCTCTTTACTCTCCAAACATGAATGGCTTTGTGGAAAGATTTAACAAAACCATAGTGGAGGGTTTTCAATTGGCCATTAAAGCTCGTGTTGATGTTAAAACTCATGTAGCGGAATTAGTTTGGTCTTATTTATGCACTCCACATTGTACTACTAAATTTTCACCTTTTGTTCTGTTAAAAGGTAGAAAACCAAGACAAGAATTATCTCTTTCGTGGGCTAGATCTCTTGAAACTAATTTGGAAATGGATAAAATACACAAGTTGGCTAAACAAAACTGTTGTAATTAAAAAAAATTCTGTGTTTTCAAGACAATCGACTTTGCAAATTGGTGACAAAGTTAAAATCAAACTTCCGGTATATGTTAAAAAAGGTCAGTCGAAATTTTCTGATGTTTTTATTATACAGAAAATTGGTAAAACATCTGTTCTGTTAAATAATGGTTCTTGGTGGAGTATTTCTAAAATTGCCAAAGTCAATGTAACCAATTCAAAAAGTTATGCATGTTCTTCCAGTCCAGATTTTTCTAGTGATTCGATTATTTTGGAAAAGGGAAAGGAGTCAAATGGTTCTTCTTTGGAAAATGTTGATAATTGTGTATCTTCTTCTAATTCTTCCATTTCAGCTGATACTAAGAGACAGAAGTTGTTACCTAAGAAATTCAAAGATTTTGTATTATATTAATGGTATTCTTGCTTTTGTTTATTTAAAAGATTTTGTATTATATTAATGGTATTCTTGCTTTTGTTTATTTCATCCTTCTTTTGTTTTGTAAGGAAGGAAGATGTGTTATAATAGAATGTTTGTTAGAATGTTTCTTATGATGTTCTGTTACTATGGGTGTTACTCCCTGCATCCTTGTGCTTTCTTTGTATTCCTTTGAATGTTGGCTTTTGTTCCACATTCTGAAGAGCAGTTCTTCCTCAGTTACACTGCTGCTCTTCAAGAGGTGGATGCTCTAATAAACGACTCTTCAACATATCAAGAGACTCTGTGGATTCTGTTCTACTACAGTATGGACCACGAAACTTGGTGAGCCCACCACTCACACGACCAGGTTTGACTTTTACCAAATCGTTGGGTTTTATGGTTCCCTCACACATTGAAGTTTTACCCAGGTCTTCTCCGTCCTGACTAAGGTTTGCCAAACCCAGAAACCCTTTCATCCAAGCCGGAATTAACTTGGTACTTGCAGAACGTCCCCTTATTACAAAAAAAGGAACCTTCCCAGAAACAGTGTTTTCAGTTGTACGGTAGGCCCACACAAGGTCATTGACCATACCCCTCACATCACCTCTGTTTGCAACCGCCATCTGAATGACCCCCTTTACCATGCGGTTGGCCCTTTCCACAATGCCATTGCCCTGTGGGTTGTAGAGGGATGTCCTTGTATGTACAATGCCACAAGATTTTAGGTACTTGGTCATCTCTGTAGAAGTAAGTTGTGTGCCATTATCGGTAATTAACTTAACTGGATAACCTTCTTCCCTGAAGATTTCACCAAGCACATGAATAGTATTTTTTGTGGTGATCTCACGTACAAAATTCACTATCAGCCATTTGGATGTCACATCTACCACGACCACACCAAATTTCAAGTCTGCACTTAAGCAAGTTAAAGGACCTATGAAATCTAGGCAGACGGTGTGCCATGGTAAACCAGGATCATCGATTGTACCCACTTCCAACTGGCTACCAACCTTCAACCTCTTCTCACTCTCAACACAATCAGTACACCTCTCCACCCATTCAGACACCTGCTGGTCCATGGCAGGCCACCAGAAATGTTCCCTTAACCTTTTCTTTGTGAGTGACTGACCCATATGACCCTCATGAGCCAATTTGAACAAAATAAATCTCAACTCCTGTGGGGGAACAAACGTGTCATTTTTCATTATAACATTCCCCTCCTTATCAGATGTGGATAGATCATCCAAAACCTTCCCAAATGGCCTCACTGCAGTGGGAAGGGTACTTTCACGCCTGCCACCTTTGACAATTAAATCTTTGACCACTTGTAATGCCTCGTCTCTGGACATGCATTCTTTCCACCGACCTTTGTCAATTGCCCCATTGCACACTTCAACCAATTCTTCAATTGCAGCAACCGCGCCCTCACATTCAAAAGACTCAACTTGTATTTTATCAACTTCATACCAAGGCAGGGGCAATCTGGACAACCCATCAGCTTGGCAATTCTTCCATCCCGCAATGTATTCAACTCTATATACATATTCCTGCAGATGGGCAGCTAACCTTGCAAGTCTTGCTGAACCCTTCCCCGCACCACCAGGAGACAGGATCTTGACATGGGGCTTATGATCAGTACGTAGAGTAAATTGGAAACCCCACAGATACATGCGAAAATACTCCGTCGCCCATGCTGCAGCCAAGGCTTCTCTCTCTATTTCAGAGTAATTCCTCTCAGAATTAGTGAGAGACCTGGAAGCAAAGGCTACAGTCCTTACCCCTGAAGTGTGTACCTGTGCCAGGACAGCCCCTATTCCCACGGCACTAGCGTCAACAGTGAGAACAGACTACAATCTGGTGTCAAACGGGGTCAGTACTTTTGCCTCACAAATTTCACTTTTGATTTTTTCAAATGCACTCTGTTGATCATCAGACCATACAAACTTGCACCCCTTTCTAATCAATTTCTTGATATGTTCAGTTTTTTCCGCAAAATTATATACAAACTTAGCATAATACTCTATGAGTCCAAGGAAGGACCTGAGCTGGTCCTTATCCGCAGGCGCAGGGGCCTTTCTTATAGCTTCCAAAAGATCACGTTTTGGTTTAATTCCACCTGCGGACAAAGTGTAGCCCAGGTACTCCACCTCTTCCACGCAAAACTTGCATTTTTCCTTCTTAAGAGTTAGGCCTGCATCAACCATCTTATTCAAAACCTCTTTCAAAACCAAGTTATGATGATCTTTTGTGTCCCCAAATACCAAAACGTCATCCTGAAAATGAACAACGTTCTTTGTACCTTTCAAGACCGAACCCATCATCCTTTGAAAAACTCTGGCAGCGGACGCCAAACCAAACGGCATTCTGGTGAACTGGAATACACCCTCTGTAGTGATAAATGCCGTTAGCGGTTTGGACTCTTTGTGTAGTTTGATCTGATGATATGCGCTGCGTGAATCCAATTTTGAGAAAAACTTCCCTCCCTTTAAAGACAGAATAAGTTTGTTTATGTTCGGTAGGGGAAAATTGTCAACCACAATATTTTGGTTTAAGGTGCGCAAGTCCACACAGAACCTATAACTGCCATCAGGTTTGCCCGTGATCACAACTGGCGAAATCCAGCTAGAGGTTTCAATTTGTTCAATGATACCCTGCTCCACCATTTCGCCAAGCATACGTTTGACCTCTTGTCTGGCGATAATGGGAACTTTTCGTACCTTGTGCTTCATGGGGACTGCATCAGGCTTTAGTACAATTTTGTGTACATATCCTTTAAGCTCTCCAATAACCTCAGAGAACAGATTGCTCATGCCCTCTACAATCGCCTCAGTGGTGACCTCATCAACCACCATGACCTGATGGGAAGCCCTAGGATTTATGATAATATGTAAATCGTATTGGTGTGCCCACCTTAAAATTGGTGGTCCACTTCGTGCTACATATACTTTCCCCTTCACACACCTGTCATGAAAAGCAATTTCAGTAAACATATATCCAATAATACCTATTTTCTCACCCTGGTATCCCCCTGGATTGATGTCTTTAGGGAACAGGTTTATATCTGGCCAAATTTGTACAAATATTTCTTGGGGAATAATGGTGTAGAATGAACCGGAGTCCACCATCAATTCAATTTCTTTTTCCTGTATTATAAAAACCTCTTTGGGTCTCGACCTCCTTCCCGGTGTGATTGTCATTTCATCCTCATCTATACATTGAATTTTATCTTCTCACTCTATATCACTCATACTCATCGTATTCCTACAATCACTATGTACAACAGCTACCTTGGATCTGTTAAATGTTCTACACATTTTAAAGAAGTGCCCCTTTTGGCCGCACTTTCTACATTCTTTGTCAATGGCATAACAATTCCTATACTCAGCAGTGTGATAAGTGCTGCCACATCTTGTACACATCTTCTCAGATGACCTGCCATAATCAGGACTTTTCACAGTATTATTGTTGTACCTTTTATTAGGTACACTCTTCTTTCCCACTCCATTATCTCTTACTGTTATTAATTGCAGCGACATCATCTTGTTCTACACACGATACAGCTGTAGTGTTCTCTTTTTTCTCCATTTCCTTCATACATGCATCAGACTGCTCAACGACCATGGCTATTTCTATGGCATTGCTTAGGGTAGGGTTTTTTGCAGCCCATGATCTTTCCTGCATTTTTTTATTTCGGCATTGGACAATTAATTGATCCCTGATCATTTCATCCCTCATCTCACCAAACTGGCACTTGATGGACAATTTGCGTTAGGGACCCTACCAGACCAGCTAAGTCAAGTGCTACTTTACGCCAGGGACCTTGGGGTAGGGGTGTAGTGACCAAATGGGTATCTTGAGCCCTCTAGTGTTCATTAGATAAAATGCACTCCTGACAATTGTCTACAAATGTATCCACATCAGAGTCGAACGAAGGCCACCAAAAATAACATCTCAATGTTTTCTTGGTAGCGGTGGCTCCCAAATGACCTTTGTGGCCTAACTCAAGAATTTTGGACCTAAGCTGACTGGGAACAACATTTTTGTCACCCCTCATAAGGATGTCATTTTCAACAGTAAGTTGGTCAGCTAGCTGGCAGAACACAAACAGGTCCCCCTTAAGGTTCTTAACGTGAGGCCAACCCTGTTGAACAAATTCCTTCACCCTTTCCAAAATAGCATCATTGTTACAGGCAGTGACCCACTCTGTTTCAGATATTGTACCTTTGCATAGCTGCACCACATCCACGTTTTCTACAATACATTCATTCTCAAATAAGTCAATGTCTTGAGCTCCTTCCAGAGGAGTAGGCAACCTAGATAGGCAATCAGCCCTGGAGTTGGTAGCACCAGGTTTATACATGACATCAAAGTTATATTCTTGTAATTTAGATAAAATTCTGATGAGCCTGGAAGAAGCACAAGAAGTTCCTTTGTCTCTAAGTAAATACATAAGAGGCTTGTGATGTGTGCATAAGGTGAAAGGTGTGCCCCAAACATAGGTTTTGAATTTAGCGATGGCCCACGCACAAGCAAGTGCTTCTCTTTCTATAGTGCTATATTTCCTTTCTGTCAAGGTCAAAACTCTGGAGGCGAAAGCAACGGTGGTTTCAGACGTACCTATTTTTTGACACAGGACAGCACCTAAACCTACGGCGCTAGCATCCACTGTTATGATACATTTATGACCACTCACATAAGACTTCAAGGCAGGAACATTGGATAAAATGGTTTTTATCTCCTGGAAGACACCTTGTTCTACCGAGCCCCAAGAAAAATTCTCCTTCTTCCTTAGCATTTTTTAAAGTGGTTCCATAAGGGTGGCATACCCATTGACAAATCTGGCATAGTAATCGCTCAATCCTAAAAAGGACCTTAATTCATCTTTATTGGTAGGTGCAGGAACCTCTTTCAAGGCTTTGATAAGGTCCTCTTTTGGTTTAATACCTTGCGCAGTTATGTGGTGACCTAAATACTCCACATTATCAGTCAAAAACTTACATTTATCCTTTGACACAGTCATCCGGTTGGACAATATTTTCAACACTTTGTCTAAAATGCAGTTGTGTTCACAGATGTCCTTGGCAAAAATGAGAATATCGTCTTGGAAAGACAAAACGCAGTGCACATCTTTGAACAAAGAAAACACCAGCTTTTGAAATACGCTTGCCGCCGATGCAAGACCGAACGGCAACCGTAAATATTTAAAAGTTCCAAAGGGTGTGATGAAAGTGCAAAGAGCTTGAGATTCTTTTTTAAGTCTGACCTGATGGTACGCTTCTCTGAGATCAATATTGCTGAAGATAGTAGCCCCATCCAGGGAAGAAACTAACTCATTATTTTTAGGAAGGGAATAGCAATCAATTAAAATATTTTTGTTCAGAGCGCGTAAATCCGCACATAAACACATTTTTCCATTTGTTTTGCGATAACGACGGCACTGACCCACTCACCAACATTGACTGGTTCTATTATTTTTTCTGCACATAACTGATCTAAATGCAATCTCAGATCAGGCCTAATCGAAAGGGGAACATCTCTGACTTTATGTTTAACCGGAACAGCACCAAGTTTCAACACAATCTCATGTTCGAAATCCTTAACCGTACCAATGCTGTCAGAAAATACTTCAGGATACTTTTGCAGAATTTTGTCAATCTCAGAGTGAACACTCTCCACAATCATAACAGGCACTGTGGTAACCGGTCTTTGAACAATGCCAAGCCTTCCCTGGTCTGTCCAGCCCAGGATATCATGTCCATTCACGGCTACATAGATTTTTGTGGAAATAGATCTGCCAGAAAATTCTTAGACATCCACAAAGTACCCCTTAGTAAGGATTTCAGATTCCCCATAGGCTACAGCTTTGATATCAGGAGTTTCTAGAACCTTATTACTCCAAAGCAATTTGAAGGTTTCTTCCGAAAGCATAGTTACTGGTGATCCGAGTCCACCATAATTTGTAAGCTCACTGTACCTATGCAGACTTTGTAAAATGGACCATTTTTTCTAGCAATATTTGCAGCATCCTGTTTAACTACGGAAGTATTAACATTAGAAAATGTAGCTTCTAAAGTTAAAATTTTAACATTGTTGACACTTTCATCTCTTTCCTAGGTAACATGCTGACAGACATCAGGCACGCAACTCACTCTAACTGCAGTAGAGGCGGAACTCCTGCATACCTTCATAAAATGACTTATCTTCCTACATTTATTGCACCTTTTTCCCGTAGCAGGACAACTTGTATTGTTACCTTGGTGGTTATAAGAACCACATCTGTAACAAGCATTAGGTTTGTTAACCTTATTACTTCTAATATTCTTTACTGCATTCACTTCTGTACTGTTTGCATTGTTTGCAATACTAGATGCAGGGGAAGCATGAGTTAAAGCTTTAACGGAGAAAACAGAGCGTTCTATGCCTTATGCAATTTTAACAGTTTGTTCCAGAGTAGGGTAAGCGCAACATAGAAGGTGCTCTTGTACTTTTTTTGAATGGCAATTAAGTACAATTTGATCCCTTAAGTACTGGTCACTAGCGTTCTCAAAACAACAAGTACTGGCTAAAATACGCAGACTAGCCACATATTGTTCAATGCTCTCTTCAGACGATTGTTTCCTGGAATAAAATGTAAAACACTCTAACACAACACTGGGTTAAGCAGTAAATTATTTCTCTAGTCTTTTCTCAGCTTCCAACAAAACATCCCAGGCATCACCAGCAGCCTCTCCCCCAGGAGCAGGAATCACAGGTAGATTGTCAAAGACTTTTTGCCCTTCGGTGCCCAAACAACCGTATAATATGGCTTGTTTCCTTGCTGAACTGTATTCCACACCATCAATAGCCACTAAGTAGTTTTTAAACACTTTGAACCTATGTTTCCATTCCATTTTGGGATTCCCAGGACTGTCTAGAAACTTTGGAGGTTGTTGGTGCGAATTACTTCCTCCAGACAATCGTGAGAAGGGAATGGAAAATTGATGAGTAACAGGAAACTCAAATTGATGTATCAAAGAGGTTAGACGACTGAAAATTCTTGATGAAAGTTGTGTGTCCAAGCATGCACACAATAAGAATAGAAAAAAGGTGCGAAAATCACAATGCTCACATAGTCATACGTTATACATCACCCACTGTGGCATCCGAAGGGTAAATGGTGAATACTTTAGTGAGGCAAGAAAATCCGTAGCTGCGCGTGTGTGAAAAAAACTGAAGAAAGCCAAATGCAGCACACGCGTAAATGGCTTGTAGATACCCCGCCTTCGTGCATACAATTGGGGTTTCTAGCCACTGAGGAGCAGGGTAATCCTCATGCGTATCGGCCAATGGGGCAAGCGGCAAGGAATAGCTGGTCCTCTCTGCCTCCAATCGGGAAGAGAGCAGATGAAGTGCTCCGCCCAAAGAGGCAAACAGACAAAATTGGCAGCGATATCCAGCCAATCAGCGGCAACGAGGAGCGGGCTCCGCCCCAAACAGGAAGCTGGGTGGCCGTGGAAAAGAGGCGAGTGCGGCAGCAGCGCGTCAGATGAGGTGGGCTCTGGCAGAAAACGATGAGCTGGGCTCTGGCAGAAAATGATGTAAAAAGAAAAGATTCGATCGAAATCCTGTCGCCAAAAGGATGTTACAGTGTAGAATAAATCCAAGGACAAGCAGGTAGCTTTGTAGCTGTTTATTTTATTCGATATACTGAAGTTCATGAATTGAGCCCATCCTCAAACGACTTCCATGCCCACAGCTCCATTGCTGAATTGCGTTACAAGCAACCAGTTCAGCAACGGGACCTGCAGAACATGGAACGGTGTTTGCGGGATGCAAAGATTCATATGATAACAATAACAAGGTGCCCGCGGAGGCGCGAGTAAGAAACACGCGCTAACAAGTTGCGTGCAACTAGCCATTACTAGCATGTAACACATTCACAATTTTCTTATGCTCTGCTACATCACATAGCAGGGGTGCAACTCAACATGAACATACTAACATACTGCTAACATACGCAAATAGCATTTGCGCATGTCTGTATTTCATGCTTTAGAAAATTAAAGCTAGATCTGTTTGCTTTGTCAATACTATCCACTGAGTCATACGGTTCACACTATTTCAGTAAGACTCTGCGTTTGGACAACATAAACGTCAAAATCGTGCAGGACTGTGTCCATGCACACCATTAGGGTATGTTGGTCGTAGTCCTGGCTAGCTCACAGTGTACCATCTGGGCCTCTAACCTTACTTGGTACCGGATAGCATGTGGAAGCTCAGAACATGACAACCCTGACTCCCCAAGGAAAACGTGGCAACAGATCTGACCCTTTCGCTAGTAACTCATGTAAGCCCAAAGAGAGACACAAGAAATACTCAAATTGGCATTTTAAACATTTATTGAAGCAGTATGATTCTTGTGTAAAATACGTGTGCTTCAATGATTAGTAGAAGGAAACAAAGCATAGTAATCAGCATTACGAGAATGGTAAAGAAGATAAATAGTTCAACCATTATGCTGTTACATTGATTACATGCTTACATATAATTGCATTTATACTCCTATCTAGCGCTTCCTATCCTAATGGGCATAGGGGTTGCAAATCTGCCAGAATACCTTAAGGTGATCTAACTTCTCATTTACCTGTGGGTATGTTTAATCTGGGAACCTGTCTTGGTGTAGAGCAGGCCACCATCCTTCTCAGGAGGTAACAGGATTCAGCTGGGCTAGAATGCCTGCATGAGACGACCTCGACAGTGCCATCAAAATGCTCCTCTTCCTAAAAAAAGGATTGATGTAGCTTTTATAATAACATTTCACCCATGTTACCATGCAGGAGCTCTGGTCAGGCCGTCATTATTGATTCTACCCTTGCAGAGCTGTCGCTGAGTGGACAACAACAAACATCAACATTTTGCGCAGTGAACTTAGACAACTTAGAACGTGTACAGAATGTTCAAGGCACCGATAATATGCGTACGGAGAAGTTTCAATGTAAGAAAATCCATTTCAGAGAATATTGTCCAATATGGTGCGCAAGTAAATGTGTGTCAAGAGTTATCCTTTAATAAAGATGTCAACTTTAAACATTAACATGCGGAATGGTGGTGTTCTCTGCCCGGGTCCAATGTAACCACACAACACCCACTGCTTGGACGTAGAGTGACAAAATGCTTCCTAAAATGTGCTAAAATATAAGTTCAAATATATCATTAAACCTAAAATCTTAAAAGCATTGTGCTCTTTAATATTAAAAGCATAAAGAAAGCCAAATTGTATTTAACAGTTAATGTAAAAAAAATGCAAGATAAGACTGCATATAAAAGCAATTTTGCAATTTGCATTTAAAAACATTGCGGAACACAGACTGCACGCAATGTAACAAGATAAGCTGAAAGGACAAGCGCCAGTTAACATTGAGTTCCTGAAGCAAGGGTGCACCAAAATGCTGTATCATCCTTTCATGACACAGTAGCACATGTGGCAGTGCTATCCTCAATTCGCCGTGTGAATGAACATCCATTGTGGAGCAGATAAAATAAAGCCAATATTTCGACCCCGAGGAACAGGATAATTGGTAAGCCTCCAAAAAGGCTTCCAAGAACGGAGTGTATGAAAGATGGAATCACTCCGAAGACAGTCTGAAGGCACTGACAAAACTGAAGCCAATCGTTTTAAAAAAGTGTACTACACCCGCAATACTCAAGGCGTAAAAAATGCAGTGCCCAAGGTCTCTGAAATAGTGTGGGAGGTCAGTGCGTAGTAACGACTGTATATCAGAAGAAGACCTTGCAACTTAAAGATCTAACATCTCCTGTGCAGCTGTTAAGGCAACTTCCTTCTGAAACAACAAGGCTTCATTCTGCTTAAACCATCAAAGTTCACATTTGAGATTGAAATTGAAGGCCAAATTGTCACTTCCCTAAGAGTAACAGGTTGAGAAAGCACCTGTGTACAACAGGTCACGACCGTAGAAACCATCACTAGATATGGCACTCCCTGTTTCATCTCCTAGCAACCTTGGTCATTCAACATCAAATAACTTCCATTTGAACAGACAGTTGTACCCGGGCACTCAACAATATTACTACAACATTGATTTTTTTAAATTGAAGCACAAGATCTATGTATTCTATCGATCGCTCAAATCACAGGATATGACAATATTTGGATTTGTACTGGGGTTCTCTCAAATTTAATAATCAGTGTGACATTTAGACAATACATACTGTACATATATTCATAAAGAAAAAGATTTTTTCAAAAACATTACATGTTTATACAGTTATTTTTTCAAGGTCCAGTTCTTGTTGCTGGAAGAACAGAATAGCACGGTGAAATAGAGAAATGACAGCCGACACGTGTTTCGTTAAATTCGTATCTTCTTCAAGGCTTAGCTATGTAACGGGGGCGATCCTCAAATGTTCATAGAGAATCCACCAATGCCGTGTCGTCTTTATAACGGAAAAGAGTAGCCAAGAAATAAGTCCTTATTTGTGCTGTTTGAAATCTGTTGATGTCTTTCAAACGTCGTGGAAGAGCCAAAGGGAGAAACTATCTCAGCAGTTCATGTGGTCTAGACTTCTCAAGCATTAAAGTGCTAGGCAGAGAGAGCGTAGGATATGGGCAAGTAAGGACTTGGACCAGTGTGCCAAGAGACAGCGGACTCATCTGAATAGTTACGGGGGCATACTTCAGCCCAGAGTTGACAAACAATAGACTTATAAAAGGACGTGTCACTGCCCTTCAGTTGCACATTGCGTGTACCTCTACTTTTTTAATCACGCAACTTACAGGCATACAACGTATTTTGACGACAACCTTGCACAGATTAGGAATGGAGGACTACCTATTTGGAGAATCGACTCATGAATTGTGACGAGTTCATGCCCATATCCTACGCTCTCTCTGCGTAGCACTTCAATGCTTGAGAAGTCTAGACCACATGAACTGCTGAAATAGTTTCTCCCTTTGGCTCTTCCACGACGTTTGAAAGACATCAACAGATTTCAAACAGCACATATAAGGACTTATTTCTTGGCTACTCTTTTTCGTTATAAAGACGACACGACATTGGTGGATTCTCCATGAACATTTGAGGATCGCCCCCCCCTACGTAGCTAAGCCTTGAAGAAGTTACATATGTAACGAAACACGTGTCAGCTGTCATGTCTCTATTTCACTGTGCTATTCTGTTCTTCCAGCAACAAGAACAGGACCTTGAAAAAAATAAGTGTATAAACATGAAATGTTTTTGAAACAATCTTTTTCTTGTATGAATATATGTACAGTATATATTGACTAAATGTCACACTGATTATTAAATTTGACAGAACCCCAGTACAAATCCAAATATTGTCATATCCTGTGATTTGAGCGATCAATAGAATACATAGATCTTGTGTTTCAATTTAAAAAAATCAATGTTATAGTAATATTGTTGAGTACATCTGTCTGTCTAAAGTTTAGCACGGCAATCTTTTTGGAGAACCTTGCATCAACACCCAAGGTAGTAAGGTGTTTCTGTTACCCTGATTGGCACCTAAACTAATTCTCTTTCATACTTGGTATTTGCCAACACGCTGCCCACCTTTACACTTCTTTGTTCTTCTGATGTGCAACTGTCTGTGCTACCACTACCCCCTGTCTATTTTATTAACTTCCATTTGAAAGTAGTTTGAAAGCCAAATAAATTACAGCAGCTAGGGAACCTTTCAGATAATAGGACAAGTTTGCCTTGGACGCATAACATGCTCCGTGAAGTATGACTTCCCTGCAAATTAGAAAATGTCCTAAAGTATTCTCCCAGTCTTTACCGATAAGAAAAACCTAATTGTCACCATTTCTACATCTGTAGGTGTAAAGTAGGACCCATGCCTCATGTACAAATCCCTCCCTTAGCGCTTCATATCTGCCTACTTCATAGTGTTCTAAGCAGTTCTTAAAGTGAAAAGTTGAAATCGGCAGAGAAATAAACCCATGCATTATCCAATCAGCTTATAGTGTCTCTGCTACAGTGAATGGTAATTTTTCTATTTGTAACATCATGTATGTCGCGCGGTTCCTGGTCATGGTTTTCTGTTCTCTTGTCAAATTGTATGGCAAAAATAAACTTGTGGCATTTAAATGCTTCCATGGAATGCAACCGTTGTGCAAAGTTTGTGAAGTCCAGCTTAGTATCATGATCGACCTAAGCTGCGTATGTCTATGTTGTAAAAGGTACATGTCACTCTTTAAGATGTCAGTAGCAAATGACACAGTGTTACTTAGAGAGTCCTAGTGGATAATGTAGTCATATCATTGTCAACTACCGTTAGAGCCTATTCTAAATTTGCTCTGTCAATTTCACATATCCGTTCAGCAGCTTCCTGCTGTGAAACCTTCCACACTTCATTGTATCTTGCAAACAAAAAGTGCTTTTGATGTGACTTTCTAGGATCTAGCAAGAAATCCTGTAAATCCATGTCATCAGAAAGGAGAGCCAAGTTTTGTTTCACCTCATTTAACTTTTCATTTTTAAGCCAATCTAGGCACAACTTTCCAACGCTATATGTTGTTACCACTCCTGAGTATTGTGTCGGCGCATAATGTGGGTTTGGCCTGTTTATCCTGAACCCTTTCATGTTGTTGAGAAAACATGCATGACATCCATTAGTATCTATTGGCCACACTAGCCATCCCTCTGGACTTGAACGTTAAGAATTGTATGTACCATTCCTAAGAATGTTGTTGAATATATCCTCTGTGTAGTTTGTGAACTGCTGCCAATTCTCAAAATGTGCAAATGTGAGAATATTCAGTGTATTCATATCTTTTATCTTGGCCAGGCCAAGACAGGACTTTGCTGCACAGCTTTGTTCAGAAAAATCATTTGTTTTGGTATGAGGCATGCCCTAAACAAAGCTTTATTGCCCTGAACTTGGCAATCTTTAGTTCCACAGATAGATTTTAAATCAATATTATCTTTCCAAAGTCATACCCTTGTATCAACAACTGGGAAATGAAAGGGCCCGCATAAATTAGCATTGTGTCAGTTAGCATATTTTTCTTTGCCAGGGAAGGGAGAAGCTTTAGTAATAGGACTCTGGGTCTACGGGGTTATAACCAGAAAAATATGCAAACTTCTGTGCAAATGTCTTGGAGCTTCCCACTGGTGGTGTAGGGCAGTGTTCCCATTGTGTGTAATTAAATACTTCACATGGAGCACATTCTCTATGTACATAATGGTATCCATAATGGTGAAAACAAAACATTTCATCATAATTAGATTTACCAGTATACATATCCTCACTTTCAAAAACAGTATAATGCTCTAAATCATCAAGCATTTGCTTCACTGTATGAATGTCCCAATCATCAGAGATGCTGCCAGGAGTAATAACATCACAAAGGGATATTCTAAACACATATGGGACTTGTAAAGTCTCTGTTGGTCCAAATATATCATAGGGTACCTTATCCCAAACAATTCCATCATGAACCGGAACTGCTGAAATGTTCACAAGGGCAGGTCTCTTCGCACTTTGTGGGATGTAGAATGAGGCTTCAAGACCTCGTTTACCAGTTTAACAGCAGAGCGTTCTGGGCGATAGTAGCCATTCAGAAGCAAGATAAAACTGTCACAAAACCAATCCAAAGGAAGAAGAAAAGCAACAAAATTTTAATCCAAATGTATATCCAGGATGGGATAAAATATGTCTTTTTAAGCCAAATTAAAAATGCATGTGTTCCATGCTATGGTGGTGGGTCTGACGAATACAAGGAAAAGTCATCAATGTTGACAAAGTAACCTGAGGCAGCTTGTGCAAACATAGGAGGCTCGTGGAGCTGTATAGAATTGGTAGATAACTCCAATGGTGTGGTATAATAAACAAATTCATTGTTTGCTTATAGTGTTGAAATTTGTGAATTCACACATGATGATTGTATAGTGTTGGTAAATGTAACTGGAAGTGGGGCGTGGCCTGAGGCGTCAAGATGGCGGTCGCACTCTAAGAGTGCTCCAGACCCCCCGTCATCCGCCTTGAATCCTGCCCGTATCGGCAATCATCCAAGAGTCCTGCCTGTGTGAGGGGGACCCCTGGAGTGGTGGCGTCCTCCTCCGGAGCCCGGAGCCTCGGTACGGGGCCGGTGTGGCCGGTGTGATCTGCGGCCTGTGGCGGCCTGCTCTCCCTGTGGTGGTGGCGCCCTGCTGGCAACGCCGGGACGCTTCGAGGGAGCTGGGGCGGACGGGAGCCCTGTGAGCGGTGGCGGCCGGGCGGCCCCTGGTGCCCTGACGGTGGCTGGAGCGCTGGAGAATGGCTGGAGGGGACGGCTCTGGGGAGCTCTGCGGGCCCGACCGTTCATAGACCTGAGGTTGGCAGCATTGCGGTCCGCATCCTGCGTCCTCCGCGGATCGGCCAGCGGCGCGGCTGGCGGGAGGTGCGGTACACTGACGGCGGTGAGGGGCATCGGCGACTCCCCCACCAGGTCTGACCCTGACTACGGGCCCCTGCTACAGATCCTATCGGTGCAGGGGCCGGGATCGACTGTCAGGTCGGGCAGTGACGCTAGTAAACGCGTCCCCCCGCCCTGAGTTGCAGAGGTGAGCTGGAGCCTGATCAGTGACTGCGCTAACGGCCTGCGCCTGTAGGCCTGCCGCGCCTGTGCCCGGAGCCGCTGAACCGTGCTGCTGGGGGTGGCCGCATCACCCGGTGAGTGGGGTGGGGGATCGACTGCCAGACCGGGCAGCGACGTGGGTGACACTGCATGCCCCCCCCCTCTCTATCCCGGGCAGTTACGTTCCTCCCGCCGACATGGGCTGCTCCCGGGTCTGGGAGGCCGGGACTGAGGGCATTGCAGGGCCTGGTAGAGGACACAAAGGCCTGCGGTGGGGCCTGCTCTGCGGGCGGAGATGGGCCCTTGTCTCCGGGACGCCTGCGGCCTGCACCATTGGGAGGACTTTCTATTAAGCCTGACGGTGTCCCCACCCCCCTGTGTGTGAAGCGGGTGATCGGCTGTCGTGTCGGGCGGCAGGGCGAGTGAGGAGGCGCACTTGGGCCCCCCCACTGTTTCATATCACTCCGGGTCAGTGTGGTGGCCCCCCATTTGACGGGTGGTGTGGGGGTCTGCGGAATCGGGAGCCTGAACTGGAGTGTTGGCGGGACAGGGCCTGTCGGGCTTTGTGTTTGGGAGGTTAGGCCTTCTGGGGCCTTCTGGGGCCACCGCATACGGCCATCTCATCGGGTGGCAATCCGGGGCGGCTCGCGTGGACCCCGAGTGATAGCTTGATCCTTCTGTGCGCCAGCGGGGTCCCGGCCTCCTGGCAGGACTACTGAGCTTGTTTGATTCCCTCCCTGCGCCGACCCCTCGTCGCCCGACCGGCGATTGGAATTGTCGCAAGCCATGGGGAGAGACAGGGCCTCCAAGTCCGCGCCGGCTCCCACACAGACGAAAATGGACCGGTTTACTACCTCGGAGCAGGATCCCCTCGAAGGGCTGAAGGGGGCCTCCCCCCCCCACAAGATAGGGATCTAGACACTATCCTTCAGGCCATTAGTGCATCGCAGGCGTCCGTTGAAGGGAAGATTGGAGAGGTTAAGGTGGACGTGTCCCTCCTCCGGCAGGACCTCCGTAATGCTACTGCGAGGCTGACGGAGGCCGAATCCCGTATCTCCACCACGGAGGACGACATCTCACAACTAAAGGAACAAGTGGCCAATCTCAGCACTCATACCAAGGAGCTTCACCGACGGGCCGAAGATGCTGAAAATCGCGCCCGCCGTAATAATCTCCGCCTGGTGGGGTTTCCTGAGGGGGTTGAGAAGGGACAGACGGCCACCTTTCTCGAAGACTGGTTCACAGCCTGGATGCCTAAGGACACCCTATCGCCCTGGTTTGTGGTGGAGAGAGCCCACAGGTCCCTGGCGCCCAGGCCACCTCCGGGCGCTCCGCCTCGCCCCATCATCCTGAAAATCCTTCATTTCAAAGACCGGGACGCTATCCTGCGAGCCGCGCGGGTTACGGGGCCACTCAAGTTTCAAAACCATACCATTATGGTATTCCCGGACTACACTAGGGAGGTGCAGGAACTCCGGCGCTCCTATACCAATGTTAAGCAAAAGCTGCGGGCCCTTGGTCTCCAGTATCAACTCCAATTCTCTGCACGCCTGCAAGTTATTTTCCGAGGCCAAACTCAGTTCTTTGATTCACCTCAAGCAGCATGGACATGGCTGACAGAGGAACACCCTATCCGGCAGGGACAGACCCCTTTCCCAGGGCCCGGAGGCTCCCAGCTCCGGGGGCCGGGGTCGCCGGGACGCCGGCGCCGGCGCCGAACGCAGTCTCGTAGGGGGCGCCAGTCTCGAACAGCACCTAGATCCTTGAGCGTGGCGGCTCAGAGGTCCCGGGACTCTTCCAGCCGGTTGGGCTCCCCGCCGCGCAGCAGGCACCGCTCTGCAGAGGACCTCCCTGGATTGCCCTCGTCGCCGTCTCGGACGGGCTCGCCCAAACCAGACTCAGACCTTTCTCGTACTCCGACTCTTTGAGAGCCTGGTGGGCTCGACGAGCTGTTCACTGATCGCCAGGGCGGATTGCTGCCGCCCTGGGGCTCCCCGTCAATGGTAGACTTCCAATGTTTAGCATTTAATTCCGCTGCCAATTCATTACCTATCCGACCTTCTGGAGGGGTCCTCCACGCACCCAATACGAACGTTATAGTTTGGTACTGTTCATATGGGGGGTCGACAGATGCTTCCGTTCTCGAAGTGTAGGGTGGGGGGTGGGGGTGAAGGGGAGGTTTGGGGAAGTTTCGTCTGTTATGTTATTATTTGGTTGTTCTTTTGTTTCAGCACCCACGGAACGACACATGGTCCCTATACAAGAGATGGGTATGACCCTATTGCAAGCGACTTTCCACACATCTGCGGGCTCCCACGTACATGCGCGCACCCCTGTCAGACGGTACATCCAAGGGTAACTGCCCCCTGACATGACTGTTAGTGTTACACTTGAGGCATCCCTCCACGTGCTGTCGTGGAACGTTAATGGTCTTCTGGACCGACATAAATGCACGGCGGTCCTGCGCTATGCACAACGCCTCCACATAGACATCCTCATGCTCCAAGAAACACACCTCCTCGGGAATCATTGTCCCTTTCTGGCACGCTAGGGATACGATAGAATATGGCATTCCGGCTTCTCCAGGGGCTCCCGCGGGGTGGCAATTCTTCTGAGGCGCACGCTGCCCTTTGTCATTTCCAAGGTGACTCACGACCCGCAGGGATCATTTGTATCAGTTTGTGGCTCGCTAGCCGGCTCTCCTATCAATCTGATATTTGTCTATGCCCCCCCATCGATGCTCATGCCTACACTCACCCATACCGCTGCTCTGGTGACCACTATGCCTCTGGGCACCACGATTGTTGGAGGCGATTTTAACGCAGTCTCCTCCCCAGCCCTTGACACCACAGGTCCTCCTTCTGTTTCCCGTACGGCACAAGCGAGGCAGCTTAGGAACTGGTCGGAGTCATTGGGCCTCTGTGATACGTGGCGCATATGGCACCCCCGCACACTGCAATTTACTTACACCTCAGCGGCCCACCACACACAGGCGCGCATAGATGCGATCTTTGTCTCCGCACCTGAATGCTCAGAGATCGTCGATGCCCGCATCCTTCCGCGTGGTATCTCGGACCACTCTCCAGTGCTTTTTAGCACAGGAACTCCCCCTCCCTCTGCCCGCCAAACATGGAGAATGAACGCATGGTTCCTCCAGGACAAAGAATTTAAGCAGGCGGTGGGGACAGAACTCAGGCACTATTTCCTCACCAACGAGGGCTCCGCGGCCTCTCCGGGTACCTTATGGGAGGCGGGAAAGGCAACTATCCGGGGGGTCGCAAAGGGACTGCTCAAGAGCCAAAGGCAGGCACGACTGCAAGAGATTTCCTCGAGGGAAGCGCAGGCGCTTCGCCTGGAGCAAACGGTATCCCTGTCTAATGATGCCGCCCAGGCCCGACAACTCGCTCACCTGCGGGACGAAATTAGACAATTATCTTTGGACGCTGCCAAGCTCTTGTGGAGGTCGACGGTGGCGCGGATTTACGGCTGGGGCGACAAGAACGGTACGATCCTGCATAGGCTAGCCACCTACCCCAGGGCGAATCGCATTATCCCAGAGGTGACGGATGAGGTCGGAACGGTGCACTGCACCCCTATGGCGATGGCCAACACCTTCGCCACCTATTATCAGAGTTTATATGCAGCGCGTGCCCCTGACCTCTCGCTATCTGGCCTCCTTGAGCGAAGTAAGGCGCGTCTTCCTTGCTTGGAGGAAACCGCCCAAGAGGACTTGGAACGGCCCATTTCTTTTAAAGAAATAGAAGAAGTGATCTCCATTACCTCTTCGGGCAAGACACCGGGCCCAGATGGCCTTCCACAAGAATATTACGCGGCATATCGCGAAATTCTAGTGCCCCGTCTGGCCGATTTGTTCCAGGAAGCGGTGGAAAGAGGTTCTTTTCCGACAGAAACAGATATCGCCACCATCGTGGTCCTCCCGAAATCCCAGCCCCCCTCGCGTCGCTGTGCAGACTACCGCCCTATCTCCCTCCTTAATATGGAGGTGAAACTGTACGCTGCTATTCTGGCCCAACGTTTAAAGCCCTACTTGGCTTCCCTGGTCCACCCAGACCAATGCGGTTTCATGCCTCAACGCGGGACCCGGCATTGCCTCCGTAGACTGCAACTGGCTCTAGCCCACCGGCACTTGCTCACCCCATATTTGGCCCTCCTATTCATAGATTTCGAAAAGGCGTTCGATTCGGTGAATTGGGCGTACTTACAGGATGTGATGGCCGAAATGGGATTTGGGCCCAAATACAGGGCCATGGTTCGGGACCTTTACGCCCACCCGCGAGCGCGGGTGTTGGTCAACGGTGCACTGTCGGAGGCCTTCCCTATTAGCAGAGGTACTAGACAGGGATGTCCCCTCTCACCATTGCTATCCGCCCTGGCCATGGAGCCCCTGGCCTCTCTGGTGCGGGCGGAGGACCGTATCAGTGGGTGGGAATGGCCCAATACGGAAGCTGACCCAGCTTCCTCGGGGCCATACTGTCTCCAGATTCTAGAATATTTCGGACAGGCCTCTGGGCTTAGACTGAACCCCGGGAAGTCAGTCCTGGTCCCACTGCACCTCTCTAGGGAATGCTACGATTGGCAATCCACTATACCGCTTCGGTGACAATCCTTTAAATATTTGGGGATATGGATCACCCTTCTTCCTGAACTGGGCTGGGCGCTTAATGTCGCCCCACTAGTTAAGAAAGCCAAAGAAGATCTCCATAAATGGAAGACGCTTCCTCTTAACCCTCTGGGGAGGGTCGCCTTGTTTAAAATGATAATACTCCCCAGATTTCTTTACGTCCTCCAAAATACCCCCTTCTGTTTCCCCAGGACCTGGTTCCGGGAGCTGGACAGTATAACCACCAAGTTCCTCTGGAACGGGGGGAGGGCACGCCTAGCCCTGTCTACTTGCCGGATCCCTTCCTTTGACGGGGGCATGGGAATGACACACTTATATCTTTATTTTCTGGCTGCACGTCTCCTGGTGGTTCACGACTGGTTTAACGGGGACTGGTCAGATCCGGCCTATCGGCTCGAACTGAGTGAGCTGGGACTACCGGCAATTCAAGCAATGCTTTATGGGAGACCCATCCCATCCCAATTACCCGATGCGACTCGTTCCGTGTTCTTGGCCTGGCGGGCCTCGTTGCGCCACACTGGGTGGACGCGTAGGCTCACTCGGTGTACACCCCTATGGCATGGGGCTTGGCTTCGGGAGGTTAGTGGGTTGCAGGGGTTTAAATCATGGGACCTCATTGGCATCACACAATTAGGGGACATATGGGCTAAAGGCCACCTGCTTTCCTTTCAGGAACTCCAAACCCAGTATTCCTTACAATCTTCCCAATTCTACAAGTATTTGCAGCTGCGGCATGCCCTTCAGACGCACATTACGGACGGCACGAGGCTCCCCGAGTACAGCCCCACAGAGGCGCAGATAATGCTGGGAGATCTAGGCAAGGGGGGCATTTCCCGCATATATCGCACCCTAGTCAACAACACTCCCACCTCCCTGGACACGTTGAGGGACCAATGGGTGGAATGGGTGGGTCCCCTCGACGAGGTGGACTGGCGCGATGCCCTCATGGCCCCCAGGACAATCACCACTTCTGCTAGACTTAAACTGATCCAACTCTACTACTTGCACGCAGCATATCTTACTCCCCAGCGTCTGTATAGAGCGAGCTTGCGCCCCGATGCGTCCTGTGCGAGATGTAACTGTGCCCTGGCTGACTTCTTCCATGTGGTTTGGTCCTGCCCCCGGCTGGAGCGATTTTGGGGGGCCATCGAGGAAGAGCTTACGGCGGTCCTGGGCTGGGAGGTTCCTCATGACCCAAGGCACTCAATACTGGGAATCACAGATGGGCTGGATGGATCCAGGAGTGATAAACTATTTTTCAACACAGCCATGATAGTGGCAAAACGTGATATAGCGGCGGCATGGACATGTCCTGAACCGCCGGATATTGGGCGGTGGCGGAGGGGGGTGGACTGGTGTGCGACCCAGGAGAAGGCTCTTTATGTGGCAAGAGGGTGCCCCAGGAGATACCAAAGGGTGTGGGGGAAATGGGTAGGTGCTATGGAAGGGTCCGACTGATTTGTTCCGTTACTAATTGTGTCTGTACAAGTCTTATGGGGTGCGGAAATGTGGGAGACTTTAACTGCGGAAAGGTAATCAATTCAATGTCCTCCGTGCTTTGGCTGATTTGTTGTATGAGTTATAAACCAATAAAATTTGATTATCAAAAAAAAATGTAACTGGAAGTAGTGAAACTAAAGTGTCAGCTGTCCCCAGCCAGGGAGAAGACACTTCAATGTTTGTTAAAGCTTGTATCGGGATTTCCTGTATGGTAGTAAGAGGAGGCAGGTAACTACCCAGGATCCCTCGTAGCCTACTATGTAGAACTGGACAAATAGTGTGGTTTGATGTGATCGATAGAAACAAATCTCTTGTGTTTGCTAGCAGCAAGAGGCAGTAAAAGTACAGGCCTGGTACCTTCAATAGTCAGGACAGGCACAGGCACTCTGTAAGATGGCCCAAACTCCTTCTTGACCACAATTTTCTCCTGAACCAGATCACCAATCTTTGGAATCCAGCCAGGAGTTGCTGGTACTGCCTGCACTTCGCCAGTGGCAGAACGTTTCTGTAGCTCATTGCTTTGCTCATCTCGGAAGTTGTTCAGTTCCTGTAAGACAGCCAAACGTTCACTTATATTAAAAGGCGTTTCCGCCGCCACTGTACTAGGGCTGTCAAGGTCTGGAACCCAAATCTTAACCCCGAACAGGACTTCATGAGGAGCCCGACCACCCAAGTATCTTCTTGGCAAATTGTTTCAAGCTCTCTGTACCCCATACAGATAGTGGACCCAACTGTGACCTGAACCTAATACTCTAGCTGTTAAAGACTGCTTTAAGTCAAGGTTTTTCCATTCCACTACTGCATTTCCCTCAAGATGGTAGGGCAAGGAAAAGTGCATAGTCACACCCAATGTTCCCATGGTATCCCGGTAAGCCTTAAAGGCATACGCTAGGCTCTAGTCCGAATGGAATGCGGCTACTGCATATGTGCTGATGAACACTTGCAAGTCCTTTACAATAGTTTGAGCATCAGCCGATCACTGTGGCCATACCCATTGAAATCGAGAGCAGGAATCCACTTCTAACATGATGTATTTATAAGACCCATCAGAGTGTAGGGGCCAGCAGTGGTCCCAATAAACACAAGCGAGAGGCTTGTTTGAGATTAAGAGAGGTTTCTGTGGTGAGTGAGCTGTGGTGGAAACCTTTATCTGTTGACAAATGTCACATTTAAGGACATTTAAGGATTGTCTGTTTGTTAGACGTGGCCACCAGTAGCGTTGCAGCAATAGTGAAATTGTAGCTGCCACCCACGCATAAACAGATGCTAGACCCTCATGCACTGCTAGAATTAATTCTAACCTGTGCTCTGAATTAGGGATTACTCTAACCCCCCCTCCAGGAAGATGAGCAAATGGAATGTTTTGCACACTTAACTGGTAGGAGTATTGTGCTGGAAAACCTTTCCGCAAGAGAGTGCCACAGCTTGAGGCCGTGACAGCCTTAATAATGTCTCCATCTAGTCTTGTGTTAGAACGAGTCACTGCAGCTACCGTAGCAGTTTGCAGTGTTTCCTTTGCGGCTTCATCAGCCAGTGAATTGCCTGCAACGTGTATTCCTACACATTGGTGGCTGTGTGTGTGAATAACATGAGCCCATAGAAAACTGTTTTTAAGTTACGACACTTGTCCCCATAGCATTTTAAGCTTGATTGTGTACCCTTTGCAATCTCTGAATCCATTCTAGCTCCAGTAGGGTAGACACTCATTGTAAGACTAGACACAATAATACAAATCACACACTATAAGTGTAGGGAATTCAGGGTCAGTATTCTCAAGTGCCAGGATTAGAGATTTTAGTTCAGCTAGCTGTGCAGTGCAATCACCTAGTGACTGCATGAATGTTTTAAGAGGTTGGAATTCTCCATTCCTCATTTTACCCTTAACAGCTGTGCAAGCGACTGAGTATTGGTGTTTAGTACCAACTGCAGGCTGGGCAGACCCATCAGTATAAATTATACAGTCATACTGATCTAGAGGCATTATTTCACTGGGTAGAGTATATTCGAGTTCATATTGTAGGCATGCTTGTGTCTGTAATGTAGAGTCGAAGACATATTATACATCTGTTGCTGTTAATGAATTAGCCCACTGTATCCATCTTGGATGTAAAGCTTTTGCGTTAGGGGCACTGGCCTGTGTGACAGTCTCTAAGGAATAGGGGTCAAAAAAATTATATGTTTTCCCTGAGCTAATGATCTTTCTTTCACTACAGCTCTCTGCACTACCAGCAGTATTTTTTCCGAGGGTGCAAAACTAATTTCTACATTTGTGTATAAATGCGATTGTGGGAGGGATGGGCGGAAAAAGAAGCAAGGAGGCTGAATGTGTTTCTTAATGTTGGCGTATTTTATTTCAGGATAATTATCTGTTGATATATTTAGTAAGAAAGAGTCCCTTTTAATGTCTTCCTTCTGCTCACTCTTTATAGGTTGTCTTCTTCGTCCAGGAGGGTGTCACCCGGAGGCTCGGAAAGCAAAAAGAAGAAGGAGGTGGCGGTAAGTATATGTACTTATTCTAGATTAGGTCAGGATAGTTAGGATAGTTACCTCACAAACTAATACATAGCGGTACCCACTACGAGAGGGGAGAAGGGGTCCAATTATGTCCATTCCTACCCTAGAAAAGGGTTCTTCTATCACGGGTAAGGGCCTCAAAAGAACTTGCATTGGTAAGGATCTTCTGTTTTTTAGAGAAATAGGGAATTCCTTAAAATATTTGTGGATCTGTTGAAAAACCCCAGGCCAATAAAATTTCTCTAATAGAGCCTTCTCTGTTTTCTCCACCCCAAAGTGTCCTCCTAACAGATGACTGTGTGCCAAAAACAAAACTGTCTCTCTTCTTTTCTTCCCTTCTCTGCCTTCTACTTTTCCGGGGTTTTCTCAGGGGCCATTCATGGTCTGGTACTTGTGAAAAAGGAGCTGTTTCCCTCCACTCCCTTCCTTCTTTCCAGTTTCATGAATCAGACTATCCATGTGGGGATAATCGTTGCCTATTGGTTCAGGCAACCTTGGAATTAATACTACACGCAAAGGCATCAGTGTTGTGGAAGGTTGGTGTTGGACACACACTTCGGTGGTGGGATATTGTTTGCTGTCTCCATGCACACACTGGATATTGACAACTCCTGATGTATGTTGTACTCCTCCTGGAACAGCTTGGGGTCTCATAACGCTTTGCAAGTAACCCGTATCTATTAATGCATTTCTAGACTCCCGATTTACTGATACTTGACAGGGATATGGAGGAGTGCCCCCTGACCGTGTACAATAGAGAGACCTGGTAAGTCCCACTTCCATGGGTTCTTCCTTCTGGGGGCAAAAATGAGCAATGTGTCCAAAGATATCACATGGAAAACTCAGGGGAACTGGGGTAGGAGGAGGTCAGGGAGGTACAGGCAGGGGTCCCGGCATCAGAGTTACTGTTTCCGCTTTTCTAGGGGGAAGAGTCTTTTAGGTTTTAGGTAAAGCTGCCCCAGGATATTTCAACTGACTTTCTTCTCGACCTATTTGTAACTCTTGAGCTCGGCTGAAAGTGCTTGTTATTTCTACAGCTCGATCTAAGCTGATCTGAGTATGACGGTGAACCCACTTCTGTATGGGAGGATGTAACAATGTGAGATATTGCTCTAAATAAATATTTTCCAATATCTCTTCTTTAGAAGAAATCAAGGGTTTTAGCCATCTGTCAGCCATATCTCTCACTCTGTAACATAAGGTTCTCGGAGTTTCTTGAGGGCCTTCCATGATTTGCCTGAGCCTGATTCTATACATTTCCTCATCTACCCCCATTCTTTCCAAAATGCTCTTCTTGATTTCCTCATATGGGGTCGTTCTAAGGGGATTGGCGGCTTGATATGCTGCTTAGAGGACACCTGAAGGGAGTAGGCCTAGGTATTGTCCCCATTTATCCACGGGCCACGTGGCAGCTCTTGCCATTCTTTTGAAATTTGAGAAGAAGAAATTGGAGTCCTCCCCGGTGACATACTTTTGCATAACCACAGAGGGTAGCATTGTGTGGCCCCTCTGCTTACCGAGGGATTCAGCCAATTTCCCTATGACAGTTTCTTGGGTTTGATTTTGCTCAGTTAAAATCTTATGTAGCTTTTCTCTGCCTTTCTCAGCCACTGCAAAAAAAATTCCATTCTTTTTTTCCAGTTTCTCCTGACTTTCCGCCGTTTTAGTCACGGCTGCTTTAATTTCCTCTGAATCCACTTCTGACACCAACTGTGGGAGGGATGGGTGGAAAAAGAAGCGAGGAGGCTGAATGTGTTTCTTAATGTTGGCGTATTTTATTTCAGGATAATTATCTGTTGATATATTTGGTAAGAAAGAGTCCCTTTTAATGTCTTCCTTCTGCTCTCTCCTTATAGGTCGTCTTCTTCGAACAGGAGGTGGCGGTAAGTATATGTACTTATTCTAGATTAGGTCAGGATAGATACTTTCACCACACCCCGGTGACATTGGGATTCCTAATTAGTGTACGTAACATGAGCAAAGAAAAATAAAATAAAAGATAAACCGACAGGTCTCTCCCCAATTAAAGGATCCCAGAATTATACCCTCTTTCTCATGGTATCTCCATATGCTGGGGAGGGAATGATTAGTTCCCTGTCTGTCCGGCTCTGCCCTCTGCCTGTATGGGACAAGGATAGTCCTTTTTTAGTTTTGTGACTTTTGTCCTTTCTGTGTTCCAGGTTCTGCATGTTCGGTCGGACAGCATTGGAAAAGGCACCGACGAGGGAGGTAAGTCAGGGGGGGGAGGGTTGCATTGGTGTTTCCCTGTCTTCCCTTACAGTGATTTATATGCAGTTGGTACAGTGTCACCCTCATTGAATGTGACATATGTGTAACCTGCGGTTCCCGCGATTAGGTGGATCACCAAATGTGTGGTGTTAACACTTGTGTGTAAGTGTTTTGAAGCTAGCATGTCAGCTTGTACTGAACACAACATCTGTGTGTTTTCTGGTGTCCGATGTGAGCTTGAAAATTCTGGATGAATTAAATCATAAAATGGTTTTACCCATTGTGCATAATCTGGTATGTATGTTCTGCCAAAAATGAGAAAACCCAATATTGATTAGAGTTTTTTTCAATGTTTGGTGGTTGTAAAAGCACACACTTCTCTAGGAAATGTGTCGCCGACTTTTGCTTTCATTTGATAATTTGTATCCCAAGAACAGGACACTGAGATAGGTAATTTTTGATTTTGTTAACCCATGTGAGCAAATCCCATCTGCAATCTACTCTAGCCAAGTGTGTTGCTAAGTCATCATCCGTTAAGAATATGTCATCCACATAGGACAATACTTGGTCATCAAAGTCTTGTAATAGTTCTATCACATGGGCTGAGAACAGCCCAGGGCTATTCTTATACTCTTGTGGCAATCAACAAAACTATTTTTGAGAGCCGAGGGCGTTAAATGAAGTCAGATACCTGCTTTCAGGTGCTATGTTTTGGCAGAAAAAAAAGTTTGAGATGTCCAATGTGGTTTTATATTTTTTGCACACTATATTGCTTATTAGTGCCGCGCCATGCACGTTTTGTACTGCAAATGTGCGTGTAGCACTGTTCAGTTGTCTGTAGTCAAAGACTAAGCAATATGAATGATCTGGTTTCATTACTGGAAACAAAGGATTGTTCATTGGTGAGGTGCTGCTTTCTATAACACCCTGATATTCAAGTTGCACTAGTAGTTCTTTAACCTGTTGCTTTTCTTCATGTTTAATGGGGTATTGTGTTTGTGCTTCTGGGCTGGACCTTATGGGTATGATGTGATAAGGGGATCCTTCAACCCAACACAAGTGGTTGCGTTATAATGCCAAGGCTTGTTCTAGAGCTCACTCCTTGGCGTAAGTATTTTTAACTGATTCTGGAACATGGTCGGAAAAAGCTGGTAGTATTACACTTTCTCCTACTGGGATTTGCCTAACAAACTCAGGTGGACAATCTTTTTTAGCCAAGAGAATGTCATAGCCAAATGGCAAGTTCTTCCAAAAAAGAAAGTTGCTAGTACATAGTATATCCCCCTCCACCTGGAGTTGTAATTCATACAATTGACTTGGGACACTTAGTCTCTTGTCCAGTGTTTCCACCTGTATGTAGTCGCTTGTTGCTACTGCCGCCAGACACTCCATAAGATTCTGACGAACTATTGTGACTTCTGCCGCACTGTCCAGCAGAGTCAGAGCCCACTCCCCATTCAGAAACCGAGTCCTCTATATGCGTGGCATGTTTCAAAGTTTAGTTTATTATTAAATTTGATTTAGACCTTGCCTGAGGTCAACAAATACATGATTAATAGATAGTAAAACAGTTCTACTATTCAGGTGTTAAAACAATAAAAAAAAACTTGTAAAAAATGTATACAGGTTATAACAAGCAAATTCATCAAGCAGTGATTTACAAAACTCAATGAAACTTTTTGCAGAGTAGAGATTATGTCTAAAACATATAGGCTTTATATGCCAGCGCCGAGCCTCTACCAGAGTCGAGTTTGAACAGACTAATAACACATGTAAAAAATCTTGCCGTCCTCCGTTACATAAATCACAAATTTCTGTGGAACTTTCCTATTTATCCCATTTAAAAGTCTGGGGGCCATATTATCAAGAACGGCGATAACATTATCGCCGCTTTAGCGGCAGGAAACTGTCCTTCACACCAGAACCTGGGCTTCTATTGGAATTCTATAGGGCATATTATCAAGCCCCTTATCGTCGCTTTAGCGGCTGTTTCCTGCCGCTAAAGCGGCGATAATGTTATTGCCGTTCTTGATAATATGGCCCTGGGTCTTTAAGGAATGAATCTCTAGCCTCATTAAAATTATGGTGCACCGGACCCTATCCTCTAATGAAAAACTTATGTATTGTTGCGGAGTTTTATATTGTAGACTATCCAAGAGGCAGTGGCGGCTGGTTTTAATGGGCGAAAGGGGCGTTGCCCTACTAGCATCCGGGAGAAGAGAGAGAATGTACACCATGTGGAGCAGTTTTAAATTAAGCGCTCACTGCTTCGTGCAATTCTAGTTTTTTTTTTTTAAAGAAAGGGGTGAGGTCAGAGACGAGTCCTCTTGCGCATGTGCTGGCCGGGGGTGAGGGCTATTGCTCACCCTCGAGGCACACGCGAGGAGAGTGATGTCAGCATGATGGGAGTGGCCGGAGGAAGCAGCAATGATTAACTTTTAAATGGGGCGCTTATGCTGAAGCCCAGGCGTTTTCAGCAGAGCGCCATTGAACTAAATGGTATGGGGCAGGGCTGGCCGACATCGACAAAGTGAAGTGGGTGGCAACAACTGAAGCACTCCCTTCATGTTTGCACCACTGTTTAAGCCTCCTGATTGGACAATGGAAGCTGGGGTAGTGGGCTGTGGAAGAGTTCGTCTACGCAGCTCCGATTTCATTTCCGTGATAATCAGCACGCAGCAGGTGTTCGTGTTGGCTGTTTATCGTTCAGGAGGGAAACCAGCACTGGCGCGCAAAGTATATACTGCAGTCACAGCGGAAGGCTTGGGTGAGAACACTTCTGTTTTATTATACAACTGCGTGCACCTGTGCTATCTTTGTCAACTCCTCACAAGTGTCTGGTATGACAGAAGGATGGTGCAAAGTGCCACGGGGTGTAAAACCGTGCACAAGCAGCAGGCACTTCTGTAATGTGAGTACTCATTAGTATATTGATGACATCAGAGGAAGTGTAGTCACCTGATCTTTGATATTCACTTTACAGCAACAGCCTGTGTAGAGTGACCGCTCAACCTGACGTGCAATTGAGAATTACAGCTGTGCAACAGAAAGCGGACAGATGGCCGCTGTACTGAACAGTCTCTGGCGGTGAGCGGCAATGCAAAAGGAAGCACCCTGCCATCAGAATAGGCCGGACTATACCTTGCATATTATGCTTTTGCCGTAGTGGTGCACTTATAATAAAATGGTATGGAGCGAGACTCCGGAATTCAGGTACGGGATGCATCGTATTTCTCACCCATATTCAAATAGTGCATCATGCTTCTTTACCTGTGGGTGCAAAAATGAGGCATTGATCTATTTGAATGCAGATCGAAACTCATTAAGTAAGCTCCTTGGAATTGAGACTTTTCCTAATAAATAGTACAGCAGCGCCTTTAAAAAAGAGTAATTTGAAAATAACTCCTTTACTGAATGTCATTTTTAGGTCGAGCCTCGAGTAGCGCGCAAGCGCTGCTTAGAGGCGAAGACTTTTAGTAAGCGAGTTTGGAAAGCAGTCCAAAAAACGCTCGTGCGTCGTGGCTGGCCTTTTTGAGATGGGTACGCGCGGCAAACATGTGTTTCCAATTATCGTGCCCAGACGCGGGCGCGATAATTGTAAACACATGCCGGCAAAAGGCCATGACGCACGAGCGTCTGGTCAGCTGAGCAGGCTGCCGCGCTCGCTCGCTCGCCCTCGCCCCCGCTCCTCTCTTGTTATTCTGCGGCGTTTTCTTGATGCTCCTTAGGATGATCTATAAAATAAAAAAGTACCACTACTGACAGGAGCCAAGCTGCGTTTCCACATGGACATCTGACTGGCGGAATGTTCAACGAGCTGTTAATACAGCGATAGGTGTCAACTGAAAAACAGTTTAAAATATTAACAGAACTCAGTGCTTGCACGCACACACACGAGTGTGCGTGTGTGTGTGTGTGTATATATATATGTATTTATATATACACACACACACGAAATAACAAACAGAGTTGCCCATCGGTGCTCGCTCTTTGCCCCCTTGCTCCCCGCAGTGTCACGGGGTTGTAGCGCTGCACGCTCGCTGGCACGGGCCCCCCTCTCAGCGCGTCTAACCCCCGGTGGTGTGAGCGTGCACTGGCCGGGGTCTGTCTTCTATCTCCCGCACACGCCCCTCCCGACCCCCGCCTCGGAGTGTTGAAGCTGCCTGCTCAGAACCCTAGCGGAGCTGAGAGATGTCGCACACTCCTCTCTGGGGCCCCGGTAAGTCTCACTTCATTTATATTCTGCTTCTGAATCCGCTGCTGCCAGTCTCCCCATCTGCGCTGCCCTTGCCTGCTGCTGCTCCTGACAGCGCCGCCTCACACCGCCGGTTCGCTGTCTGGATCCCAGTTTTGGCTGCCACTTGCTTCTGTATTATGTGAGAACTAGTATGTACTCTGTGATTTTCTGTACTATTGGTGTGGACGGACCCAGTGGATATGTTTACGTGCTTCGCTGGTTTATTGTCAGTCACTCAGTGGAAAGGTCTGTCTCTGGTCCCTGGGGGCCACGCAACGTTTGGCCGGCAGTGAGTAGGGTGCATGAGGAAGCTTTGACCTGAGTACTCATGTACGGAAGGACCCTCACGTTTCGTGTCTTCCAAAAATGCAATGTGTCTGGTTTCGTGTGATTATGAGCAGAAGTGATCTGGTAATTAAACTGCACTTTTCGGAACCAGAGACCCGGGTTTGCAAGTTGGTTGCTGCTGCTCTGCGTTGTGTGATCCTGCCCAAATTACCTGAGTATCTTCCTCTGACCCTCGTCTCTTGTCTGACAAAAATAAACGGGAGTGCCTCGGTGCATTATGTAAAGTTTGCATTGTAAGTTATACATGAAAAACATAATTATAGTGTTTTTTTAAAAAAAACAAAAAAACAGCTGCTGTGTTCTTCTGCTTCAGTTTCACTTGAAGTTATTCTTTTGACGCTGGGACGATTCTTGCAGGGTGCTTCATGCAGACGGCGTGTTTGTGTGTGTCTCCATCAGTGTCTGTGTGTGCCTGATGCTTTCTTACAGATAGAGCGACGTTATTCTCTATTAGTTCAAACACAATAAGTTTTCGTACAGCTGGCGTTGTACAGGCATGTATATGAAGGCGCTTTCATTTGTGAGAGTGAAGAAAAAGGAGGATCAGTAAAAAAAATATTTGCCCAAGATCACACAATTTAGTTAAGCAGGAAGCCCTGATCAATTCAGGTTTTCTGGTTTTACTTTGGACAAATCAGGCACCAAAAAGTTGTCTGTTTGTCTCTCATTTGTACCTCATATGTTAATGCTTTGTTTACCTCTTCCTGCATGATGGTAGGTCGAGCGTGGCAAGAATAAGCCACACGAAAGCTCAGCTCGATACCGGCTCTAGGTTCCAACAGGGCTTCGAGCTGAGCCTGTGCCATGCTTCAGGCTCGAGCCTGGCTCGAGCTTCCAGTGACTCACTCACCTACCTCTACTCAAAATAACGGAATTTTCAATTTTTGTATGTGTCACAGTACTAAACCTTAGTAGTTTTTGCAGAAGTCCCTTTAAATAGTTTGTTTAGGCAGACTCATTCATGCATGCATGTATTTGTCTCCAGCAAGAAACATAATTTGGCTGATTACGCTTTACTACGGATAACTCCACCCTTACAACATTGCTTTATTTGATTTGCTCCATTGTGATCTTATCCTCTGTGTAATTTGGTCCCACACGTGATTTACTCCATGTAATTTCCTTCATGTGGTTTGTTCCGCGATAATTTTTGCTTTGTGATTTGCTTCACGTGATTCTTTTCCATTGTGATTTGCTTCATATGGTTTGCTCCATAGGACCTGCTCCTTCATGTTTTTATGTCGACCTGCATCAGCGCTTGCGCTGGTCTGGCCGAGAGTTTTAGTAAGTGGGTTTTGGAAGTGCAAACCCACTGGCTTTCGGCTGGCGACCAGCTTGCGTTCACGATAGCGTGCACGCGCGCAGCTGCCATCTGGGTTTCCTATCTCTTCCTCATTTCCTCGTCATGGCTCATTAACTCTCTGGACTCTGATGTTTCAATCGCAGCAGCAGCTCACATTACCAACTGACGGCCCTGGACTACAGTCACATGAAAAACAACAACGATTAGCATTGAAATGCAAGCTTTTTTTTGTCTAGTTAGAAATATTGCTTCGGTGGGTTGATTTCACCTTATATCGCTATTTGTTTTGTATTGGGAGTCACAGCCTAATTACCAGTATTTTTGTCTCACTCTGTTTTTAAAAAAATATTTATTCGCGCAAAGCACAAAGCTATATTTAAGGTTACTTTTTCCGCGTCACTTCTTCACTGTATTTAAACTCCACACCCCCACTCTTATTGTCTCTCTCCTTCTCTCTCTCTCTCCCTCTCTAATTCTCTCTCTACTTAATTAACTCTCCCCTCTCTATCTTTTTTAGCCTTTCATTCTCTCTCACCGCTTTATCTGTTTCTCTTTCAAACTCCTTCATTCACTCTCTCTCCCCTTCTTTCTCTCTCTCTATCCCGCTCCACTCTTTATTCTATGTACACCCTTTCTCTCTCTTTCTCTCTCACCACCCTCTCTAATTGGGCATTATATCTTCACTCTATCTCTCACTCGGCAACACCACAGCATCACTCAGCATCACCACAGCATCACTCAGCGAAACCACAGCATCAATCAGAGCCAGCACAGCATCAATCAGAGCCAGCACAGCATCACTCAGCACCAACACAACATCTCTCAACGCCATCACAGCATCACTCAACGCCATCACAGCATCACTCAGTGCAACCACAGCATCACTCAGTGCAACCACAGCATTACTCAGCACAACCACAGCATCACTTAGCGCCACAACAGCATCACTCAGCGCCACCACAGCATTTCTCACCAGCACCACAACATCACTCCGCGCCACCACAGCATCACTCAGCACCACCATAGCTTCACTGAGCGACACCACATCATCACTCAGGGCCAACACTGCATCACTCAGCACCACCACAGCATCACTCAGCACCACCACAGCATCGCTCAGCACCACCACAGCATGTGTTATAATACAGGTACTAGTTCCCAACCTTCACCCTCCGATTGTTTATGCCCCCTCAAAAAAAAAGCTTTAACAAACAACCATTGCAACAGGCAGAAACAAGTTGCCAGCATTGCAAGAACAAAAGAAAACTGAGGAAATTTTTTATTGTAAATACTTTTTTTAATATGGTCGTTCAGTTTTACATAATGCCTTCTTGGTCATATATAAAGTAACAAAAATGCTTCTGACACTTTTTTATTATAACTTTTCAGCATGCTGCACAGCAGCCACACTTCTCTACAGCACAGCTTGAAGACATTGGCAAAGTCAATAGCTCTGGCTAAACACTTATAAGGCCCCAAAGGCGAGACCTATTGGCTATGCCAATGCTTGTTACTGTATTTACTGCGAGTAGGGACAGATATTATGACATTTATACCCACATCCAAACAGGTAGAGGAAACATATTGGCAGTGGGAAATTGTTGTGACCTTGGATTGGTTGGGATAACTAATCACGTGATTAGATGGGGACATGATTGACTGTTCATCCTTGCAGTGGCCTCAGACATAGATGGCAGCTCCACCTGTCCACGCCGTAAAATGAGTCTCTGTCACAAGGCTTGTGAGAGGAACCTGCACTAACTGAACTTACAGAGCATCATGAGGGAGATCACATAATCACATGTTGCCTCCTTAACCCGGTCTTCTGTCTGAAATTATAATAGTGGGCATGGCTAAAGCTGTAACACTTGTGATCACTACGGGTCTAAAACAGATTTTTTTCCTTGTGTCTTTATTTGCATTTTAGTATGGTGTAAAAACAAACCATTTTGCAATTTATTTAAAGAGTTTTATATAGCGCTGGCTAGACCCGAAGGTATCAGAGCGCTTTACATAAGGTTCCACATAGTTGCAAACATACATCAGTTACAAGTTACCAAAGATACCAGTAAAAACTTTTAAGGAGCGTGGAAGAAAAGGAAAATGGAGTGAGGAAGGGAAAAGGGGTAGGGTATAGATACGACGGAGAGACGAAGGGAAGGTCTGCCCAAGGTCCGGCTGGGTAGGTGACGGCCGGGAGGGAATCCGCAGCCCATCTCCTCTTCAGCTATCCGGTAGCTCCACCGGGCATCGGTCAAATAGCTAGGTCTCATCAGAAAAACATAAAAGGGATAGAAGACGAGAAGAAAGGAGCGTAGAGGGGGAAGGGGGTAGGGTGAATGGGAAGGAGGGGGATACGACAGAGAGACGAAGAAAAGTCAGCCCAAAGTCCGGCTGGGTAGGTGACGCCGAGGGGGAATCCACAGCCCATCTCCTCTTCAGCTAACAGGTAGCTCCACCGGGCCTCGGTCAAATAGCGGGGTCTCCACGGTCGAGGGAAAGTTCAAAGAGAACATGTCCTGGAGGGAGAGCAGGATCAAGGTCAGTTGAGGGAAGTGATTAAGTTCAGGTCGATGACCAGTTCGATTGTCCAGGAGTGGTCAAGCATCGTGGAGAGACCAACTGAGGCGGCCATCTTGAGGTCAGGCAAGGGGGTTATGACCTTGGTGTTAAGTTCAGTCGGTCCCCAAAATTTTCAATGACTCAAAAGCATATGGGGTGTAATCTATGCAGTGATGCGTCGGGAGGACAGGGCCAGTGTCCGCATGTCTTCAGAGGGGGTGAGTGATGGTGAGAAAAACCGCCAGTGGAAGAGGTAACCGCCATTATCAGGTCAGGCGAGGCGCCTCCAGAGTCATTCTCACATAATCAGGGAGCAAATCTGGGTCATCCCTATAGGTCAATGTGTGACCCCCTCCAGCGGCAACCGTCGGTTCAGTGGAAATCCATAGCCTACCTTCTCGTGGCCGCTGAGGTGTTCCGGTTGTTAGTCTCCTTCCTGCTCTCCAGCTGCATCGAACCCGCAGTTCTCGGGCGCCATTTTGGAGTCAGGCAGCCCCTGAAGCCGAACGGCCGCAGCGTGCTCGGTAAGTCCAAAGTAGTGCAGGGGAAGGGACTCTCGGCCACCGATCCCAGAATAGGGGGAGGCAGACCGCTCCTCTGCAGTGCGGGTGCCAGGCGGGATAGATCCGGGTTTACGTCGATGCCTCTGCGAGCAGGAGGCGGGGTCAGCCCCCAGCTACCGGCTTGATGTCGGGCGGCTTTTCTCTGGACTCTGCAAGCGGGGGCCTGGCTCCCCGGGGATCCAACCTCGAGATAGTTAAATGTGGGCCGCTGGCCGCGCGTCAGCCATTTTGGGGTCAGGCATTGCTATTCAGCAGTCCCCGATATCCGTGTCTGCCTGCTCTTGGTGGACGGTCCTAGTCCCCCGATGCAGCACCCTACCTTCGTTGGCGAGCGGAGATCTCCCCTCCGGACGCACTCGTGAGGCAGGAGTGTTACCTGTGGGCCGCTGACCACGCAACAGCCATTTTGGGGTCAGGCATTGTTATTCAGCAGTCCCCGGTGTCCGTTGTTGTCCGAGCCCGGTCACAGGCACCGCGTTTCCTCCAGAGTCATGACCGCCGAGAGCCCAGAGTGACCTGAGCATCGGTTTCCTGTTTGGGCGACCATTCAGTTGTGGGTCGGGTCCGGCGCCTCTCCCAGCGCGGCGGCAGGGCATGAACCCGGGGAAGGAGTGGCTCTGCAGTCGATCTGCTCGGGCGTCGCGTCATCTTCGCTAGGTAAGCCACGCTAATTATCACCGTCTGGCGATAAAGGCGTTGGATTGTTCGTAGGATGGGGGTGGATGGCTGGGTAAATAAGGGAAAAATACCGATCTGGTAGTCCCTAACCCGGGAGCCTCAGAGGAGAGCTCCTACTCCGCGGCCATCTTTGATGGCAATGAAAAAAGTATTCAGCATGAGCCTGCACAGTAAAGCAGATGATTTGTTAATAACTGCTGTTGTCACGTGCAACTGAATCATTACACAATTTAATTTAATTTAATTTAATTGACACATAGTTGCAGTCTCTGCCCAGGAGCACACAGTTTGATCATTCGCGGGACAACACTCATTGCCAGCTTTTACGCCTCCCCACTTTCACATTTCACCAGCCGCCACTGCTAAGAGGTGTGCAAAGTGTTTTAGCTGTGAACAATGGTCAACATCCAACTCGTAGCTTATTCTTGGGGTCAGGTTCTTTAAATAAAGCTTCAAGTGTGAAGAAGTCATAGATTTCAAAAGTGCAATCATGCAGCCAGACTGAGTTAGTGCAATACTTAAGTTCTTATTAAAAGTATGATGAAATGACTCGTTTCTAAAAGTCTCCAGTTTTAAAATATGCCTTATGGACCCTAGGTCTGCGTGTAGGTGATTATAGGCCCAACAAAGTATATTTGTGATAGCTTTTGCGTACGCACTGACTATGGATAACTCCAGGCGGATTGCTTGGACAGGGACAGACTGATTGACTCTTAGCAGTTTACGTAATAGGATCCCTTCTTTTACATTTAGTCGGTACCATGCCTTGATCGAAATATATTCTAAGGCGTAAATTAGAATTGGTGGTATTTTTGAACGGTAGGGTGCAAAATGTCTATTCCCTGTGGAGGAGTAAAATCTCAATAGTCCGCCGACGTGGGCATCAGCCTTTAGGCTGATATGCCCAAGATGGGAAACATTTTGTAAGGTTTGTGTAAAAATTCTTTCCAAGTAAGCATATTCCTTAACAATCTCTAGAGGCTTGCCGTCTAATATCCAGTTGTAGTGAAGGCAGTGCTTTCTCCCTCTAAAGGGAAGAACTTTAGTTTTAGAGGTGTTTGGTATAAGAAAATTTTCTTTGGCATACTGATTTAGGGCATTGAGGTTTCTTTGTAAGCCTATCGGAGTAAGATCCATTATTGCTACATCGGCGGCGTACATTAAAATGTGCATGTCGCATGAAGCTATTTTTGGTGGAAAATTATTAATTGTTTGTAAACACTCTGAGAGGTAATTTATATAAAGGGAAAATAGAATGGGGGCTAGGACACAGCCTTGCTTAAGGCCATTCTTCGTGACAATAGGCCCCGTCAAACCCTTTTCGCCCCCCAGCTGGACTTTACACCATGTTGCAGAGTGTAATGCCATAATTATGGTGAGTAGGTCATTAGGTATTCTGAGCTTCCATAACTTAGACCAAAGGGTTGGCCTATCTACATGATCAAAGGCAGTGGTAAAATCAACAAAGACACAGTAAACAACCTGCTCCTTCATTACTACATATTCATTTGCAGGACTGCAATGTTATCCGTTACAGAATGCTTTGGTCGAAAGCCAGCCTGAGTCGTTGGTATCACTCCTGTGGAAAATGCCCAATCTGTCAGGTGTTCCAATACGCATGTTGCAAAAATCTTCCCAGTAGCGTCCAGTAGGGCTATCTGTCGGTAGTTGTTTGGAGACAGTCGGGATCCTTTTTTCAGGATGGGAACCACATTGCTCCCTTGGCATGTTTTTGGAATTTTCCCGGTGGGGAGGTAGTGGGAGAATAAAGGGGCCAAGAACTTGCTCCAGTATTCGGGATTACTTTGAAGAACTTTAATGGAGATTTTATCTGGGCCCGTTGCTGCAGTTGATCTTGCTGCCTTTATGTGTAGTGCTATTTCTTTCGCTGATGGTGCTAACGCGTCGTGAAGTTTTTCCTCCTTTCTGAGCCAAGGTTGTATTGGTTTTGCCAAGCCGTAAAAATTTGGTTTATAAAGTTCAAAGAGATACTTTTCCCACTCTGAAGGGGGAACTGGAGAAGAGTTGAGAGTTTTCCTTGTGCCTGTTGCTTCTACTACTATCCTCCAGAACTCCTTACTATTTTTTCGGTTTACTGCAGTTTGAATATCCACCCAGTTTTTATCATTTTGTGGACATCTGATTTTTTCCTTCTGTCGGTGCGCTTTTTTCAGCTTTGCGATCTCTTTCTGTCTGGCTCCAGAGTATTTTAGAAATTGCAGTCTAATCAAGTTGTTTAAATTAGAAGTTACTCAGTCTGAGTGCTTTAGGACTGAGTGAACCCTACGCTTACCACACCTGGCTATGCAGCCGGTCAGAGAGACCACTATCTCGGTAACCGTATCCTCGTAAACTGTTATCGGGTCGGTAACTGTGCTTCCATTGGTCAGTAATGAAGTAATGTTATGTTATGTTATTAAAATGTATACAGTGCACGAATACCAAGCAGTGTCTTGGCGCTAACAGTCCTGAAGCGAGCTAGAGCACTATTCGTTGAATAGCCAGGTCTTAAGGGCCTTCCTGAAGGACGTTAAGGAAGGAAGACTTCTGATGGAAATGGGGAGGGTGTTCCAGAGCTTCGTAGCACCCACTGTGAAGCTTCTGCCGCCCCAGTTAGCCTTACAGAATCTCTGAGAGAGCATCAGTTTTGCCCCTTCAGACCGGCGGCATCTGCTTGGAGAGTACCAATGCAGTGACCGCCTCAAAAACTGAGGACCAGTACCATGTAGTTCCTTATATGTGATACATAAGGCCTTAAACTTAATGCAACACTTAACTGGCAGCCAATGCAGTCTCCGAAGATGCTTTCCCACTGATTGAAACTTGGGGATCCCCAGCAGGAGCCTTGCAGCAGCATTCAGGATCATCTGAAGCTTGTGTAACTGCTTCTCGGGCATGCCGAGACAGAGCCCATTGCAATAATCCAGTTTGGCAAGAACTAAGGATGTAACCACAGTTTTCCTGCTGTCTGCTGGGATAAAAGGTAAGATTTTCTTGATCACCTTAAGTAGGAAAAAGCTGGATGACGAAACTGCTTTGACTTGAGCTTCGAAGTTCAGTTTCTCATCTATAATCACTCCCAGATTTTTCGCTTTGGGGACCGGGATGGGTACTGCTCCCAGTTTGTCCGGCTACCAAATCTGTGACCAGCTAGGGGAGTAGTTACCAAACAGGATTATCTCAGTTTTTCACAGTCGGACAAGACAATTTGAGTGTTGTCTGCGTAGGATGTTAAAGCCATCCCGAAGGATCTAATTAATGGAGCCAATTCAGACACGTATACATTAAAAAGTGTAGGGCTCATTGAGGATCCCTGAGGGACCCCTCAAGTGAGAGTGAAGGACGGGGAAGCGTAATTGCCCAAGGCAACTGATTGTATCCTGTCAGATAGAAAAGAGGAGACCAATGCTAACCCATTATCCGTGATGCCAAGTGTATTCAGACGGTTAAGTAACAGATTATGGTCCACCGAGTCGAACGCTGCCGACAGGTCGAGCAGAATAAGGGCCGCGGCACCTCCTCCATCGAAGACTGCTCTAATTTAATCTGTAGCTTTTATTAGAGCTGTTTCGGTGCTGTGCTGTGCCCTAAATCCGAATTGGGACTCGTCCAAGAAGTTGTGTTCATGTAAATATAGAGTAAGCTGAATATTTATGACTTTTTCCGCCAGTTTAGCTGGGAGTGGAAGACGCGAAATAGGCCTGTAGTTATTTGGATCAGCTGCATCATGATTCGGTTTTTACAGGAGGGGTAAAATCGATGCCCTCTGCCAAATGGAGGGAAAAAACACCTTCCGTAAACATAGTTAAAAATGGAGGTTAGACTGGGGCCAATCATCTCAGGGACTTGTTTGAAAATCGTGGGAGGAAAAGGGTCATGGGGAGAGCCTGATTTGGCCTGTAGAATATGAGTTGTTACCTCGCCCACAGTTACTGATCTAAATTCTGTGAAAGCTGGAGCACTAGGGAGTCGATGGATTACTAAATCATTAGTATCAGTTCTTGTCCTATTATCAAAGGTAATATAGATTTGTTCCACTTTATTTAGAAAATGCTGAGCTAGTGAGTTACAAAAGTCCTGAGAATGGTCATTCACCTTTTTGTCAGGGAATGTGGACAGTTTGGTCACCACCCGAAACAGCTCTTTACTGGAATTTTCTGCCTCCTTGATTTGTTTGGACAAGTAGGAGCGCTTTTCTGTCAGGATCAGATTTTAATAATTGGATAATAGAATCTTATACTTGGTGAGCTCATGCTCTTTATAGTTTGATCTCCAACATCTCTCTTGTATTCTACAATCTTGTTTTTTAGATCTCAGGGTTTCTGAAAATCAGGGAGCTGACAGGGTATTTCTATTACTTGAGGTTTTTTTGAGGGGAGCTATATTATTGGCTGTCAACATGAGCCACTGATTAAAGTGAGTGGAGGCATGTTTCGCCTTTTAAGGCATTTTCGTTTGCAAACGCGAAAGCTGGAGACTAAGCAGGTTGTTATCAAACTGTTTCCAGTTGCGGTAGAATCTAGTTGGCATATTGGGTATGCTCGGTTGATTCTTGAGTATACTATTAAGCTCAAAGATAACAGTAAAATGGTCAGTCCAGGTCAGAGGTAGGACCTCCTTAATCTCAATTGAGTCATTGTTGGTAAAGATTCCATCCAAGGTATGGCTTGCCCGATGTGTAGGACCCATGACCCTTTGGCTTAGGCCTGCCAATGTCATGGTGTCAAGTAAGGTATTATTATTTATATCAGTGACAGCGTCAAGATGAAAATTGAAATCACCCAAGATGTAAAAGCTGTTTTCAAGGGCGCAGGTTTCAAGGAGTGTGTTAAGAGAGGTGAGGAAACCATTTTTAGCTCCACGGGGGCGGTACAGCAGCAGTCCCTTAAATGAGAAGCGGTTGGCTATTTTTAAATTGAAAAAAAAGGCTTCGCAGTCTTGAGAGTATAGGCTCAAAGGAAGCTATGTATGTATCTCGATAAATCAAAGCTAGTCCACTGCCTTTTTAGGTCTCGCCCTGAAGCCAGCGCTTGCGCTGGTCTGGGCGAGACATTTTGTAAGTGGGCATTTAGAAATGCGACCACTTTTTTTTGGGCTTGCCTAGAGCGTGCGAGTACGCGCACAATGACGAGCAGAGGCGCCATATGGCTTTCCTCTCTTGTCATGGTGCACGCACATCGCACACCATTTGCCAGCCTGCTTGCACATGCACAGCTGCTGCTCGCACTCCCTCCTCCCTTCTCCCCCTCCCTTTTCGTGAGCTTTGATCAAGCTCCTCTGCTGCTGGCATTCCCCCCTCCCTTCTCGCCCAGCCCTTCTTGTCTAACTTTCTCTCTCTCTCGCCTGCCTCTGCTGCTGGCATTCCCCCTCCCTTCTCGCTCAGCCCTTCTTGTCTAACTTTCTCTCTCTCTGCCTGCATTGGGTCAAAATCTGATTATGGAAAACAAGCACTGGTCGCCCAAAACGAGTTCCGTGCCCACCACCCTCTACCTCTCTCTCTCTGCCTCTCTCTCTACCTCACTACCACTCTACCATCTCCTTCTACCTCTCTACCTCTCTACCTCTCTCTCTCTACCTCTCTCTCTCTCCCTCTACCTCTCTCTCTACCTCTCTCTCCTCTCTCTCTCTCTACCTCTCTCTCTCTACCTCTCTCTCTCTCTACCTCTCTCCCTCTCTCTCTACCTCTCTCTACCTCTCTCCACCTCTCTCTCTCTACCTCTCTCTCTCTACCTCTCTCTCTACCTCTCTCCCTCTCTCTCCCTCTCTCTCTCTCTCTACCTCTCCCTCTCTACCTCTCTCTCTCTCCCTCTCTACCTCTCTCTCTCTCTACCCCTCTCTCTCTCTACCTCGCTCTCTCTACCTCTCTCTCTCTCCACCTCTCTAACTCTCTCTCTCTCTACCTCTCTACCTCTCTCTCTCTACATCTCTCTCTACCTCACTACCACTCTACCATCTCCTTCTACCTCTCTAACTCTCTACCTGTCTCTCTCTACCTCTCTACCTCTCTCTCTACCTCTCTCTCTCCCTCTCCCTCTACCTCTCTCTCTCTCTACCTCTCTCTCTCTACCTCTCTCTCTCTTTCTATCTCTCCATCTCTACCTCTCTCTCTCTCTCTCTCTCTCTCTCTACCTCTCTCTCTCTCTCTCTCTCTCTCACTCTCTCTCTCTCTCTCTCTCTCTCTACCTCTCTCTCTCTACCTCTCTACCTCTCTCTCTCTACCTCTCTACCTCTCTCTCTCTCTCTCTCTCTCCCTCTCTACCTCTCTACCTCTCTCTCTCTACCTCTCTCTCTCTACCTCTCTACCATCTCCTTCTACCTCTCTACCTCTCTACCTCTCTCTCTCTACCTCTCTCTCTCTACCTCTCTCTCTACCTCTCCCTCTATCTCTCTCTACCTCCCTCTCCCTCTCTACCTCTCTCTCTCTCTCTCTCTCTCTACCTCTCTCTCTCTACCTCTCTTTCTCTACCTCTCTCTCTCTACCTCTCTACCATCTCCTTCTACCTCTCTACCTCTCTCTACCTCTCTACCTCTCCCTCTATCTCTCTCTCTACCTCCCTCTCTACCTCTCCCTCTCTACCTCTCCCTCTCTACCTCTCTCTCTCTACCTCTCTCTCTCTCACCTCTCTCTCTCTACCTCTCTCTCTCTCTACCTCTCTCTCTCACCTCTCTCTCTCACCTCTCTCTCTCTACCTCTCTCTCTACCACTGTCTACATCTACCTCTCTACATCTCTTTCTCTACCTCTCTCTACCTCTCTACCTCTCTCTACCTCTCTCTCTACCTCTCTCTCTACCTCTCTCTCTACCTCTCTCTCTACCTCTCTCTCTACCTCTCTACCTCTCTCTCTACCTCTCTCTCTACCTCTCTACCTCTACCTCTCTACCTCTCTACCTCTGTCCACCTCTCTACCTCTCTCTCTCTCTCTACCTCTCTCTACCTCTCTCTCTCTACCTCTCTTTCTCTACCTCTCTCTCTCTCTACCTCTCTCTACCTCTCTCTCTCTACCTCTCTCTCTCTCTACCTCTCTCTCACCACCTCTACCTCTACCTCTCTACATCTCTTTCTCTACCTCTACCTCTCTCTACCTCTCTCTCACCTCTCTCTCTACCTCTCTCTCTACCTCTTCTACCTCTCTCTCTCTCTCTCTCTCTCTACCTCTCTCTCTACCTCTCTACCTCTCTCTCTCTACCTCTCTCTCTACCTCTCTCTCTCTACCTCTCTCTCTCTACCGCTCTACCTCTCTCTCTACCTCTCTCTCTACCTCTCCCTCTCTCTCTACCCCTCTACCTCTCTCTCTACCTCTCTCCCTCTCTCTCTCTACCTCTCTCTCTCTACCTCTCTCTCTCTCTCTACCTCTCCCTCTCTACCTCTCCCTCTCTACCTCTCTCTCTCTCTACCCCTCTCTCTCTCTACCCCTCTCTCTACCTCTCTCTCTCTACCCCTCTCTCTCTCTACCTCTCTCTCTACCTCTCTCTCTCTACCTCACTGCCACTCTACCTCTCCCTCTACCCCTCTAACTCTCTACCTCTTCCTCTCTCCACCTCTCTAACTCTCTCTCTCTACCTCTCTTTCTACCTCACTACCACTCTACCATCTCCTTCTACCTCTCTAACTCTCTACCTGTCTCTCTCTACCTCTCTCCCTCTCTCTCTACCTCTCTCTCTACCTCTCTCTCTACCTCTCTCTCTACCTCTCCCTCTACCTCTCTCTCTACCTCTCTCCCTCTCTCTCTCTCTCTCTCTACCTCTCTCTCTCTTTCTACTTCTCCATCTCTACCTCTCTCTCTCCCTCTCTACCTCTCTCTCTCTACCTCTCTCTCTACACCTCTCTACCTCTCTCTCTCTCTACCTCTCTCTCTCTACCTCTCTACCTCTCTCTCTCTACCTCTCTACCTCTCTCTCTCTACCTCTCTCTCTCTACCTCTCTCTCTCTACCTCTCTCTCTCTACCTCTCTACCATCTCCTTCTACCTCTCTACCTCTCTCTCTACCTCTCTCTCTACCTCTCCCTCTATCTCTCTCTACCTCCCTCTCTACCTCTCCCTCTCTCTCTCTACCTCTCTCTCTCTCTCTCTCTCTCTCTCTACCTCTCTCTCTCTCTCTCTCTACCTCTCTCTCTACCTCTCTCTACCTCTCTCTACCTCTCTCTCTCTACCTCTCTCTCTACCACTGTCTACCTCTACCTCTCTACATCTCTTTCTCTACCTCTCTCTACCTCTCTACCTCTCTCTACCTCTCTCTCTACCTCTCTACCTCTCTCTCTACCTCTCTACCTCTCTCTCTACCTCTCTACCTCTCTCTCTACCTCTCTCTCTACCTCTCTCTCTACCTCTCTACCTCTGTCCACCTCTCTACCTCTGTCCACCTCTGTCCACCTCTCTACCTCTGTCCACCTCTCTCTACCTCTGTCCACCTCTGTACCTCTCTCTACCTCTGTCCACCTCTCTACCTCTCTCTACATCTCTACATCTGTCTAGCTCTCTCTCTACCTCTATACACCTCTCTACCTCTCGCTACCTCTCTCAAATATAGCTACAACGTCTACGTATAATACGGTACACTAAGTGGCAGCCGCAGCCTAAAATCACTTCTTGTCCTTAAAAAAAACCAATCATTACCATATCCAATATATCTCCCCTTTATGACCTTATAAGTATTTACTTCTGCAGCACAATATCCTTTCGTCAACAACATCAAATGTTGCACAGCTAAACACTTATAAGGTCCCAAAGGCGAGACCTATTGGCTATGCCAATGCTTGTTTATGAGTTCTGTCGTGTCTGAATACCATGAATCCCTGTGGAACAGCGATACAGAAATCAGGGCCTGATGCCTGATCAGCCCATGTTTCTGTAATAAGAAGCATGTCTAAGCCCTGGGCATTTAACAGCTCAGCAATGTCCAACTTATGTTTAGGCAAAGACCGTGCATTGATCAGGGCTCTGCGAGGTATTTGCAGGGGTTTGGTAGTGTCTTTCAGGGAAGGTAAAGTATTGGAAGGGAGTGTACGTGGTGTTGAAATTCGTACTAGAGAAAGCCGCAATAAGAGCAGCTAGTCAGCCTATTTAAAAACAATTTGTCTGGATCGAAACATGCACACTTGTTAAGACTAGTAGCAGGTATGTTGTTCAGAGCCCGCAATTCCTTGCCTGTGTAGGGCAGGCGGCATCCCGTCATGCTGGACCGACGGGCAGCATCTCTGGCGCTGGGCGCGGTCCAGGCGCGGATGGGCGCAGACGGGCTTGCCTTTGGCGCGCCCGCTGCATGCGTCCGCTGCGCGTCCGGCCCAGCATGCTGATTAAATAGACAGCTAGACTGTCACCCTGCCGGAAGTTGGTGCAGCCAAGTGGGAGGAGCTACGACCCTCCGCTCAATCGGAAGGAAACTGCAGCGGCGGACCAGGGAAGCAGCCTGGGAAGGGAGCAAAGAAAGTGCAATGTGCGAGTAAGATCGGCAATTCAAAACATTCAGGTAACAGAGTTAAAGCGTATAAAAAACAATGTCAGCCGAGCGAAAGATAAAAGGTTTAAAATTAGCCCTCAGGGTGCTGCTTGCTTGCTTCTAAATGCTTCTAAATGATAGCATAATTTATTTTTGCAATTGCTTTAGTGTTCCATTTTATCCGCCCGTTTTTGGAATCGGCTTCTACGGTTCCGTTTTGATGAAATAGGGACCATGTATCAGATGATTGCAAAGGGATCTCAGTTGCCAAAAACAGAATTGCGTGATCACTTTCTTTTGTGTTTTTAACATTCAGGGTTTGCATTTTCCCAAAGAGGTCAAAGCTGCAGATTACGTAGTCAAGAATGGAGGAGCTAAATGGCCCCTTTCTGGTGTAAGCCGCGGGAATATCCCCTTCTAGTCTTCCATTTAGTATGAGTCCATTAGATGCCGTCACTGAGGCGACAAGCATTTTCCCCCTTTTATCAGCTTTGGCCCTTTGTAGGGAATAGCGGTGATGGAATTGACAACATTTCCTCATGTGCGCGAGTGCCCCATTCAGTCAGTAAAGTATTAGAAATCTTTCCATTAAGGTCCCCCGTTATCATTACCGATGGAAATCCTTTGGATTCTATGACAAAGTCGATTTTGGCAAATGCTTTGATCATTAAGTGGCATGTTTAACTTCAATCCCGGCACCTTCTTCTTTTTAAATTGAGGCTATGGCTGCATACGTTTTTTTCTTCCTTTTTTATTATAAAGTCAGAAGAGCATTGTGAGTCCTTCTTTGGTTTTTCATACTCCTCTGACCTGCGCTCTGATCATCCTCCTCTCTTCGAGGGTTTTTGGGATGACTCCTGAAAGAAACGAGAAGGACGTGTCTGGTTTCCTGATACTCATCGGGCTGTTTAATTGTATCAAGTTATAGCGCTTCTCAGAGGATTCCTGTTGAGGAGATCCACCCTGTGGTTTAGTCTTTTCTTTATTTTGCTTATCATCCCAGTATTTTTTAGAAGACTCAGGTGCCTGTTTTGAGTAATCCTTTTCTGGGTAAGTTGTGGTTTGTTAGGTCTGGCTTCCAAATTATCTCAACCTATTGATGTATAGGTTTCTGCAATAATTTTAGGTAGTTTGCGCTCCTGGTCTGCCAGAGCAACCTGCGCGAGCCGCTGGCTTACTGCCAACACTGTTTCCCCCTTTATATTACTTAAGATCATTGAGGATACTGTAGCAAAATTGGCCATTTGTTTTTAATAATGTGTTTATTGGCATTTAGACATATAAAACATTACAGATAAAACTGTCATGCTTTCGATAGGTGTAGTCACATAGTGAATCAAGCCGAAGGATATATATTGTGCCTGGAGACATATCAGCGGAGATAGAGTTAAAGTGAAACCATCGACAGAGTACATAGCATCAGAGCAATGGCAGCATTTATAATTATACACATTCTGAAACAGAGACAGAATAAAGGCGAGGGACATTGAGATGGAGGGTTTAGCATGTGTAGCTGTGGTCCTCATGTCAATGACGTAGTTTCAGCCTGCCCCAGGGGATCAGATTCTCTTTGGCAAAAGAAAGCAGTGAAGGGATCCCAAAAACCTTGGGGCATGTTCTAAGTGGCATGAGTTCCCAGTATGTGGAGAGCTGCTCCTGACAGAAGAACACATCAGACAGCCAGGCTGTAATCATTGGGGCCAGCTTTCTGCCCCAATGTATGGCTACCCTGCGTTTCGCTAATAGGAGTAGCATAGCTGTATGCCGGTGATGTGAACTGGGTACGTCTTTCACATAACCAAGCAAGCCAACTAAGGGATCAAAAGGTGGCGACATACCATTAATGTCAGATAATATGAGGTAAACTTCTGTCCTGAAGTCAGCCCCCTTGGAGCAGTTCCAAGCAAGGCATAAAAATGTGGCTTGTGGTGTGTAGCATCTGGCACAATAGGAATCTGAGGCCTGCCTCATTTTGAAAAATTGTTGCAGTGTACGGTATAGTCTATGTATGTATTTAAAGTGAAAAAGACACAATCTGTAATTAGAAGATAGCATTTCCAGTTGGCCGCAACAGAAAGCCCACTGTGTATCCGATAGGGGGGAGTCTAGCTCTGTATTCCATGCTAAGCGAGCTCTAGGGATGAGGATTGGCCAGGAGCATTGCATATGGTCGTAAAGTCTAGTGATCAATTTACACGGAGATGAACTGGTATACATATGTTCCAGTGCTGCGAGAGGCAGAGGGGGCAGGGAAAGTATCATGCAGTGTGCCACAAGTGGCGCATAATTGAAAATACAATAATGTGTCCAGGAAACTGGGAGGGGGGGGTGGTGGAGAACATGTATTATCAAACGGTGGAATTAAATGATTGTCAGGGTATAAATCTGGTAAAATTCTGATGCCCCTCTCACAGGCGCACCTTATGGCGCCCTATCTTGTAGCGGGGGCATTATGGGATTAGGGAGCATAGAGGAGCGGCAAACCAGCCCGCCTCCGTAGCCCATCCCATGCCCACCGCACACATTCAACATTATTGACTTCCGTTTTGGGTGCTTTGTATGCATAGAATAGTGCTGTCGATAGTGGCCAGGGGGAGCCCCGATCACTTTTTTATGGCTAAGTACGGTTGGATAGGCGTAAAATGAAGCCAGTAATGTAGAAAGTGAGCTTGCGCACAGAGAGCATATAGCATATAGCTGCATGACAGGTGCTCCCAGACCACCCTGTGAGTGTGGCAGTGTGAGGAGTTGCCAAATTGCCCATTCATTTAGTTAGAAATGAGTTCTCTAGTTGGCATCCTGTCCAAGTAGGGACCACCACTTTAATCAGGGCAAGGCAGATACACACCGTAATTAATCTGTGGTCACCCTCTCGTAGCGTGGTACATAGCAGCCAGGCTTAACTTAAGAGGCAATGTATGAGGTATTTGTACAACACTTTAATTACAGTAACACAGTGAAAACACCAACAAAAGACTCCACACCAGTTTAGGTTTAGAAAAATAGAGAATATTTATCTGAGTACAACAAGACCAAAACAACAAAAATCCAATAAGTAGAACTTGAGATATAAATTTTTAAAGATTAAATGCAAAAACAGTGCTTAGAAATTACTTGCGGTCAAAAGGTTACTTGAGGTTGACAGGAACTGGTACAAATCCAAAGTTCAGGCCTATAGCGATGGAGGGCAGGTCAGCTACAGAACCCACGCAGGGCCTGGCAAGAAAGTATCTTGTATGGAGCAAAGCGCCAACGTCCAGAACACAATGCGTTGGTTATGATTCATGCAGGAGGGCCAATGAGTCGCGGTTGAGCCTCGCAGGCGGTGCTAATGAATCGGCACTGCGTCATCGTTGAGCCGCGCAGGGATCTCCTTGGATCGGCGCTGCGTCATTGTTGAGCCTCGCATTCGGCTTTGGCCCTCTTCTGGAATTGAAGGCTAAGAAACTGCAGATGTCTTCTGATGTGGCTTGAGATTCTTGAAAACCAGGACCTCTAACAGCAGTGTCGGCTTTGGACAGCTGTAAACAATATTGGATGTGGGCCTTGGCTCTCTAGATAATTACAACTGTAGCAATGTACAATGTACAAGGCTGACCTTACTACATGATTTTGTCACTTCAGTAGGCTTGCCTTATGCACTTTTGAAGGAAGTGACCCGATTAGGGCCACCCGGGTCACTCAAGACCACCTCTCAGCCTTCCATACCAAATGAAGAGTCGGTCAGACAGTAGAGAATACAAACCAATATCTGTTTATTTCAGGTACATTCAGAGTGGAGCCCAGTATGCCCAGTCACTAGGAGTGCTGCAGAGGGACTGACATCAACAAGCATAAAGATACATTATGTACATTCAGAACCAAATGAAGGCACGCCCACAATAGAATTTTCAAGACAGATGCAGCTGAACAAAGAAGAACAGAGGATAAGTTTCGATTCTAAGGCCGGGCACACACTATCTACTACTCAAGGATGTTCTGTCCGTGCCCGCCACTAGACAAGTGGGAGAAGGCTTCTATCTAGCTAGAAAGGTATGCGCTAATAAGAACAGTCTATTCATTAGTGAAGCAAAACCCGACCCTGGGAAGGGAAACTTAACAAAGGCCTTTTCTCGGAATCCACGAGGAGTTAGTTTCGATTATGACTCAAAATGGCGCCTAAATAGAAAATGGCGCCGCAAATGCTAACTTACATAGAACAATAAGTAAACATGAATTTCTCTATTCCTTTTAGCATGAGCTAAACATTTTCTAATAATAACAAAGAACATATAAATCAATAAAACAGGAAATCATAGGTAAACTTTTAGGAGCACTCCATACTATCAGCCTCAGGAAGAGAGACCGTAAGGAGGGAGGAAGTCTCGAAAATGCCCTCATCTATGTGCATGAGGTCATCTATATCTTTCTGGACCATAATGGCAGCATTAGTGTCATGAATTGATATTTGCCTTGTAGGAGTAAGAAGGGTGGTGCAATAAGAACAACAGAAGGGAAGGCATTGAACAAGAACACAACAAGAGACCAAAATCACAATGAAATAAATCACCTTTTCAAGGATCCAACCCCAGCTGCCAAAAAGAGACCAACTCCAGTTCCCACTTTCCATTCCTTTAACATTTTCTAGGATGTCTAAAATGTGTTGGGTAATATTCTTTTCCATATTTGTGATCCCGACTACACACTGGTCTCCTACTACCGTGCACACACCACCACTCTTAGCTAGGATGAAATCGACTGCATATCTAGTCTGCTCGGAATATATTTGCATACTTTCCAATTGGGTGGTGTTGTCACGCAAAGCTGCTACTGTGGAGTTAGACAATATTTGCAGCTTACATCCAAAATATTCTCTAGCTTTCTCCCCTCGGGCCATAGAAGTACCACCCAAAGTGAAAATAGAGGAAAGGATGTATCCAAAAGTGATGCCATTACTATAATTATTGACCTCTACATCTGTCACCCCTTCGCAGAATTCCTTGGTCAATGTTCTTTTAATCCATCTTACTTTAGGCTTTGCACTTTTATAAGGTACGCCCAAAGGCAGCACCATCCCAAGTGCCACATCGTTCGTACCATTATGAATATTAGAATATGTTCCATTAGACAAAAAGAAAAACCCCGGGTGTGCATAAATCGGTCTATCATAATCCACTGCAGAATATCAGGAATTCCACCCAAAGGTACTGGGGTCTTCTGACTTTGCCAAAGGGAACGTCTCCTTATACAATACTATCCCTGAGCAATTTAGATATAACGAAGAATCAGTACTGTTGATAATCGGGCAACAAGCAGGATAATAACCAGCTTCTCGGGGAACTGTCAATTCCTTGTAATGCCAACCCACCAAATCTATATTCTGCTTTTCCATATAAAAATTATCACAGTACGTACTACCATCACAACCAGGGTAACCCTCCCCCAATGGTTTTCCATAATAGAGACATGGCCCTGAATAACCAAATCTAAATACTCCTTTCACTTTTACAAAGTCAGGTGGCCGAGTATACGTATAATTTACAAGTGATAGAGGGTACGCTGTCCATAGGCTAGTGACAGATAAAGTGGGATAACAAGCTGTTCCTTCTCCAAAGAACCTCTTATGTGTCTCTAAAAATACATTGCTTGGGGTTGTTCTTCTGCTTCTTGTTGGGGAGTTAACCTTACCCTTACTACGCAAAGGTATACTTTGGTCATTTTCCAAAACCCATGATACACTGCATAATATGATCAACAGCAAAATCACAAGAGCAACACATGTTAACTTTTGTTTACGAGTCCACACCATATTGTGCTGGGCAATAAGAAGCACTGGCTGCTCTTCCTCAGCAACCATTCTACCAAAGGGATGCATAAAGAATAATGAAATAGGGCAATATTCAAGAAAAATATGCGAGTTCCCAGTGCCCATCAGAGCCTCACTGGTACAGGCTCCTATCGTCCATCAATACGTTGGCGCTCTTGAGCACCGGCGGTGGAGCTTGCTCTGTCCTAAGCTCGTATCCCACGTCGACCAGGATTGTATACCTCCAAGGTATACTTCGATGTATCCTGTCCAATGTTCAAACAGTGCACAAAACTCTCATCAACCTGAACTAACTCCGTTGGTACTATAGCAAAGTACACCCTGACTTACACAGTCCATCCCTAACTAATCTTTCTTCTCTTTTGGTGCACTGTTCCCCAGCGAGGACGCAAATTGTACCTAGAGACTCCAGGCACAGAAGGATCAACGAAAAGAGGCTCCTGGATAGCTCTAATTCCTGGAGAAACAGCTGCATTCAGCACATCATCGTTTTCCTTGTCTGTTTGCGTCCAGGTCAACCTTGCATCACTGAAAGGGACGAACCGAGGCACCGTCTCACACTCAGAGTCCCCTACTCCATCCTTCACCCACTGGTCGTAGGGCAAAGGGATTCTGCGACAATGGGTCGCATGAATCCAGTTCTTATGGCCAGCGACCTTGACTGCAGTGCGTGTTGCTAAGAGGACCTGCTCCGGTCCCTTCCATCGCCGCTCCAAACTTTTCTTCCCTGAAAATTCTTGACTAGTCCCCATGTTGAATGTCGTGTCCGGGCCCCTCTGATGTAGCTGGCAGGGCTTCCCGGACCTGTTGGTAAATAGAACGCAAACTTTCAGTTAACTGGCCAAGATAATCTATCAACAATGGGTACTCAAGGGGGGCGTGGCCAGCAGGCAACCACAATGGCCGCACCGTAGTAGAGCTCCGAGATCAGGGAAATTAAAACCTCACTATCTGCGACAATAATCTGTCGCAGCCGAGCATTAACTCACCTCCAGAGACCCCCAGCATAGTGGGCAGCGACAGACAAAAATCGGGACGTCCAGCCGCCTTATAGACGTCGTAATCAGCCTGAGGCCGTGGTGCGGAGAAATCAAGAGGCGGAGTCCCAGACGCATCGGGAATAGAAGGAGCTGTGTCCCGCGACGCAGCTGCAGAGGTATTGCCGGGTGGAGGTGGAGCGTCGATTTCCTCTTCCCCCGCCGTCACCGTCGACAGGCGCTGGCGACGGCCCAACAAGCGGACCTGGGGCCGCGCGCCGCTAAACCACCCAGCAGTGAATCATTTTGGCGGCAGTTGAAAGAAGTCAATGGAGCTATCGGGAGCGGCTCTGGCCTAGATGCTCCGATTTGAGCTGGGCCCCGTGTGCTTACATTCGGACACAAGAGTGTGAGTAACCATACCCCCCTCCCCTCCATTAAAACGAAGCTGCGAGGAACGGCGCAGCTGGCAAACTCGCGGTGGAGCAGACGGGCCAAGTGAACCCCAGCCCGCGGCCACTGTGAATTGCTGTGCGGGAGGTGGAGGTTGGGCGCCCAGGCATCGGGGGTACTCAGAGACTGGGGCCGAGGTTCCCGCTCTCGGGATTCCGGTCAGTTGCAGCCTAGCGGAAGGAAAATGCTGGGACTTATCCTACGTCCCCATTACATACAATAACCTGGAGAAGGCACTGTGATATTAAAGCATATTTTAGCAAAATGGCTACGCAGAAGGGATCAAAGCCCACACACCAGACAAGACTCGACAGATATGCCCAGTCCAGAATAGACGCTGCAGCGGATAAGATAGAGGGAAGTGGCGCAAAACATCAGACGGACGATGGCGCCCCGACCCTGCAAGATATCATGGAAGCTCTCCAGGGAATTCGATCGACATTAGAAAGTAAAATAGACACTGTAACGACCGAAGTCACACAAATGCACGCAGACTTGCGAAACCTGGGGGAGCGAGTTAAGAACACAGAAGACTCGGTCGCGACACTTCCAAAGTCCACAAAAACGTTGGAAACAAGCGTTAAAAAGCTTCAATCAACAACAGCAGACTTGGAGGCAAAGCTGGAGGATTACGAAGGGCGGGCTCGCAGAAACAACGTGCGAATTTTGAAGGGGTGCCAGAGTGGGCGGAGGGCCAGACCGCTGACTTGTTCATGGAAGACCTAATACAAAAGCATTTGCAGCCTCGAGCTCTCTCCCAGTACTTCTCCGTTGAGCGTGCTCATCGGGTGCCGGGCGGCCCACCAAGGCCTGGCGCGCCTCCACGCCCTATCCTGGCAAGGATTTTTAACTATAGAGACCGGGACATAATCCTGCAGACCGCACGTACAGCTCCTCCGCTAAAGTTTGAAAATTCTACCGTAACCTTTTTTCCAGACTTTACAGTAAAAGTGCAGAGACTGCGACGATCTTTCCTCGAGGTGAAGCAGGCGCTCCGAGACAAGGACATCAAATATGCAATGCTCTTTCCCGCAAGGCTCCGAGTGGTGGCGGACGGGAAGACATGGTTTTTCGTAACTCCTGAGGAAGCCTGGAAGTGGCTGGAGGGGTGGACAACTGCCGGATCACAGAGAAATAACTCTCAAAGGCGCATGCAGGAATACGATAATTGTAAAGATGGTCGTGGACACACCGCAGGAGGGGACAGAGTAATGGGCCACACCGGCATGGATAGGAAACGGCGAGACTCCCAAACTGATCAATAAAGTAAGACTGTTCAATGAACATTGAAGAGCTAGATAAGGCTGGAGATTGTTAAATATAACAATTAGGGGGTGGAGGGAGGGTAAAATGAGTAGTCGGACTAAACAATTGAACGATAAGGACTAATGATGTTTTAACTGGAATTTGTTGTGGAACGCATATGATCCAGGAAGACTCAATGTAAACTGTTTAAGGATAGGCTGACAAAGAAGGGGTTTATGAGGGGTGAAATCAGGATAACCTAAGATGTGGCTGTGCCACGGTCCCCTACTATGGTTTTACAGGGTAAGGGTATACAGGCACTCTGCATAGTTGGGGGGTGGGCAGTTTTAAGTCCATTTTGCAGGGAGGGGGGAGGGATGGGGGTTATCGAAGGGTGAATTTCAAAGTTGTGGGTTGTTTGACGTGGAATATTAAAGACACAGTTTCTAAGGCATGTGTTCAGCAGAAACCAAAGATGGGACAAGTGTTATCCATGAGAATTAGACGGTCGACCGTTGACCTAATATACTGTCAAAGAAGTGGGAAATCAAAAGATATGCACAAAACCTTTTGTGCCCTTCAGGGGCGCCCTCATTCACAGTTTGATGCACGTTGACTCAACATTGAGGCCACCGCCTTGCAATTTTAAAATACTATCATGGAACATTAACGGGTTGGGGGACAGAATCAAGCGAGGGGTGGTATTACAGTATCTGAAACGGCAAGCACCGGATGTGGTGTTGCTACAAGAGACCCACATTCAGGGAACTTCCTATTGCGCACTAAATAGGTGGGGCTATAAATTGGCTGCCCATGCAGGGTACACCAGAGGGTCGAGGGGGGTGGGGATTCTCCTACGTAAAATATTCCCCTTTACCATACAGTCGGTCAAGCATGATACACTGGGTAGATTTGTGACGCTGACTGGGCACTGGGAGGGCAGATTGCTGAATATCACTGCTCTTTATATACCGCCCAGACTACACTCCTCTGCTCTGTCTGACCTGGGGTCTCATATCATGTTACTACCAGAAGGTGATTTATTAATAGGTGGGGACTGTAATGCGGCCATTAGTGGAGACCTAGATAGGAAACCAACAAAACCAAAGGAAGCCTCAGGGAAAGCCTTAGAGGAATTTCTGAGAGCAATGGGTCTAATGGATAGCTGGAGAACTTATAACCCTAAGGCTCACCAATACACTTTTCATTCAGGGGTGCACAGGAGCTTGTCCCGCATAGATTACATGTTTGGAAGAGCAGAGCAGCTCCCAATGTTTGCTGAGGTGGGACACCTCCCGAGGGGTATCTCCGATCATTCCCCTTTGATTGCACGATACGGGGGTGTGACTCCTCTTTGACAACCTGGGATGGTGCTCAAACCCTGGTACCTTAAAATACCGAGTATAAGGGTTGACCTGACTGAGGCAACCACTCATTATTTCCCAAAAAATGATGGTACAGTAGAATCCTCTCAAACGATCTGGGAAGCGTATAAGACAGTAATCAGGGGGCAGGGTGTCTCGGCGATAACAGGACTCAAAAAAGAAAAACTTAGACAGATGCTTGAAGTAGAGAGAGAAATTGGCAGGCTAGAGCAGGAACAAACACTGCAGGACTCCCCAGACATCAAGCATAGATTGCAGATCAAACAAAAAGAATTCAAGGATATCGCCGAGGAGGCAGCCAGGATGCATTATCAGGCGACCCAACATAGGATATACGAGGTGGGGGATAAGGCTGATAAGCTACTGGCATGGCTAGATAAGCGTGAGAGGGCCACCATATGGGTGTTTGAGATAGAGTCAGCTGAGGGGACCCTGCTTAAAGATAGACAGGGAATAGCAGACACCTTTGCAGAATATTTTAAGCGGATATATGCATCGGCACAGTCATCCACCCAAAGTGAGGCTCAGGAATTGCTGGCTACCCTGGGACTTCCCTCCGTGGAGACTGCGGAGAAGGAGGAATTGGAAGCTGATTTAACTGAAAAGGAAGTTGTACAGGCAACCGGGGCACTCCAGGCAGGGAAGGCAATGGGTCCAAGTGGACTCCCAATAGAACTGTATAAAATGAATGCTTCCAAAATCGCTCCATATCTCGTGCGGATGTATGAAGAAAGTGTGGATAGGGGTAGTTTACCCGAGAGCCAAAGAATAGCCAGCATTGTAGTAATACATAAAACTGGGAAACCCCCTGAAAAATGTGGCTCCTACCGACCCATATCCCTGTTAAACCCAGAAGTAAAAATCCTTGCCAAAATTTTGGCCACTCGTTCGACCCCATTGCTGCGCAAACTGGTCCACCCTGACCAGTCAGGCTTTATGCCGGGTAGAAATACTGCTCTTAATCTCCGACGTCTTAATGGGGTCCTAGGGAGAGCAGACACTGTCAGAGAAGAGGCAGTGATAATGTCATTGGATGCCAAAATGGCCTTTGACATGATCGAGTGGCCCTTTCCGTTCGCAACCCTTGAAAGATTAGGATTTGGGAAACAATTTTTGTCATGGATAAGGTTGTTGTATACTGAGCCGTTGGCACAAGTGGAGGTGAATGGAGGTAGATCGTCGAATTTTAAATTTCAGAGAGGCGCACAACAGGGTTGCCCGCTCTCTCCGCTAATCTTTGCACTGGTGCTGGAGCCCCTGGCGGTCTGGATCAGAGGTGACCCACTGATCAGGGGACTTAAATGGACGGAGGAATGGGAAGACAGAATTTCCCTATATGCGGATGATATTCTGCTCTATCTAGCGAAACCATACTCCTCATTACACAGAGTTTTACACATATTTACACTTTATCAAAAATACTCGGGGTATACCATAAATTGGGACAAGTCGCTTATATATATACTATGCGGAACGGACATTAACTTCCCTAGGGTCTGTACAGCTAAAATAGTCACCGAAGGGTTCAGATATCTTGGGGTCTATGTGACTACTAACCCAACAGTTTTCCATGAAAGAAACCTGGCTCCCCCACTACGACGGTTACAAGAAGATGTGCAGCATTGGAAGACCCTACCCCTCACATTGCTAGGCAAAGCCGCACTGTACAAAATGATGGCTCTCCCCCAGTTTGTATATATCCTGCAGAAAACCCCATACCCAGTGCCTGATAGATACTTTAAGGCAATAGAATCGGAGATTCGAACGCTGCTCTGGAACAATGGTAATCCGCGTATAGCATTGACAAAACTCACGAAAAGTTGGTATGATGGGAGAATTGCCCTACCGGCAATTCAATATTATTACTGGGCATCTCAATTGATAGTGGTTAACCATTGGATGCATTGGCCGGATATAGAACCCGCCTATAGAATAGATAGGTATAACATGACCCCCAGAAATTACTTGAGAGCAATATACGGGGGGCGAAAGCACGCTCCAGGCAAGACGCCAACTTCCACGACGGTGATCCTGTGGCATAGGGCCTTGAAGGAGCTGGGGGGTAATAACATGATAACGAAGGCCACTCCACTCTTAGAAACAGGACAATTGGGGTTACTAGCAAGATGTCCAGGATTTGATAAATGGGAATTGATTGGACTCAATAGGGTAGGAGATTTGTGGAAAGGGGGAAAACTATTCCTTTCAGGGACCTCCAAAAAGATTACGAGCTGAATGAGGGGGAAATTTTCCGATACCTCCAGGTCCGTCGTGCACTACAAAAAGCACTCCCTAAGGATGCTGAACTTTTGGCCTCTACACCTTTAGAAGACAGGCTATTAGATGACTATATACCAAAAAGGCAATATCTGTGACATACAGGAAGATATTAAATAACTTACCCGAAAAGTTGGGAAAAATACGTTCAAAATGGGTGGACGATGTACGGGATATGAATGACGAGGAATGGCAGAAGGCGTTGGCGTCCCCTCGAGAGGTAGCAATTCACTCAAGGTTTAAATTAGTCCAGCTAAAGGTCCTACATAGAGTGTACTATACCAGTGTGGCGTTGGTTAAAATGGGTGCGCTGAACTCACCGTTATGTCCTAGGAGTTGTGGACAGGAGGGAACATTTATACACCAATGGTGGGAGTGTCCAGTGATAAAGCTCTACTGGGAGAAAATAACGTCAAAATTGCTAGCTTTGTGTGGGAAAGAAGTGGAGGTCTCACCCCGATGGTGTCTCCTTAACATATGAGATGCGACGGACCTAACTGCGAAAGAAACAATGTGGGTTTCCCTGGGATGTATGGTCGCAAAGCATAACATTGCTAGGGCATGGAGAGATACGAGCGGTCCTAGATATCGAGACTGGGTGACAGACATGGATTGGTGTATGCAAGCTGAAAGAGCAGTTTATGAGGGTAGAGGCTGCCCACAAAAATGGTCCAAGATTTGGGGGGCATGGAACAAATACTGAGGGATGATTTGTATGCCGATGGCCGACCATGACCAACAACTGGACTAAAGTAAATGGAGACTTGTTGTCCTTGTATATTCGACGCTGTAACAACATGCATAACATTATATTGACGTCAATAGTTTATATTTTATATTGGTGTTTAATAAAAAGATTTCCCCCCCAAAAAAACAATGGGTACTCAATATCAGAGAACTGCTGAGATCGCGGGGCGCCCCAGACATTCGCTGGGCGTCCAAACACAACCTCGTACGGTGACAATACTGTTCTAGAATGTGCTGTTGTTCTTGTTGATAAAAGAGTATAACGGTAAAGCATCTGTCCACTTTAACCCTGTGGTCTCCTGAATTTTTGCCAGTTTGAGCTTGAGAGTACCATTGTACTTCTCAACCAAACCTGCTGACTGTGGATGATTGGCAGCATGAAACATTTGCTTTATGTGCAAGTCATCACAAATTAATTGAATCACTTTCGCATTAAAATGACTTCCGTTATCACTCCAAATCAATCGGGGCAAACCGAAACGAGGCAAGAACTCCTTCAGGAGGACCTTCGCAGTCGTAATGGCTGTATTATCTTTAGTGGGATAAGCCTCAACACATTTACTGAATGCACATACAACCACCAAAACATACTTCAAATTATTGCATCTCTCTAATTCTATATAGTCCATCTGAAGGACTTCGAAAGGATAAGTAGGGGGTGAAAAATTACCAGGCGGTGTCGGAGTACCCTTTCCAGGATTGTGCATCATGCACACCATACAGTACTTCACTAAGTGTGCGGCTGTCTTGGAGATGTTATCATTCTGCCACACGGGGTTTAACAGTTTACAGATACCCTTAGCACTGATGTGAGCTGGACCACGGGCCATCGTGACTACAGGAAGAACATATGCATCTGGCAACATCCATCTCTGCTTCCCTGACTTATCGATCCAACATCCCTCATCATTCAATTGTGCTGTACTTTCCTGCCACACCGCTAATTCTTCTACTGTGGCCTCACTTTGTATCTCCTTTACATTCTCAAGAGTGTCCTCAAACATAACAACCTCAGGCATCCACCTAGCCGGACCTGCTACAAACATTCTTTTCATCTTCGTCCGGGCCATCTCCTTAGCTGTCTGATCTGCAAAGGCATTTCCCCTACCTACATCATCGGTGACCTTACGATGGGCGCTACACTTTACTATGGCCAACTTCTTAGGGAGTGTCAAAGCAGATAAAAGTCTCAGAATATGGCGCCCATGTTGGATTCTGGTACCATGGGAAGTAAGAAACCCTCTCTCTGCCCAGAGTCGCCCAAAATTATGTGCGACCCCGAAAGCGTACTGGCTGTCAGTATAAATGTTGACAACCAATCCCTTACTCAATTCACAAGCTCGAATTAAAGCAGCTAGCTCAGCAGCTTGCGCTGACTGATAAGGAACACGGGATGTCTCTACCACCATACGCAGTGTGGTAATAGCGTAAGCTGCAGTGGTGGTGTCATCTGGTAATTTAAAACAAGAGCCATCAACATATAGTTCCCCTTGCGGATCAGATAAGGGAACATCAGTCAGGTCTACCCGTCCTTTCGTCTCATCTTCCGTCCGGAAGATACAATCATGTTTATCAACTTCATCATTTTCAGAAGGGAGGGGTAGTAACGTGGCTGGATTCAGAGTGGCACATCCCTTAATCGTAATGTGCTTAGCAAACAATGTCAATTCATAACCAGTAAGACGTGCATTGGTGAGGTGCTGTGTCTTTGTCTTATTCAAAAGCGTGTCCACAGCATGGGGTACCATGACTGTGAGGTCAGTATCAAGCACGAGTCCAGCCGATTGTCTGATTGAAGTGGCCACAGCCCCGACCGCTCTTAGACAACTCGGGAGGGCTCTCGTGACTGGATCAAGGACAGCAGAGAAATAAGCACACAGCCGTTGCTTATCTCCAAATTTTTGTGTTAAAACAGAAAGCGCACTACCAGCCATCTCATGGACATACAACACAAACGGTTTGCCGTAGTTAGGGGTGCCAAGTGCTGGAGCCGAACAAAGCGCAGTTTTCAATTGCTCAAAAGACTGCTGACATTCAGGCATCCAAGGCAAAGGCTCATGCACTTCTTTCGTTGTTAGGGCAAGAAAGGGTTTGATTAGTAAGGAATAGTTAGGTATCCGCTGCCGACAGTAGGAAGTGATACCTATAAAAGCACGTACATCTTTCTGAGTCTGTGGAATAGGCATCTCAATAATGGTACTGATGCGCTCAGGGGTCAACCTCCTACCCTACTTTGACAGTAGGTGACCTAAATAGGTGACCTCCTGTCGACAATACTGAAATTTAGAAAGGGAAACTTTATGTCCATGATGAGCCAAAGGCAACAATAATTTAACTGTACTATCTTTACAACCCTGCTCAGTATCAGAAGCGATGAGCAAATCATGATCATACTGCACCAATACATTACCTGAGGGAAGCAAAAGGGAATCCAACTGACTCTTTAAAGCCTGACTATAAATCCTGGGACTCTCGGTATAGCCCTGAGAAGCTCGACAGAATCTAAAGCTCCTTCCAGCTAGGGTGAACCCAAACAGATATCTACTATCTGGATGAATAGGAATACTGAAGAACGCGTTTTTCAAATCAATGACAGAAAAGAATGTAGCAGTGGAAGAAATCATTGTCAAAAGCGTAGTAATGTCTGGGACCACTGTAAACTGAGGAACCACTATTTTATTAACTTCGCACAAATCGATCACAAAACGATAAACATCCTCTTGATCATTAGGGGAACCCGAAGGCGCCCGTTTAAGAATCGGAAGAATGGGACTATTACAAATATTGGCAGACGTCTCTTCCACTACTCCTTTCTTGATCAAATCCTGAATAATTTGTAACAGGGCTCGCTCTCCTGCCTGTGGTATTTTATACTGGGGATTACGAGGCAGAATCGCATTGTCTTTGACCTGTATCGAAACTGGGGGTATATTCAACAGCCCTACGTCTGTATCACCTGTCGCCCACAGAGTGGGTGGCACGTCAGCAAATTCAGCAAGAAGAGGAAGAGACAGGCACTGCTTGGTACTCACACTTGGGCACATCGTCATATAAACACCTTCCGGGGAACAATAAATAGTGGCATGTAATTTCTTCAACAAATCCAAGCCCATCAAATTCTCACCACAATTAGATGTCAACAAAAATGGAGAATCCACAGTAAAAGGACCAATAGTCAATGCAAGAGGTCTTGAAATGGGGCTCACAACCGGTACACCTGAAAAGCCTACCGAAACATTATTATGGCCAGACAGAGCCGCCCCAGGGACCATGTTTCAAGAAACAGAACTTTTTGTCGCACCTGTGTCCACCAAAAATTCCTTAGTCGAACCTTGTAATTCCGCTGTTACAAAAGGCCCACGCTGGTCTACAGGTATCGGAACTGGTCCCCCACTCTGTCCCTGGCAATCCTAGCTATAAGACATCCCTGTCACTTCATCCATATCATAGTCATCATGGTAGTACTGCCCATCGTGAGGGTTCATCAAAATAATTATTATCAGAACGAACCTGTGAGGCTGCAGCATTCTGAGTCCTATCAGCCCCACCAGCTCCACAACCCCGTCCACGAGAACCGCATCCTCTAGGGACCGCCACCTTCTGCAGAAGCACAGGACACTCGCTACGCCAGTGACACTCCTCCTTACAATACGCACACTGATTCGGCCCCAGAGGCGTCAAATTCAGCTGCCTACTAGTGCGTGGAAGCTGTCGGGCAGATCCACCACATCCTCTACCATTCCCTTTAAATGCTTGTTGCAACAACACATTTGTCTTTAAATCCTTATGCTTTTTCTCTGCCCTTTCTTTCTCCTCATTGTCCCGATGTTCATAATATTGAGTCATATTCAAGATAACAGAAGGGGAAGAGGTGGACCAGGTACTTTCAGAAGCCTGTAAACGAGTCGCAATTTCGGGAAGTAAATTAGAAACAAACCTATTGACAAACAACCGAACACCTCCCTCAATAGACAGGTCCTGCCAACTGTAATCCAAAAATATATCCTCGAATCGAGTGAAAAAATCAGACACACTCTCATCTTTCTTTTGTTGACAAGCCATCAACTTGTCCCAATCTACTTTCCTTGGCCGAATAAGAGAATGCATATATGTAATAATGCGGCCTGGCAAAGCAAGTATCTCTGCTCGGGGCTTGTCACCTGGCTTTCTTTCCTGATCCCATGCTTTGATTTGATCCCATGTACCACCTAACTCCGCAACATGATCCTGAGTATGAACCTGCCTCCAAATATCAACCGGAACAAGAAGACCAAAAAACATTTCAATATCAGCAAGAGTCATTACAGTCGAAGAGGCAGCTTCAGTCAGTTCCTTATAATAAGCAGTGGGATTTTTCCTAGGATCGGGCAAATGAGTCTTAAGAGACAAAACCTCTCTTCTTTTCCATGGAGTATAAACCCATTGTTCTTGAAACCCGGGCCGCTACACCCGCTCGAGTGACATTACCATGCTGATCTGTTAACTCTGGTATCTCTGGGTGATATATAGGATGAACCTCTCGCATCGGAAACTGAGATAGCATGGTAGGACTCTTGTCATGCAACCTGGCCCTATAGGCAACTAACGTGGTGATGTTTCCAAAAACTTGGCCCGGGTCCAAACCACTGGCATACACGCGGTCTCTGATAGCGAATAAAATTTGTGGCGCATCATCCTCAAAATGTTGCTGCCAAAGGCCAATCAACGTAGAGGACATATGTTTAAGAGCATGCTGCTTTATAAAAGGCTCATAATCTTTCATCACACTCCAAACATCACACTCCAAACATCCTGTAGATGGGATTACAACCCCACTGTGCAGCCTGATTAGCTACTACCTTCTTCTCTTCATCCCCCACCGCAGACCGTACAAAAGGGCCCATACGCTCACTAAATTTTGTCAAGTCCCTGTCCTCAAATCCATGCGTCGGCGTCTCAGTAACCAATAATGCTGGGAAGTGAACCATCAAAGATGGAGAAGCAGCAGAAACACCGGGTAGAATCGTTGCAGGCGGGTGCACCGGGGGTGAGAGAGCTGGAGAAAGGGATGCCGAGACAATAGGTGTACTTGGTGTGCTAACAGTCACAGTTGCCACAGACCGCGACGGCAAAGAAGGAGGAGGAGGTGCCGAAGCCACAGCCGTCAAGACAACAGCAGTGGATACAGGGACAGTGGGAACAGTTGTAACAGGCGGCTGTGATGGCACAGGGACAGTGGGATATATCCTCTGCGGGGCACATGGGGCGGGGATCGGGTGTCTAGCAATTCCTCCACAAAAGTATCAGTTTCCTCCTGAACCAAATACGATTTATCAACATGTAATCGAAACCTCCTATCCTCACGTTCAACTCCCTTTTCTCGCCTTTCTTTATCATATGCTACAGCTTTCTGAGTCAGCGTCTGCATCTTCCCTTTCTGTGCATATTTTTCCATTTTCATTCGTCTCTGCTTAGCTGCTTTCTGCCACGTTCTGAGAGAATTATACATAGACTGTCGACTTCGTCTCTTAAACAGCTGTTCCTGTAAATACCCAATCTTTTGTTCATCGAAAGTGCCCGTCAACGGCCACTGCAACTCAGCATTGTCCCTCGTATATTTGTGCCATAGTGTACTAAACATAATAGGGCCAAGACCATGCTTCACATACATATCAAAATTAGGGGTGCCTTCTGGAGGCGCCGGCTGAGCTTCTTCCAATCAAGCATCTGCAGAACAACAGCGACAGCACAAAGAAAACAATTTACTGACATCAAGCATTCTCAAAAGAAAACAAGTTTACTAGTTATGCCTGGCAAAGCAATTGCACATGCTTTTATCCCAAAGACGGTCCTCAGACCGTACCAAATTCAAACCAAAATTGTACCATATCCACAAAGAACCAAAACAAACTCACCTGATATATATGCAGGTCAAGCGAACTAATTCTCCACTCCCGAGTCTTTAGACCAAACGGTCAGATCCAAGGGTTTCGCTGTTTAGGACTCCAGTCGGGATGACCGCTGGGTGAGGCACCATCCGGCAGGACGGAAGGGGCAGCTGTGAGCAATCAATGCTCCTCATACAGGGATCCCTGAACCGTCAGTCCGACCCGACGGTGGCCTCGACCTCCCCCCCGTCCGCGGAAGGGGATGGGTCACTCACCCGAAGGAATCCCTGTTCGGGCGCCACCTGAAGGAAGTCACCCGATTAGGGCCACCCGGGTCACTAAAGACCACCTTTCAGCCTTCCATACCAAATGAAGAGTCGGTCAGACAGTAGAGAATACAAACCAATATCTGTTTATTTCAGGTACACTCAGAGTGGATCCTAGTCTGCCCAGTCACTAGGAGTGCTGCAGAGGGACTGACATCAACAAGCATAAAGATACATTAAGTACATTCAAAACCAAATGAAGGCACGCCCACAATGGAATTTTCCAGACAGATGCAGCTGAACAAAGAAGTACAGAGGATAAGTTTCGATTCTAAGGCCGGGCACACACTATCTACTACTAAAGGTCGTTCTGTCCATGCCCGCCACTAGACAAGTGGAAGAAGGCCTCTATCTAACTAGAAAGGTATGCGCTAATAAGAACAGTCTATTCATTAGTGAAGCAAAACCCGACCTCGGGGAAGGGAAACTTAACAAAGGCCTTTTCTCGGAATCCACGAGGAGTTTGTTTCGATTATGACTCAAAATGGCGCCTATATAGAAAATGACGCCGGAATGCTAACTTACATAGAACAATAAGTAAACATGAATTTCTCTATTCTAACACTTTTCCACTCAGCAAGAGCCCACTTTCATCTCAGGGGCACATAAATAATTTTACTTACTGGACAATTTCCTCATCCATCTTTCAGGTTTCCGTTTGATATCTGTAGCTTATAGTCTTCTAGCAGGCAGTGCATAGCGCCAGGACACCCTAGGGTAACCGTGCGCTTTACAAATGTGATTAACATAACATAACATAACATAACGTTATCAGACCATTCCCCCAGCAAGCTCATGCGAGAGAGGCTTGCAAGGGAGTGCAGAGACCGAATCCCTTGTGGTTAATGGATGTGCCTTTCTAGATGTACTCTAGAAATTGATTAATATTTTCAGTGCAATATGGGATCAATTGGGTCTCTGGTGGCAAGGTGGAAAGTTTTTAAGTTTGTGCTCAGTGATAAACCTATGGGTTATTTCTCCATATTAAAGATGACCTCCTGTGAGATTACTGATCTCCTGCAAATATTCCTCCTGCAAACAGAACTTGACTTCATGTTCCTTGCCTCAGATGAACCAGTGGTTTTATAAGCTTTAGAACACATTCATTTAACCCTTAAACATTTCTACCTGATGAGCCTTGGAAGTGGTGGGAGGGATCTTATACTAGAATGTATGAATGTGGAGATAAGCCAGGCTAGATGCTCCTTTGGTGGGGTTGTCATGAAGGCCAGGGTCAGTATGTCAGAGTAAGCAGGATACACTGGTCAGTACTTTTGTGTCTACTACTGAACTTTATTTTAAAAAAAGGAGTTTGAACTAATAGAGGCACTTCATTCCTTTCTAGACATCATCAACGGTCTCCTCAAGAATACACTCATTTAGAAAACAAGATCTTTGTGAAGACTAGGATAAGACAATGACTCAACTTGAGGCAGGTAAAAGCCCCCAGACCAGATGGTTTCCCAGACTGAGCTATTTAAAAATGTACCTCTCTGTTAGTCCCCACTTTCTTACAATGGTTTCCAGCTCCTAGCTAGATTGAGGTCTTGTACTAGATGTTTGAGAAGTCACTATCAGAGTGCTTTTAAAGTCCGAGAAGCCACCTGACCTGTGTTCCTCATATAGACCCATTTATTTGATTAAATACTGAAACAGAAGTTCTGTTGAAGACTGGTTGTTTGCATAAGGCATATCATTTTTCCTTACTCCATGTGGCTCAAAGCTCTGTGCTAAAGAATTCCACATGCCACACCAATATGCACCAAAGACAATCAATCAATCAAGTTTCTTGTAAAGTGTGACTACTCACCCGTTAGGGTCTCAAGGCCTTGGGGGGGAGGAGAGGGATCTGCGGTTCAGTCGAAGAGCCAGGTCTTGAGGTCCTTCCTGAATTGAGGCAGTGACGGTGAGTGCCTGAGATGTAGAGACAGGGAGTCCCAGGTCTTCGCAGCAAGGTAGGAGAAGGATCTTTCTCCAGCCGTGGTCTTGCGGACCTGTGGGATTGTAGCCAGGGCCAGTTGAGCAGAGCGGAGATGTCTGGTGGGTGTGTAGAAGGAGGTGTGATGGTTGATGTATGCAGGTCTGGCATGGTGGAGGGCTTTGTAGGCGTGCGTGAGGAGCTTGAAGGTAATTCTTTGGTTGATCGAAAGCCAGTGGAGGTCTCTCAGGTGACCGGTGAAGTGGCTGCAGCGGGGGATGTTCAGGATGAGTCTGCAGAGGCTTTCTGGATGTTATGCAGTTTCTTAAGAAGTTTTTGGATGGTGCCGGCGTACAGTGTGTTGCCGTAGTCGAGTCTGCTGCTGACGAGCTCATGGGTGACCATTATCCTGGACTCGGTGGGGATCCACTTGAAAATCTTCCGAAGCAGGTGGAGCGTGTGGAAGCAGTAGAACGAAACGGCGTTGATTTGGCGGTTCATTGAGAGCGAGGAATCCAGGATGATGCTGAGGTTTCATGCGTGGTCCGTGGGTGTGGGGGGGGTTCCGAGTACTGCGGGCCACCAGGAGTCATCCCAGGTGGAGGGGGTGGAGCCCAGGATGAGGACTTCAGTCTTGTCTGAGTTGAGCTTGAGCCAGCTGTCCTTTATCCAGGTGGTGACTGCCTTTATCCCATTTTGGAAGTTGCCTTTGGCGACAGTGGGCTGGTCTGTAAGGGATAGAATCAGCTGGGTGTTGTCAGTAGAGGAGACGTTGTTGAGTCTGTGGCTTCTGATGATAGCTGCCAGCTGGGCCATGTAGATGTTGAAGAGGGTGAGGCTCAGGGAGTATCCCTGAGGCACTCCACAACTGATATCTGTGAGTTCTCAATAGAACGGTGGCAGTCTCACTCTCTGTGTTTGGCCGGTGAGGAAGGAGCGGATCCATTTTAGGGCTTTGTCGCGAATGCTGGCGGCGCAGAGTCTTGAGCAAAGGGTGTGGTGGGAGATGGCGTCGAAGGTGGCCGAGAGGTCCAGGAGGATGAGGGCTGCAGTTTTGCCTAGGTCGAGGAGGGTGCGGATGTCGTCTGTAGCAGCAAGGAGAGCAGTCTCGGTGCTGTGGTTGCTTCTGAAGCCCGACTGGGAGAGGTCCAGGATGTGGTTTGTTTCGATGAACTCAGAGAGTCCCCTGACTCACACACTTGCTGACCTTCTTGTAGACTTCGAAAAGACATTTGACTCAATGAGGTTGGAGTATTTATTCACTACTGGTAAGGTTGTCCTTCAACCCACTCTTCTTGTGATACATTCATCTACCTTACACTTGGCAACAGTGTGGGTCAGTGAAGTGCTTTCCGATCCCTTTCTGATAGAGTAGCAAATAAAAAAGGTTATTGAACATCTGGTGGACTGCATTAGAAGATCAGGTTTAATACACCAGATACTTTTCGAACTCTGCGGGTGGTCTGGAAGGCTTACTTGGTGTCTTTTACAAAAAGAGGGTGAGACAATTAGTTTTCTTAGCGTTTACTGCACTCTTAAGAAGCTCTGGCAGATGCAGAGAGACACCTCTCTGACCTGCCTTTCAGTTTCTCTGCTGAGTTGAACCTCCTCCACATGACTTGAAGCTGTCCAGTTGTTCAGACGTTCTGGGCGGCTACTGCTAAATGCCTTTCCATTACTCTTAAACAAGTGCTTCTTCATTTACCTGGTGATATTGATGTCAATGGGTCCATGAAATGTCTCCTTACTTTTAGCAGAGAGATAGTGCACAAACTCGGTGGCAAGCACCCCCTTCCCTCCCATGCTGGACGCATGAATGGGGAAAACAAACAGATGTATTGTTCTGTAAAAGATATAGATTGCTTGGTAGACCAGTTTCGGTTCCACATAGCAGTGAGTATTGTACTGAAACTCTGGCATTTGTATAACACATTCGCAGGTGGGCAGGAAAGTACAGGGCCTTATCTCGCCTTTATTGGTCTCTTCCATTGGCTTTGAATCCTTGTTGAAAGGTAATATTTGTTGTATTATTACTTGGCTGGCTCTTTAGTTTATATTACATTAAGTATTTGTTCTATGTATGACATTTACAGAAATGCCAATCAAATATTTATTAAAAAATAATGATTGGGTATGAAGGCAAGAGTTCACATAGAATCATTACACAAAATCAGTAGATTAAATGTTTGCCTTGTTCTGGGTCACTCTTGTTAATCATTTCAAAAGCCTGTTTTGCAATGCAATGCAGTGATATTAAGTCATCAACCAGGTACAAGTAAAAATCATATGGTATTCCTAGATGGAAACTTTGCAGCCTCTACAGAATACAAAGAAGAACTTATTTAGGGTATTGTTCATGTGTCAGATAAGGTGTGGTTACACTTGGGTGGAAACAGGAAACTTACCATGTAATTGAACCCTTGTGTCACTTTACAAGCGTAAGTGATCAATTATAGCAATGAATTGCAAAATGTGTTAATGGAATTCAAGGTTTCCAATCACTGTATAAAGTTGAAACTGAATGCTCAACCTATAAAACATCGAATTTTAATGTACTCGTGTCTTCTAGGCCAGCGTTTAGGATTACATCTTCTTGTAATATTAAAAGAAATACTCATTCATTTACACATTCTCTGTAAACAAACAATTATGCAGATGGGTAGCAGCTCGTTACATAACAGTGGTGTGGTAAGTTTAGTGTTAAGCGTAAACAAGGATTAAAAGACAGGCAAACTCCTGCCACTCACTCACAATGCGATGGATCTTTGCAGCTGTTTTAGAGAAGAAGAGGGTTTAAACAATACATCAATAATTATCACAATGAGTATTCCAATACTCTTGGTCAATAATAAGAGTTCATAAAGGTTTAAAGGGTTTTCTTAATCAAATCGTTATTGAAAATCACAAGATAAATTCAGATTAATCTCAATGGTCAATAAATGACAGAAATATAAAATCCATAATAGTTAATTAAATAAATCAATATATGAATAAAAAGAGCATTCCCTAAAGGAAAGGATCCCTAGTCTAAGAATCGGGTGAAAAATTGAGTTAGTCAGAGCCCATAAAGGGTTCTTAGTCCAAGAGAGAGTGAGGGAAAAGCATAAAGCTTCAGCGTTTAAATCAGCTCAAGTAGATCAAAAATATCAAAGCAAAGAACTTCCTATAGTGACAAATATTTGCAGAAACTTTATTTTCAAACATTGTAGACTATATAGTTTTAAAACCACAAGTCAGTGACAAACTCTGTGGCCATTTCAATGTAAAATCTGCTGATTGCAAATGACAGTGTGCTGCTACTTTATGCTTTAGTTATGTATTTATTAAAAATGATAGTTTTTAAACATGATTTGATAAACATTCCTGCATTGCCCTGATGACAATGCAGTTAATGAACGAAGAGGCATGTCAGCGGCCATGTGTATCCTATATGTAGCAAGATTTGTATTCTATATGGGCTAATGTTTAGTTTATTATATCAAACAAAATGGTTTTCTGTACAGCAGACGTGCTGAACTAGTGTATTTGAGGGTGCTCTCATATGTGATAAAGAAAAAAATGGTGTCTCAGTGAATTAAAATACTTGCCCAGGAATACATAATTTGAAACCAGTTTATGGGTCAAGAGCATTATAATTAGGTCGAGTAGATTATTTAAGTCACTAGACCTGCAGGTTTAGTAACATTTTTAGGATTTTTCGAGGCCTGAATGTGACAAAGTCTGGGCCTAGGAAAATGGGAAAACGGGAAAAAAGAAGTGGGAAAGTGTCTGCACCTGCTCTAGGAATACACACTATTATAGACTACACATTTCACGAAGCCTTTTGCAACATGTTGCTCTTCTCATCTCCATCAGCCAATCATCATTCGATGCTCTCCTGGGAACAGAATCACTCCTCATCTTTTCCCATGAATACAATAGTCCTTAGTCAGAAATGTTACGTTTTCAGCTAAATAATATCAACTATGCTTTCATATGGAGTCCGCTTCATTAAGGCTTGCTTTCCCACATATGTACTAAGTTATTTAACTTTCTAATATTAGTTTCTAACCAGTGAACTATGTGAAAGTTGAAACATCTGTATTAATGAAAAGAAAACATTACTGCAGGATCATCATTTAGGGGGAAAAACAAGTGAGTTAGAAAGTCAAATTCCCGTTTTAAACTCTGCAGTTCAATGAATGACCTGTTCATAACCCCATTAAATGACAACAATTATATATCTGCAACAATGATCTTTATACAAGTAGAAAAATTCAGCGAGAATACTTGAAACCACATGAGCAACCTCTTAATTATTTATGAAAACAGGTTCATGGAGTGGTCAAGAATCAAACTTGTTATGTGCTTTCAGCATTCTATTCAAGCTTGTTTTTCAAGCAGCATTGCTTTAGCCATTATTGAGGTAGTACGAGTAAATAAAACAGCTCTCAGTTTTATGCATTCTAAATACATAATTTTTATCGAAGCATGCAAATTACTTCTGTACGTTAATCACCGCCAGCGTTATTTTCTTGTTAATTTTTAAATCTGCTTTCTCATCAGCCTAACATATAAGTTGAACACACCTAATACTCAGAACTGACTTCAGTACACTTGCATATAAACATTCCTTCACAGCAAACAGCATAAATGACTTCTTATTTTGTCAGCCATCTCACAAAACACAGATGCCCTGAATGGCCTAGGAGTAAGGAAGGGAAAGCGGAGAGACTGTAATAGAAATCAAATAGCAACTTGAGGCCCAACTCCCATTACCCGAAGGAATTTCCCCCATATTAACTCCCTAGTTCCGATATTCACCCTGACCCCTGGAGTCCTATCACAACTATGACCATTAAATTCCTGACTAGAAAGTAACACAATATTTAGGTTCAAACCCCTCAAAGAAAACTCTGGCTCAGTCACCTGTGTACAAATGTAGCTATTCTCTTGGTGTTCCACTGTCAGACATGCTGAAAAGGTCATCAAAACAGCAAGGCCTCTGCGCCATAGCCTTTTTAAGCTCTAACAGTTCTTTCATGCAGGCCAAGGAGTTCACACTCATGCCTGGAACTAACAACAGTCTATCAACTCCTACCATAACCACCTTTTTCTAGATGGCTATCCTTTTGATCTGGTACCTCAAAACCTGAGACTGCACCATCACTGTTCCTCAGCTACCGGGAGCACCAACTCCATGTCTAGCTGGCAATCTATAAACTCTTCTGATTATCACAATAGCATTGCCCTGTTTGATGTCCTGTAAGTCCTACAGAATAGTCTTTTACCAATCAGGGAGACCCTCATTCAATATTGCTTCAGGCACCACCAACACACTGAGGTTGGTACCTCTTTTCAGCCCTTTTGGGTTCAGCTCAAACTTTTAGCATGGCCTCAGTAGCATTATCTTTGAAGGAGGACATTGCTTGAATCTCATAAGTGTTCACAGTAGTCTGTTTTTGCAAAGCCAGTATTCTAACCCCCACTTGTGCAGTACTTGTTTTTTCTCAGCTGCTTCTACACCATATACACCCGTCATACCAGTGAATTATTTTCTCTAGCAACTTAGTTTTCAGATTGGAGATGGAATAGAGCAATCAATGCTAACGTTTTGTGAGCCCCTCTCCTTCTAAGGAGGCTGTTTCTGCATTGTTGCATCCTTGAGAGCTAACTTGCACAGGTTAAAGAAACCTGCCTTTGCCTTTCTCCTTGCTGCCATGTGTATTTATCAGAACACCAGCCCCAGCTGACCTTGGCTTCAGAAGTCTCCCTCCGAGGATCACTCAGGGCTTTCACCAGGCTATGACATCAAACTACAGGATTCCCACTGGTCAGCTTACTTACCAGAGTGTTGGTCCCCAGGCTGCCGCTTCCTCTGTGGCCTCGATGACAGGATTGTCTGTCATCTTCAGGAGGGGAAATATTTTCCCAGCTTACCCTCTTCGCCAAGTGCCTTGCCCCAGACAGAACATCACTCTTTGATGTTGCGACTGACTGTGAGATTCTGCAAGTTTGCATTTCCGCTCTTCGCAAGCCCCTCCCAATTAGGTGCCACCCCAGCTGCAAATCTTTTTACCACTTGAAGCAGGCTGTTGTTTGTGTGCTAACACCAGCACCTCTCATTGCTCTGCGCTCTAGCATGGTCTCTCTAATAGCTTTGGGAGTTGTAATGTGCTTGCTTAAAACCCCGGCCCGGACGGGGCCAAAATGTCAGCCTCAACAGACATGGCCAACCACTTATCTTTATGGTTGATCTTGGAGAAGGCATAGAAGAGGGGTGCCCCACAGAACAGCAGCCATCTTGGGACACGGCCGTCCCCACCTATAAACAGTTCATTGAAAGGCTCATTGACTTTGTATTCTGTTTTTTTTGTTTTTTGCAGTTGTTTTTGGCAGTTTCATATAGCATGAACTCGACCCCCAAGGTATTGGAGTGCTTTACATGAGCACCAGTTACGTTACACAAGGACACATTCATTTTTCCCGACGGTTTCATGAACATCTGAGTGGATTGCCATCCACTATCACACATACATGAACTGATATCAACACTTACAAGAGTGAGCACTACCTCTATGTTTGACTGTAAAGCCTGCGTACCAAGGCAATTGTTTGATGATTCCAGAGCTTTGTTTCTTTTGTTGGCCCAGTTTTTGAGAATCCTATTTGGTTTTGCAGCTGCATTGTCTGTATTCTATCAAATTACACAGGATCTATTTAAAGATGTGCAAGGCATAATGGCAGTCCAAAATGACATTCTGGTTTATGAGGATATTCATGATAATATTACTTACAGTGCCAAAACCGTTAAGGACAAAAGTTTACATTTATCCTAACTAGGGTCGGGTAGAGCTCATGGAGTTGCAGTACGCGGATTCCGAGGAGTTGCATAAAACTCAGTGGAATTCCGTGGAGTGCCGCTCCGCCCTCACCTAGTTTAGGAATCGGAGCAAGGCCTTCTCCTGTGCTGCGCGGCCCCCTCTATGTTGTAGCCGGCAGGGTGGACTTGAGGCTTTTATCCGCAACCCCTGCAGTAGCTGCTCCGGCAGCTAACAGCGCTCCAAAGACAGTGTGTACTCTAACAAACATGAATTTGAACTGGCAGCATGCGTCATTTCACTGCCTCACGTTCTGTTTTCTCGACTATGCCCTTCTGGGTGACTTTATTGCATGTACGAGCTGAAGACTGTGGCCCAGTTTGGAGGCAATCTGTGGTGAGCTGGAAGTTGCTGGAAATAAGCGGAATACTTAGCTTTGTGTCTGGGTCCGTCTACCCGCAAGTATGAGCGCATTCCACGTTACTGCTGGCAGTGCTTTAACAGAATCACTGGCATTCAATATCTTACATTTCACAAGCACAGATGGAGTAAGTCCTCGCCAAAGACAGAAGCGCCTCAACCCCGAGCTGCACCAATCTGCAGTGCCGCTCGGATGCAATGTGTTGTGCGTGAACAGCGCTGACTTACCGTTCATGCCGAAGAAAGGTGCTCTCTCTTCTGCCAACTCTCGGATGAATCACTTAAGCTGCACCCAAAATTTTAAAAAATCTGCACGCGGAGGCAGGTTAGTAAGAAGTTACATTGCTTTACGTTCAGCACAAATGTTTTACCACATACAGCATTAAAGAAAGCCCCTGTTCCCATTAAAACACTATGGGATTCTGTCTGCTCGACATCAGGTTCCTCGATCATTAGATGGTGCAGAGTTGTATTTGATAAATGGGCTTGTTCATTGCTCTAAGGCTTTTTTAAAAACTATCAAGGCCTGCTGAATTATTGAATGCACGCTCATGGCTATTATTTCTTTGCAATCAGGCTCTAAGAGACCGGCTACCCCTCAGTGCGCACCTCTTGCCTTGCCTGTGCCTGCGCTTCATGCAGTGTGCTGAGACTGCTCAGTAATAAGCTCAGAAGCAGGATGTGGTCACTCACAGCTGTGTCATTGACAGGGGGCCTACTCTCAGAGGGGTTCTTGAGGTGCAGCCACAGGGAAAAAGGCAAACAGATGATACTTTCCCTCAGCACTCATGGCTTCAGTGCCGGTGGTCGCGTTTCTCCTTTTTGGAGGGGGAAGGCCGCACTGGAGATTCCTTTAGATGAGCGTTGGCTCTCCAGAGAAGGAAGCAGAGACTGAGTCCGACTGGCCAAGCACAAGTTAGTGGGGGCTTGTAAAAAATGGTCAAAATTTGAACTCTTTAGACATTGTTAACTATCCCCAAATAGCAGGCACCACACCTACAATAAATGGGGGTGGGCCGGCGCCAGCAAACTGCGCTACGTTTCATGGGAGGCGGCGTACTTTTACCAAACTTCTCGCTCCAAGCAGAGTGCGGAGTTGCAAAACTTCACAAGCTCCACCAGCGGAGTTCACCGCCCACCCCTAATCCTAACTAAAATATATTTTTTCAACAACATTTTATTAAAGTTTTATAATTTCGCTTCAGTTCTCTTCCGGCCTGATGTAAAAGCCACTTACAGTCACAAAGCCTAATATTTGCAAAATCATAGGGTTTGTGTCAGCAAAATGGCTTTTTTAAATGTACGAAACATATCTTATAATACAGTTGCAGGTTACCGAATTGCAAAATGGGTTTGGAAGGCGTCCTTTTACAAATAGCGTTTGGTTAAGGCATATAAAATTATTTACCATTTGGCCAGCAGCCTTGGAAATAGCATGGAAACTTCACTATTTACTTGTCTGCTGGCTAAATAATAGATCTTTTACACTGTTTGGCCAACGGCTGTGCAAATAGCAGAAAAACTACACTATTTACCCAGCCGCGGGCTAAGTAGTACAGTAGCACTGATCTGTTAGCAGCTGTGTAAATAGCAGAAAAATGTCATTATTTCCCCATCCACTGGCTAAATAGTAGCTCTCTGCACTGTTTGGCTGGCGGCTGTGCAAATAGCAGAAAAACGTCTCTATTTACCCAGCCACTGGTTAAATAGTAGAGATTCTGCACTATCCATCTGGCAGCCATACAAATAGCAGGAAAGCTTAAATATTTACCCGGCTGCTGACTAAATAGTAGAGATTTTGGGCTGTTCTGCTGGCAGCTGTGCAAATAGCAGAAAAACGTCACTATTTTTCAGGCTCCTGGCTGAACAGCAGAGATTCTGCACTGTGCGACTGACGGCTGTGCAAAGAGCAGAAAAATATCATTATTTACCCGACCACTCATTAAATAGTAGAGATTCTGTCTTGTTTGGCCAGCAGTTTTTTTAAAACGTCTCCCTCTCTGAGGCTGCCAACATCCTGTCCCCCTTTGCAAATTAGTTACCTCCCCAACTTGCGGGACTTAGCTCATCAATGGTTTGCAAAAGCAATTGCAGTCACAAACTATCAATAAATTCCTTTCCAAATTGGAAAAGGGAGGGAAGAAATCCCTATCATGAACTCTCCTATTTGCAATTCAGAAATGGTCATAAAAGTACTTTTACTAGTCTAAAGAAATTTCCAACCCATAAAAAGGATTTTATACATAATGATAAGAACTTTTGTGGTCACAGACCTTGTGAATTTGTGACATGAGGTCCTTAGTGCTAAAACTGGCTTAGATGAAGGCACTAACTTATAGATCTAAACATGCCAAATGTTTGAAGGTTCCCAAGTTATTTTGACAGACATGGCATAGAATGCCACTCCATTAAACCATGAGCCAAGACATAGCGACTTGGGAGGCCCTTTATAGAGCTGTCTTGTGCTCCACAAATGTTCCTACTCCTTTACATTTACCTGCAGATGTGACTAATGATAAAGATGATTAGAAACTTTGCAATACTAGTTAAAGCGGATTACTCTTCTAAAGCTATATACTCACTCTTACTCACAAAGCCATGGGAATGTACAAGGGCCAGACATAGGATATAAAAGGCTCCATATTATGAGAACACCTCTTCTTCTGTAGCAAATCAGTGCATTCTGGAATTATTAATTGTGGTTCAGTTCAAGTAAACAAATCAAACTAAAACAACTGAAAACAATGATTTGTAAAAGCCAGAAATGGAGGAGTTGTATCCCAGTAACATAGATCCATTTAGGGTGATTTTTTCAAACTAATTTCATAGGACCCTTTATGAATTGACCAAAATAGTATAATTGAGGGCTTCATTCCAATCTCATGACAGAAGTAAGAACATTTGTGGGCCTGATTTAGTGTTTCGGGGATGCAGTTAACTCCGTCAGGATGGCAGAGGACAATATCTCCGACATCCTGAGGGACCTCCTCCCACTAAATTATCTGTCGGCCCTGTGGACAACTCTCTACATTGACAGGAACTGTTGTCATGGTGGTTTCTGTCTATGCACGAAACATTTGAAGGTCAGTACAGTCAGACATGATGGTCTGCTAGAAAACTTTTAAAAAATCTTTTTTTTTCTCAAAAACAAACTTTCAAAGCAGGAGTTTCTGAAAAACAAAAAAACTAATGGTGCCACACACTGGGAGTTTTCTCCCAAGGTGATGCAAGTCAGTATGGGGGTCATTATTTTTTTCCTGTCCTTTACAGCCAGGTTTTACTCTAAATAGGATAGATGGTATAAAGTCCTTCCTTCAACGGCCTATACTTTGTCGGGCCACCAGAGGAAGTATTCTGTCGAGAAGCCACAAGCAAAGGAATGGGACTATAATTAATTGAACAGAATGTCATTGGAATGTGAATGAATTTTCCCAGAAAATCAGAGAAAGGCATATAGGCATCAAAGACACAGAAGAAAAGAAACTCTGAGAGATTTTTATTCATTAACTTTTTTTATAAATATTGTAAGAAATAATACACTGAATAAACAGAGAAATTTTGTTACCTCCATTCTTGTGACCAACCTGATCGATCATTTCACAGTTTCAGTTTAACACTCATTTTCCAGATAGGGGATGTGGATTAGCCATTGAGGTTTCAGAACTGATTTGGGGTGTTTGTCTTTCAAATATAATTTTCTGACTGTTCCTCAGACACAGCATTTATACTAGGTGAATGCTCTCACAGCAGTAGAAATAGTGCTGGCTCCAAGCAGAAGAATCCAAAACAAGGGCACAATGAAGCATGATATCTCAGCACCTGGCTGTCATCAGCCTTTCTGAGTAGTCATCAGGCACTGATAAAAGGGCAGCCCTATTAGGAAACTTTCACACCTTTAACAAGAGAAATCTATGACCTACCCCTTACTTTTACCATGTGCACTATGCTGTCACATTTATTTTGGGGTAGCCTTTTCCCCATTCTCCTCATTTCAGTTCTGCGTCTCCACCCTCTATCCACATAGATGCAGTCAATACATGCTCACTGTGTAGGGAAGCTGTATCTACTCTCCATCATATCATGCAAAATACATCCCAATGTGCCATGCACTAAGACTTTCATCACACAAGGAGTCTTACTACTACACACTTAGGAGCAGACTTACTAAGGTCTTGCCTTGCCTTTGCATCACACAGGGCAATGCATGGCAACACAAGCCCTTTAATGGGATTTACTAAGCTACGCAAAGCCACCTTGTGTGGCTCTGTGTGGCTTAGAAAATCTAGAGTAACACAAAACAGTGCAGATTGCTGCTTTGCGTAACCCTGTGTTGAGAAGATGTTCCATGGGTGGAGCATGGGCATTCCCATGCGTCCACCCATGGATTTTCATACAATCACAGATTCTGCCTACACTTCAAGGTCCCTCAGTGCCTTTAGGCATTGGTCCTCCTCCCAGTCCTGTTCCAAGTCCTAGTTTCTGGGTTGTTTTGGTTCCCCTGATCTTCATTCTGGCCCTGGTCAAACTAGTTCTGGTCACCCTGGTACTGGTTTCTTGAACTAGGGTCCTGGTTGTAGTCCTTCCTAACCCTGGTCTTTTTGGTCCTGCTCCTGGTTCATACTTATATTAGCCCTTCCTGGGCCTCCTGATCCTGGTACTACTGATCCTCATCCTGATCCTACTAATCTGCTGGGTACTTTTCCACCTAGCCCTGTTGTCCTGGTTCTCTTAGGGATGGCACTCCTAATCTTCCTGGTTTGGGTCATCCTGATTCCCATTGCCCTGGTCCTTGTGGTCCTCCTGGTAGTGCCTCCACTGGTCCTGATACTCCATATTAGGTACTCTAGGGCTGGGCCTAATAATTTTGGTCCTGGTCTAGTACCATTAGTTTTCATAGTTCTCATGGCTCTGGTTGTCCTGGTTTCACGGATTCTCATCAGCATGGTCCTAATACCCTAGTTTCTGCTCCGCCTGCTTCACTAGAAACTTGAGGTCCTGGTCCTTTGGTTCTGGCCTCTCTTGCAGTGGCAGCTGCTATTTAACAGGGGTGGAGGGTGGTTGTGGTAAATGGAAAAAAAAAACGAACCTGCAGGCCGTCCACCTCTCGGTCCTCTTCGGCTCCTCGACAGCAGGAAGCACCCAGGCTTCTTACTCCCCTAGCCAATCATGACGCTTCCTTACAGCAGCGTTGTGATTGGTCTGAGAGCCGTGGTTCGGCACTCAGAGAGGGAGTGGGAGCCTGTACATTTTCCTCACCAGGCTGTGTATTAGTAGACGGCCAGCCAAACTGTCATGCGCACTTTAGAGTGTGCTCACCAATCCTCCCCCTGGCCCCTGCTCTAGCATCCCAGCCCTGCACCGCACCAGGAAACAGAAAACTAAAATGATAATAATGTTGGTTATTCTCATTTTAGTTTTCCTTTAACTACTGTAAGCAGAGCAGTGGGGCAACGCTCCTCCGCCTTAGTGGAGGAGCCGCTGCTGCTCTCTGGTCCTTCTAGACCTGTTCCTGCTTAATCTGATCCTTCTAGTCCACCTAATCTTCCCCTCCCCCATCTGGTCCCTGGTCTTAATGGCCCTAGTCCACCTACTCCTAACCTGACTAGTTCTCATCGTCCTCCTTCAACATGTCATGATACTCTTTTTTTAATTTGTTTTATTAAACTGTTGCTCAGTAAATAAGAAGCATAAATACCAATTACATCCATCGAAACAACTACCTTAAATTAAACATCATGGACTTGACATTATACCCATGAAACATAGAAACACATTTAGCAAACAGGATCTTGCAGCCATAGAAAAGTACAAGGCTTGAGCCACAGACGCCCGAGGAACATTGCCCTATTCCCCCGGCTTTAATCCTCAAGTGCCTCCATATATTTGCTCTGTCATCATACTCTTGGCCCTGGTCCTACTGTGCATTGTCATCTTGGACTAACTTGTCCACTTTATCCTGATCCTCCTTGTTCTTAGTCATTCTTAGCCACCCAGCTTGGCTATCATGGCTTCTGTCATCCTTGCCTTCCTTGTCATGGTCCTCCTTTTCCTCCTCTTCCTGGTCCTGCTTGTTCTGGTATGCCCAATCCTCTGGGCCTCTGTGAATTGAGATTTCTGCTTTGGTCCCACTGGTTCGATGCGAATGTACGCGTACGTACTGGTTCTCATTGTCCTTGTCTTCTTTTTTCTTCAGGTCATGTTCTCCTAGTCTTCCTCACTCTCAGTCTGGTTTGCCTAGCAATGATATTCCTATTTGTGGTCCTCACATTCTGTGTTCTCTTCCTGGTTTTGTGCCCACTAGCCTTGATCCTTTTGTTTCTGGTCCTCCTTGTTTGGATCTTAGTATGCCTAATCCTCTTGGTTCTGGTCCTTCTGGCCATCCTGGTCCTTTCAGCCCCTCTTCTCCTAGCTCTTTCTTTTCTTTCCCTATTCCTCTTGACCCACGCCCATTTAACGTGGTCCTTCTGATCCTTCTCACCCTGCTCATCTGATTCTCAGTGCATCAGTTCCTGGTCCTGCTGGTCCCCTCGGTCTACCTGACCTCTTGTGTCCTGACCCTCTTTGCTCTTGTCTTCCTGCTTTGGATCATCCTTGTCCTTCTAGCCCTATGCCTTGTCCTTCTGGCACTGTACCCAAGGGTCTAGGCTCTCTTGGACCTGGTCCTCTTTGTTTGGGTACTCCTGAGCATCGTCATTTTGGTCCTGGTCCTCCTTGACATCCAGGTCCAGTGCCCTTAGTCTTTCTGGCCTTGGTAGTTCTGGTCCTTCCTGATCTCTCTCACCCTGGTCCTGCTACCATGAGGTCCTGGTCATTCTGCTCCTTTTCCTTCTCTGGGCTCTGGTCCTATGCCTATGGTCCCTCTGACACTCATATCCAGTTCCTGTTTCTGCTGATCCATCTAATCCTCCTTGCTCTGGTCCTCCTAGCTCTGGTCCTCCTGGACCCCCTCATCTTCCTTAATTATTCTGGCCCCAGTCCTATTGGCCTGGATCTTGTCTTCCTGGATCTGGTCCTGACCCTCTTGGCCCTGGTCTTCCTGCTGCTTGTCCTTGTGCTTCTGCACAAACTCAGCATGGGCCTCCTTTATCTGATCCTCCTGGACCTGGCCATCCTGCTGCTCATATTCCTGGCCATCCTGTCCCTAGCCATGTGGCCTGGACCTCTAGGCTGTGATCATCACAGTCCTGATGTCCTGGTCCTGATCCTCCTTTTCCTCCTCACCCTGGTCCTCCTAGTCCTGGTACTCAAGGTCCTGATCCTCTTTGCCCTGATCTTCCTGGTCCCCTTAGTCCTTTGTTTCCTGGTCCTCTTAGAACTTTTCTTTCTGACTCTGGCTGCCTGTGTCCCTGGTCTCAGCTATCTGGCACTCCTGGCCAAGGTCATGCTATTCTAGTTTTTCAAAGTCTTTATCCTTCTCGAGATTCTGTGCCCATTGTCCCTGATCCACTTGGTCCTGTTCCTTCTAGTTTGGTGTCTCCTGGATCTACTTCTCCTGGATTTGACCCACCTACTATATTAGATTTGGTCTCCTTGGTCCTGGCCGTCCTAGTCCTTCTTGTCCTATTGTGCTTGTTATCATAAACTTTGCCTTTTGGCCATCATGGCCCTTCCTGGTTCCCCGGTCTTAGCCCATCTGGTCCTGTTCCTTGGTGGTCCTCTTGGTCCTAGTCACCTTCTCATGGTTCTCCTCGCTGTCAGCCTCCTAGCCCTGATATCGCAGGTCCTGGTCCATCTTGCTTCTCGTGTCCTTGTTTGGGTCCTCCTGAGCCTGGTCATTTTGGTCCTGGTCCTCCTGCCCACCACTGTTCATTCCACTTGGTCTTCCAGATTCTTGGTGGCCTTCTCACCTCAGATCCTTTTCACCCTGCTCCTGTTACTTGAAATGATTGCTCTGCCCCACTTGGTAATCCAAGCCCTGTTCCCCTAGGTCCTTATCTTCATGACCCTCTTAGCCCTATTTCCGGTCCTCCTGGTCATGATCTTTTTAGTTTACCTAGTTCTCTTGCTCTGGTATTCTAGGTTCCCTTGGTACTGCCTCCCCTCAGTCTTCCTAATCCCTTTCCTTCTTATCCAAGTCTCCTGGACATACTGGCCATTGCCCTTCAGGTCCTGCTCTTCGCAGTCCTCTTCAATCTGGTCCTGATCCTCCTGGCCCGCGTCCGCTTGCTCCTTGTCTGCATGGCTGTGTAATAACTTGTCCTTTCACAGATCATTCTAGCCTTTCCTAGTTCTGATGTTGCTTGACCTCCAGTTCATGCTAGTCTAAGAACTTCCTCGCCCTGTACTTCTTGATCCTGGTTTGACTGGTTGTCATTCCCACTTACTCCTGCCCCTAGTCCTCCTGGTTCTGCTCCCCTGGTTTATCTAGTTCCCTCATATGCCTGCTCTTAATCCTTCTGATCCTGGTCACCATGGTCCATGTAGTCCTGGCCTTAGTTCTGGTGCTTCTTTGTCTGGCCCCCATGTATCGGGTCTTCTGGTGCTAGTTCTACTGGCCTTGGTTTCCTTAGCCATCCTAGTTCCTGGTTCTCTTGCCCCATCCTACTCCTACTAGTCCACCTAGTCTCCTGGTTTGCCAATTCTACCTTGTTCTTGTCTATTTGATCATGGGCCCCTCTATCACGGCCCTCCTAGTAATGGTCCTATTGGGTCTGGTCTTCCTTATCCCTCTGGCACTGGTCCTCTTGTTTCCTATATTGTGGGTTACCCTGGTTCAAGTAGTTCTTACTTCCCTGATTTGGGATTCCCCCGAGTCTGGCACTCTTGGCCCTTCTAATCCTGGTCCCACTTGACCTAAACTGCCTCGTACTTTATAACCCCCTGGTCATTCTAATCTAGGGCCTCCAGGTCCTGCTAGCCCTAGCCCTTTCTGGGTGTGGTCTTCCTGGTTCTTTTGCTTCTTGCACCTTGGTCCTCCTTATTCTGATGTCTGTGGTCTTTTTCCTCCTGTCTCTGGTCCTTCTCTCCATTTATCTCTTGGTTGTGGTCCTCTTTGGTCTGTCTACTTGGGACTGCTACTCCTATGCCTAGTTGTCCTCGTACGTCTGCACCTGGTCGGTGCACACAGGTCTTCATATCCCTCCTTGTCATTATGGTCAGGGGCCTTCTCTTTCGTCTAACTCTGGTCTTTCCGTTCCATCGGTTCCATTTCCACTGGGTCCATATTTCCCTGTTCCACATTCTCCTGGCCCTTCTGGAGTCTTCTCACCCAGGTCCCGGTATCACAGTACTGTTTTTCTTTGTCCTGTTCTTCATCATCTATTGTTTCTGATATCCTCAGGCATTTGTAACCCTGGTCCTCATCGAGTTTGTATATCTGGCCTGGTTCTTCTTGCCCTGGTCCTTGGGGCTCTGGTCGTCCAAGCCCACCTAGTGGCCCACCTCTTGGCCCTTATTTTCCTACTTTTCATCCTCCTCCTACTACTACTTCCTTCCCCAGGTCCCTCCAAAATGACTCTAGTCAAGTACAGCCGCCAAGCCTGTCACACAGATTCCAGATTTCTTTTTGCTGAGACAGCACTATCATGTACAGAAATGAGGGCCCAGTATAGACAAGACCTTACCCACTTGCAACACTGTTTTACATGTTAAAAATCAAAACTACCATTCCCAAGATGCATTGGGCAGGTGTCTAACATGCCAGTGTGGCTGAAGGGGAAACTCATTACAAGGGACAAATAAGCATCAATTCCCAAAACCTATTCTGTTGCGTGTATAGTATGAAAAAAATGTGTTTATTCACAGGCAGCAGAGTGAACTCCTCCTGTGAATTACCCAGATGAATTATATAGCTGTCTCCTGCATTCACTTCCCCATTCCACAGAAGTCTCATTACAGTGTCTCACTCAATTTACCTCTTGCAAGTGCCCCAAAGCATAGTGCCCCCAATCACCAATTACCTACTGTATGTATCCCTCCCTTTGAGGCTCAGACACCACCTATCTGTCTGCATTCCCAGTTTGCTACTCCTATAGAATGCTGCTCTGCTGCCAGATTGGAAATATTAAGCAAGCACACTCCCCCTTAAACAGAAGTCTAAAGCTAGCACAAGGCCTTCCATAAGAAGTCCCAAAAGTTTCCAGCCCTCAAAAATCATCATAAGGAGTATCATGTACATAAAAAAAACAATGTATGCCCATGAGTGGATAAACACATATGTAACATGCTTTAAAACCATACAGAGTATTCTTTGCTGACTAACAAATACTACCTGGCTGAAGTGCAAAATATCTGTGTGCCATATCCTGAAACGTCTGTTTGATTTCTACATGTCTTTTTTGAATATTAAAATAACATAAATGTTTTTATTCAAAATCGAGTTTACGTTTTTTCATCTGTAAACAGCTTAGGTAATTCATGCACTTACCTTTTTATAAACTATTGTACATTTGCATATGTGCTTACTTTCAAATGCATCTCACATGTTGCATCCCCATTACAAGATGCCATCCACACTACCATTGCCTGGAGTCTCTATTTTAGGTCAAGCCTAGACAGTGCTTGCTCTGTCAGGCAATCTGCTGTATGTACTTTGTGGAGTTTGACTCCTCCCACGCTTTGGATTGGCTTTTATGTGTGTTGTTTAAAAATCATAGCCTGCAAATGGCTAATGGTGGGTGTATGTCTCACCTTTTTTAAAAAGTTCACTCCCATGGAAGTCCGGCGGGTGAGATCCCCTTAGGGGGTCTGCCTTGCGGTCTGTCCTCGGGCTGCGGAAGCGGCCGGGCTAGGCCTGGTGCGGCTTGTGGCCTGGGGTGGACTGTGTCCGTGAGGCCCAGCCCACGGCAAGGGGCGACACAGCAAATACCCCTCCCTCCCTACGGCCCCCCTTCTCCCTCTAAAAGACCACTTGGTGGGCGGGTGGTGAGATGGGGAAGCGGCCTCCAGCCTTTCAGCAACAAGATGAAGGACAAGACCTCGGGCCTGGCCTCTAAACAAAGTACCCTAGATCAATATGCTACTGCCCTAGATGGAGGGGGCCCTGCCACAGACAATGCCGCCTTGCTCGCCGCCATTACGCAGTCCAGTGACATGCTGGATGCCAAGATTAGTGCGGTCTGCTCAGAGGTCTCCTTCCTCCGACAGGACCTCAGGAAGGCAGTAGACCGCATTACGGAGGTGGAGACCAGAGTGACATCGACGGAAGATACGGTGGCAACTTTGCAGCAAAAGGTCAACAAGCTCACAGTCGTGACCCAGGAACTCGCCTCACGGGTGGAAGACGCAGAGGGAAGAGCAAGGCGAAACAACTTACAATTTGTTGGCTTTCCGGTGGGGTGCGAAGGCACCTCAGCAGAACGCTTCCTGAGACGGTGGCTGAGGTCTCTCTTGCTGGATGGCTCCCTGTCTTCTTGTTTTGTAGTAGAACGAGCCCACAGAGCCCTTCTGAAGAAGCCCCCTATCAGAAGGAACTGAACTTTTTCGCCAAGCAGTGCAAGAAATATGCGCTTTAAGCTGAATCTCAAATTGCAAGTGTGGTTTTGCATGCAAAACATTTTAATGTGTGATGTCCGACATCTCGCCCTGATTGCAGTGGCAAGTCCACATCAGCACCACTTACCCTGCGTGTAAGGGCCCTCTGATGAGAAAATGGACCATCCAAAACACATTATTTCTAGCCTCTTTTAAAATTTCTCCTGCTGCAGTAAATGTGCGTCTGATTAAAATAGTTTATAGTCCCAGGGCAGGCCTCTGCACCCGCTGCTCCCAGTATATACAATTATGTTCAATCTGGTTAAGTTCGTTTCTAGTCCTAGGGCAGACGGCTGCACCCTCTGCTCTCAGTATATACAATTATGTTCAATCTGGTTAAGTTAGTTTCTGGTCCAGGGCAGGCCGCTGACCCTTTACTCACAATATATGCAATTATGTCCAGACTGGTTCAAATTAAACTACTTAAGAGATGGAACAAATCATATTGGACCCCACTGCTTTCATTGTAGATTAAATGTTTGTCGCATATAAGTGAATCTAAACATTATATCAGGAAGCCAGATATAGAGAAAATGCTTCAGAAGAATTCAGAACTAAACACCTACAAATATTTCTCTTAATATAGATAACCATTTAAAACACGTTCTGTATTCAGATGTGCTCTCTCTGCAAATCAAACTGACACTTTCTGATGTGGCTAGAACCCTCGAGCGAAGAACCAATTTTTATATATGCTCTAATTTATTTTAGGCTCAAGTCACCCACCAGAAATAATAATCCAAACTATATTACTGGACACCTGCTAGGAGCACGAAAATAACTTATTTGCTAGTTTTATTGCTTCCAGTTAAAAATAACTTTGGATAGACTCTCAAACCCAACAGCTCAGAATAAAAGTTGATTGCTACTCTCAGATCCACACACAGATAAAGAAAGCCTGTAAAAACACATTCTAGTACTGTCGTACATAGAGAAAAACAATTAGAGTGAACATTGGCTGTGACCCCTGTTGACAGTACCCAATGACCTGTGATAGGAAGGTTGTGGCGCAAAAGTGGTTGATTAAGCAGTGCTAAACTTGGCCCCCAAGCAGGCAGATCCAAGATGGTCTCCAGGTGTCCCCCTGGTGTAGAAAGTGTCTCATTGGAGTTTATAGATTAGTATTGGATTGTACATGGGCTTCAGGTCAGGGTTCAGTCTCAAAATGTGTAGTTTTCAGAAGTGACATCTCCTGCAGGCTCCAATCTGATAGGAAGGCCTCACTGTGCTGTCATATCTGCAGGGGCTGCTGTCCCTTTGTTTCCAAAGCCCTCTGCTGCTGCCTGCTGCTTTACAAGGATATTAGCAAGCTTATTTCAGTCTTCCGGTTCGTCTGCTACTTTACAGGGTTATTACCGAGGTTACCTCAGGATTCCTGTATTAGCTCAGGCTTCCTCTGCTGCTTTACAAGGTTATTACCGAGCTTATGGTTATCTGAGGCTTTCTCTGCTACTTTACAGGGTAACTTTGCACGGTTGTTACCGAGCTTAAGGTTGCCTGAGGCTTCCTCTACTGCTCTAAGGATATTACCGAGGTTATCTCAAGCTTCATCTGCTGCTTTACAAGGATATTACAGAGGTTATCTTAGGTTGCTTCCTCTGCTGCTTTACAGGCATATTATGGAGGTTACCTCGGGCTTCCTCTATTATCTCAGGCTTCCTCTGCTGCTTTACAAGGTAATGCTTTACAAGGTTATTACCGAGATTAATGTTATCTCAGGCTTCATCTGCTGCTCTAAGGATATTATAGAGGTTACCTTATGCTTCCTCTGCTGCTTTGCAAGGTTATGTTTATACAAGGTTATTATAGAGGTTAAGGTTATCTCAGGCTAGCTCTGCTGCTTTACAAGGTTATTACCAAGTTGGCCTCAAGCTTCTTCTGCTGCTTTACAAGGTTACTACTGAGGTTGTCTCAGGCTTCCTCTGATGCTTTACAAGTTTATTACCAAGGTTATCTCAGGCTTCTTCTGCTGCTTTACAAGGATATTACCGAGGTTATCTCAGGCTTCCTCTGCTACTTTACAAGGTTATCTTTAAGGTTATCTTAGGCTCCTTCTGCTGCTTTACAAGGTTATTATCTCTGAGGTCACCTCAGGCTTCCTCTGCTGTTTTACAAGGTTATCTCTAAAGTTATCTTAGGCTCCTTCTGCTGCTTTACAAGGATATTACCGAGGTTATCTCAGGCTTCCTCTGCTACTTTACAAGGTTATCACTAATGTTACCTCAGGCTTCCTCTGCCGCTTTACAAGGTTATTATCTCTCAGGTTACCTCAGGCATCCTCTGCTGCTTTACAAGGTTATTACCAAGTTGGCCTCAAGCTTCTTCTGCTGCTTTACAAGGTTACTACTGAGGTTGTCTCAGGCTTCCTCTGATGCTTTACAAGTTTATTACCAAGGTTATCTCAGGCTTCTTCTGCTGCTTTACAAGGATATTACCGAGGTTATCTCAGGCTTCCTCTGCTACTTTACAAGGTTATCACTAATGTTACCTCAGGCTTCCTCTGCCGCTTTACAAGGTTATTATCTCTCAGGTTACCTCAGGCATCCTCTGCTGCTTTACAAGGTTATTACCAAGTTGGCCTCAAGCTTCTTCTGCTGCTTTACAAGGTTACTACTGAGGTTGTCTCAGGCTTCCTCTGATGCTTTAAAAGTTTATTACCGAGGTTCTCTCAGGCTTACTCTGCTGCTTTACAAGTTTATTACCAAGGTTATCTCAGGCTTCTTCTGCTGCTTTACAAGGATATTACCGAGGTTATCTCAGGCTTCCTCTGCTACTTTACAAGGTTATCACTAATGTTACCTCAGGCTTCCTCTGCCGCTTTACAAGGTTATTATCTCTCAGGTTACCTCAGGCATCCTCTGCTGCTTTACAAGGTTATTACCAAGTTGGCCTCAAGCTTCTTCTGCTGCTTTACAAGGTTACTACTGAGGTTGTCTCAGGCTTCCTCTGATGCTTTACAAGTTTATTACCGAGGTTCTCTCAGGCTTACTCTGCTGCTTTACAAAGTTATCACTGAGGTTATCTCAGGCTTCCCATGCTGCTTTACAAGGACATCACCACGGTTATCTCGGACTTCCTCTGCTACTTTACAAGGTTATCTCTAAGGTTATCCAAGGTCATCTCTAAGGTTATCTTAGGCTCCTTCTGCTGCTTTACAAGGTTATTATCTCTGAGGTCACCTCAGGCTTCCTCTGCTACTTTACAAGGTTATCACTAATGTTACCTCAGGCTTCCTCTGCTGCCTTGCAAGGTTATTATCTCTCAGGTTACCTCAGGCATCCTCTGCTGCTATTCCAGATTTTTACCGAGGTTCTCTCGGGCTTCCTCTGCTACTTTACAAGGTTATCTTTAAGGTTATCTTAGGCTCCTTCTGCTGCTTTACAAGGTTATTATCTCTGAGGTCACCTCAGGCTTCCTCTGCTGTTTTACAAGGTTATCTCTAAGGTTATCTTAGGCTCCTTCTGCTGCTTTACAAGGTTATTACCAAGGTTATCTCAAGCTTCCTCTGCTACTTTACAAGGTTATCTCTAAAGTTATCTTAGGCTCCTTCTGCTGCTTTACAAGGTTATTACCGAGGTTATCTCAGGCTTCCTCTGCTGTTTTACAAGGTTATCTCTAAGGTTATCTTAGGCTCCTTATGCTGCTTTTCAAGGTTATTACCGAGGTTATCTCAGGCGTCCTCTGCTACTTTACAAGGTTATCTCCAAGGTTATCTTAGGCTCCTTCTGCTGCTTTACAAGGTTATTACCGAGGTTATCTCATCCTCTGCAACTTTACAAGGTTATCTCTAAGGTTATATTAGGATCCTTCTGCTGCTTTACAAGGTTATTATCTCTGAGGTCACCTCAGGCTTCCTCTGCTGTTTTACAAGGTTATCTCTAAGGTTATCTTAGGCTCCTTCTCCTGCTTTACAAGGTTATTACCGAGGTTATCTCAGGCTTCCTCTGCTACTTTACAAGGTTATCTCTAAAGTTATCTTAGGCTCCTTCTGCTGCTTTACAAGGTTATTACCGAGGTTATCTCAGGCTTCCTCTGCTACTTTACAAGGTTACCTCTAAGGTTATCTTAGGCCCCGTCTGCTGCTTTACAAGGTTATTATCTCTGAGGTCACCTCAGGCTTCCTCTGCTGCTTTACAAGGTTATCTCTAAGGTTATCTTAGGCTCCTTCTGCTGCTTTACAAGGTTATTACCGAGGTTATCTCTGGCTTCCTCTGCTACTTTACAAGGTTATCTCTAAGGTTATCTTAGGCTCCTTCTGCTGCTTTACAAGGTTATTATCTCTGAGGTCACCTCAGGCTTCCTCTGCTGTTTTACAAGGGTATCTCTAAGGTTACCTTAAGCTCCTTCTGCTGCTTTACAAGGTTATTACCAAGGTTATCTCAAGCTTCCTCTGCTGTTTTACAAGGTTATCTCTAAGGTTATCTTAGGCTCCTTATGCTGCTTTACAAGGTTATTACTGAGGTTATCTCAGGCGTCCTCTGCTACTTTACAAGGTTATCTCTAAGGTTATCTTAGGCTCCTTCTGCTGCTTTACAAGGTTATTACCAAGGTTATCTCAAGCTTCCTCTGCTGTTTTACAAGGTTATCTCTAAGGTTATCTTAGGCTCCTTATGCTGCTTTACAAGGTTATTACTGAGGTTATCTCAGGCTTCCTCTGCTTGTTTACAAGGTTATTTCAGGGTTCCACTTGTGCTTTGGAAGGTTATTATCTCCAAGGTTATCCCAGGCTCCCTCTGCTGCTTTACAAGGTTATCACTGAGGTTCTCCCAGGCTTCCTCTGCTACTTTCCAACGGTCCATGGAAGGGCTCAGCATCTCTAGCCGGGCACAAGTCCAGGAAAGACTTAGTTTGGAGCAATATACCTACTTTGTAATGGCACTTTAGTTTTTGAGGGCACTCTAGCTCCCTTCTGGTGGCAATGTTGTTTCTGTTTGATTGTTCACAACTTCATATTGAGGTCACTATCTCTGCTTATGAGACGGCTATGTACAGATTTAAGGCAATATACTTCTTTTTGAAGGCACTATAGAGTACCTTATTTTTGGACACTTGCAGCATCCCTTTCAAAAGAGAAATGTGCTTTATAATACATGGGATTCTTCAATCCTTGAATAAACACCAATCTAATTTCTTTATAATTGACAACTTATAACGCGCCTAGTCGCCGATTATAAAGAAATTACTTCAGATCTGAACTGTAATTACAGTTGAGTTCTGACATCATAGTGCCTGTTGTCCGAGCCAGAAGCTGAAGGGAAAGACAGGTCAGGTCTCAGAGCTTAATTAAAACATCTGTTTAAAGCAACAAAAACAAAACATTGCTTTTCTTTCTTATGCTCGGTTTTTCTGAGTTGTACTGAAATGATTCTAATATGTTTTTGCAACAAATATTTAACAGGTTTTTGATGTGTTTAATTTTGCCCTAGAAGTTCCGTTTTTAGGTCGAGCCAAGACAGCACATGCGGTGCTCTGCGAGCCATGCTGTATTAGAGTATGGAATAGAAGCCCTCCCACTCTCTGCCCATATTTGTCATTGGCTTGTGTCATTATCCTTCGTAAATGCTGGCTTCTGATTCGTTAATAGGCTTGTTAGTCCCTCCTTAGTACTGCCTTGTCTTCATTCGTAACCTCCCATGGGGACTGGCCATTTTACTTCAGTTGTTACACGATGAGTCTTTTTTAGTCTGTAAGCACTATTTCCTTTAAATAGTTTCTCCTACTGCAGGCACAACGTGCTTTCCTGCAACATTAAGCGCGCGATGCACGCTTTCACTTTCTAAGCAGCCCGGGACAATGGCGGCCGCTTCTTTGAATAGGTCTTGCATTTACAAGAGTTTGAGCTATTTGCATTGTACATGACAATGCCTTTGATTTATGTGTTAATTATCAAAACATATAAATAAAAGGCATTGTCATTTACAATGCCAATAGCTTAAACTCTCTCAAATGCGAGACCTATTGCATTGCAAATGCTTGTTTGTTTTAGTTTTTTGTGCTTCCACATTGTGTGCTGTGTTGCATGGCTGTGGTGAATCGTGACCAAGTTGTTAGCAAAAGAATGTTATGGGACTGAGATTTTAAGATATTCTCATGGTAAGGAGATTTTGATAACAGAAAACGCATTTCTAGCATCATCTAAAAAACGTCAAAAAGGTGAGAACTATTGGGTTTGCTATTGTTTGTTTTATTTTTCAATGCGAATTGGTCACGTGTGAATGTAACCTGTACCACCACAAATGAAACTTTAAAAATGCTCGAGGACAATTTGAATGATATACGCTTTGCTCCGCCTGTAAATAATCCACAAATGCGTTTGACTAGGTTTACTGAAATGTTCATAACATATTGCATAAAGGCACTGCTTTAAATTATTATCCTTGAAATACGTGTGCCTTTGTGATTACAATTAGTTTTTTACTGTTGAATTATTTTTCGGTTTCTCATTGGTGTTTATTAGAGAGAATAGTACAGTAAATTCTAAAGAGACAGAACATGAATTCTTTATATTTGAAATTCTAGTCGCTTGCACCTGATATAGAATTGCAGAAACTGATCGATATAAAAATATATTCTTATGCTGGATGTTTTATTGAATTCCCTAGTTAAGTTACTGTTCTTGTGTGAAGTTATTCATAAAATATGACCTAAGGGATCTACTTGTGCTGTGAGCAGCTCTGCTGTTTGCACAAACTACAAGTTTGCATGAAAATTCTCTGTTCTTTTTTTTGTGATACAGTGCATGTACTACCGGGGTTGCACTTTATTGCACACAGGGACTTTGTGCCCCCATATTTTACAAAATTTGCAGTTAAGTAGAACCATACATTTGAGTGTTGCTAAGGTAGAGTACAGAGAGGAAAGGAGAAAGGGGTGTGTGTCTCTCAGATGCAGCTGTTAACCTAATACCACCATATGTCCAATTTCTCATGTACATGATTCATTCATGCAGATAATTCACAGGAAAGACAAACTCTAATGGTTATAAATCCTAGAAGAACTTGAAACCGACATATGATATAAAGTACGTACATTGTGAAGAAATGTACATGGCCTTTGAAGAATGACTTCTGCCTCCGATACACTAAGGTTGGACTACAATCCCAGAGACCCAGGAGCCCATTCCTTGAGCGTTACAACCAGTGCTTGTGTGTTGTCAAATTCATTCGTTTTTTTCGAAATATGCAGGAGGTGCTCAAGGCAAATAGAAAATGTTCTGAAATTTTTAAGTGTAAACATTTTGATCATTTTTGTATTACTGCCATGTGCCTGAAATGTGGCAGTAAGCCCAACATAATTTGCAGCCTTTTAGAGAAACCCAATTCAGTCTTTGCCTGCTCCATTGCTTTTGTGGCTTCTGTACCAGTAAACGCTTACCTTTTTGCTCGTTCTTCCCGCTCCAAAGTTTAATTTTTTCCACAATTTTTTTCCACCGCGCCCTGGATCTTATGTTGTTATGTTCACTTAACCCTAACTTCGGTCTCCCTCCCTCATCCATTTATTTTGTGACTTTTGTAGGTATTGCTGTTATTGTTCTTCCCAGGCAGTGCTCCAGCTTTGCTCGTTTTGAGCAATATTTGCTTCCAATCTAAGCTCATTTGCTTTTATGAGTATTTGCTCCTCGCTTTTCTTACCTTTATCGTTTGTGGTTGCATTAACTTCCAACTGTAATGTTTTTTGAAACGCTTCAGTTTAATGTCAACAACCGTAATGCAATACCACTCAAACTAAGTTCGCCCAGAAGGGACACCTAGCGGCGAAGGGTCTCCCTTGCAGCTTTCAGAAAGGACATCTAGTGCTGGATTGGTGCCATTTCATTCTCTTTAAAGGGACATCTTCGTACACTGAACACGATTCTGCTCCAGTATGTTAAGCAATACTCCATCTGCAGTGCTCCTCCCGATCTGTGGGTGTGTGCAAAACTTAAGGATAACATGCTACATGGCTAAACACTTATAAGATCTCATAGACAAACACATAGATAAAAGACATTATCATTTACAATTTCAATAGCTCTAATGCTTCCAAATGCGAGACCTATTGCGTTGCAAATGCTTGTTTCTACTGTAATAGCATTTTCATCCTCACAAGCACTGGGTAAGCTCTATAAAAATGACAATATAACTGTCTTGCCAAATTGCATTTTAAAACAAAGGTATGCATATTATTTCCCCTTTTTATAAGTTAAGCTGTGACTAGTAACTGCTACAGTGTGTTTGTCAATGAGGAAAGTGAAGAGATATGCTAATGAGGCCTTTTATCTTTTTTTTTTGTAGATTTATATAGGTATCAGACCACTTCACATGAGCGCCAGTTGCATTACAGACGAACACATTCATTTTTAGGCACAGGGAGAATAATTGATTTGCCCACAATCACAGGATGTTTGGGCCTCCGGCCAGACCCGAACCTTGTTCCCCAGCTTCAAAGTCGGCCGCCTTAGTCGTTACACCACACACTCTCTGTCCCCATAAGGTCTTTGACTCCCTGCAAATGGGCTGAAGAAAGGAACACCACAGGGAGGACAAGAAGATTTTTTAAAAAAAGTTTTAAAAAGCAAAGTCGCCTCCATTTTTCAAAGGTGTATGGACTTCCTGCAAAGTACAAAAGCCCCAGCGTACACGTCTGCTTAGCCCTGGGGCGGGTAAAGACCTTGCTGCCCAATGGGCGTTGGTCCATCAATCAAGTAGCCACTAATGACAGTGTGGATGTTTGTAAATAGATTATTCGCCTGCCCCTCCTCCCCCCTTAGTAGCATCGAATCGTCACGTGCACGGAGTTGGACTAATAGATCAGGGTATTGTCCCGCCCGCAACTAGTCAGAGTTGAATGAAGAATGCCAATGCATGTCCACGCTCAGTGTGCGTCCGAGAATGGAGTCCAACGTGGTAGCAACTCAGTGAGAGGGCGTGAAAGAGAAAGTCTCCTCTGGTATCTGGCTGGTCGTGCTTGAGGGCCTGCCTGATATGAATGGTGATTGAGGGTGCACTCAGGCACTGGAGGTCGAAGTAGCAAAACACTAGTAAAATAATATCTGCAGCTGGGGGCAAAGGCTGACTGCGCTAGTACATGACAGGTAGGGCATATGTGCTGTTGTTCATCGCTAGCATAAGTCTTCTCGTGACACGTTTTTTTTATTTTTTATTTTACAGAGTTTTATATAGCGCGAACTTGACCCGAAGGTATCGGGTATCAGAGCGCTATACATAGCACCAGTTGCGTTACATAAGGACACAAAGTTTCCCAAAGTACAGTGCACCTGCAGGCAAAGGGGATAAGCAGGGCTTTAGTGGGCTGGGTCCTGAGTTCTAAAAACCAGGTGCTGAGATGGGTCCCTATCGGGCTCTCCATTTTGCCCTCAGCGTGAAAAAAAATCTTACCTGGCAGGCAGTACCAGACATCAATTGGCCTTCCAAGAGACTCCTTTGTTGTTTGATAGTTAGCTGAAGTCCAGGGGGGCAGAAGGGGAGGAGGACAGAGTTTAGGCGCAAATGTATCACCTAATCTGTCATTTTCTGGTCTCCAGTCATGCTGACCAATGGGTGGGGTCCACGGTCACTGGTGAGTGGGAGAGATGGGGGGAGGCAGAGGGAGATGGTGATTATGATTACACCCTGCTGAGTAAGTTAAAGAGAATTTGGCTTGGCTCACATTGGTGGAAATGCAGAGGTAGAGGCAGGGGGAAAAAAGCAGGCAGTTTGGGCTTTGATGACTACATGTGCCTTTCCCTTGACTTCAGGCAGTGCTGGAAAACTGTATCTGCACCAGGTGAACACAAACACACCAGCAGCCCATCCCTGAACCACCTCTTGCGCCTCCAAACCCCTCGTCATTTGTTGCTGTCTCACTAGACTTTTAATGCTGTTGTGTTTTTTTTCATATTTCAAACAAGCCTGCTCCCCACATTTATCCCTCTTCGTCTACTGTTAATGTACTGGGCAATAAGTTTTATTTTTTCTGACAGGTATTTATTTATTTCAAGGGGTGCTCTTGTATAGTACCTGAAATAAAGACTTGGCGGCTTGGTCTCTCTTGCCTTGAGGCACACCACCAAAGAAATAAACTCCATAAATCGCCTCCTCCTGCACGAGCTGGCGCCCTGCATGTTCTTTGTTTATTTCTGTTAAATAACAGAGCCCCGTCCATAAGTTTACAATTACAAAGGTCAAGCGAATGTGTCCTTGTGTAACTGGTGCCATGTTAAGCATTCCAATAGCTTCGAGTTCAATTTGAGCTATATCAAAACTGCAAAAACACACAAAACAAGCTGCAAAAAACAAGTGTGCAAGAGGGTTACTTCTGTTTGAGGTGCATCCGAACTGTAGTATAGTCAGGAAAATGGGAACGTTTCAAGCAGTGCTTTAAATGGGCCGGTACTCACCGGTACTGAGTACCGGCACTTCTTAAATTTACCGAGTCGAGTACCGGCACTTCTCCACTGTCAAGGAGAGTACCGGTACTCAGGGTCAGATTAGAAGGTGGGCAGCTGCGTGCCGTTTGTTTGGCAGCATGTTGGCCGTTGCCTTATTTATTCAGGTTTGGCAAGCTGCCCGATGCGGCCTCTGCTCCTTCCTACCCAGATCGAGGCTCTCCTTGTCCTCATCACCCCCTGCTAGGCATCGATGCTGGGTCCGTGGAACGCAGACACAAAGGGTCATTTTCACCCCTTGGCCTCCCACTGGGGTCTGACTTTCTTTGTCCGGACTCTTTTGCCCTTGCGATTCCACCCACCCCGCGCGCTGGGACATTAAGTCCATGATGGGCGGTGATGATCGAGGTGGCGAAGAAGGCTTAAGCAGCCTCCCTGGTGCCCAGGTGAGGGGGAGTTCAACTGACCTTCCCATCGGAGGCCAGTACTGTCAATTATCTGAAACTGTTAAAGGTTACCTTCGAAAGGAAGCAACGTTGCTTTTCCATTTCCCGCATGAGGCCCGTACACTTCTCTTTATTTTAGCCTCTGCCAGATTTTGACACTAACAAAAGGGACAGTTCTACCCATGTCTGTACGCAGGGCCGGCTCTGCATGGCGTTCCTGATTGCTAGTTTATATTGTTTTTAAAAGCACCCGCTGCAGTGTTCCTGACCTGCAGCAATTTTTAGCCAACAATAAAAATGTCAAGTTAACTCCGGTGATTGACGCTGTTCCTGGAGAGAGAATGAAGTTTTTGTCTAGTGGAAGTTTTGACTGGGGGATGTTTTGATTCATCTTAAGGTAGTGCAGAGGGTTAATGTGCCTGGGCAAAGAATGTGTACCATGCAAATCACGAAGTGAACATAACATAAATCTTACGTCAGAGACTTCCTTTTGTTACTTGCAGCTTATAAGTTAAAATGCTAAAAAAAAAACGGAGCTATTTACTGTCATCAAAGAACTGAAATGCAGACTTCAAGTATAGATTAGAGCGTTTGATCTTTTTCCCCCAGACTTTCAATATCCTAATGTTGTACAAAGTGTTGATTTGGGTGTAAATCAATTCCAATTATTAAAGATAATCGCCAACCATGGTCTTACATTTTAAATTCTGAGTTTGTGCTTCTCCAGACCAAGCACCCGTAACTATCCTACCTACCAGTATGGATGACATATAAATCCTACCACTCTGTCATATGGAACTTTTCCTATACATTGATTTACACACATATGATTGAGTAATGTGTGTGCAATGTAAAGTGCTCGGGCACCCTTCACTTTTATGAGTGACACTATAAAACTAACTCGATGCATCTGAGAGAGAGTGGTTATGGAGACTATTAAGGGGTGGTGGTAGTGCGGGAATCCGTTGCGCAGGAGGTCATTGGGGGAGCGCCAAAAACCATTGCGCACTGGGCGCAACCAGTGCTAAAGCCGGCCCTGCCAGTATTGTTCTTCCCCTGCTGGACTCTGCACATACTCGGGACCCTCCAGTGCTCACTGCATGCCACTGCAAGCTCTACGGCCGTGGGGCCTCCTGCCGAGGGGAGAGGAGGGAAAATGGAGGTGAGTGAAGGTGAAGAGTGAGGGGGAAGGAGCAGAGTTTAAAGTAGGAAACGGTAGAGAGGCAGAAGGGGTAAGTGCAGACAGAGATATGGAAGGGATCCAGACGGCTGTGGAAAGAGGTAGAGAGGCGCGGAGAGGGCAGATTAGAAATAGAGTGATGAGACAGAGTGATAAGATGCAATAGGGGTAAAGAGAGTGGGACAGAATTAGCTACAAACGGGAGAGAGGTGAGTGCGAGAGGGATCTCGAGGTTAGAGATGTGAAAACAGAGAGTGTGTGTTTGAGAGGAACAGAATCAGGAGGTATTTGAAAAGAAATGAATGGAATGCTTGTTTGTATGTGTGCAATCTTAAATATTTAAGGATTGCGCCAAATGCAACCAAGTAGGAATATTAGAAATATTATGATATTAAGAAGCTGCAAATAGTAGAAAACAAGGAAACATGAACATTTGGTGTTTCACCTTCATTTTGTATAACGAGTTAACACAATTTGTTTGGATTGATACATTTCTCACATGTTTTGTTCTGTCCCGCAACCGGTGTAAGCGCCAGAGTCTCTCTCGTCCTAGAGCACATTGATTATTAGCCTTAAAGTGCTAAAAGTACTGTTGATGGCTTGGCTCATTCATGGTTTTAGTTGTTAATCTGCACATATGGAAAGTTTGAGACCACTATCCAGGACATTGCAAGGACAACATGAATACTCAATAGTGTGTTTTTGTTTCATGTCTAACTCCGCCTCTAACCCCGCCCACTAGCCACGCCCCTCGCTCAATTTAACGAGTACCTGCACTTATTTTTTCCCATTTAAAGCACTGGTTTCAAGACGTACATGTTAGTTCTTTGGATGAGCGTTTGGGCCGGGGCAGAGTAAGTCACATGGCAGGCTCATGTCTTTATGGGGCTTCATGGGATGTGGTGAAGGTAGTCACATGACTGATATCTCTATGGAGCTTCTGGGCTGGAGCACAATCCGGCACGGGTCAGTTTGGTGTCTCTATGGGGCTTAATGGGCTGGGGCAGAGCCAGTCACATTTCTTGATGCTGAACGGCTTTGTGTAGTTCAGTATCCTGCCGGACAGAAAAGTGCTACAATATCTTCTTAAGGGTAGAAAGTGCCATATAAACGTTGCAATACATTGAAATGTTTATTTCTCAGTCTCATAATTTCAAAATTTGAGAATTTTCAATATTATTTACAAGAGTCATTGTTGTTACTCGCTTATCCTATGCAGCTAACAACTATTGACAAAACCAATAGTCCTGGCTTGTATCAGGTGTAATGTCAGTTGTTGATTTTTATATCTAGCTTAAATAACAGAAAGAGGCATCAAATTAGTGGGGGTGGCACTCTATGGTAAGCACATATTTTTAACGTACATTGTATTGTATTGTAATTGCATTTATATAGCGCTTAATACCCCTGACGAGGCGTCAAAGCACTTTTTCGGCGAGTATCATGCTGCTACGGAACCGATTAAGGATTAGTGGTGAATTAGTATAGTAAAATATGGAAGTGATTTGAGCGGTGGATATGTTAGTCTGTTATTTTGATTGAGAAGGATAGCGAAGGAATGGAAGAGGAAAAAGGTTTGTATTTATATAGTGCTGGCTATCCCTGATGAGGTGTTGAAGCGCTTTTCGGAGAGTAGCACGCTACTCCGGAACCCAAACAGGATTCGTGGGGAATTAGCGTAGGGAAATATGAAATTAATTTGAGTGGTGGACATGTTAGTCTGTTATTTGGATTGAAAAGGAATAGTGGAGGGATAGAAGAGGGAAGCGTCTAGAATTTTTCTCTTGTTTTTTGGAGTTCATAGCAGTAGGAGGGGGTTTGGGATGAGTAAAAGGGAGGTGGAGTGAGAAGAGTCAGAGGGAAGGGTTTCGAAAGGTTTCTTTGGAAGATCTGAATAGTAAAAGAGGTATTAGATGATGCAAGGAGGGGTAGAGGAGGGAAGAGTCGAGAAAGGGTTAGTTTGGGGATCATAGTAGTGGTATGGGTTTTGGGATAAATGATACAGTGAAGGTAGAGGACGTATTGATAGAGGTATAGGGTAAAAAATAGGGTAGTGCATTGGAGAGAGTAGTAGAATGAGGTTTGAGATGAGTCAGAGTGGAGGTAGAGGATATATTGCGAGAGATCTAGGGTGAGATATAGGGTAGTGCATTGAATATGCTGAATTGATAGCCAGAGTTTTATTAAATGCAACCTTAATCTACATATATCACCTTCCTTATGTATATATATACCTTCCATGTACTTATGTAACTATATATTTATTACTTTGCTTCTAAGTGTTGTTGTACTTTATATTAATTTATTTGTTTTTATTTTTTGTAATTCAAGAATGAAGCAATTGTAGATAAAGTTATGATAAAAGATGTACTTATTTATGCAGTCACTTATATACATGTTAAAACATATAATAATGTAACTATAAGTGTTGCTGAACGGAGATATTGGACTGTTGTAGATACACTACATAGGCTTGCAGTGCCAGAACACTGCCACACTGCACCAAACACTGCATGCACTGCACAGATCAATAACAGCTTCTGAGATACTGCGTTACTGAACAGAGATGCTGGACTGCTGTAGGTACAATGCATAGGCTTGCAGTGCCAGAATACTGCCACACTGCACCAAACACTGCACGCACTGCACAGACCAATAACAGCTTCTGAGATACTGCGTTACTGAACAGAGATGCTGGACTGCTGTAGGTACAATGCATAGGCTTGCAGTGCCAGAACACGGCCACGCTGCACCAGACAACACTCCTTGAGTTTCAGTTTCAGCCTTATGCAATTATATAATGTGGCTTCAGTTTCACTGCACATTACCTGCACAGCTATACAATGTGCCTTCAGTTTCACTGCAATGGTTGCACAGTTAGACAATCCTCCTTCAGTTTCATTGAACTGTCTTGTACAGTTATATAGTAAGTCTCCAGCTTCACTTCATTGACCTGCATGGATTAACTAATGAGCCTCCAGTTTCACTGCATTGTCTGTGCAGTTAGACAATACTCCTTCAGACAATACTCCTTCAGTTTCAGTTATGCAGTTCTATAATGTGACTCCACTGAGTCGTGATATGCAGTTACATAATGTGTCTTCTGTGTGGCTGGATTGACCTGTGCAGTTATTTAATGCGCCTTCAGTTTCACTGAATTGACCTGCATGATTAAGTACTGAGCCTCCAGTTTCACTGGATTGTCTGTGAAGTTAGACAATACAACATTGAAATCAATTCCCCTTTTCGAAAATAATCCTCATGCACCTCAACCACTATACACACAAATCCTCGTGTAACTCACTCAAACGGAGATCCCCCAATCAAAATAGTACCACCATAATATGGAAACCTTTACAAATGTAATAAGGTATATCACAAAAACAATTCATACTTTTCTGTTTAAAAACCAAGAATTCAAGTGATCCCGAAATGCAGATCACTATACTATCAGTTAAACCATTGGTGTACATTAAAATATTAAAAACAGCTCAAGACAAATCACAAATAGTGTAGAACAAAAAGTAGAGAAAGGAGAAGCACATAAGACACTAAACATATCAGTTAAACAATACTCCTTCAGTTTCAGTCACCTTATGCAGTTCTATTATGTGCCTCCAGTTTTTCTGCACCATCCATGAAGTTAGAAAATACTTCTTCAGTTTTATTGAGTTGTGTTATGCAGTTATATAATGTGTCTTCCGTGTCACAGGATTGACCTGTGCAGTTGTTTAATGCAACTTCAGTTTCACTGCATTGACTTAAACAGTTATATAGTGCTGCTTCAGTTTCACTACATTGACCCGCGCAATTATATAATGTGCCTCCCGTTTCATTCCATCGTCTGTGCAGTTAGACAATACTCCGTCAGTTTCATTGACTCGCCATATGCAGTTATGTAATGTGGCTTTAGTTTCACTGCATTGACCTGCACAGCTATATAATGCAACTTCAGTTTCACTGCATTGACCTGCATGATTACATAATGCTCCTCAATTTTCACTTTTTCTGGTTAGTCAATACTCTTTCAGTTTCAGTCAGTCACGTTATGCAGTTGTATAATGCTGCTTCAGTTCACTTCATTGACCTCCATGATTATATTACGTGCCTCTTGTTTTACTGCATTGACTGTGCAGTCAGACAATACTCCTTCAGTTTCGTTGGCTCGCCAAAGCAGTTATATAATGCTAATTCAGTTTTACTGCACTGACCTGCTCGGCTATGCAATGCACATCCAGCATCACTGCATTGACCTGTACCGCTATATAATGAGCCATCAGTTTCACTGCATTGAACTGCACGATTATATAATGGGCCTCCATTATTACTGCATTGCCGTCCACAGCTATCTAATGCACCTTCAGTTTCACTGCACTGACATGCACAGCTATATAATGCGGCTTCAGTTTCTCCGCTCTGATCTGCACAGCTGTATAATGCGCCTTCAGTTTCACTGTATTGACCTGCGTGATTATGTAATATGCCTCCAGTAGCACTGCACTGCACCGATATCCACAGCTATATAATGCGCCTCCAGTATCACTGCATTGACCTGCACAGCTATATAGTGTGCCTTCAGTTTCACTGTCTGGAAGCGCACAGTTAAATAATATGTCTCCAGTATCACTGCACTGACCTGCACAGCTATATAATGCGCCTTCAGTTCCACCGCTCTGATCTGCACAGCTGTATAATGCGCCTTCAGTTTCACTGCATTGACCTGCGTGATTATGTAATACGCCTCCAGTAGCACTGCACTGATCTCCACAGCTATATAATGCGCCTCCAGTATCACTGCACTGATCTCCACAGCTATATAATGCGCCTCCAGTATCACTGCATTGACCTGCACAGCTATATAGTGTGCCTTCAGTTTCACTGTCTGGAAACGCACAGTTATATAATGTGTCTCCAGTATCACTGCACTGACCTGCACAGCTATACAATGTGCCTTCAGTTTCACTGTTTAGAAGTGCACTGCTATATAATCCGCCTTCAGTATCACTGCATTGACCTGCACAGCTATATAATGAGCCATCAGCAGTCGCGGCCGGTATGACTCGCGGGTGGGGGGGTGGATCACGCAGGGGGTGGGTCGCGCTGGGGGGAGGTTTAATTTTAAAACACTTAAAAAAATAAAAGTTAACTTGCCTTCACCGGCCCGGTCCCGTGTCGTCGGTCTGCGTCGTCCTCTCTGCAACAGGAGGCAGCTGCAGGCAGCCTCCCTCCCCTCCCCTAAGCCACTCACAACGCTGCAATGGCAGCATTGTGATTGGCTGGGACGCCGACCACACAGGTGTCTATGGGGAGGCCATTTTCTCCATGTAGGCTGCATGCAAAGGGGGAGTGCGTATGACTGGTTTGGTCGGCCTAGGGGCCGACCAAACAGTCAGTGCCCTCAGAGTGGGCAAGCCACTCCTCCCCTGCCCTACAGCAGGACCGCCCACCCGCCCGCCCCTAACCAAACCCTTCTGCTTTCTCGCAGTGCGAGAAGCAGAAACATAAAATGGTATTTATAATGCCATGTTATGTTTCTGCTTCTCGCACTGCGAGAAAGCAGTGGGGCGATGCTCCTCCGCCCACATGGAGGAGTCTCCCCTGGCCATCAGTTTCACTGTCTAGCAGTGCACAGCTATATAATGCGCCTCCAGTTTCATAGCCATGGATACATGGTATATCTTCTTGTGTAGGCACTAGTGTTCACCATTCCCAGATCAGTGGTGTAACACAAAATGATGAGGCCCCCCTGCAGAAATGTGATGAGGGGCTCCCGAGTACCCCAAATCTTACTGATTTACACTGGCGTTGGGATGAATGGGGGGAGGGGGGGCTGAAGTTTTGGGAGGCCCTTGAAGGGTTGGGGACCCGCCTGCACTGCAGGAGCTGCAGGGACATTTGTTACACCCCTGTCCCAGATACAAGGTGTCCAGTGGTACATCCATCCACAGACTCGACCCTCCAAGCCCCTTTGGACTCGTAGACTTTCTGGGGCCCTGCAGAGCCCCTCTTCACTGCTGCCCACCAGGTACCTCAATGTGCTGGTAGTTTAGGAGCCAGTGACACGCGATGTATAAAACCACTGGAAAAAAATCTTCTTTGGTCACTAAGCCCCCGCCCTTCTCCCCCCTTCCTGGAGCTTCAGCACTTGTTCTTCTCCGTAGTCAGCCAATCAGACCACGTACACTGTGGGGGGATGGGGAGCGCGGTCAGCGCACCCCACCCTGGATGCTCTTCATGTGCGAGGTGTGCACACGGGCTGCAGATTTCTAAGTCTCTCCTTGAAGCCCGTTACCCGTTATGTATGGGCACTGATGAAACGTTTACACTTTTTATGTCTCGTTTAGGCAGCGCTTGCGCTGTCTCTACGATACATGCTATATTCAGGATATGGGCTTTAACAGCTCCGCCCGTGTTCAAGAGCTTCCCTTTTACATGTGTTGTTACTCAGAGCTTGTGAGCACTATTTCTTTCTTTAAGATGGAGCACTTGAGCCCAGTGCTTGTAGTTTACAGAGCTCTGTTATAAACAGGGCTGTCATGTTGCTCGTATGTTGCCACATTTGCTGTGCATTCAAAGACCGAGGTCTGTTTTGGCTGCAGCTGCCTCCTCCTCCCTCCTGCTTTTGAAACGCTCACCCTGGCATCAGGGTCCCTGCCTTCCTAGGGCTGCTGCTCCCCCTCCCCCCCATCTGAGAGCTCAACAAGCTTCCTGATTCATTGAGCACACAGTAAGCATGTCCTACATTCTTGTTTGGAGATAGTGCGATTTATTACTGGGATAGATTATTTTCGCAGTAAAACGGAATTTTGATTGTTTAACTCGGACTGTATCTTAGTTTTATCAAACAGGCGGGTGAGGTGCATTCTGATTGTTGAACTGCAAAACGATATCCTTCGGCTGTGTTCATCATTTTTACATCCTGACTTTAATAAAACATTTTTGGCTTTAAACATGTGCGCATTGGTCTCCATGAATTACCATTTTGGTTTTAAATGACTGAAGATAGTTTCGTGGGAAAAATACCGTTTTCGATCATGCAAGGGATTATATGAACTAAACGTGCGCATTATAATGTTGAAACCTTTCGGAGCTCCTACGGGGGAGTGCATGCATTTCGGACGCTCCCTGGTTCACTTCACACAGGCTGCTTGTAATTAAGCACTAATTAGGTGCGGTTAATAAACGCACGCTAGGAGTGTCCTTTTCTTTTCTTGACCTTAGATGCCGTATCAGTTGGCACAGATTTAGGTGAGTTCATGGGGCATTGTGGTGCGGTCTGGATGTGTAAGATCACTTTTCCAACTGTTTGTGTCCTGACTGTGCTAATTCTCTGCTACATTCTAATGAAGGTCAGAGAGTTATTTATACAACATGGCTTTAAACAGTCTGTCAGCAACGTTATGTGCCCTGGCTGCGTGATTTTCTCTGCCACAGGACAGGATCAGAGATTTTTTTATAATTATGTTTTAAATTCCTTGGTGTGTGGGGGGTTCCTGCAAAATGATTTTGTTTCAAACAAACCTCGCTCAATTTTTCAAAGTAACTCAATATAATTCTGCATAATGCATGCTGTGCCTTACTATTGTATTGTAATTGCATTTGTATAGCGCTTACTACCCCTGACGAGGCGTCGAAGCGCTTTTCGGCGAGTAGCATGCTACTCCGGGACCCATAGAGGATTAGTGTTGAATTAGTATAGTGAAACATGCAAGTAAATTTTAAGTGGTGGATATGTTAGTCAGTTATTTGGATTCGGAAGGATAGCAGGAGGATAGAAGAGGAAAAAAAGGTTTGTATTTATATAGCGCTTCTTACCCCTGATGGTGTGTTGAAGCGCTTTTTTTGGTGAGTAGCACGCTACTCCGGAAACCCATAAAGGATTAGTGGTGAATTAGTATGGTGAAATATGAAAGTAATTTGAGTGGTGGATATTAGTCAGTTATTTGGAGTGAGAAGGATAGCGGAGGGATAGAAGGGAAAGAAAGGTTTGCATTCATATAGCGCCTGTTACCCCTGATGGGGTGTTGAAGCGCTTTTCTGGCGAGTAGCAGGCTACTCCGGAACCCATAAAGGATTAGTGTTGAAAATTAGTATAGTGAAATATGAAGTAGTTTGAGTGGTGGATATGTTAGTCATTTATTTGGATTGAGAAGGGTTGGGGAGGGGTAAAAACGGGAAAAAGGTTTGCATTTATATAGCGTTTGTAACCCTGATGAGGTGTTGAAACGCTTTGTTGGCGAGTAGCACGCTACTCTGGAACCCATAAAGGATTAGTGGTGAATTAGTATAGTGGAATATGGAATTAGAGAAGTGAACATGTTAGTCTGTTATTTTGGTTGAAAAGGATAGTGGAGGGATAGAAGAGTGAAGGATTTCTTTTTTTAGGTCATAGCAGTAGGAGGAGGCTTTTGGATGGGTAAAAAGGGTTTTTGGAGGGGAAGAGTCAGAGGGAAGAGTTTAGAAAGGTTTGTTTTGGGGGATTGGTACAGTAAAAGAGGTGTCAGATGATGCAAGGAGGGGTAGAGTAGGAGAGGGTCAAGAAAGGGTTATTTTGTGGAACATAGTAGTGGTATGGGGTTTGGGATAAATGAGAGAGTGGGTGTAGAGGATATAATGATAGATGTATAGGATGAGAGATAGGGTAGTGCATTGGAAAGAGTAGTAGAAAGAAGTTTGAGATGAGTCAGAAAGTTGGGCTAGAAGATATATTGAGAGAAGTATAGGCTGAGAAATAGGGTAGTGCATTGGAAATGCTAAATTAGAAGAAAGTGATAAATATATAGATCCATAAGTACATTGAAAGTATATAGATGCATAAAGGAGGTAAGTATATGCAGATTAAAGATATTGATAGAGGTACAGGATGAGACATAGGGTAGTGCATTGGATATGCTTTTTCAGGAGAAAAGTAACAGACACACAGATCCAAATTTCAAAAACCCTGATCTCTAAGTCCAATAGAGGCCCTAGCCCTACCAGTAGTCCCAACCCTAGTCCAAGCAACCAATGGCACAGGAAGCCCTAGTCCCTACTTCCAATAGAAAGCCTAACCCTACTCTTAGTCCCACACCTAGTCCAGCAACAATAACACCAGAAGCCCTAATCGCAACTTCCAATTAAAGGCCTAACCCTAGCCCTAGTCCCACCCTAATCCCAACAACCAATAACACAGGAAGCCCTAGTCCCTACTTCCAATAGAAATCCTAACCCTAGCCCTAGTCCCAACCCTACATTGATTGAATCACAGACCCAGAAACCAATCAGAACCCTCAAATACCCAACCAATGAGGACACTAACCCTAATCCAATAGAAACATCAGATACAACCACCAATCAGTGTACACATGTACCAAACAATATCAGACTATATAAGATCCCAGCTACCTCAGACAAGGTTTGCTGGCCAGGGAGTTGGAAGCTGCTCCTCTATTCAGAAATCTCCTAGGAGACAGACAGGCTCAATCCACACTTTGGACTTCTGCAGGTAAGGCCCTAACAAACTTGTCCTCTAACAACACTATTTGTATAAAGCTTTACTCCCTCTCCTGGCCAAAAAACGAAGTGCACAGTCCCTATTAAACACAGTTTAAACAGCTTACAGCAGATTACTGCTGTCTCGGGGGGAAGAGGGGGGCTGTTTCACTGACTTGTTAACACAAAATGGTCGCTGGGGGTGCACTGCTTAACATACAGGTCGTAGCACAGAGCAAAAGAGACATTTGGAGGGAAAAACTGATAGTCACGGGGAATGAGTGGGAAAAACTACAGAGTTAGGACTGCAAATCCCACAATTCAACAGGTTAAATGGAAGCAGTCACTGGCAGTTAAAACCACAAGTTTAAACACAAAAACATGGGATAAATTATGCAATCACTGGCAGGTTAAAACTACAATTTTAAACTGTAACAACCACAGGCAAAGACAGGTAAAGAAATTTAAAAAGTAAAAAATAAGATGATGCAATCACAGGTAGGGAAAATCGTTTTTTAAACTTTTTTAGGAAAGCGACAGCACTAGTCTGCCTCCTTACCACTTCCTGGACTCTGCTCACTGCAATCTGGGCACAGGTAGGCTGCAACTCACAAGATGGAGGAGAATGATTTGGGGTGCACCCAGCAAAGCCTTAAGGAGCCTGGGCAGGTGTGAGAAGAGGGCTCAGATTTTCTTGGAGCTGGGGAAAACCAATTGCAGTCCTAGGTCTGCTGGCCTGGGGGTGGGGCTGGGACTGGGGAGCTGCTCTATTCAGAGATCTCCTAGGAGACCGACAGGCTCAATCTACACTTTGGTAAGGCCCTAACAAACTTGTCCTCTAACAACACTATTTGTATAAAGCTTTACTCCCTCTCCTGGCCAAAAAACGAAGTGCACAGTCCCTATTAAACACAGTTTAAACAATTTACAGCAGATTACTGCTGTCTCAGGGGGAAAGGGGGGGGGCTGTTTCACTGACTTGTTAACATAAAATGGTCGCTGGGGGTGCACTGCTTAACATACAGGTCTTAGCACAGAGCAAAGGAGACATTTGGAGGGAAAAACTGATAGTCACGGGGAATGAGAGGGAAAAACTACAGAGTTGGGACTGCAAATCCCACAATTCAACAGGTTAAATGGAAGCAGTCATGGGCAGGAAAAACCACAAGTTTAAACACAAAAACATGGAATAAATTATGCAATCACTGGCAGGTTAAAACTACAATTTTAAACTGTAACAACCACAGGCAAAGACAGGTAAAGAAATTTAAAAAGAAAAAAATAAGATGATGGGATGGGTAGGGAAAATCGTTTTTTAAACTTTTTTAGGAAAGAGACAGCACTAGTCTGCCTCCTTACCACTTCCTGGACTCTGCTCACTGCAATCTGGGCACAGGTAGGCTGCAACTCACAAGATGGAGGAGAATGATTTGGGGTGCACCCAGCAAAGCCTTAAGGGGCCTGGGCAGGTGTGAGGCTCAGATTTGCTTGGAGCTGGCCGGTCTGCCGGTAAATGTAGCAGCATTGCTTTGATATTTAAGTCTCCTGGTTTTTACTTCAGTGTGTGGCGTTGTCGGATGCAATTTTGTACAGTGTGGGTTTGGATTAAATGCATTGTGACGTGATGAAATATCGTTGGGGCTGCTAATCTGCAGCGATGGAGCAGTTCCTTCTTTGCATGGTTTGTCTGCTGATGGCTCTTGCCACCAGGAGACCGGTGGTTTGATTGGTGAACAATGTTGACATTTTTATTTAATGTTGATGGCCTAATCCTGCGAGGACTGACCCATAAGCGCATGTTAGACGGAGCGTTTTTCATCTGATTTAAACACAGAGTTGCACTTTACATTTAACCAGGGCAAGATACTTTGAAGTGTGAACGAGGCGTGCGTTCTTGATATAAACTCTAAGTTGCACCGAGTGTCCCCAATTTGAGGGATTGGTATAGAACTAGGGGGAAGAGACTGTGAAGAGCGGTTGGCTGATGAAAGGCTTGATTTAAAATATATACGAACTTGACGATCAAATGTCAGTGGGATGATTGAAATCTAATTTATTCAAAAATCGATGCAGTTGCAAAATCTTACATTCAAAAATCGATGCAGTCGCAAAATCTCATAATTCCAGTGGCCCTGGCTAATGGGCTGTGAATGCAGACTGCGTGTCACAGAAGCTCTTTCATCAACATCGCCAAACTCTCCCTCTCAACTCTACTTCAGGATCAGAAAACTTGATAGCCAACTGGCAGTTCGCAAAGCTCTGGAAATTTGGCTATTCCTGAATTGCTGGCTGTGACAATTCAGAGAGGTGAGTGTGTCTTGAATTTAATCTCAGACTACTGTTACACTCAGTTGGATGTCTCTACAAATGAATCCTCTGTTATGGCAAGCACTTGGCCGACCAACACAGCATCTTTGTGCCAGAGTAGTCATGCCTCGTGCTGTCCAGTTACTGCCATTACCATTGACTTCAATACGCAGGCTTTATCAGGCACTCTTACCGATACTCCGCACCACGCCTTGACTCACTAACCATGCATACCACTCACAGAGGCACTCAGGCCCTCCTTATTAAAAGCTTTCAGGGTGGCCACCCCATTGGAGTTGGTCATAACGGTTATCAGTAGTGAGCTTCTACACCACTCAGTTTGAGTAGGCAATATTGAGCTCTGTGCCACATCCCATTCAGTGGAGATATTTTGAAAGTATTACCAACTTACTACTAAGAACCATCTCTAGAAAGTGATACAGAAAGGGGCATCCTTTGAACAACGACTAATTAGAAGGTAGTTCTGCAGAGTAAATGAACTCATTTCAGTTATTCTCCTCTGAACAATATTGCCATGAAGGAAAACACCAATACTTATTAAACGTTAATTTAGTTCGAACTTCTATTCTACCATATAACACTGCACTCTACTTTCCCACTGAAATAGGACTTGGACAATACCAACAACACATAGTTATGTGGCGGGGTTGTAATAACAGGTCGGAGGCCAGGTCGATTCAGGTAAGGTTTTATTTTTCCAAGGGTCCGTTTATGCCTGCTTGTTAGTCTTTCTGTGGCGAATGCGGACGTATCTGTTGTGCCTGGGGTTCGTCTGCTTCCTTCTCCGGTCTTTATTCCTGGTTCCCAGGTTCCGGTGCGAAGGCTTGGTCGTCCCTCCGTGGTGATGGTGCGTGAAAGAAACGGAAAACACTCGTGTAAGTATGTTTTATCCCGAGTAACAGTACACCAGGGGCCAGGGAGTGAAAGGACACCGCAAACACTCGTGCTCTTATCTCTGCTGAGAAGGGGGGGGCGTGTTTCGTGGGTGGTAGTGCAGGACAACTAATAGGGAGATCTCGTGGGGGTTCTAGAGCTCCCGGTTTAATCCTTCGGGGCGTCCTTCCTCCCAACCCACCCTGAGAACTTTTCCCGTACCTGGGTAAGCCACGCTCCTCCTGGAACGTGACTCGCGAAACGTGGGGTCGTTGGCCTCCTGGCTCAGCCTGGGGTCCGGATGGTCTCGGTCCTCGTCCTGCGGCGTTGTCCTCTCTCTTCCTTCTACTCTCTGCATACGCTCCTGCTCCCGACTCTTCCTCCTCCGCTCCGGTGGCGACGCACACACTCTTCCGGGAGTCCTCCGTTCTTATCGTCACGAACGTGTTGACGTCATCAGGGGAAGCCCGTCGTCCGGGAAACCCCAGTTAAAGGAGCCGTCTATGTTTTCCTCTATCTGGCTTGTTACAGACTCTGTTGGTGTTTTCCAGTCGTCCTGTTGGGTGGAAACAAGAGGGGGAGAGAGGCACTGCAGTCCACCAGTCTGTATTAGATACATGTCTCTCTCCCACCGGCCCCGCCCCGTCACACACCTCCCCCCTTGGATTCTCCCGATCGGGGAGAGGGAATACTCTGGAGAGATAGTCCGCATTCCCATTCTCAGTACCTTTCCGATGGCGCACCTCAAAGGAAAAGGGCTGTAATGCCAAAAACCAGCGAAGTACCCTGGGATTCTGGGCCTTATTCCGGCACATCCACTGCAAGGGGGCATGGTCCGTGTACAGAATGAAGGGACGCCCTTCCAGGTAGTACCGTAGCTTATCTATAGCCCACTTAACCGCTAGGCATTCCCTTTCGATTGTGGGGTACTTGCACTCTCGGGGAAACAGCTTCCTACTAATGTATAAGACAGGGTGCTCTAGTCCACCCCCCCCCCCGATCTGGGACAGCACGGCACCCACCCCGTAGTCGGACGCGTCAGTGGACAGTATGAAGGTTTTGTCAAAGTCCGGGGAGACCAGTACAGGGCCCGTGGTAATGGTTTTTTTCAGGCGCTGAAACGCAGTGAGCATCTCTGAAGTGGGATGCAACAGTTGTTGTTGTCGGGCCTCTTTTCGGAGGACATCCGTCAAAGGGGCTGCTACCTCTGCGAACTGGGGGATAAAGCGTCGGTAATAGCCGATCAGCCCTAAAAATGCCCTCAGCTCTCTTTTGTTGGAGGGAAAAGGAGCGTCCGCTATTGCTCTTACTTTTTCGGCTTGTGGGGCGATCGCCCCGTGTCCCAGAACGTACCCTAGGTACTTCACCCTCTGGTATGCCGCTCGCGATTTTCTTGCATTGATGTGAAGTCCGGCCTGTTCCAAGGTCTGTAGGATGATCCGTAGATGTTGTAAGTGCTCTTCCCATGTTGTACTGAACACGACGATGTCATCCAGGTATGCCGAACAGAACGAAGGGTACTCATGTAGGATGGAATTCATTAGTCTTTGAAAGGTAGCTGGTGCCCCATGGAGGCCGAACGGAAGAACGGTAAACTCGAATAGACCTTCTTCGGTTGAGAAAGCAGTTTTCTTCCGGTCTTCTTCTCGGAGGGGTACCTGCCAGTACCCTTTCGTTAAATCAAAGGTTGTAATGTACTTGGAGTCGCCTAACTTCTCAATGAGCTCGTCGACCCTCGGGATGGGGTATGCATCAAATGACGATATCGCATTCAGGGCGCGGATGTCCATGCAGAACCTTATGGAACCGTCCGGCTTGGGGACCATCACGATGGGTGAAGACCAGTCACTTTTGGAGGGGCGTATCACCCCGAGGCGTAGCATCTCTTGCACTTCCTTTCTTACGGCGGTTCTCCTGGCCGCAGGCACTCGATAGGGTCTTTGTTTTACTGTTTTCCCTTTTTGGGTATCAATCCTGTGTTCGGTCAGTGAGGTTTTCCCGGGTGTATCGGAGAAGATTGCTGTAAAAGGTTTCAGAGTGTGATGGAGGTCTTTCTTCTGATCTTCTGTAAGTTCGTCGTTGATTTTGAGCTGATCGAGCGTGGTGTTGCCTTGGGAAGAAGTAGGCAATGTTAGGTGGGCGGTTTCGGGTAATGGCCCCAACCATTTCTTTAAAAGGTTGATGTGATAACATTGCTTCCGGTTGGTGGTGATCTGGATCCTATATGTGGTGTTTCCTATGGTTTCGATCACTTTATACGGACCCAGCCATTCACTTTGGAACTTCCGGGTCGAGGACGGGAGTAGGACCAGTACCCAATCGCCGACCGACAGTCTTCTCCAGCGTTTTCCTTTATCGTAACATTTCTTCTGTTTCTCCCTGCTCTTCTCCAAGCTGGAGTAGGCCAGGTCCCTCAGTTTCCCCAGTTTGGACCTTAACTGGTGCGTATACTCCAGAAGGGACCTCCTGTCGTTTTCTCCTTCCGACTCCCAAGCATCCTTCGTAATCTCCAAGAGAGAACGGGGTTGTCGTCCGTATAACATCTCGAATGCTGAGCAGCCCAGGCTGCTCTGCACTTGGGCCCGTAGGACGTATAAGGCTAAAGGTAGGAGTCGGTCCCAGTCTCTACCCTCGACGGTCAACATCTTCTTCAGGGTTGTTTTCAGGGACCGATTATACCTTTCCACGAGGCCGTCAGTCTGGGGATGGTATACAGACGTGCGCAAGTGATGGAGATCCAGGGAACGACACACCTCCTTCATCAACCTGGACACGAAGGGCGTTCCTTGATCAGTTAGGATTTCTTTAGGGAATCCCACCCTTGAGAATAATTCGAGCAGTTTTTCGGCAATGTTTTTAGTTGTGGGTGCCCGCAGAGGAAATGCCTCAGGGAATCTTGTGGCATAGTCCACGATCACCAGGGCATATAGGTTCCCTTTGGGGTCTTGGGCAGGGGTCCTATCAGATCCATACCGACTCTCTCAAACGGCTGTCCTATGATCGGCATGGGCTGAAGCGGCACTGCTGGCGGACGTTGCATGTTCTTCTTCTGGCATATGTCACATGTCTGACAATACGTTTTGACGTCTTTGTAAATCCCTGGCCAAAAGAAATGACGTAGGATATTCTGCGTGGTTTTCTCCGATCCTGAGTGTCCCTCTGTGAGGTGTGCGTGAGAAAAAAAGTATTTGTTCTCGGAAGGGTAATGGGACGAGGAGCTGGGTTGGCTCCTCCGGACTCCCTTGACGATATAGGAGGTCGTCCTTGATCAGAAAACGAGGATAAGGAGGTGATGAGATACTCTGATTGACATGAGCGGTTTCCCAGGCATTAAACAAAGTGGTATCGTTAGTTTGTGCGAAACGAAAGTTCCGGTCTAAGACCCATGGCTCTGTAGTAGTGAGAGTATGGACGGTTCTTGCCTGATCCCCTACCTGTCTTTCTATTTGGCTTTGGAACAGGGATAAGAAGTTGGGGTTATCAATGCCTATGATAAGGTCTTCGGGTAGTGTGTCAACCACGCCCACCCGCACCGTACAGGATGGTCTAGCTATCGAGACCATGGTGATCACTGCAAGGGTAGGGTTTCACATCCCCGTGTACACAGCGGATGTGAACTAACTCGTTAGGGACATATTGTGAGGGGAGAACTAGGTTCTTCTGTGCTACAGATTGCCTACACCCAGAATCTAGCAACGCCTTCACCTGCCGCCCATTCACCTGTACACGTACATAAAACGAGGTCCCCATTTCGGCAGAGTACAGCACGGCCTTCGGGAGGTACCCGACCTCCATAGGTTCCTCCGCTGGTTTCTTTCTGGAACAAAGGCGGGCGATGTGGCCCCAGTCACCACATTCAAAGCACTGAGGACCCCGGAACGTCGGTATCTCAGGCCTGATGTTTCTAGGTTTGGGCAAGTCCATCCATGGCTTGGGTCTCCTTTCAGTCTTCAGGGGTGCTGTGCCTTTGTTCGGTTTCTCGTTGTCCCAGTGTGGGGTCCGAGGTTGCGCTCGTGAGAAATTGGTGGCCATCTCGATGGCCTGTTCAGCGGTGAGGTTAGAGTGCTGTTTCAGCCATCTCTGTGTACCATAGGGGAGGGCCTCCATAAACTGTTCAAGGTACACCTGGTTCATGATGTCGTCCTTTGTGCTAGTAGCAGGTCTTAGCCATTTATCTGCTGCCATTTTCAACCTAAAAAATAAAGTCTTTGGGTTTTCACCCGGCACCCCCCCTCTCCTTACGGAAACGCACTCTATAGGCCTCTGCATCAAGTCCCAGGTGATCCAGGATCACGTCCTTGACCTCTTGGTAAGATGTTGTCCCGTCGGCATTGGCTACTTGGTAGGCCGATTGGGCCTCTCCAGACAGGAGAGGCGCCAGAAAGAAGGGCCACTTCTCCACGGGCCATCCGCACGCCCTGGCTGCCCGCTCAAAATTCAGCAGGAACGCATCCGGATCCTCCCCTGACACGTACTTCTGGAGGGACACTCCTGATGGTCCCGGAATGGGGGCGCGCCTCTCCCCGGTTACAGGTGTGCCGGGGTCTTGTGTCACCATCTGTAAGCTGCCCATCTGGGCAGTGATGGTGTTCTGGAACACCTCCCGGTCAGCCTGGGCGGACGTCATCTGCCTTTCTATGGCCCATTCTAATTTCTCCTGGCCTTTGATGAGTTGCTGTATCACTGCGTCCATCACGGGTTTACTGACGGACGGGGATGGTAATCCCACTTCTGACACCAGTTGTGGCGGGGTTGTAATAACAGGTCGGAGGCCAGGTCGATTCAGGTAAGGTTTTATTTTTCCAAGGGTCCGTTTATGCCTGCTTGTTAGTCTTTCTGTGGCGAATGCGGACGTATCTGTTGTGCCTGGGGTTCGTCTGCTTCCTTCTCCGGTCTTTATTCCTGGTTCCCAGGTTCCGGTGCGAAGGCTTGGTCGTCCCTCCGTGGTGATGGTGCGTGAAAGAAACGGAAAACACTTGTGTAAGTATGTTTTATCCCGAGTAACAGTACACCAGGGGCCAGGGAGTGAAAGGACACCGCAAACACTCATGCTCTTATCTCTGCTGAGAAGGGGGGGGCGTGTTTCGTGGGTGGTAGTGCAGGACAACTAATAGGGAGATCTCGTGGGGGTTCTAGAGCTCCCGGTTTAATCCTTCGGGCGTCCTTCCTCCCAACCCACCCTGAGAACTTTTCCCGTACCTGGGTAAGCCACGCTCCTCCTGGAACGTGACTCGGCGAAACGTGGGGTCGTTGGCCTCCTGGCTCAGCCTGGGGTCCAGATGGTCTCGGTCCTCGTCCTGCGGCGTTGTCCTCTCTCTTCCTTCTACTCTCTGCATACGCTCCTGCTCCCGACTCTTCCTCCTCCGCTCCGGTGGCGACGCACACACTCTTCCGGGAGTCCTCCGTTCTTATCGTCACGAACGTGTTGACGTCATCAGGGGGAAGCCCGTCGTCCGGGAAACCCCAGTTAAAGGAGCCGTCTATGTTTTCCTCTATCTGGCTTGTTACAGACTCTGTTGGTGTTTTCCAGTCGTCCTGTTGGGTGGAAACAAGAGGGGGGGAGAGAGGCACTGCAGTCCACCAGTCTGTATTAGATACATGTCTCTCTCCCACCGGCCCCGCCCCGTCACAAGTTACTAATTGGTTCTTCCTGTTAAATGCAGTGCTTATCCATGCGCTACACCACCACACTCTATACCACTACACTCTACGCCAATGCACTCCACACTACTCTAATTACTGTGTATCACTGCACACTATTACACTGCACTCTGTGCCACTCTATTCTACCCTTCTGCACTCCAACATGCACCACTCCACGCCTCTCTACTCTACTATGCCCCACTTCACTGTATGCTAATGCTCTCTACCCCCCTCTACTATACACAACTGCACTCTTTGTAACTGCAATCTATATAACTCCAGGATAGGTCATTCCACTGTACTTTGCACCATCCCACTATATACCACTCCATGCTACTCTACTATGCAAGACTGCACTCTATGGCACTGAACTCTGCGCCAATCCACTCTACTCTTTACCATTCCACCCTATACCACATCTCTCTACTCTAAAACAATCTATTCTACGCCACTACACTCTATATTACACCACTCTAAGCCACTCTTTTACAATCTGTACAACTCCACTCTACTCCAATATGCGCAGCGCCACTCTATACCACTATACACAAATTTACTCTACACCACTACGCTCTACATCACATAATTACTATACACATAATTCAGTTGCACACCATGACACATATTTACACTACACAAATCCACTCCACATAAAAATCCACGCCACACAATTACAAAACTAACAATTCCAATCCAACCCACATAATTCTACTTAAACCACATACATCCACTCCATAACACAAGGGTAAAAGACATTGCAATTGAAGACGCCAATAGCTCTAACTCAAAAAAATGTGAGACCTATTGCATTTCTAATGCTTGTTTTTTGTTGTTTTTACTTTTACCCATTTACGACTGGCAGACGAGTCTTGAACAGCTGGGGACAAGCGCCGGGTACAGCTGTCATTAGCTGTCAATGTCAATTAGCTGGGTATGTTCGCCCTATAATGGAGACAGGAAAGTCCATCTGCATATGAAACCGCCTTCTGCACATAGGCACAGTCCTGGGGCCTGTCTAAGATCGGGCTTTAAATTGCCTTCATTGTGCACGGTATAGGTTACGTGATTTGTCTAATGCTTTATTATTGCTTCCACGACCTCGCAGCGGTTTCGGAAGCTAGGCCTCCTTTTAGATTCTGTGGTACTCTGACGTTGCTTTTGGTTGCGTTTCTTAATTCATCTACAGAACCATGAAATCCCAGATAAGGTTTACAGATTTTAAATGACCAGTTACGACATGTCTTAGCTCACAATCAACCGGAAGATGTTTTAACAAAGAATTGCGATTCTAAGCACTTTGGAGGAGCTCACAGTATCCAAGCTGCAACATAACTTCAGTATTGTAAATGAAGACTGTCTTGGCAACTGTTATTTCGAACTTTCGATAGAGTTGGACTACTTTTAACAAATTTCAATCGACCCCCAGTGAATTTCAGGGTCTCTCTTCATCGGAGTGCGGAGCATTGATGTCAGGGGCGGGTTAGACACTCGCTTGCCACAGGTAAACAGATGATGTTTAAGTCATGCCCTTAATTACATTAGGCCACGTCCCTTTCAGAGACACCCCTCCCGCAGTTTATTTCATCTCACTTAAAGCCCTGGGGATAAGTGCACTATCCCAGAGTAATTATTTCTGCTTTGAAGTGCTGGTACTCTCCCATTTAAAGTATTGCACCAACGCCGACCAGTGCAGGTGCTCTCTTTAAAATTCAAGAAGTGAAGGTACTCCATATCTGACAGCACCTGCCAATTGCAAGCACTGTATTAAAGTCAGGGCCACTAGAATTATGCGGCAGGGGAGGATCAAATTATTCGGCAGGGTATACTAAATTATGTGGCAAGAAAAGCCAAATTATGCAGCGTTAATGTGGCACATTTTGTAATATATTTATTTACTATTTTGTAATATTACTTTCTCATTTTAGGTTTTGCTTGCGCTGTGCTTGTGAAATCGATTGTTTTTAATATAAATCTTAAAAGGGCTTACATCCTGCCCCCTTGCTTTCCTGGCTCCTGTGCTTGCCACTTTTCCTCTATTTCTATTGACTGTAGCATACTGCCCTGCATTTTCCAATGCTTGTTCCTCTTCTGACTGTTAACGTCAGCTTTGGTGGAACAATTTTTTCATAAAGTTTTGTCTTTCTGCTTGCATGATACTTTAAATTAGCAGATTTGTATAGCCTAATTTATCACCCGGAGAGTGAGCGATTTGCCCAGAACCACAAGCTGTTGCACCACTAAGACTCGAACCGGGATCCCTATCTCTTTAGTCAGCTGCTCTGGCCGCTGCACTACATCCTCTCCACTCCCGCGATACTTTTCAGGGATCTCTTTCCTTCGTTCCGGACGCTGATTTATAAAAACAGCTTATTAGTCATCACATGGGCGAAACCAAAGCATTACCAATGCTTGTTAGAAAACTAATAGGAGAAGGAGCACTGTTGGTCAATAAGACCGGCTATATCACTGAAGTCACATCTTTCAATGTCAATAAATACATCAGACAAAACAGTATGTTAGAGAAAAAAATATAAGGCATCAAATTGACCTGCATGTTAGTAGTAGTCTTTCTTTTAAGTCGTTTTACATTAAGGACACAAGTACAGCCACACCTTTCGTCCCACCACATAGGGACTTCAGGGCAAATATTGCTATGTCCAAAAGGACACAAGTCCTAGTCCAATTAGAAGAGGTCCTTAGTATTCAATGTTAGCGTTGGCTGTTCTTGTGTGTCCTTAATGTGAAATGACTATTAAAAGAAAAATACTACTAACAAACAAGTCAATTTGATTGCTTATTTTTTTTTCTCTAGCATACTGTTTTGTTTGATGGATTTATTGACATTGAAAGAGATGTGACTTCAGTGATATAGCCTGTCTTATTGACTAACTATTAGAGTAAGATAAGTGCCCCTTATCCTATTAGTTTTGTGAGTTTTACTATTGGGGTGTTTTTAACGGTTGACCCTGGAAGAGAGGACATCTAGTTCAGGAACTACAGTGTGCAGCATTGTATACCACAGCCTTTCTTTGCTTTACTAATGTTTGTTAGGTTTTGTCTGCACAGCGCGTGTGCTATGCTTGTGAAATCTCTTGTATTCAATATATCTTAAAAGGGGGCTCTTACCAGTTCCCGTCGCCGAAGTACTGTCAATCCACTTTTGTGTGGAACTTTTCTTTGTTTACTTTACGTGGCTGGATGCATTGAGACAGTGTCCAATGTTTTGTTTACTTTCCCTGGTTGTCTATTGGTGCTGCATTAGTTGTTGCTAATGAATAAAAACATTCCCACGCACAAGCTAAAAGTTAATAAAAATGTAATGTGGGCACATACTAACTTAAAGGGTTGTGTGTCTCATTTTTCCGACTCCCTAATCTCCCCCTTGTGAGCACCATTTCAAGCATTTCAGCAATGCATGCCCATCTGCAGAACCATCGGTAAGGCAAGTGAAATGCCTGGTAAACACTGCTGCCGTATTATGGTTCAGGCTCTAACATTTTGCCTAAAAGGACAACGGCTTGTGCGCACAAAAGAGTGTTTTGCTTATGATTTTATTTACTTTTGAACATGCGCTGAGAGTGCATGTGTCTGCAGCCCCTCACCTGCGTACCCCCATGCACGCTCCTAATCACTAAAGGAAAAATCACTAAACCTGGAGGCCATATGGTGGGTATTAAATAGCATGTCTGTAACATTATCTCAGTACAATTCTGTGTTTTGTATTCCGTTTTCATGTTCATTTCATTTTCTTTTGCCTCTTCCTCTGCTTCTTTGTCCCAGTAGTTTATTTTTCTGTTTATTTCTGTATGATAAATTGTCTCTCTATTTGTATTGTGGTTCTATGTGGTCCCCATCTCTGTGAATGCCTGTGCATAGCTCAGCTTGTACGATGTTGACTCATGCTACATGCTGACTATAGCTCCTCCTGTGATTCAGTGCAAACATCAGCCTCGTGCATTCCCCTAACCACAGGAAGTCTGTGGGTGCCTCAGTGCGGAGCTGCAGTCTTTGCAGAAGCCTGAGAGTGAGAGGTAGTTGCTCGTGAGGAGTGAAAGCTGCAGAACTCTTGCATGCGCTGCAGGGAGCACAGGGCAGCAGAACCCAGGAGATGCTCCCTCCACTATTTGCATCTCATCGGAACCACCCAACAAGACTTGATCACACCTGTAGGAAGGTGGAATCTGACTATATGGTTGCCCCCACTTTTTTCCTGGTGTTTTGCTGGTTTATGACTTAGTTGGACTGGGACCCTGCTATTCAGGGCCCCAGTCTATCTGCTCTCTCTAACGACATGGAGTGCACTCTAGGTGCACTAGTGATTGGATACTGTGGTGCCTTATGAGTCCCTAGTATATGGTACCTTAGGTGCCAAGGGCATAGGTACTTCACAGGCCTACCAGGGGCTGCAGCATATATTATGCCACCCCTGGGAAGCAGTCTAAATCTGACACCACAGGCTCACATTGCAGCCTGGGTGAGGTGGTGCTAGCACTCCTCACTGAGATATAGGTTTCCTATATCTCTCCTGCACACACATATAAACCTATCAGTCACCCCTAAGGCAGGCCCTATCAATCCTGGAGGGCAGGGTGCTTGGCTTCTATGTGAGGGGTGCCTCTGCCTGAGCAGGGCCCCTCTGCAGCTCTCAGAGTCTATTCTCTGGTGCTGTTTGTGGATGCGGTTAAACCATATACTATTTAAGTGCATTATATCCTCGCGGTAAATGCTAACTTTGGAATGGCTGCATCAAAACATGTCGTGTTTGGTGTCAAACATCTTGGAATACTACCCCCCGCCAATCTTGGCGGCGGGGTAGCATTCCACCCTTCTAGAGGGATAAGACATGTACCTGCTGTGGAAACGCGGTAGAATCCTAAAGAGCCCTGGCATCACAAAATGGATGCCACCAGTCACAGACACTGGGCTGCCCTCCTGCTGATGACCGAAACTCACAGTGGAGGAAGCCCAACAATAGGCATCCTGTCACAGGGAGGTGTAACCACCTTCCAGACAGGGTTTAGTGTATTGGGGCTGGGTGGGTGCACTCTTAGAGTGCTTTGAAGTCCTGCACTGGGGGAGCAGAAGGCTCCTCTGTGCATATGCCAGTTCAAACCAGCTCAGGGGCTACCTGCCCCTGCTCTGGCGCGAAACTGGACAAAGGGAAGTGGGTGTAGCCACCCCTCCCTTGACCCTCCCATAGGTGGGGTCATAGAGCTAGTCCATCCCCTCTTTTTAGTATAAGAGGGGAACCTTGCCATTGCAAAGCAGATAACCCCTGGACGACGCTCTACAGAAGAATCCTGGCCCTTCGACGTTCCACTACCTTTGGAAGACAGAAGAATCTCCCTTGGAGTCAAGGAGTGACTCCCTGCTTGGCAGGCACCAAAAACGACAACGACGGTCGCAAACTACGCCGCTCCCGCCGGAGTCCGAAGTCCCTGCAGCCCAGGAAGTGGATTTCCTGACCTCTCCCAGGCCATCGTGAGTCCCCAGCGAAGCTGAGGCAAGTGGACCCCACGAGTAACGAGGAACCGCGACTCCTGGGTACCGTGCACTATTGTCGAGTGCAACCCCTTCACAACGTTCTCACGAACTTGTGCTTTGGACCACGTGTGGTCCCGACCTCCAGCAGGAATCCTCCGAAGATCAGAGGCCTACACCGTCCCGAGTGACCGTGGGCCCCTGCTGAGTGATTCCGCCCGAGGTGTCTTCGCGATCCCTTGCCCGCTGGCTTGTGGGTCCCCAGAAGACTTCTTAAAGAAACCAAAGGGCTCCCTGGTTGCTCCAGGCCTGCCCTGACTTACCCTCGCTGGGTGAGTCCCTCAGACCTTGCTGGTCTGCGCCATCGACTTTTCTTCATCTCCCCGAGACTTGCTGCTGCCAAGGCTTGTTGGCTCCGATCGAGTTGCCGACACCGCAGTCAGCTGCAAACGTCGAGGGACACACCGAATCCAGCTCCTGGTCATCGTCGACGCCTCCTGGACCACGTGGCTGAAGAGTCAAGGCACCCGCAACCGACCTGAAGCGACCGACGACGGTGGGCATCCATCTTCCTTGCCCCGGGTCACTGCCAAGTGACTTTGAACACTGTCCCCTCTGCTTTCAGGTCATCCTTCTTCAGAATCCAGGCTTGGATTCCACCGGACACTTCTTCCGCTCCCGCAAGCAGCAAGTCTTCTTTGTTCGCCATTGAAAACGACGCCGCGACCCGACACCAAAGGACACCTGTGCACCCGGCTTCCCTGGGTGAGGTAACTCCAGCACTACGGTGCTCCTGTGGGTGTGGGCCCTGGAACTACTTACCCTGTAAGTGACTTGCTTGTAGGTTCTCCCGAAGTATCCTAAAACTCTTTATTTCCAACCGCGACTTGCCCCATTGAAGTTAACGGCGATTCGCGCCTGTGTATCCACACTGCACGCGTCCCCGTGGGTCCTTTACTTACCTGCCTTGGGTGGTTTCGTGAGGCCCCAGCACTTCTGAAGGCCCTAGGCCTTGTCTCCCTGCAAGTCGTTGTTTCTAAGTCTCTTACTTAGTATATGGTCTGGTACGCCCCTAGGGCCCCAGCCATATTTTGTGCTTAACTTATTGTGAAACGTTGATTTGTGCATATGTTTGTCTTCTAATCTCATAAAGAGATTAGTAGAGAGTTATTTAGAAATAAATACATATATATTTGATATATATACCTGTGTGGTGTCTTTTCATTTGGTGATTCAAGAGATTATATGGTAAAACAAGCTGCTTTACATTCCTCCGAGACTTAGCCTGAAGGCTGCTCTCCACAGCTACCACTAGGATAGCTTTCTTTAAAAGGTTGTCTTAAACCTATCTACCATAAGAGTCGATTTGCCCTGGTGCAAGGTGTCCACTTTAATTAGTGAACAGCATATACCAGGCCAACTTCTCACATTGGTGGGCAGCGTGTTGGATTCCAGCTTGCCATTGTTTTACCAGAAAATCTCTATTTGAATTACTAACTGAAAACCATTATAGGTACTCAAGGTACATATAAAGTCAAGCTTAGTATCAATAAGTTCTACTGAACTTAGAGCTGTGTGCCAAGGGATAGCACACCCTTTCCACAGCTCAAGCTAGGATCAGTAGGCCACAAACTAGTGTAGGTAGTACAACACTGCACAACACTAGAATGTCCTTAAAGGGTGGACCCAGTGGATCCACTCAGCCTCAGTATAAGGACATGGCTTTCTCTGACTTGAGAGCCATGTGTGTTGACAGACACCTGAGGATAGGACAGAGTCCCTCAACACTCCACCTGATAGATCTGCTGACAGCAGATGACCTTAGATTGGCTCTAGGAGCTAAAGGGTTTGAATCAGTGGGTGGGTCAGTCATAGTATCTGGGTCAGATGATGAAAATCAGAATGACCAAGACTCTGTGATTGAAGGGCCAGGCTCCAAGGGGCCTGAAAAGGACAGAGGAATTCTCCCTAAGAGAACTGACAGAGAGGAGGAGAGGCACAGATCCCCTTCCAGGGAATCTGACCACTCTTATCACTCTGGCAGAGAATTTAGTCCAGCAGAGGAGCTCATACTTTTCCTTAAGAGAGACCTCCTCTGAGAGAAGGTGCAAACTGCTCCAGTATGAGGAAGCCAGAGTGACCCTCAGAACCAAGCAGTTGGCCCTGGATAGGAAGCCCTGGAGATCCAGAGAGCTTCTAGAAAAGAGGGTTAGAACCCCTGGTGGCAGCAACAGTGTCCCTAGAGGCAGAGAATATATTCCTGACCATAGGAACCTGAGCAAGGTTGTTCCTCCCTACCAGAGTGGGGATGATATCCACAAGTGGATAACTGCTATGGAGAGGGCCTGTAGAGTACAGCAGGTCCCCCAAAAGCAGTGGGCAGCAATCTTGTGGCTCTCCTTTTCAGATAAAGGTAGAGACAAGCTCCTCACTGTTAGAGAAGAGGATGCTGATAATTATGAAGTCCTGAAGAGTGCACTGATAGATGGGTTTGGCTTAACCACTGAGCAGTACAGGTTGAAGTTCAGAGATACCCAGAAGGCACAGACTCAGGACTGGACTGACTTTGTAGATTGTGCATCCAAGGCTCTGGAGGGTTGGCTGGTTGGCAGTAGGGTTACTGATTTCAAAGGATTTTATAATCTAATGATGAGAGAACAGATCCTTAATAATTGTCAAAACCAGCTTTTACACCAGTACCTGGTGGACTCTGATCTGACCTCTCCCCAAGAATTGGGAAAGAAGGCAGACAAATGGGTCAGAACCAGGGTAAGGCCTAAGAATCAGGGTGGTGACCACAAGAAAGATTCTACCAAGTCCCAAGAGAAAGGTGGGGATAAATCCAAGGATAAGTCCACTACAGGGCCCCAAAATTCCTCTTCTGGGGTGGGTCCCAAACTCCTTCCTCTCCTGAAAAGAAACCCTATTGCCATGTCTGTAAAAAGCCTGGGCACTGGAAATCTGATCCCAGTTGTCCCAGGATTGGCAATAAAGAAAATGTTCCTCCAACAACTACTACCACCCCTCCTGGTACTACCAGTAGTAATCCTCCAGTTGGGAGTAGTGCACCCAAAAGTTAGGTGCTTTTGCAAGAGGAACAGAGGTTGAGTTTAGACAGGGACCCCCTCAACAGACTCCTCAGATTCTGATGGTGGTGTAGGATATGCCACCTTTACCATGGGTCCCATAGAATTGGGCAGGTACAGACTGGAGCCAATAATTAATGGTCAGAAAGCTGTGGCATTTAGGGACACAGGGGCTAGTGTCACCATGGTGGCAGGGAAACTAGTCCCCCTCACCAGCTTTTACCTGAGTTTAAATACCAGGTGACCAACATTGATGGTGTCAGAACAGATCACCCCATGGCCATAGTCAATCTCAGCTGGGAGGGGTCACAGGCCCAAAAAGAGTGGCAGTGTCCCCAACCTTACCTGTAGATTGCCTGATGGGCAACGATCTGGAAATTTCAGCCTGGGCTGAAATTGAACACCAAACCCATCTGAAGATGTTGGGTGTCCCTGTAAGGTTAGTGGGGCTGTGATGGCCACAGCCCCAGCCCAAGATTTTGGAGAGATGGAGCCTGGAAGAATGGCCCACTCTCCCCAGAAGAGAGCACAAGGGTTGAAGAAAAGTCTTCTTCCCTCCAGACGGTAGGTAAGGGTCAGCCTCCTCAGGGAACTGACCCTACCCCTAGTGAAGGAACTGCCACAGAGGTAGTCAGGCCTGGCCTGGCCACCCCTGATGGCAGAGGGCCCTTACAAGGTGGTACTCCAGTCTGGAGCAGGTAACCTGCCCCTCTCTACCCTGCCTCAGTCAGCCCAGGGCTGCAGAGGTCAGGGAGGTCAGTGGACCCCCAGGGCCCCCTGTCCAGAGGAACCCCTCCATCAGCAGATTAGGGGCACCCAGGTTAGTAGCCCTAGCCAGGTAGAAATTCCTCAACCCACTGAGGGATCCCCCATACCTTTATGTAGGGACCTCCCCCAGAAGGACTCTGTTAGGCAAGGGCAAACCTGGGACCAAAAGGTTCCAAACATGCCATGTCCCTCCAGTGTTCCACCCAAAGGGACCCAACCCCGGCTGTAGGCAGTCAAAGGTTGACCCTTAGAGCAGAGTACCATTCAGTCATGGAAAGACAGGCATACATGGTGACCAGTGAGCTGAGAAAGCTGAGGCCAACATTCCTAGGGCCACACTTCCCTACTCAGACACCCCACCAGCCTTGTACTTTACCAAAGCACACCAGAGGTAGTGATTCCCCATGGTGGAGACCCTCTCATACCCTTAGGGTGAGGGATTGCTTAGGGGACCATAAGACAGGGGGCAACCATGCTAGTGCAGGTGCTTCCTTATATGGCCACTTAATCAATAAAGGTTCAACTGGTCAAGGTTAGCCTTATCTCCTTTCGTTTGGGGGGTTATGTAGGAAGGTGGAATCTGACTATATGGTTGCCCCCACTTTTTCCTGGTGTTTTGCTGGTTTATGACTTAGTTGGACTGGGACCCTGCTATTCAGGGCCCCAGTCTATCTGCTCTCTCTAAACGACATGGAGTGCACTCTAGGTGCACTAGTGATTGGATACTGTGGTGCCTTATGAGTCCCTAGTATATGGTACCTTAGGTGCCAAGGGCATAGGTACTTCACAGGCCTACCAGGGCTGCAGCATATATTATGCCACCCCTGGGAAGCAGTCTAAATCTGACACCACAGGCCTGCTACTGCAGCCTGGGTGAGGTGGTGCTAGCACCCTCACTGAGATATAGGTTTCCTATATCTCTCCTGCACACACATATAAACCTATCAGTCACCCCTAAGGCAGGCCCTATCAATCCTGAGGGCAGGGTGCTTGGCTTCTATGTGAGGGGTGCCTCTGCCTGAGCAGGGCCCTCTGCAGCTCTCAGAGTCTATTCTCTGGTGCTGTTTGTGGATGCGGTTAAACCATATACTATTTAAGTGCATTATATCCTCGCGGTAAATGCTAACTTTGGAATGGCTGCATCAAAACATGTCGTGTTTGGTGTCAAACATCTTGAATACTACCCCCGCCAATCTTGGCGGCGGGGGTAGCATTCCACCCTTCTAGAGGGATAAGACATGTACCTGCTGTGGAAACGCGGTAGAATCCTAAAGAGCCCTGGCATCACAAAATGGATGCCACCAGTCACAGACACTGGGCTGCCCTCCTGCTGATGACCGAAACTCACAGTGGAGGAAGCCCAACAATAGGCATCCTGTCACAGGGAGGTGTAACCACCTTCCAGACAGGGTTTAGTGTATTGGGGCTGGGTGGGTGCACTCTTAGAGTGCTTTGAAGTCCTGCACTGGGGAGCAGAAGGCTCCTCTGTGCATATGCCAGTTCAAACCAGCTCAGGGGCTACCTGCCCCTGCTCTGGCGCGAAACTGGACAAAGGGAAGTGGGTGTAGCCACCTCTCCTTGACCCTCCCATAGGTGGGGTCATAGAGCTAGTCCATCCCCTCTTTTTAGTATAAGAGGGGGAACCTTGCCATTGCAAAGCAGATAACCCCTGGACGACGCTCTACAGAAGAATCCTGGCCCTTCGACGTTCCACTACCTTTGGAAGACAGAAGAATCTCCTTGGAGTCAAGGAGTGACTCCTCTGCTTGGCAGGCACCAAAAACGACAACGACGGTCGCAAACTACGCCGCTCCCGCCGGAGTCCGAAGTCCCTGCAGCCCAGGAAGTGGATTTCCTGACCTCTCCCAGGCCATCGTGAGTCCCCAGCGAAGCTGAGGCAAGTGGACCCCACGAGTAACGAGGAACCGCGACCCCTGGGTACCGTGCACTATTGTCGAGTGCAACCCTTCACAACGTTCTACGAACTTGTGCTTTGACCACGTGTGGTCCCGACCTCCAGCAGGAATCCCTCCGAAGATCAGAGGCCTACACCGTCCCGGAGTGACCGTGGGCCCCTGTTGAGTGATTCCGCCTCGAGGTGTCTTCGCGATCCCTTGCCCGCTGGCTTGTGGGTCCCCAGAAGACTTCTTAAAGAAACCAAAGGGCTCCCCTGGTTGCTCCAGGCCTGCCCTGACTTACCCTCGCTGGGTGAGTCCCTCAGACCTTGCTGGTCTGCGCCATCGACTTTTCTTCATCTCCCCGAGACTTGCTGCTGCCAAGGCTTGTTGGCTCCGATCGAGGTTGCCGACACCGCAGTCAGCTGCAGACGTCGAGGGACACACCGAATCCAGCTCCTGGTCGTCGTCGACGCCTCCTGGACCACGTGGCTGAAGAGTCAAGGCACCCGCAACCGACCTGAAGCGACCGACGACGGTGGGCATCCATCTTCCTTGCCCCGGGTCACTGCCAAGTGACTTTGAACACTGTCCCCTCTGCTTTCAGGTCATCCTTCTTCAGAATCCAGGCTTGGATTCCACCGGACACTTCTTCCGCTCCCGCAAGCAGCAAGTCTTCTTGTTCGCCATTGAAAACGACGCCGCGACCCGACACCAAAGGACACCTGTGCACCCGGCTTCCCTGGGTGAGGTAACTCCAGCACTACGGTGCTCCTGTGGTTGTGGGCCCTGGAACTACTTACCCTGTAAGTGACTTGCTTGTAGGTTCTCCCGAAGTATCCTAAAACTCTTTATTTCCAACCGCGACTTGCCCCATTGAAGTTAACGGCGATTCGCGCCTGTGTATCCACACTGCACGCGTCCCCCGTGGGTCCTTTACTTACCTGCCTTGGGTGGTTTCGTGAGGCCCCAGCACTTCTGAAGGCCCTAGGCCTTGTCTCCTGCAAGTCGTTGTTTCTAAGTCTCTTACTTAGTATATGGTCTGGTACGCCCCTAGGGCCCCAGCCATATTTTGTGCTTAACTTATTGTGAAACGTTGATTTGTGCATATGTTTGTCTTCTAATCTCATAAAGAGATTAGTAGAGAGTTATTTAGAAATAAATACATATATATTTGATATATATACCTGTGTGGTGTCTTTTCATTTGGTGATTCAAGAGATTATATGGTAAAACAAGCTGCTTTACATTCCTCCGAGACTTAGCCTGAAGGCTGCTCTCCACAGCTACCACTAGGATAGCTTTCTTTAAAAGGTTGTCTTAAACCTATCTACCATAAGAGTCGATTTGCCCTGGTGCAAGGTGTCCACTTTAATTAGTGAACAGCATATACCAGGCCAACTTCTCACAACACCTCTGACCCCTGCTCATCGAACACCATCGGAGTACTGAACCCATTCCCCACCATGTTCACCTGAGCCGTCGGCAGGCTGAGACGGCCTTCAGGTTAGACTGGGCGAGGGCCATCTCTTGGTGGTAACCATGTGCCTGACTGCAGACAAGTATTGGGAGTTCTGCTGTAGTAGGACTGCAGTTCACACTCCTTATGGACACAGCAGACGTCTGGCTGCAGGGTAGCACCACGTAGATAGACTGCTCTTAGGAGCTCAGTTGATGTCTTGACTATAAGACCCCCTGGGAGAGGCAGTCACTACAGTAAGGCACTCAGTTAATGTCTGACTGAAGGTCATGCTCCAGGCACGAAGTTTCCCTAGGAGGTCAGCTGATGTCTGATTGCAGAGCACCCAGGGAACGGGGTGCCTACTCTAGGGACTTAGCTGATTCCTTCAGTGTGATTTGTCGCCAATTACAGGCACAGTGGGTGTGAATCTTTAGGACAACTTGGAGGTGGGGCGGTGTTCTCTAACTCAGCTAGTGTCTGAGTGCAGGGCACACCAGGGGTGGGAGGATGGGGTTCCCATGCTTCCTTACACCCCCTTTCCCTCACATGAGATAGTCATTGAAAAACGCGTAACAGCCTTGTGGGTGAGGGCCTTTTATTCCAGGACTTGCAGCTGTGAAGGGTCGGTTGTCTCAGCTCTATCCCAGCCTATCTACTCTAGTGAGTTCTGTCTTAATATTTTGAAGACTCATCTGTCGGTCATCATTTCTGTTATTTATTTCACTCTTCACACTCCCTCTCTTCCTCTCACTCCCTTCTCAACGTCTGTCGACTTTTTCCCTCTGCCGTCTCCCTCCTTCTCCTGTCTTTTCTTTCTCTTCCTTCCTGCCACCCAACTCCCTCATCTGTCTGCCCTCAAACCCCGTACACTCACTTTTTCGTGGTCTGTTTCTTTCTTTTAGTCTCCATACTATTTCACTCTCTTACCCGCTTCCCCGCCCCCCTTCTCTCTCAAGCTCTTTATTCTCTGATTCTATTGAACTTTCTAAGCATGGCAAGTTGGGCCACAACAGTCAAAGTACAGTTAATGGAAAAAGGGTCATGATATCAACAGCTCAGCAGGTGCAGTGACACCGGGACCAAAAGCTGTAGGCACCCCACTAAACACCTAATATTGCTATAATTTACTACTAACAGACAGTCACAAGTGCAGTCACCTTGCAGAGGAGTCATGATTTGAGTGGTGCAGCAGGTGCAGTAGCACTGGGGCCAAAAGCTCTAGGGACCCCACTAAAAACACATTATTGCTAAACTTTACTACTAAACAAAGTCACAAGTGCAGTTATCTAGCAGGCACTAGGGTCATGATTTGAACGGTACAGCATGTGCAGTAGCACAGGGCCCAAAGTTGTCAGAACGCCTCTAAACACATATTGGTATATTTGTCTACTAAACAGGCAGTTACAATTGCTGTTCCCTGTCAGTTAAAAGGGACTTGATTTGAATGGTGCAGCAGGTGCAATGGCACCGGGGCCAAAACCTCTAGAGACCCCAGTAAACCCAGATTATTGCTAAAATTTAATACTAAACAGGCAGTTACAAGTGCAGTTACCTTGCAGACAACAGGGTCATGATTTGAATGGTGCAGGAGGTGCAGTGTCACCAGGCCCAAAGGTTGTCAGAACTCCTCTAAGCACCTAAAATTGCTATATTTTATTACTGAACAGGCAGTCACAAATGCAGCCATCATGCAGGCACTATGGGCATGATTTAAATGGGGGCAGCAGGTGCAGTGGCACCGGGCCCAAAAGTTGGCAGAACTCCTCTAAACACATATTATTGCTATTACATCAATTCATTGTATTATTTCCCTCTTTCATTGAATTTTTCAAAATTTTAGTAGTACTTACCCAAACTATACCACTAATATCAGCACAATATATTGCGTTTTTGCACATAAACAAGCCATAACACTTTAACAGACTTTCTGTAACTTATTTCGTTCCTCTACTCAGCAAGCTACAACTTGCAACAAAAACGGCTTATTATTAATCACATAGGAGAAACCCAATGCATTTACCAATGCTTGTTAAACTTGTTAACACTGTCTGGGCATAGGTTGCTCCTTATTAATACCGGTTTAACACCCAAAGTATAGCAATAAACAGAAAGGTAACCAGTCAACCTTTGCAAAGGGCATTCCACTGCACAGCAACACATGTTAGTGCATTTTTAGTAACATTTGAACCATTTGAGCTAGAAAGAAGTTTTGTTAAAATCTGCAGATTATGCAGTAGATGATGGTTTATATGGCCAATGCAGCAAAACTTTAACTATGCGAAAAACGCAATGGTGCTCAATAACACAATTTCACTGCCTGTAATTAAAATACTAAAGAGTTCCTTTTGGATAGTGATAAAAGATATATAATCTTTTTATTGCAGGGAATAAACACAACACAGCGATGACTGCACCGCTCGATGCACAAAATAGACGTATACCGTTTATCAATAAATGAGTCCAATTCGGCACCTATAACTTTCAGCCCAACAGACCCCTTCAGCAATGTCGCAGCAGCAGGGTCTGTCATATAGCAACAATCACTCCACATCCATGGGATTGACCCTACTAACAGGTGCACACAACATTCCCCTACTTTCATTCCACCTCCCCCGAATCTTTGTCCATTTATGAGGACACCCCCTGCCCTCATAGACCACCCTTTCCGCCTGCATACACCAGTCCATGTCTGCTTTCCACTCCCCTAGCGTTGGGCGGATGTAGCTCTCAAAGTAATAATTTTTTGTATAGACAAGGCTAATTGCTGCATTATGTGTTCATTTCGCACATTCTATTTCTCCAGACTAAACGCTCTAAACGTAATACTCGTACCAGTGTGGATGATATGTGGCCTCCTACACTTTGTAACCCTCATTGTCTTCGATTACATTCCTTGAACATTAATGTACACACTTTTATGATTTATTGTATGTGTGTGAGACATAAAGCACTCTTACAGCCTACCCTCGCCCAGGGATGAGTAGCGCTACAAAAGAAATTAAATAAAAAGTACTATTTAAATTATTGCTACTGTCATTTATCATAAAAGGATACATGTGGGGGTAGCAGCTGTTTGTAGGTTTTACATTGTTGGGGCAATTGAATGTACAGTGGCAGTTATTTCAGGGGGTATATGCGTTTTAAAATTTTTTTAATATATGAATCAATTTTATTGTATTCTTTTAGATTTTAAATTGTACTATTTATTGTCTGTTTCTAATGGAATGGCAATGTTCTTATGTATGTTTTGACGATGAACCAAATGTTTCGAACTATCAAATACATTTGGAATTTGGAGATACATTTGACATTCCTTATGGCTATCTCTTACATACAGGGGTTGAACAAACTCAAAAACGTGCCTTCAAATCATAGTTTCTGTTAAGCACTTGTGAAGTGATAACAAGACTAGTGCTTTTTTCTCTTCATTGCATTGGCAGCTAGATTTTAGGCTCCAGATAACTCCCAACCAGGATGAGATGCCAGCAAAAGGAAGGCTGATGGCCTTTTAAGTGATCTTTATGTTGGTCCTGCTGGAAGTGACAATAAGAACCCCCCACCCCCCCTGCTCTACAAGTTGCTGCTTTGAAAGGAAAGCAAACAAGTTGTGGGTGCTGCTGAATGAGTCCTAGTGTCAGCACTTTACAATGGACAAATTCATCATATTTCACTGATGCTGGCCCAGATCCAGGTCAACATTTGCTGCAGGAACTGGTTCGGTCCCAATCATATTCTGATCTAGTGAAAGGGTATATACATAAAGAAGAGAGTGAAATGGTGGTCCAGAAGAGGGAAGCAGTAGCATGAGGTATGCAGACTGAGGATTTCAAAAGGATGTCCCATAGCCCTAGACTCACTATGTCCAGAAAGATGGGCATATGAAAATCGCTGCGAGTCAGCTTCCAGCTGCATAGGTGCAATTTACATTTGACTGCCATTCTGTGTGTGCGCAGAGAGGGCAAGGATTGGATGCAAATGTAGTCCAAACCCCTTAATGGTACACTGGCAGGCACTATGAGAAACTCGTACTGCTTTCAGGCTGAGATTTGTGGTGCCAGAAGTGCCAGTTAGGCCATAGAGGGGACCAATCTTCAAAATCAGTAATTAATAGAATTTGGACATGAATGCAGACGTGCGTAGGTGCCTATTGAACCTCCTCCTATATTGAAAAGAAATTAGAATTATGGTCAGAATGTTTCTTGAAGGCTGTTTTTGCTTTGAGGTTTGCAACTTCAGGCTGGTTTTTGGGCTGATACTAGTCTGTGTTGAGCTGAATTTGGGCTTGAACTCTGACAGCTTTGGACTTGGGACAGGTTGCAAAATCTGGGAACTCTAGAGAGTTTTGACAGAAACAAGCAGTGTGTCGTGTGTTTCAGCAGCACTGCAGGCCTCAGATAAGACACTGACAGTAAGTAATGATTTCAGCAGCAATGAAGTATGCTGCTAAGGAACGTCAAATGTAATGGCGAGGACTCTGTTTATAAATAAGCAAACCTGCATTGGAGTTTAGAAGTTACCATGATTTCTCTGGGTTCGCAGCCTCTCTTCTGTGGCTTCAGTCTACACATTTTCTACGGCCCTAGGCTCGTTCCATATACCATGCTCTCATTTGTATTCCCAATCTCCACTGTTTCCCATACTCCTGTTTCCTCTGTGCTCCCAGACTCATTCCTCTGTACTCAGCCTCTTGTACGTGCCCCGGTTTCGCTCCACACAGTCATTTTTTCAATCCCCTTTTCTTATCTCTACCACAGAGTGTAGTTCTCTCTTTACACCCACTGCATTCTTACCGATAACCCCCACCCTTCCTTGTTCATAAACATTAATTTCAATCACTTTTTGTTCACAAAATTTTGTATTCCCCAAAATCGATAGTGTTTATAAGATTGCTACAGTGCCAAGAATGCCTTTGTGGAAGCGTCGAGGCGCTAGAACTAAGGCTGATATCTAGGCGAGCCGAAGGGCAAACATCTGTTAACACTATCTGCTACAGGATAGTCAGCCTTAGTCCACCCAACTCATAGCCATCATAGGGACTACAGAGGTTCATTTAAGTTCTAATCAAAGAAGGACGTGTCCTACCATCTTAAGTTCAACCCCACTGTGCCCTGTGAAGGCAATTCTTTATTTGTTTTAAAGCAGTTGTTTTATATAGAGGTTGGTGAAACGGGTTAGTCATTATATGAGTGCTAGCAATTTCTCGCTCTCCCTCTTTGCATTGAGGTTCTCCTTTCATTTTGTCTTTCATTTTACATTTCAGTATCTATTTATCTCATTCTGCTGTCTGTTCTTGCTTAGAAGTGTAATGCAGCCGCAACAAGCAAATCTTGCAGCTGAGGCACCTGGGACCTAGGTGAAAATGTTCAGCGAATGTTTGGGAGGCTTTGCGCATTATCGGCAGTCGGCGAGCCTGCGCTACCCTCTCAAGGCACAACCGAGGGAAAAGCATTTGAAAGAGGCACACATAAGGGGTGGGAGGAGCAGAAGAAGGGACGACCGACTCTGTGGAATAGAAAGTATGGTCCTAGAGAACTAGAGGAGGCCCCTGCAAAGTTCACAGTGGGGACCCCTGGTCTTAAAGCTTCTGACTAGGTCCCTCCACAGATTAAGAATATCTACTTCATCAGGACTTGTTATATATATATATATATATATATATATATATATATATATATATATATATATATATATTATATATATATATATATATATATATATATATATATATATATATCAGATCAGCAAACACAACACATATATTAGTACTTGTTAGAAATGGGGGTCTCTAGTTGGCAGAGGTTTGCACCTTTGTCCAAGTAGGGACCCTTCTTCCTAGTCAGGGTAAAGGGGATACACTTCTAAAATAACCCCTGCTCACCCCCTTGGTAGCTTGGCATGAGCAGTCAGCTTATCTTAGAGGCAGTGTGCAAAGCATTTGTGCATGCATACAGTAACACAGTGAAAACACTACAAATGGACACCACAGCAGTTTAGAAAAATAAGCTAACTTTATCTAAACCAACAAGACCAAAAATGACAAAAAACCAACATAAAATACTCTTAAAAATAGTTACTGTGCAAAATAACCTTTAAATTGCAGGAAAAACGTGAAAGCACAGTTACTCCGACTCGATAGCTCCATCCGGGGCTACCGCGATACTGAATATGACAGTCTAACAATTCCAGCCAACCGCATCGATACGGGTTAGCTAAAGCGCCAACAGACTCTGAGACAGTACCTTTTGTTGCGGCCGACACAATGGTACGAGCCGGTCCGGGGCAACCGCCGTGGTTGCGATGTGAGATGGTAGCGTTGCAGCGTGCAGTGTCCTCACGGCTCGGTGCAGGCAGCGGCTCGTTGCAGGGTGAGACTGTGTTCGATGCGGTGCTGGCAGGTCACGATGCGGCGACGGAGCCGGCCGATGTTCAAGTCGGTGCAGCATGTTGTGAAGCGGTGCAGAGTGCGATGCCCACAGGACACGGTGCAAGCAGCGGCTCGTTGACTGAGTCGGTGAGGCCAGGGTTGCGTTGCGAAACGAGGCAGTGCTCTCTACGGGGCCTTCAGGATAGGGAAATCCTGCGATGGACTCGGTGAAAGTTGGTTACCCTTTTCTTCTCCGGGCAACTGAAACCAGCGGTTCCAGAAGCTTGGTGAGGTCTTTGATGTTCCTGAGACCTCGTGAACAGGGGGCAAGCTCCACTTCAAGCCCTTGGAGATCTTCCTCAAGCAGGGGACACAGCACACAGCAAAGTCCTTCTCCTTTCCTTGGCAGAAACAGCCACTGCAGGCCAACCCCAGACAGCACCCAGCAAAGGGGCAGTACTCCTCCTCCAGCTCTTCTCCTTGGCAAAAGTTCCTCATGATTTCCCAGAAGTGATCCAAGTCTGGGGTCTGGGCCCCTCTTTTTATACAGTAAAATCCTTTGTTCTCTGGTGGCAGAGAAGCCCTGTGCTCGGTCAAAACCAGTACTGTCCTCTCTGGTGCAGCTTCCTGGCAGGAAGTAGAGACAGCATTGTGTCAGGCAGACCAGGCCCATTCAGGTGAAAGGAAATCTCCTCCCCTACTCTAAATGCAGCCCAGATCTATTCATCCCAGCCCTGACCCATCAGACTCTCTGGAGCCACTGCTCATCCCCAGCCCCTGTCACTCCAAAGCCAGACAGTCAATACATATCCTAGCAGAGGCACACTGGATGGCTAAGCAAGAAAATACCTAGGGCCATATGTATCATTCCAAATTGCGATCGCAAACGCCGAAATTCGCAGAATTTCGGCGTTTGCGATCTGCAATTAGACTTAGTGGTATGTATTAAAGAAAAACTGCCTCGCAAAATAAGGAATCGCAAAAATTGCGATTCCCTATATTCGATTGCATTTAAGGAATCGCAAATTGCGATTCCTTAAATGCAATGTAAGAAGCACAAAAAAGTGCAATTTGGCCTTGAGGAATGCAAATTACCACCAACTTCAAGTTGGTGGTAATTTCATGATTTCTTGAAAAATTCACTTTTGCATTTTCAAAGTGCAATGTGGCGCACATACATGCCCTTTGGGCATGTATGTGCGCCACATGTGCACCCATGCTTATTTCAGGGTGCAACAGGGTGTCCTTTGACACCCTTGCAACCTTGAAATTGCATTCTCAATTTGCGATTCTCTAATTGCTAATCGCAAATTGAGAATGTCTTCCCATTCATTCCTATGGGCCTCTAGGCCCATAGGAATAAATGGGGAGGGTTTCCTTAATTGCGAATCGCACTTTGCGATTCGCAATTAAGAATATGTAGGATTCGCAAATTTCTTTGCAAATCCTACATAAATCTCGTTTTGCGATTCTCAAATAGCGATTCTCTAAAATTCGCTATTTGAGAATCGCAAAACCTAACATTGATACATATGGCCCTTACTTTCTAAAAGTGGTATTTTCAAACACAGAATGTAAACATCACCTTCACTAAAAGATGCATTTTAACATTCTGAATTCAGGCATACTAAACTTTATTTTCCTACCTTGTTCCTAGGGTAGTTATGTTTATTAGATGTTATCAGCAAACTCCCCATTCTATCCTATAGAAACAGGTAGCCTTGCAATAGTGAAAAACGAAATTGGCAGTATTTCACTATCAGGACATGCCACACACACCAGGGCATGTCCTACCTTTTACATACACTGCACCCTGCCCACAGGGGTACCTTGGGCCTACCTTAGGGGTGACTAACAAGTAAGAAAAGGGAAGGTTAGGGCCTGGCAAGTGGGTGCACTTGCCAAGTCGATATGGCAGCCCTAGACTGCCCAAAGGCTCTGCAATGGCAGGTCTGAGTTACATTTACAGGTTGCTTATATGGGTGGCACAATCAGTGCTGCAAGCCCACTAGCAGCATTTGATTTACAGGCCCTGGGCACACACAGTGCACTGTACTAGGCACTGACTAGTAAATCAAATATGCATAACAATACTTTACAAAGGGAGCACTTGCACTTTGGCACTGAACAGCAGTGGCAAAGTGCCCAAAGCATCTAGACCAGGAAAAACGGAGTCCAGCGCACAGCAAAAACGTAGGAGGCAAAGGCAAAAATACAGGGGAAACCCACGCCAATGGTGCCAGGTCTAACAGTACTGTTCTTAGGGGTTCTCCCATTTGTTTTTAATATTTTATATATATTTGTGGGTTTTATGTTCTGCATCGTGGGGGTTAAGCTGTGTATTGCTTTTTATATTTAGTCTTTTTTTTTTTTTTTTGACAGTGATATATGAAATTTGCTCCATGTTGACATGATGTAAATGTTGGTGTGAATATGCAACATTAAAGCTTTGTATAACTTTTTACCTTGGTGGTACTTGTTGAGGGTATGCGTTGAAATGGCCAGTGCAATGAGTCTGTGGTTAAACGGACCCTCCAGAATATTGCGGCATAGACAAAGAAATTTAGTGACACTGAAATTTTACGGCACAATATTGAGCTTTTAGCAGTGTTTTTGCACCATGTTTTAGTTATTATTTTATTAATTTTACATTAATTTTACATTTTGTATTGTTTAAAGTATGAGTCACTTTAATAGAACCTGTATTCCAGTTCCTGAATCTATCTATAGGCCTGTTGGAATGCGTTTTCCACATATTTATATATTTACACTTACATGTACATCTATGCCCTCAGCATCCTTTTCAATAAGTGTCCACCCCCACTTGCTAACTGGTTTTATGTATTACCACACGTCTTGAATGTGGTCAATACACACACTTTTCAATGGGTGACCCTATACAATGAAAAGACTTTGTAATCTTTGTGGAAGTGTGCACTGTTCTTTGTTGCAAAGGATGCTGTGGGGATATTGAAATGGGCAGCTGGCCAGCACCAGCCCTGATGTGGCAAGCGGAAAGTACTGCCCGGTAGCTATTGAAGAACACACAGCCACACCCATATATAATGTGGGGAGGCAGAAGAGTTAGTGGCCATGTCATTTTAGAATTGGAAAATCTGTGTGTTAACAGAAGGCCTATTTGAGAAACAAAAGTGACCAGATCCATAGGATTTGTTCTTGTTCTAGAAACCCAGTTGACAGCCACAAGGAGGCTTTAAATGATCGATTAGTGTTAATGAGAGCACACATTTCTGTACACCCATTGGAACCAGCCTTTTTGCCTCGGGCATCGACTACTACTACTTGTTGCTATACACATTACTCTGTGATCTTACAGGATCCAATCACTATTTATATCTCCTCCACATCTGGAGGACATACATACATCTTTTAGTTAGGAGAGCCAACAAAGTAATAAGTAGCTGTTAGAAATGGGGTTTCTGGTTGGCTCGTGTATGCACCTAAGTCGGTCAGAACCCACCACTCTAGTCAGGATAAGGGAGTCACACACACAGGATAACCCCTGCTCACCCCCTTGGTAGCTTGGCAGAGCAGTCAGGCTTATCCCAGAGGCAATGTGTAAAGTGTTTGCGCAACACACACACCAGTGACACACAACATACACCACAATTAGGAACTCCACACAAGGTTTTATCAAAAATATCCTCTGTATTATACCAAAAACACATTAGACCACAATCACTTAATTCACTTTGTCAACTAGGCAATTGTCATAATATTGCAAGTAGGGCACTAACATATAGACCTATATATTGCCCATGTTATAACAACATATTATGCCTATATCACCATTAGTGCAATAAACCAAATACTTCTTACTTAATTGCACATGTCAGGAAAACATTGGCAAAAACATTACTGCACATAATGCGCAGGTCCTAAAATGGATACTTGTTGTTTTGCCTTCACAAGGATTATAACGAGATAGAACATTCCACCAGGGCACAGGATGCAATAACCCCCATGAATCATCTGGGCCAGGTAGACTTCATGTAAATCAGGCCTGGAATGTAGGCCCCAGGAACACCTGCGAGCCTACTATTGGCTTTATGGTGATTCCTCCCTTAACGCTCATTGGAGATGAGTAGTTCAGAAACTGGGCCTCATCACTGCCTCACTCCTATATGGCCACTGCAGAACCAGTGTCTCCCCCCCCCCTTCTTACAAGGCACAACCTAGGCGAGCATATGAGCACAGGGCTGCCTCGAGACCACGTGGGTTACCTCGCCCGGTCCCTGCGATCCACTTTTACCAGCAGCTGCCTGCGGTGCAGCTGCCTACCAGGTCGGGCAAGGGCAGTCACTGACCCCGAGCTCCCGCAGGGCTCCTGGCGGCAACACACGGCCAGCAGGACGGCAATGGAGCTCCTCTGCTTTTCTCCTTGGGGCGCCAGTGGGGAAAGGGGACCCGCAGTGCCGTCTCCCTTTAGGGGCAGCACCTCCCCCACTCGGACGCTGTTTCGGCAACGGCGCTGTGTGCAGCTTTTCCTGCATTTACCAGAATTCTGCTGTATCTTCCGGCCCAGCGCAGCTTCCCGGACTTAAGTGCTCTGCCTTCTGACTCCCGGGCCGAGAGTCCTTTGCAAGCGCTGTGGGGAAGCAGAACTTCTCGCATTCCCCACAGCTGTCGTTGGCCCACAAACTGGAAAACAAGCATGACCAATGTGTGCTGATCCCGGCTGCTCCTCTACAGTAGAAGTACTCCAACCTCACTTTCTTACTACAAGGTGGGAGGCACTCACCAGGTGCGAGATACAAGGGGCAGGGTCAGCGCTCCCAATGCGCCGATCTATAGAATAAAGAGCTCGTGATTTCTGGAAAAGCACAGGCCACCCCCCCAGCAGCACCAAGGTGTTTAGATCAACACCACCAGATCTCATGAAGAACCAGAAATTAAAAAATAGAGCATAGCACACAGAATGAAGACTTTGATGTCCCTGAGTCTTCTGAAACAGGAGGCCAGTACACACAAGCCCCTGGAGAGCCCTTCACAAGCAGGATACCACAACAGGGTAAAAAGAGTCCATCCATTTCCTCCACCACAGACTGAAGCAGCACCTGCAAGCCAACCCACCCCTCACTCAGAAAAGGCAGCGCTCCTCACACAGTCTTTCCGCTCTTCTTGGCAGGGTCCTTTTGTTCCTTGAAGTAATCTAAAGTCCTGGGGTTTTTGGTGCAATCCCATTTTGTCATTGTTCTCTTTGCTGTAATGTCTCTGAACCCAGTCCTGTCCTCCCTGGTGCAGCATGACCACAGGGGGCAGAGACAGCATTGTGAAAAAGGACACAGCCTATTCAGGTGCAAGCAAAACACCTTCCACCACTCTAAATGCAGACCAGGTCTATTTAACCCAGTGCTGAGTCAACCAGGCAAAGCAGGACACACCTCAACCCCCCTAGTGACTGTCTAGAGTGAATGCACATCCCGAGCTCCTGTCACTCAAACACCAGATGCTGAATACACAAACAGCCAGAGGCACATGGGATGGTAAAGCAAGAAAATGCCCACTTCCTAAAAGTAAAAAACGAAATGAGAGAATGCACTCCTTTCCTTATGTTTGTACGTAATATTTCATAACTATGAGTTATTTTGCGTGCTAACAGTAACGTGAGCTGTCCCAAAACTCACTCGTTTATTGTTAATAAATATCCAAAAGAGGCACGTGATTTACGACCCCATCTGTCGCACTGCTGTTTGAAGAATTATCTTCACCGTAATAAACTGCTCATGTACTAATCCGATGCTAATCCATTGGTTAAACGAATGTTCTTGTCAAAACTTTCCATAATAAACCAAACGCTTTCAATCACAACGAGGATGGTTTGATTCCACAATGATTCTTTATTACTCATTTTCAAATGTCTCCTGCGCGCCCATCCGGGCTTTTCACAGCAACACGTGATGAACCATTCACATTAAATAGCTTCAAGTAAATCCATATGATCTCCACCCAATGCATTTCGGGCCTGAACGGCCCTTCGTCAGGGGCAACTGTGAAAGTTAAAAAAAGAACATCTCAATCACCTGCTCAGTACCAACTGTATGTGTGAAATACACAATGAAAGTAAAAACAAAAATAAAGCTGCCAAAGTTACACCCTTATATAAACCCACGAGTGCTCCTTCTGCCCACCACTAAATAGTACATAATGACCCCCCTTCCTAACTTAACATATATCCCTACATGAATACATAAATGCAAAAACCCAAAACTGAGACCTCCCGTGTCTACCACTACTCACAAAACTTAATATCTACTGTGTTCAAAAACTTCCTAACCCACTTCCTAAAAGTGGCATTTTCAAGCGCAGAAGTTAAAAACCACCTTTACCAAAAGGTGCGTTATTAAATTCTGAGTTCAGAGAGCATAAACTCTGTTTTTCTATATTGTCCCTATTGAACACTACCGTGTAAAATGTTACAGCGCAGCCCCAATGATAAGCCTATGGGACAGATAGCCTTTCAATAGTGAAAAACGAACTACACAGTATTTCGCTATCAACACATGTCACACACACACCAGTACATGTCCTACCTTTCACATACACGTCATCCTGCCCATGGGGGTACCTTGGGCCTTCCGTGGGCTGCCTTACAAGTAAGGAAAGGAAAGATTTGGGCCTGGCATGGGGGTGCACTTGCCAGGGCAACATGGCAGTTTACAACTGCGTGTGCAGACACCGCAGAGGCAGGTCTGAGATACATTTACAGGGCTACTCATGTGGGTGGCACAACCAGTGGTGCAAGCCCACTAGTAGCATTTGAGTTACAGGTGCTGGCACACACTGTGCACTTTACTAGGGACTTACCAGTAAATCAAATATGCCAGTCATGGATAACCAATCCTATAATTTATACAGGGAGCATATGCACTTTAGCACTGATCAGCAGTGGTAAAGTGCCCAGAATTCTATAGCCAACAAAAACAGGAGGCAAAAGGCAATAAGTTTGGAGATAAACCTGTCAAAAGGGCCAGGTCTAACATTAGCCAATGCAAGGTTCTGGCATGGCTCTAGGAACCCATAGACGAACCGAGCCATGGACATGTTTAACTGCTTGACATGTAAATCATGCAGCAAACATCATGTAAAAATAAGAGTGTTTTTAAAATTAATACAAGTGTATTTCTGTAACATTCGTAAGCGTCTCACCTTAGTACATCACATTGTATCACTAAATTGAGAAGCATCTATTTAAAGTGATAATTTTTAAATATGATTTTGCTGCCCTAATTCCACCACTCTGATGACGATACCACTAGTGAATCAGAGGTAAGTTGGTTGTCATGAGTACCTTATATGTGCAAGCCACTTAAACTTCCTGTGCTAGTCTCACCTTTTCTATCATTTCTTCCTTACTCTTAAACCTTGTTTTGTTATTGCAGTATTAACCCAGCAGTCTCCTGGGGGGGGGGGGAGGGGTTGAGGGGGTTAGTGGGCAGCCCATCGTGCTTACTTTGGACATTTTAATGCATGCCGTTGCGATGTATAACTGTTGGGGCCCTACTGAGTCAGCATCTCGATGATGATTTTGTAAATTTAGGGCTGAATTGTTTTTATTTTTTATTTACTGTTCAAAAACACCCTTAAGTTCTTACAATCAAAAGCTATGTTACTCATCCGCTCGGGTGGTTTGTCGCAGGTTTTCTGCCATTGCAATGAATGGAAATGCAGCTCTTTGATAGTTAATAGCTCACTGTTCTATATTGGGATTTAAACTTATAAACTGCAAGTAACAAAAGGGGCTGTCTGACAGAAGCAGTAATGCACTGACCTATTTACATTGCATGCAATTTGTGATCTGCATGGTTCACCAGCTTCTTTGCATCAGGCATTTTAACCTCCTCCGCTACTTTATGATTAATCAAAACTTCCACTAGACAAAACTCAGATCTCTCGGCAGCAGGTCCATCAATTTTCAGAGTTATCTTGATATTTTTATGGTTGCCTGTAAATTGCTAGAAAGTCTTTATCATATTTTTTGCACGCCACTGCATCATCTTCAGGTGGGATCTTTTGATGGCTTGTGTGCTGCTCAGTCCTCCTTGTGAATTTCCTTGTTCACCCAAACTCAACTGTTAGTTTTGTGGGTCTCTAGTTGGCAGAGGTAGGTACCTTTGACCAAATAGGGACCCTTGCGTCTAGTCAGGGTAAGGGGGTACACTCCTAAAATAACCCCTGCTCACCCCCTTGGTAGCTTGGCACGAGCAGGCAGGCTTATCTCAGAGGCAGTGTGTAAAGCATTTGTGAACACATACAGTAATACAGTGACAACACAACAGATGGACACCACACAGCTTGTATTTATAAAAATAAGTATTTTTATATAGACTTAACACAAGACCAAACGACAAAAATCCACAATACTGTACTCTAAAATGTTATCAAATAGCTCAGTTCTCTCAAGTTGTAGATGCGACACTTTACTCTCAATGTACCTTGAATGCGTAACGCAAAGAAAACAAAAGGGTCGCAGGGAAGGTGATGCGTCAGTTCCTTACACTCAGGGGAGTGGATGCGTCGCTTCCTTACTGCTGCGCAGGGGAGTTGATGCTCGCTTCCTTACTGTGTGGGGAGGTGATGCGTCGGTTTCTTACTGCTCTCCGGTGCGGTGCGACAAGATGGCACCTCGATGCGATACTCTTCTCCGGTGCGATGCGACAAAATGGCGTCTTGGCTGCGGTGCGACAATGTTGACGGGATACGTGCACGCCCGACGGCCGTGCGGCGATTCGATGATCTTTGGAGCCGCGACAGACCCTGCGACGCGATGCGATGGCGACCTCTGCGGCGGCGGCACGCTTCTCTGGTGATGCGCCGCGCTTCGGCGATGCGATGATGACAGCGGCAGCGGCGGCTCGCTTCTTCGGCGATGCAATGACAACTGCTGCGGCGGCGACACGCTTCTCGTCATTGCGTCGCGCTTCCAGCTCCCAGCGACACGCAGTCTCTCAGAAGGCCCAGCACAACAGCAGGCACTTCAATTCCCAGCAAGGGAATTCAGGGGGGAGCTGGTTGGTGAAGTCTTGTATCCCTGAGACTTCGGGCAAGAGGCAAGCTCTAGTTCAAGCCCTTGGAGATTCTTCTTCAAGTTGATAGAAAGCACACTCAGTCCGTTTCTCCTTTCTTTGGCAATGAAGCAACCACTGCAGGCCAACCCCAAACACACAGCACAGGGGTAGTCTCCTCCTTCAGCTTCCTGGTTCTTCTCCTCAGCAAAGGTTCGTCTTGATTCCCAGAAGTGATCTAAAGTTCTTGGGTCTGGGTCCCGATATTTATACTACTTTTCTCTTTGTTCTCTGAAGGCAGAGAGGCCTTTGCCTAGTCCAAACCAGTTCTGGTCAGTCCTGGAGCACTTTGTTTACAGGACTCCTTCTCTTCCTTTGACAGTGCAGGCCAGGGACATCAGACACACCACAGGGGGTGGAGCCAGCATTGTGGGGGAAAGGCACAGCCCTATTCAGGTCCCAGGTGCAACTCCTCCCTCCCATCTGCATGCAGATCTCTCTATTCAGCTCTGTGCTGGCTCACCCTGTCTCCTGGAATCCCCCAGCCCCTGTCACTTAAACTCCAGACAAGGAATACACAACCTAGCAGAGGCAGGCTTGGATAGTTAGGCAAGAAAATACCTACTTTCTAAAAGTGGTATTTTCAAACACAGAATGTTAAAACCAACTTCACTAAAAGATGTATTTTATCATTCTGAGTTCAGGCATACTAAACTCGAATTTCTACCTGGTTCCCTGAGTCAGTTAGGATTATAAGATGTAATAATCTAACTGCCCATTCTGGCCTATGGGGAACAGATAGCCTTGCAATAGTGAAAAACGAAAATGGCTGTAATTCACTATTAGGACATGCCACACACATCAGCGCATGTCCTACCTTTTACCTACAATGCACCCTGCCCTTGGGCCTACCATAGGGGTGACTAATATGTATAAACGGGAAGGTTTAGGGACTGGCAAGTGGGTGCACTTGCCCAGTCAACATGGCAGTACCAGACTGCACACAGGCCCTGCAATGGCAGGCCTGAGACACACTTTACAAGCTGCTCCGGTGGGTGGCACAACGAGTGCTGCAAGCCCACCAGCAGTATTGGATTTGCAAGCCCTGGGCACACGCAATGCACTGTACTAGGGTCTGACAAGTAAACCAATCAAGCCAATCATGGAGTCACTAATCCATACATCAATTTACCATAGGGAGCACTTGCACTGTGGAACTGAACAGCAGTGGCACAGTGCCCAAAAGCATCTAAAACCAGCAAAAACATAAGAGGCAACAGCAAAAGATGGAAGGGAGACCCACGCCAATGGTGCCAGGTCTAACACGTGTCCCCTCCAGCTGAAATGTGGGGAGAACTACCCTACCTCCTGGGGGTTCTCATCACTAAGGCGGAAAAATCTGGACAGACCATCAGCATTGGCGTGTTCTGTACCAGGGCGGTGTTCCACCGTGAAGTCCATCCCCTGTAGGGAAACAGCTTTGGATTCTCACCCCTCATCTGCATCAACCATCTGAGGGGCCTGTGGTCTGTCTGAACCCGGAAGTGAGTCCCAAACAAGTATGGCCTCAACTTCTTCAGTGCCCAGACCACAGCAAATGCCTCACGCTCAAATGCACTCCACCTCTGTTCCCGTGGAAGTAACCACCTACTGATGAAGGCTACAGGTTGATCTAGGCCCTCTTCATTAATCTGTGACAAAACAGCCCCCACACCATGCTCTGAAGCATCTGTTTGAACAATAAACTCTTTTGAGAAGTTGGGTGCCAGGAGCACGGGCGCCGTGCACATGGCAGTCTTCAGGGCATCAAAAGCTCTCTGACAGGTGTCAGTCCAAATCACTCTCTTGGGCTGCTTCCTGGAAGTCAGCTCTGTCAAGGGTGCAACAATGCTGCCATACCCCTTGACAAACCTCCTGTAATACCCGGTGAGTCCTAAAAAGGCTCTCACCTCTGTCTGGGTCTTGGGGGGTTCCCAAGCCAGGATGGTCTCAATCTTGAGCTGTAGGGGCGCCACCTGGCCGCTCCCAACCTGGTGTCCCAAGTACACCACGGAACCCTGCCCGATCTGGCACTTACTCGCCTTGATCATGAGGCCTGCTCTCCGCAGCGCCATCAACACTTCCCAGAGGTGGCGCAGATGTTCTTCCCAACTGACGCTGAATCCTGCAATGTCATCCAGGTAGGCAGCACTGAACTCTTCCAGTCCAGCCAACACCTGGTTGACCAACCTCTGAAAGGTGGCAGGGGCATTCGTTATCCCAAAGGGCATAACCCGGAATTGGTAGTTCCCTTGTGGTGTGGAGAATGCTGACCTCTCTCTTGCCCCATCAGTCAAGGCGATCTGCCAGTACCCAGACGTTAAGTCAAACGTGCTGAGGTACCGGGCAGCCCCTAACCGATCAATGAGCTCATCAGCTCTGGGGATGGGGTGCGCGTCAGTCCTGGTGACTGAATTGAGCCCTCGGTAGTCCACACAGAACCGCAGTTCTGGCGTGACACCCGGTGCGGCAGCCTTTGGGACCAAGACCACTGGGCTGGCCCAAGGACTGTTAGAGGACTCAATCACCCCTAACGCAAGCATCTTGGAGACCTCCTCCTTGATGCAAGCTCTCACCCTGTCAGTCACCCTGTAAGTTTTGTGCTTGACAGGAGGTCTGTCCCCAGTGTCTACATCATGGACGCACCAATCAGTGACACTGGGAATCAGGGAGAACAGGTCTGAAAACTGTCCCAGCAATTGGTGACAGTCATTCTGTTGCTCTGGGGTCAGGGTAGCAGAGAGGTTCACTCCATCCACTGACCCGTCTCGCTCTGTTGCAGACAGGAGGTCAGGAAGAGGCTCAGTCTCCTCCTCCATTCCAGCATCTGTTGCTAGGAGCATGCCCACTTCGGACCTCTCTAAGTGGGGCTTCAGGCTGTTGACATGCAGGACCCGCAAGGGGTTCCTGGGAGACCGCAAGTCCACCAAGTAGGTAACCGGACTTTTGCGCTCCACCACCTCAAATGGTCCGGTCCACTTATCTTGGAGCGCACAGGGCTCCACGGGGGCCATGACCCACACTTTCTGACCAGGCTGAAGCTCAACCAGAGTGGCATTCTGGTCGTACCACTGCTTCATCTCCTCCTGGCTGGCTTCCAGATTCGCCTCAGCGAGTTTTCTGAATCGCCTAGTTTGGTTCCTGAAGGCCAGCATGTAGCTATATACATCCTGGGGAGGTTTCCTGGGAGATTGCTCCCAGCCTTCCTTGACCAAACTCAAAGGTCCTCTCACTGGGTGTCCATAGAGAAGCTCAAAGGAACTGAACCCTAGAGATTTCTGTGGCACCTCACAGTATGCAAACAGCAGGCATGGTAAGAGGACGTCCCACTTACGCCTCATAGGTTCCTCAAGACCCATAATCATGCCTTTTAGGGTTCGGTTGAATCTTTCAACCAACCCATTTCCTTGGGGGTGGTAAGGAGTGGTGAACTTATAGGTTACACCACACTCCTGCCACAGGGACTTCATATACTTAGAAATGAAGTTGGTACCTCGGTCTGACACCACCTCTCTGGGAAACCCCACGAGGGAGAAAATCCCCATCAGTGCACGTCCCACCACGGAGGCCGTCACTGTCCTGAGAGGGATGGCTTCCGGGTACCGGGTGGCATGGTCCACCAAGACCAGGATGTACCTGTTGCCCATGGCTGTCTTGGGATCCAGAGGCCCCACAATGTCAATGCCCACCCTTTCAAAGGGGGTGCTGACCACAGGGAATGGCTTGAGAGGAGCCTTGCGCTTCCTCCCACTCTTTCCACTTGCCTGGCAAGTCTGACAGGTCCTGCAATGAGTGTCTGAACTCTTGCGCATTTGGGGCCAATAAAAGTGGGTGACAAGCCTTTCAAAGGTCTTGTCCTGCCCCAAATGTCCTGCTAAAGGCACATCATGAGCCAGCCCCAGTAGGAAGGCTCTGAAGCGCTGGGGTACCACCAGCACACGGGCTGACCCAGGCTCAGCAACCTTAGGCTCACTATACAGGAGACCATTCTCCCAGTAGATCCAATGTGATCCAGACTGATCACCTGCGGCCTGGTTTGCAGCCTGTTGCCGCAAACCCACAAGAGAAGGGCACTTGTTCTGCTCCTCACTGAACTCTTCCCTGGAGGGACCTCCTTCTTGCTGCCAATGGGTCAGCTCAGGCAGGTCTCCCAGTTCAGCAATCTCTTCCCCGGTAGGCTCCAGGGCATCCCCCTCAGGGTCTGCCTCCTCCTGGGCCGTGGGAATCTCAGGGGCCGGTTTCCCGTGCCCCCTACCTCTTCTCTTTAAGGCAGGCACCTGGGCCATTTTCTCAGGCTCCAGGTCCTCTTGAACACCCTTACTGGCTGCCATAGACCGAGTGGTCACGCAGGCCCACTCAGGCAAACCCAACATCTCTAAATGAGCTCTTCGCTCCACCTTAGCCCAAGGGGAGCTCTCCAAATCGTTACCTAACAGACATTCAACAGGCATGGCTGGCCTCACAGCTACTTGAAGAGTCCCTGAGACCCCCCCCTCGCTCAAAGGGAACCTGTGCCACCTTGCAGTGGCTCTCTGTGTTGTCAGCGGCAACAACTGGGTAAAATGCATTGGGGACTACCTGCTCTTCAGACACCAGCCGACAACTGACAGCTGTCACACTGGCTCCGGTGTCTCTAAGAGCTTCCACCCTCTTGCCATTGATGGTCACCCACTGCCTGTATTTTTTAGTGTTATCAGGCAGCAGGGTCCTGGGGACCACCTACCAGTCTCCTAAAGAGACAAGGGACATCTGTGCGGGACCCCACCCACCTTGGGCACCCATCTCCTCCCCCAGGGCTACACCTGGGGCTATAAGTTCACCACTCCTTACCACCCCCAAGGAAATGGGTTGGTTGAAAGATTCAACCGAACCCTAAAAGGCATGATTATGGGTCTTGAGGAACCTATGAGGCGTAAGTGGGACGTCCTCTTACCATGCCTGCTGTTTGCATACCGTGAGGTGCCACAGAAATCTCTAGGGTTCAGTTCCTTTGAGCTTCTCTATGGACACCCAGTGAGAGGACCTTTGAGTTTGGTCAAGGAAGGCTGGGAGCAATCTCCCAGGAAACCTCCCCAGGATGTATATAGCTACATGCTGGCCTTCAGGAACCAAACTAGGCGATTCAGAAAACTCACTGAGGCGAATCTGGAAGCCAGCCAGGAGGAGATGAAGCAGTGGTACGACCAGAATGCCACTCTGGTTGAGCTTCAGCCTGGTCAGAAAGTGTGGGTCATGGCCCCCGTGGAGCCCTGTGCGCTCCAGGATAAGTGGACCGGACCATTTGAGGTGGTGGAGCACAAAAGTGTAGCTTGGGGCTGCTCTCTCCTGAGGCTTGAGCCGGGAGACAACACTCGCTTGCTTTGCTTATTTTGCACATTGCACTGTACTGTTTTTAGGCACTGCACTTCCTGCATTTTAACAAATAGAGCGTTTTACTTTTTAACATCGTTATTGACGTTTTAACATTTTACCTGCTGTAATTGTTGCTGAAATTGCATCCGCATTATTTGGAAGGTTTTGGGACGTTCTGGGGCAACGGAAACTTCCGCAATTGCTGAGCGCGACCGCCATTTTGAGGGTACTGTGAGTCAGTGGGCTAGTTCTTTTCCCCTGACAGCATAAATGGGAGCGCTGACGCGACCGCGCAGCGCTGCTCTCTCCTGAGGCTTGAGCCGGGAGACAACACTCGCTTGCTTTGCTTATTTTGCACATTGCACTGTACTGTTTTTAGGCACTGCACTTCCTGCATTTTAACAAATAGAGCGTTTTACTTTTTAACATAGTTATTGACGCTTTAACATTTTACCTGCTGTAATTGTTGCTGAAATTGCATCCGCATTATTTGGAAGGTTTTGGGACGTTCTCGGGCAACGGAAACTTCCGCAATTGCTGAGCGCGACCGCCATTTTGAGGGTACTGTGAGTCAGTGGGCTAGTTCTTTTCCCCTGACAGCATAAATGGGAGCGCTGACGCGACCGCGCAGCGGACGCGCGCAGCGGGCGCGCCTAAGGCAAGCCCGTCCGCGCTCGGATAACGCTCAGCGCCAGCACCCCTGCCCTCTCTAACTCAGGTGAGATGATTAGCCTGAAGTATTCGAGATCACAACTATTAGATCTGAAGCCGGTTGGTAAAACCATCGGCTGTGTAGACCTCACGCTGAACACCAGACCCCCCTCTCCCCTAATCACCTGTCCCAACTGTAACTATGTACTACCTAATTTGATATATCATTCTATTAAGGATATTAATTACGAAAACCTAAAGAGGATGGAGCCAGAGAAAACAGTGATAAAATGTATACTGCTCAACGCCAGATCACTGGTGAAGCACAGCACAGAGTGTGCAACTCTTATAGAGGAAGGAAACTTCAAACTGGCTTTTATCACAGAAGCATGGACTGATGTAGCCTCAGGTCCAGATATAGTGAAAGCTACACCTCCGGGATTTCTTTGTCATACTCTAAACAGACCAATTAGGAGAGGTGGCGGATTAGCAATTATCTATCACGACTCATTAAAAGCTGGTTTTCAGACAGCATCAAATCCAGATTGTGAGGCACTTTCCTTTAGTTTCAGTATATCAAATCACCACACGTTTAAGGGTATCTTACTATATAGACCTCCTGGTCTTAAGAGCACCTTCCTAACATCTATCTGTAGTCTTCTGGAAGAGGGGCTATGTACTGGCTCCTTTACTATTATGGGAGACTTTAACTACCACCTGGAAGCTCCTCTGGAACCAGACACGAGGGCCCTTTTAGACATGATGAAAAGCGTTGACCTCAGCCAACAGGTGACAGGTCCTACACATGTGGCAGGACACACTCTAGATGGAATTTTTCTAACCATCCACAACTCTGCTTCTCGGGTCTATTGCCTCTCACTTGGACTTACCACTCTGCCGTGCAATTTGAGCTGGCCCTCCCGGTGCACTGTACGGGCAGTAAGAGGCCGAAGAACCTAATCAAAAGCAGGGCTTGGAATAAAATTGAGGGCATGGCCTTAAAAGATGCGCTTACATCAACTGTGGATCAGCTACCCACAGGAATAGAGGAGGGCACTATACTAAGTGGCTAGAAACAGCCTGTAACAAATTAGCCCCAGAAAAAGTTTTGTCTCCCAAAAGATCTCAACCAACGGCCCCTTGGTATACGGAGGATCTAAGGAAACAGAAACTTAACTGTAAATCCCTTGAGCGGAATTGGAGGAAAGAATACAAGGAAGCGGAGAAAAAACGCTACAAACAAAGTCTTGCCATCTATAAACTAATGATATTTAATGCAAAAAAGAGTTCTTTACAAACCGAATTACTCTTACAAAAAACTCGGTCAAAGAACTTTTAAAACAGTTTCTAATCTGGCCTCCCCCGTCCTGTAAAAATCCAGACGAGCCAGGAACTATGTGAGAACATTGCCAGATTCTTTTTAAATAAGGTAGAGGTCATTTTCTCGACATTTCTCCACCCAAGCACTAAAGGGGCGGTAACACAGTTGGAAGGAAGGAGCGCCGCTGTCTTTGATAAATTTGAGCCACTATCCGTTACTGACACAGAGAAGCTCTTATTGGCAGCAAGGTCAGGCTCCCCACATGAACCCTGTCCAGTCTCAGTGATCAAAGGTGCTTCGGGACTTATTGCCCCTGTACTCACCTCCCTGTTCAACTCAATGTTCGATGCAGGGTATTTCCCTAAACTTTAGAAGGTTGCCTCAATACTGCCGCTGCTAAAAAAGCCCAACCTCGATCCCAAAGACCCCAATAACTTCCGTCCAATATCACATCTCCCTCTACCAGCCAAACTGGTCGAGAAATCAATGAATGTACAACTCAGTGCCTTCCTAGGTGAAACCCAAGCTTTAGACCCTACTCAATATGGGTTCAGAGAAGGACATAGCACTGAGTCCGCCCTCATTAAGTCCACTGAAGAGATTAGAGAAGTATTGGATAGGGGAGGCAAGGCCGCCTTGATTATGTTAGACTTATCGGCGGCCTTTGATACGGTCCATCATGACCTACTGTTGAACCAATTATCAGCATGCGGGATCCAGGGTAAGGCATGGAAGCTGCTGAAGTCCTTCCTAGCTGGCAGATCTCAAATTGTGGCATTGGATGAATTTCACTCTAAACCGTTCTCCCTGCCTTGCGGAGTACCTCAGGGCTCCTTCCTTAGTCCGACTCTTTTTAACGTATATGTCTCATCCCTGGCTTCCTTAATTGGCTCTTTTGGTTTTGACCTGACTTCTTACGCAGACGACACGCAAATTGTGGTGGCTCTGCGACCAGGACAGGGATTAGGAATAGACATTCAGTTCCACGACTGTATGGAGGCAGTCGGGAGGTGGATGTCGCAAAATTGCCTGAAACTTAACTCAGGTAAGACTGAGGTCATTTTATTTGGAAATGATGCCAACTTCTGGACCCCCAATTAGTGGCCGGATACTTTGGGCATTCTCCCTACACCCACTAGGAAAGTAAAGAATCTAGGAGTGATAATTGACGACAAGCTCAATTTTGGTGACCAGATAAATGCAGTAGCTTCAGCCACCTTCTATACCCTTAAAATGATTAAGAAAATACTACAATTCCTACCGGTAGACAGTCGGCGGACAGTTGTCACGGCACTTATTATGTCTAGGCTGGATTACTGCAATGGTCTTTACCTAAACATTCAAGAACGTTTCTTGAACAAGCTCCAATTGTTACAAAATGCGGCGGCAAGATTGCTTACTGGTACCCCGAAATTTACACCAATTTCCAAGGAAATCAAAAAACTCCATTGGCTGCCTGTCAGGAAAAGGGTACGTTTTAAAGCTCTATGCATCGTGCACAAAGCACTGCAAGGTACAGGCCCAGATTACCTTAAACAGCATCTCAAATGGTATCAACCCAAAAGAACTCTTCGCTCCCTTGGCGCTAAGTTGGTATTAGTACCACCCATAAAAAAAGTCACATGGGGAGGGAGAAGCTTTATTGCCGGTGCTGCCAAGGCCTGGAATGATCTCCCTCTCTATCTGAGAAACACAACTAATATCCTACCCTTCAGGAAGGAACTGAAGACATGGCTCTTTACCTTGTAAAAATACCCTCCACCTCAATGCCCAGTTTGAGAGCAGCTAGCGCCAGGACACCTTTGGGTAACCGCTCGCGCTTTACAAATGCCTATAACATAACATAACTAGCCAACTGCTGGGATGGTGCACCAGTGGGTGCTGTCTTCCCATACAAGGGACATCTAGCATCATAAGAACAGTGGCCTACTAGACCACACTTAAAACAGGTCTTGGGCCCCTTGTGCACAGGCTTATCTGTCGGGGCCACTGCCTTCTTCTCAGGGGGAGGCTGGGAACCTTTCCCTTGGTTCCCTTGGGGATTACTTTGGGGCCCTTTCTGGAACTCCCTCTGTTTACCCTTGTCCCCCCCCACTCTTCTGCTGGGGACCCTGCCCACCTTTGGCGAAGTCTCCCACATGACCCTTCTGGACCCAGGTGCTCACCCAGCAGTCCGCCTCCTCAGCAAGCTTCCTAGGGGTAGTCAGGTTGCTATCAATAAGATGCTGGCGTAGCTCTGGAAAAAAGTTATTTGACAAGTGCTCCCATGTAAGCAAATCATAGAGCGCCTCAAAATTATCCACTTTGCTACCCTTCACCCAACCATCCAATGCTCTGCAAAAGAAAGACACATATTCCACCCAAGTGGTAGACTCCAGTTTTCTGCAATTTCTAAACCTTTGTCTGTATAGCTCTGGGGTCAAACCAAATCTGGACATTAGGGCTCCCTTCATGTGGGTATAGGACATCTGCTCCTCTGTAGGCAAATCCAACAAAGTGTCCCTTCCATCACTAACAAAGCGGCCCCACAACCCCGCTCCCCAATCCTTCTCAGGGACCCGGTGGGCCAACATTGCAGCTTCATAAGCCCTAAACCACTGACCAATATCCTCATTCTTGTGGAAATCTTTAACTACATCTTTGGGAATGTAGGCTCTTGCTTCTACATGTACTGGCGGTGTGCTGCCACCAGAGGGAGGAACCTCTAAACTTTTGGCCTTGAGTTCCAATTCCCTCAATCCTCTCTCATGCTCAAAATGCATTCTCTTTTCCTCTAAGGCTAACTTCTTCATCTCTAATTCCATCCCAAGCTCTATTTTCTTGCTCTCTATGTCTTTCTGACCATCCATTTTGAGCCTAGCTAGCTCCAACTTATGCATCCTCTCCTTTGCTCTGTCCTCCAGCTCTCCTGGGGACAATCCCTTGGAAGAAACACTGCTGCCCGCCCCTGAAGGTGCTTTCCCTCCAGTTAGGCCCACTGGCCCCTCAAGCTGCCCATTTAAATCCTCTGCCTCCATTGCTGGCTCCTCAGGATGCTCACTGGCATTCCTAGATTCTACCCAGGCCCTCAGCGCCTTCTGGTATTCCTCTTTCCTGGTGAGGCCTTTCACAGAGATTTTAAATTTCTTGCACAAAGCTTTGAGAAGAGGCACAGTGTAAGTATCAATTCTCTCTTCTTCCAAAACAATGTCTACAGATACTATGGATGCTGACTTGCTCATGGTAGCAAAAAGACTGGCAGGTCTCAGGAATAAAAAATAGAAAAGAAGTTCCAAGGAAAAATCCTCTCAAAAAGTATGTGGTTGCGTTATGGTCTGCACTCACTAGTAGTGTACACCAATCACTGTATATGAATCACAAATGCAAGTCCAAATCCTCACCGCTGACCACCAATGTTAGATGTGGGGGTCTCTAGTTGGCAGAGGTAGGTACCTTTGACCAAATAGGGACCCTTGCGTCTAGTCAGGGTAAGGGGGTACACTCCTAAAATAACCCACGCTCACCCCCTTGGTAGCTTGGCACGAGCAGGCAGGCTTATCTCAGAGGCAGTGTGTAAAGCATTTGTGAACACATACAGTAATACAGTGACAACACTACAGATGGACACCACACAGGTTGTATTTATAAAAATAAGTATTTTTATATAGACTTAACACAAGACCAAACGACAAAAATCCACAATACTGTACTCAAAAATAGACTTTAAAATGTTATCAAATAGCTCAGTTCTCTCAAGTTGTAGATGCGACACTTTACTCTCAATGTACCTTGAATGCGTAACGCAAAGAAAACAAAAGGGTCGCAGGGAAGGTGATGCGTCGGTTCCTTACACTCAGGGGAGTGGATGCGTCGGTTCCTTACTGCTGCGCAGGAGAGTTGATGCTCGCTTCCTTACTGTGTGGGGAGGTGATGCGTCGGTTTCTTACTGCTCTCCGGTGCGATGCGACAAGATGGCACCTCGATGCGATACTCTTCTCCGGTGCGATGCGACAAAATGGCGTCTTGGCTGCGATGCGACAACGTTGACGGGATGCGTGCACGCCCGACGGCCGTGTGGCGACTCGATGATCTTTGGAGCCGCGACAGGCCCTGCGACGCGCTTCTCCGACGATGCCATGGCGACCTCTGCGGCGGCAGCACGCTTCTCCGGTGATGCGCCGCGCTTCGGCGATGCGATGATGACAGCGGCAGCTCGCTTCTTCGGCGATGCGATGACAGCTGCTGCGGCGGCGACACGCTTCTCGTCATTGCGTCGCGCTTCCAGCTCCCAGCGACACGCAGTCTCTCAGAAGGCCCAGCACAACAGCAGGTACTTCAATTCCCAGCAAGGGAATTCAGGGGGGAGCTGGTTGGTGAAGTCTTGTATCCCTGAGACTTCAGGCAGGAGGCAAGCTCTAATTCAAGCCCTTGGAGATTCTTCTTCAAGTTGATAGAAAGCACACTCAGTCCTTTTCTCCTTTCTTTGGCAATGAAGCAACCACTGCAGGCCAACCCCCAAACACACAGCACAGGGGTAGTCTCCTCCTTCAGCTTCCTGGTTCTTCTCCTCAGCAAAGGTTCGTCTTGATTCCCAGAAGTGATCTAAAGTTCTTGGGTCTGGGTCCCGATATTTATACTACTTTTGTCTTTGTTCTCTGAAGGCAGAGAGGCCTTTGCCTAGTCCAAACCAGTTCTGGTCAGTCCTGGAGCACTTTGTTTACAGGACTCCTTCTCTTCCTTTGACAGTGCAGGCCAGGGACATCAGACACACCACAGGAGGTGGAGCCAGCATTGTGGAGGAAAGGCACAGCCCTATTCAGGTCCCAGGTGCAACTCCTCCCTCCCATCTGCATGCAGATCTCTCTATTCAGCTCTGTGCTGGCTCACCCTGTCTCCTGGAATCCCCCAGCCCCTGTCACTCAAACTCCAGACAAGGAATACACAACCTAGCAGAGGCAGGCTTCGATAGTTAGGCAAGAAAATACCTACTTTCTAAAAGTGGTATTTTCAAACACAGAATGTTAAAACCAACTTCACTAAAAGATGTATTTTATCATTCTGAGTTCAGGCATACTAAACTCGAATTTCTACCTGGTTCCCTGAGTCAGTTAGGATTATAAGATGTAATAATCTAACTGCCCATTCTGGCCTATGGGGAACAGATAGCCTTGCAATAGTGAAAAACGAAAATGGCTGTAATTCACTATTAGGACATGCCACACACACCAGGGCATGTCCTACCTTCTACTTACAATGCACCCTGCCCTTGGGCCTACCATAGGGGTGACTAATATGTATAAACGGGAAGGTTTAGGGACTGGCAAGTGGGTGCACTTGCCCAGTCAACATGGCAGTACCAGACTGCACACAGGCCCTGCAATGGCAGGCCTGAGACACACTTTACAAGCTGCTCCGGTGGGTGGCACAACCAGTGCTGCAAGCCCACCAGCAGTATTGGATTTACAAGCCCTGGGCACACGCAGTGCACTGTACTAGGGTCTGACAAGTAAACCAATCAAGCCAATCATGGAGTCACTAATCCATACATCAATTTACCATAGGGAGCACTTGCACTGTGGCACTGAACAGCAGTGGCACAGTGCCCAAAAGCATCTAAAACCAGCAAAAACATAAGAGGCAACAGCAAAAGATGGAAGGGAGACCCACGCCAATGGTGCCAGGTCTAACACGTGTCCCCTCCAGCTGAAATGTGGGGAGAACTACCCTACCTCCTGGGAGTTCTCATCACTAAGGCGGAAAAATCTGGACAGACCATCAGCATTGGCGTGTTCTGTACCAGGGCGGTGTTCCACCGTGAAGTCCATCCCCTGTAGGGATATGGACCACCTTAACAGCTTTGGATTCTCACCCCTCATCTGCATCAACCATCTGAGGGGCCTGTGGTCTGTCTGAACCCGGAAGTGAGTCCCAAACAAGTATGGTCTCAACTTCTTCAGTGCCCAGACCACCGCAATTGCCTCACGCTCAATTGCACTCCACCTCTGTTCCCTTGGAAGTAACCTCCTACTGATGAAGGCTACAGGTTGATCTAGGCCCTCTTCATTAATCTGTGACAAAACAGCCCCCACACCATGCTCTGAAGCGTCTGTTTGAACAATAAACTCTTTTGAGAAGTTCGGTGCCAGGAGCACGGGCGCCGTGCACATGGCAGTCTTCAGGGCATCAAAAGCTCTCTGACAGGTGTCAGTCCAAATCACTCTCTTGGGCTGCTTCCTGGAAGTCAGCTCTGTCAAGGGTGCAACAATGCTGCCATACCCCTTGACAAACCTCCTGTAATACCCGGTGAGTCCTAAAAGGCTCTCACCTCTGTCTGGGTCTTGGGGGTTCCCAAGCCAGGATGGTCTCAATCTTGGGCTGTAGGGGCGCCACCTGGCCGCTCCCAACCTGGTGTCCCAAGTACACCACGGAACCCTGCCCGATCTGGCACTTACTCGCCTTGATCGTGAGGCCTGCTCTCCGCAGCGCCATCAACACTTCCCAGAGGTGGCGCAGATGTTCTTCCCAACTGGCGATGAACACTGCAATGTCATCCAGGTAGGCGGCACTGAACTCTTCAAGTCCAGCCAACACCTGGTTGACCAACCTCTGAAAGGTGGCAGGGGCATTCTTCATCCCAAAGGGCATAACCCGGAATTGGTAGTTCCCTTGTGGTGTGGAGAATGCTGACCTCTCTCTTGCCCCATCAGTCAAGGCGATCTGCCAGTACCCAGACGTTAAGTCAAACGTGCTGAGGTACCGGGCAGCCTCTAACCAATCGATGAGCTCATCAGCTCTGGGGATGGGGTGCGCGTCAGTCCTGGTGACTGAATTGAGCCCTCGGTAGTCCACACAGAACCGCAGTTCTGGCGTGACACCCGGTGCGGCAGCCTTTGGGACCAAGACCACTGGGCTGGCCCAAGGACTGTTAGAGGACTCAATCACCCCTAACGCAATCATCTTGGAGACCTCCTCCTTGATGCAAGCTCTCACCCTGTCAGTCACCCTGTAAGTTTTGTGCTTGACAGGAGGACTGTCCCCAGTGTCTACATCATGGACGCACCAATCAGTGACACTGGGAATCAGGGAGAATAGGTCTGAAAACTGTCCCAGCAATTGGTGACAGTCATTCTGTTGCTCTGGGGTCAGGGTGGCAGAGAGGTTCACTCCATCCACTGACCCGTCTCGCTCTGTTGCAAACAGGAGGTCAGGAAGAGGCTCAGTCTCCTCCTCCATTCCAGCATCTGTTGCTAGGAGCATGCCCACTTCGGACCTCTCTAAGTGGGGCTTCAGGCGGTTGATATGCAGGACCCGCAAGGGGTTCCTGGGAGACCGCAAGTCCACCAAGTAGGTAACCGGACTGTTGCGCTCCACCACCTCAAATGGTCCGGTCCACTTATCCTGGAGCGCACAGGGCTCCACGGGGGCTATGACCCACACTTTCTGACCAGGCTGAAGCTCAACCAGAGTGGCATTCTGGTCGTACCACCGCTTCATCTCCTCCTGGCTGGCTGCCAGATTCGCCTCAGCGAGTTTTCTGAATCACCTAGTTTGGTTCCTGAAGGCCAGCATGTAGCTATATACATCCTGGGGAGGTTTCCTGGGAGATTGCTCCCAGCCTTCCTTGACCAAACTCAAAGGTCCTCTCACTGGGTGTCCATAGAGAAGCTCAAAGGGACTGAACCCTAGAGATTTCTGTGGCACCTCACGGTATGCAAACAGCAGGCATGGTAAGAGGACGTCCCACTTACGCCTCATAGGTTCCTCAAGACCCATAATCATGCCTTTTAGGGTTCGGTTGAATCTTTCAACCAACCCATTTCCTTGGGGGTGGTAAGGAGTGGTGAACTTATAGGTTACACCACACTCCTGCCACAGGGACTTCATATACTTAGAAATGAAGTTGGTACCTCGGTCTGACACCACCTCTCTGGGAAACCCCACGCGGGAGAAAATCCCCATCAGTGCACGTCCCACCACGGGTGCCGTCACTGTCCTGAGAGGGATGGCTTCCGGGTACCGGGTGGCATGGTCCACCAAGACCAGGATGAACCTGTTGCCCATGGCTGTCTTGGGATCCAGAGGCCCTACAATGTCAATGCCCACCCTTTCAAAGTCGGTGCTGACCACAGGGAATGGCTGGAGAGGAGCCTTGCGCTTCCTCCCACTCTTTCCACTTGCCTGGCAAGTCTGACAGGTCCTGCAATGAATGTCTGAACTCTTGCGCATTTGGGGCCAATAGAAGTGGGTGACAAGCCTTTCAAAGGTCTTGTCCTGCCCCAAATGTCCTGCTAAAGGCACATCATGAGCCAGCCCCAGTAGGAAGGCTCTGAAGCGCTGGGGTACCACCAGCACACGGGCTGACCCAGGCTCAGCAACCTTAGGCTCACTATACAGGAGACCATTCTCCCAGTAGATCCAATGTGATCCAGACTGATCACCTGCGGCTTGGTTTGCAGCCTGTTGCCGCAAACCCACAAGAGAAGGGCACTTGTTCTGCTCCTCACAGAACTCTTCCCTGGAGGGACCTCCTTTTTGCTATCAATGGGTCAGCTCAGGCAGGTCTCCCAGTTCAGCAATCTCTTCCCCGGTAGGCTCCAGGGCATCCCCCTCAGTGTCTGCCTCCTTCTGGGCCGTGGGAATCTCAGGGGCCGGTTTCCCTTGCCCCCTACCTCTTCTCTTTAAGGCAGGCACCTGGGCCATTTTCTCAGGCTCCAGGTCCTCTTGAACACCCTTACTGGCTGCCATAGACCGAGTGGTCACGCAGGCCCACTCAGGCAAACCCAACATCTCTAAATGAGCTCTTCGCTCCACCTTAGCCCAAGGGGAGCTCTCCAAATCGTTACCTAACAGACATTCAACAGGCATGGCTGGCCTCACAGCTACTTGAAGAGTCCCTGAGACCCCCCACTCAAAGGGAACCTGTGCCACCTTGCAGTGGCTCTCTGTGTTGTCAGCGGCAACAACTGGGTAAATGCATTGGGGACTGCCTGCTCTTCAGACACCAGCCGACAACTGACAGCTGTCACACTGGCTCCGGTGTCTCTAAGAGCTTCCACCCTCTTGCCATTGATGGTCACCCACTGCCTGTATTTTTTAGTGTTATCAGGCAGCTGGGTCCTGGGGACCACCTTACAGTCTCCTAAAGAGACAAGAGACATCTGTGCGGGACCCCACCCACCTTGGGCACCCATCTCCTCCCCCAGGGCTACACTAGCCAACTGCCGGGGTGGTGCACCAGTGGGTGCTGTCTTCTCATACAAGGGACATCTAGCATCATAAGAACAGTGGCCTACTAGACCACACTTAAAACAGGTCTTGGGCCCCTTGTGAACAGGCTTATCTGTCTGGGCCACTGCCTTCTTCTCAGGGGAGGCTGGGAACCTTTCCCTTGGTTCCCTTGGGGATTACTTTGGGGCCCTTTCTGGAACTCCCTCTGTTTACCCTTGTCCCCCCACTCTTCTGCTGGGGACCCTGCCCACCTTTGGCGAAGTCTCCCACATGACCCTTCTGGACCCGGGTGCTCACCCAGCAGTCTGCCTCCTCAGCAAGCTTCCTAGGGTTAGTCAGCTTGCTATCAATAAGATGCTGGCGTAGCTCTGTAAAACAGTTATTTGACAAGTGCTCCCATGCAAGCAAATCATAGAGCGCCTCAAAATTATCCACTTTGCTACCCTTCACCCAACCATCCAATGCTCTGCAAAAGAAAGACACATATTCCACCCAAGTGGTAGACTCCAGTTTTCTGCAATTTCTAAACCTTTGTCTGTATAGCTCTGGGGTAAAACCAAATCTGGACATTAGGGCTCCCTTCATGTGGGTATAGGACATCTGCTCCTCTGTAGGCAAATCCAACAAAGTGTCCCTCCCATCACTAACAAAGCGGCCCCACAACCCCGCTCCCCAATCCTTCTCAGGGACCCGGTGGGCCAACATTGCAGCTTCATAAGCCCTAAACCACTGACCAATATCCTCATTCTTGTGGAAATCTTTAACTACATCTTTGGGAATGTAGGCTATTGCTTCTACATGCACTGGCGGTGTGCTGCCACCAGAGGGAGGAACCTCTAAACTTTTGGCCTTGAGTTCCAATTCCCTCAATCCTCTCTCATGCTCAAAATGCATTCTCTTTTCCTCTAAGGCTAACTTCTTCATCTCTAATTCCATCCCAAGCTCTATTTTCTTGCTCTCTATGTCTTTCTGACCATCCATTTTGAGCCTAGCTAGCTCCAACTTATGCATCCTCTCCTTTGCTCTGTCCTCCAGCTCTCCTGGCGACAATCCCTTGGAAGAAACACTGCTGCCCGTCCCTGAAGGTGCTTTCCCTCCAGTTAGGCCCACTGGCCCCTCAAGCTGCCCATTTAAATCCTCTGCCTCCATTGCTGGCTCCTCAGGATGCTCACTGGCATTCCTAGATTCTACCCAGGCCCTCAGCGCCTTCTGGTATTCCTCATTCCTGGTGAGGGCTTTCACAGAGTTTTTAAATTTCTTACACAAAGCTTTGAGATGAGGCACAGTGTAAGTATCAATTCTCTCTTCTTCCAAAACAATGTCTACAGATACTATGGATGCTGACTTGCTCATGGTAGCAAAAAGACTGGCAGTTCTCAGGAATAAAAAATAGAAGAGAAGTTCCAAGGAAAAATCCTCTCAAAAAGTATGTGGTTGCATTATGGTCTGCACTCACTAGTAGTGTACAACAATCACTGTATATGAATCACAAATGCAAGTCCAAATCCTCACCGCTGACCACCAATGTTAGATTTGGGGGTCTCTAGTTGGCAGAGGTAGGTACCTTTGACCAAATAGGGACCCTTGCGTCTAGTCAGGGTAAGGGGGTACACTCCTAAAATAACCCCTGCTCACCCCCTTGGTAGCTTGGCACGAGCAGGCAGGCTTATCTCAGAGGCAGTGTGTAAAGCATTTGTGAACACATACAGTAATACAGTGACAACACTACAGATGGACACCACGCAGGTTGTATTTATAAAAATAAGTATTTTTTATATAGACTTAACACAAGACCAAACGACAAAAATCCACAATACTGTACTCAAAAATAGACTTTAAAATGTTATCAAATAGCTCAGTTCTCTCAAGTTGTAGATGCGACACTTTACTCTCAATGTACCTTGAATGCGTAACGCAAAGAAAACAAAAGAGTCGCAGGGAAGGTGATGCGTCGGTTCCTTACACTCAGGGGAGTGGATGCGTCGGTTCCTTACTTCTGCGCAGGGGAGTTGATGTTCGCTTCCTTACTGTGTGGGGAGGTGATGCGTCGGTTTCTTACTGCTCTCCGGTGCGATGCGACAAGATGGCACCTCGATGCGATACTCTTCTCCGGTGCGATGCGACAAAATGGCGTCTTGGCTGCGATGCGACAACGTTGACGAGATGCGTGCACGCCCGACGGCCGTGCGGCGACTCGATGATCTTTGGAGCCGCGACAGGCCCTGCGACGCGCTTCTCCGGCGATGCAATGGCGACCTCTGCGGCGGCGGCACGCTTTTCCGGTGATGCGCCGCGCTTCGGCGATGCGATGATGACAGCGGCAGCGGCGGCTCGCTTCTTCGGCGATGCGACGACAGCTGCTGAGGCGGCGACACGCTTCTCGTCATTGCGTCGCGCTTCCAGCTCCCAGCGACACGCAGTCTCTCAGAAGGCCCAGCACAACAGCAGGCACTTCAATTCCCAGCAAGGGAATTCAGGGGGGAGCTGGTTGGTGAAGTCTTGTATCCCTGAGACTTCAGGCAGGAGGCAAGCTCTAGTTCAAGCCCTTGGAGATTCTTCTTCAAGTTGATAGAAAGCACACTCAGTCCTTTTCTCCTTTCTTTGGCAATGAAGCAACCACTGCAGGCCAACCCCCAAACACACAGCACAGGGGTAGTCTCCTCCTTCAGCTTCCTGGTTCTTCTCCTCAGCAAAGGTTCGTCTTGATTCCCAGAAGTGATCTAAAGTTCTTGGGTCTGGGTCCCAATATTTATACTACTTTTCTCTTTGTTCTCTGAAGGCAGAGAGGCCTTTGCCTAGTCCAAATCAGTTCTGGTCAGTCCTGGAGCACTTTGTTTACAGGACTCCTTCTCTTCCTTTGACAGTGTAGGCCAGGGACATCAGACACACCACAGGAGGTGGAGCCAGCATTGTGGAGGAAAGGCACAGCCCTATTCAGGTCCCAGGTGCAACTCCTCCCTCCCATCTGCGTGCAGATCTCTCTATTCAGCTCTGTGCTGGCTCACCCTGTCTCCTGGAATCCCCCAGCCCCTGTCACTCAAACTCCAGACAAGAAATACACAACCTAGCAGAGGCAGGCTTGGATAGTTAGGCAAGAAAATACCTACTTTCTAAAAGTGGTATTTTCAAACACAGAATGTTAAAACCAACTTCACTAAAAGATGTATTTTATCATTCTGAGTTCAGGCATACTAAACTCGAATTTCTACCTGGTTCCCTGAGTTAGTTAGGATTATAAGATGTAATAATCTAACTGCCCATTCTGGCCTATGGGGAACAGATAGCCTTGCAATAGTGAAAAACGAAAATGGCTGGAATTCACTATTAGGACATGCCACACACATCAGGGCATGTCCTACCTTTTACCTACAATGCACCCTGCCCTTGGGCCTACCATAGGGGTGACTAATATGTATAAACGGGAAGGTTTAGGGACTGGCAAGTGGGTGCACTTGCCCAGTCAACATGGCAGTACCAGACTGCACACAGGCCCTGCAATGGCAGGCCTGAGACACACTTTACAAGCTGCTCCGGTGGGTGGCACAACCAGTGCTGCAAGCCCACCAGCAGTATTGGATTTACAAGCCCTGGGCACACGCAGTGCACTGTACTAAGGTCTGACAAGTAAACCAATCAAGCCAATCATGGAGTCACTAATCCATACATCAATTTATCATAGGGAGCACTTGCACTGTGGCACTGAACAGCAGTGGCACAGTGCCCAAAAGCATCTAAAACCAGCAAAAACATAAGAGGCAACAGCAAAAGATGGAAGGGAGACCCCCGCCAATGGTGCCAGGTCTAACATCAACCATTTGCGCAGTTTGAATGCCAGTGAAAAGCTGCATCACAGAAGGTGTAACACAAAATACAGATTTATAGACCAGTTTAAGATAATGGATGCCAATAATGAAGCACATGGGCACGTGCCTGTTTGGCCTAAACTGGAATCCCAGGTAACTATTCGGTCATTTTTCCTATTGGGGTCTCTAGACCTGTCCCATCCATAGTTTGTAAGTCTTCGAGCGTTTGCTAACTATCTTGTCTTCAATTGCAGGTTTCCAGTCTGTAAGGTATTTGGATTTGAGTGGTCAGGTGCGAGTACCCACAAAGACAAGGTAATTCTGTTTACGTTCCTCGTTGGGTTGGGGGTTGCTGGGTAAATAGATTCATCAGAAGATTCAGATTGTTGCTCAGTTGGCTCTGTAGTTGCAGGCTGTGTTGGAGTAGTGAGACCAACAGCAGTGGCAGAGGAGGTGTGAGGTGCAGCATTATCCTGTGTCAAGAAGTAGCCATTAGCGCATTTATCAAAAGTTGCTGGTTAATAATTCACTATGAAAGCCAGACATTGTTGTTAGGTAAATGTCCTGCTTTTGCTGCATGTCTCTTAGGATATCATAGATATTTTGAAGATGTTTTGCAACATCCCTGCTGCCACTTTGTGTTGGCATTTGTTCATGCCTCTGACTCCTTATTGACGATATGTTGGATAATTATTGTGTAAGGCCAGGGGTTGGGTTGTTGATGGCTTGTTCCTGAGCCATGTTTCCAGATTCAGAGTTCAGCCTTCTGAGGATGGCCATCAGTGTACCACCCACACTCTCCACAGCCACATGCACCTCTCTGAGTAGGTCACGCTGTAGCCCAACAGCTGTTCTTTGGAACTGTATCTGCGTATCCTCAAAGTCTGGGGTTGGATGTGTAGTGGCAGACACTGTGTTGGAACTTTCTTGTGTTTCTGAGGAAGCAGCTACCGCATTGTTGTCACTCTCTGGAGGTGGAGAAGGTGACCGTATGGTGTGCAGTATGTCATCCGAGTGTCATGGTCTAATGAGGGCAGATTGTCGTCCATATCTTCAAAATCATGTGTGTCATCCACATGTTTGGATGTAGTAGGTGCATCTTCTGCAACAAGATGGAAATGTATTACTAGTGCTTGCATGTTTCATCTTTGTGATCTTTTGACAAAGGCATCACGTGTTTTTTCAAGGCTGTTGTGATGCAGACCAAGGATCAAGACTTATCCCCCCTTGCGTCATCATTTCACCACTTATTGTTGCAACAGTGGTGACGGCGGTGGTATTTATTATCACTGACCCATGGACATACGCTGCCTTGCTAATGTTTCTCTAATCTGCACCCCTTTTCTTTTGCAGGTTTGTGAGACCGTACTACGAATACAATTACACAGGCAGACGTGAGTACAGGTAGAACAAACAGGTAATTGTTTGGTAGAGTTAAACTAGTGCATCTTGTACATTGTAGTATAACATACTTACCCATGTTTTCTTCTGTTGCAGGTTTTGCAGACAGTACCCCACACATTTAAACTGGTGTACGTGAGTACAAGCAGAACAGGTAATTGTTTGGTAGAGTTAAACTGTGGTGCATCTTGTATATTGTAGTATAACAACATACCTTACCCATGTTTTCTTCTGTTGCAGGTTTTGCAGACAGTACCCCACACATTTAAACGGGCGTACGTGATTACAAGCAGAACAGGTAATTGTTTGATAGAGTTAAACTGTGGTGCATCTTGTACATTGTAGTATAACATACTTACCCATGTTTTCTTCTGTTACAGGTTTTGCAGACAGTACCCCCACACATTTAAACGGGTGTACGCGAGTACAAGAAGAACAGGTAATTGTTTGGTAGAGTTAAACTGTGGTGCATCTTGTACATTGTAGTATAACATACTTACTCATGTTTTCTTCTGTTGCAGGTTTTACAGACAGTACCCCACACATTTAAACTGGTGTACGTGAGTACAAGCAGAACAGGTAATTGTTTGGTAGAGTTAAACTGTGGAGCATCTTGTATATTGTAGTATAACAACATACCTTACCCATGTTTTCTTCTGTTGCAGGTTTTGCAGACAGAACCCCCACACATTTAAACGAGTGTTCGTGAGTACAAGCAGAACAGGTAATTGTTTTAGTTGAGTTCCCTTATGGTGCACATGGTATATTGCTGTATCACACTGTGCCATAACAATCTTTACTTCTATTAAAGGCTCTACGGACAGTGCTACATATAAGTTTGGAAGGGCAAGGCAGAGAACAGAAAAATCCAGGTAATTACACTCTACGTTTTGCTGGCGATGCCTCAGTACTATATGACAGATTGCATTCATGAGCATAGGTGCCAACGTAAGCCATGTTCCTTTATTTTGCAGACTTTGTGGCACAGCAGGTTCAAACCGACGGGCACGGAAATGTTCAAGCGCAAAGCTGTAACTTTGGGAGAGTGCAGTGCTTTCCCACAAAGGAAGAAATGTTGCCTTGTATTCAAGGAAGAGTGGATGAAGGAAATTGTGGAGGCTGAGACACAGAAATCACGAAGCAATGTTCTTGTGCAACTCGGGGAACTATATCAATACAGTCCAGACGTGGGCTTGATTTGCAAAGCATGTGCCGAAGCCAAGATTGTTGGGGACTTTTCTACAGGGAAGAAATGGAGTGATGGCTGGAAACTGGATTACATGAAACGCCATCTAATTAGCAAAGTTTACGAGTCTGCCATGTTGATATTGAGAAACAGAAGTGCTGCTGCCAGGTTTGGTTATGGAGTGCGGACAATGCTGACAGAAACTGCCACTGACAAAGCAAATAGAATGGAAGTAGTTGAACGACAAAGATCTATGCCTGAGGAGATAAAGATTCTCATCAACAACGTGTTGCTGGCAGTCAAGATGAATACTTCAATGTTATCTGTACAAGACATCCATGACCACCTAGCTTTGTATGTGAAGATACCAGACAGCTGGAGGAGCAAGAACTATGCCTTTGAGTTCCTTGAGGCCATCAATAGCGTGATACACTGTGAAGCTATGGCAGAACTTCGTCACGCTTTGTATCACACATTGATAATTGATGAGAGTTACAGATATTTCTGTTACAAAAATGCTCATCCTGTACTTCAAGTTCCCACCTGTAACCTCAACTGAGCGAGCACAAAACACTGTTTGGGGGCATAGTGAAGCTGACTAGTTGTAATGCTGAGGCTATCACTACTGCTGTGAAAGAATTCTATACTGCCAATGAACTGGACCTCATGAAAATGGTCATGTTCACATCCGATGGTGCTTCTGTGATGCTGGGTAAGAATAATGGTGTTGCTACTTGCCTTAAACAATCCATTCCTCATCTAGTTGAGCAGCATTGTGTCGCCCATCGAGAAGATTTGGGAGTTGATGATGCCTGGAAGAGGGTTCCAATGATTAAAGAGATGGAGACATTATTGAGGACTGTCTACACTGTGTTCTCCAGATCTCCTGCAAGGAAGTCCAAGCTGGATGAAATTGTAACAGTCACTGAATGTGAAGTGGTCTCTTTTCGACCACTGAATGAAGTCCGGTGGCTTTCAAGACATTTTGCTGTTGGTGCACTAATTCATAATTATGAGGCTGTTCTTAAGTACTTTGAGCATGAGAAAGTTGAGGAGAATGATCCAGTTGCTAAATATTGTTACAAAAAGCTATCAGACTCCAACTACCATATTTCCCTTGCAGTACTTAATGACATTCTGGGTGAATTTGCAACTTTGTGCAAACTATTCCCAAAAAGTTCTTTGACTACTGTTGAAGCTGTACAGTATGCAAGAGCAAAGATTGGGCAAATTAAGGAACAGTATTTGAGGGACACTGTCTTTTGGAGCAGCCATGTAAGAGATCTGATGGTGTTGTACAAGGAAAGGCAAGAGTTTGACAGTGGGCCTATTTTGTCTTTTGTTTCCCTTCTTTGTGAGCACATGCAAAAAAGGTTCCCTGAAGATGAACTGAAAGAATGGGCAAGTTTTGAATTCCAGGCAATAGCAACACAATCACATTTTGATTTTGGGACTGAGAATATACAAAGACTTGTTGAAAAGTATAAAAATGTCTTGGTCCTGGGTGATTGTGAAACACCAGAAGATGTTGTTCGACAATACAGAGACTATAAATATGTGGTGGCAGAACATGTAAAGGGTGGGTTATTTACCACCTTTCAAGACATGGTGAATTTCACTGTACGCAATGCTGCTCAGTATAGTGTGGTGTCTCAGCTTGTTGATGTCTGCGCAACATTTCAAGCATCTAGTGCAGATTGTGAACGAGGATTCGGCCTCATGAACACTATCAAGAGTAAATCGAGAAATAGACTAGAGCAGAAGCATTTGGATATGCTGATGAGGACAAAGGCCTACCTCCTGAATGGGAAAGTTGATCTTGACAGAGTTTATCAGCACTGGAAAAATGGCAAGGATCGACGTGAGAAGCAACCATGTCACCCATCTAGCGATGGCACTTGACTTGTGTGAATGGCCCTCTCCCACAGTCCATGTTTGCCTGGATGTCGCACATTTCACAAACTATCTCTGACGGGATAGCCCAACATTACTCAGTAGCTTGCACATCAAATTGTTAATATGTTATGTAATTTTGTAACTTATTGTGTATATGTAATCTTGTATAGGCTCTCAACATTTCCCTACCCAATGAACAGTGCTCCAGTTAAGAATATTTAGTAAAATCTGATGATGGTACCACCGTTGGAGTCTTGTGCTTTTCTAAACCTGAAGTGTACTTGCCTGTGTAACCAATTCATGTCATGGCTTGTGTATCCAAATTGCAAATCTGCCTTAAGCCCCTTAACTTGGGTTGTATGTGTGGAAATGCACCGTCTTTTCAGTTTTTTTAAGCAAAAGTTTGGAGTGATATTTGGCGCTGTGCACAAGCGCGGTCTGGTTCCTGGCGCACATAGCCATGGCTGCAGCGCACAGAGACCCTACGCTGCCGCACACAGAGGAAAATAATTAGAGGGAACATTGTTAGAGTGGTAGCAAATGAGGCATGGGATTGAGAGATGTATGCTAGGTTGAAAATAAAAATTGAGCTTAAAATTTTAGTGAGCTGTGGATTCTCACAACATTTTAGGCACCATGGTACTGATTATTAATGCTTTATAAAAATCAGTTTTTTATTGCATTAGTTTGAAAATATTCAAGTTCTAATAATTGGACTAACAGTGGACTTTTCCATCTGCAGAATATACTGAATGACCAGCAGTGGCACTGTTGCAGAAGAGAATTTTGTTAAAACGAAGAATGATGCGCAGGCAAGTCTTGTAGAGAAAGGTAGTTAATTTATTCTTAAGGTTACTTCATAGGTTACAAGTTAAAGGAAGATGTTCTGATCCATAAAAGTGCCCCACCAGGAGCAGCCTCCTCGCTGCTCAGCCCTTCCACACCAACTGATTCTCTTTACAATACAAACCCACTGAACATTCTAAATGACCTCACCATAGGCTGAGCAGCAAGGCAGAGAACCTCAATAGGGAGAGTGCATTGGGTAATTAGTACATTACAACACATCTCCCCCTTATAATCGAAAACAATCAATGTATGAAGATGAAAAACACACGTCAGCAAAGGAGGATGCATTAATGACAAAGCATAAAACATCACCCTCCCTCAAAATGATCATGTACAATAAAAATGCATGGAGATAGTAAAACACACATTTGACAGAAAAGGAAAATGCATAACCACAAAACATTATAACACCATCCTTCCCCCTGATAATGATCATAGACAACAAAGAATGCAAGACAAGGAGATACATTCTTAAAAACAGTGGATGCTAGCCACCACAACTCACACTACAAACTGCGGGTACTATACCCCACACTGAGTACCCATTGCGCCACAAACTAAGGCACAAGACTGCGGCAGAACAGGGATCTACAACCCTCAACTGCACATACTAGTGGCAGGATAGGTCTACCTCAAAGAAGAGGAATAAGACTCTACCCATACCAAAACAGGGTAATTGTAACCCAAAACACTCTTGAAACTAAATATGGGTATCTTTAAACCCAAAGTAATCCAGGGTATCCTTAAACCCATGGCACTCTCGCAACATACTATGGGTATCCTTAAACCCATGACAATCCAGGGTATCCTTGAACCCGAGACATACTGGCCAAAACATGGAATTCAGAAAACGTAGCACAAATGCGCACAGTCCGGACACTCCCGCAACATACTATGGATATCCTTAAACCCAAAACACTCTGAGACACAACGGGGAACACACCTCCCTATGAACCCAAAACTGGGGCCCTACACACCTCCTCAACCCTACACACCTCATCTAGATATACAGCAACCATAGAATCAAAATTGAGCATAGCACACATCCAACACCATTTAGAAATATGCATAGTATTGAGCATGCGAAATCAACAATGTCATTTTACCACCAGTGAGCGAGATCTCACTTGAGATGACAGATGGCACATAGCACCAGAATGAGTCCACCACTGACCTCAGTGCGCTATCATCTTTAACAGGAGCAGTCATATTCGATGGTCAGTTTATCCTTTAAACCAACAGTCTGCCACTCTTGACCCAAAGACCTCGCGTAGTCCAGTTCAATCAACAAAGATAGTTTCCTCCACGTGTAGTCTGGATTGCGTTTCCCCTGAACCATATTGGTGAAAAACATCTATGTCCTGCCTTGTCACACGCAGATCCACCATCTTCCATGACGCGGTGCAAGGGGTTGCAAAAGCAACGTCCAGCGTTCCTGCATGTCAAATCACGTTAAGTAGCAGCGCTGCCAATGACATCAGCACTGTGGGTTACCTAAGCTTTGTTCATTCTTTATTGCGTCAAGGAAAGAAAACAGCGTGGTTGCAGCAGCAAAAGGATTCATCAAGGAGTAAGGATGATGCGGCCGCCCACCACAAGATGGCGGCACGCAGCGCACGTTATGCCGGAAGGATCACGGCACGTCAGTGCATGTGGCGTTCACAAGCAGGCAAGGAATCCATTACGAGTGAATTCCCACGAAGGCATCACAGCAGGGCTCGAGGCACAGCAGGTAGGATTCGCGTGAAGAGAATCACGTGCGGGCATATTTTTTAAAATCATAGGAACATCAGTTAAACTGCCAATCCCCTAAACTTGCGCAAATTTGTGCTAAAAAAAACCGATGCCCCACAGCTCTTCTAGTCAGTTACAGCATACTTAGCGGTGCAGTCCAATTGACATGGGTCAGCCAGTGGGAATAAAATTGTGCACAAGATCAAACAGCTCACATATGAAATTTCGTGGTGAGTTCTCAACCACTGTAACTCCAAAGTAAAGCTTGACACAATCCAACACAGGTGGCACACAATACCACAACACTCCTCTTGTGTGCTAAAGATCCTCCCAGGACACAGCAAGCAAATCCACACAACTTGGCTGGGAAACACACGCAGCCAGTACACTGCTCATCTAAGGTTGTAGATAGGATTTAAAATCAATGATGTCGCTACTGCAAAATCGTTACAGCTTCCTTTTACGGGGGGCATTCTCCAAATACAGCAAAACAGGAAAGATACCCTGAGTATGTTTTGGGTTTATAGATACCCTGTCTTGGTATGGGTTGAGTCATATTCTTTAGTTTTGAAGTTAGACTTGTCCTGCCATTAGTATTGTGCCTTGAGTGTGAGGCGAGGTGGTGTTTGGTATCCACTGTTTTAGGGTTGTGACGTTACCCTGTGTGTAAGTGCAGTAGAGGGTTGAGAGTCCCTGGTCCTGCCGTAGTGTTGTGCCTTGAGTGAGGCGAGGTGGTGTTTGGTATCCACTGTTTTAGGGTTGTGATGTTACCCTGTGTGTAAGTGCAGTAGAGGGTTGAGAGTCCCTGGTCCTGTCGCTGTGTGTGAGGTGTGATGGGTACTCTGTGTTATGTGGTGGTGTAGTACCCGTAGTGTGTAGAGTGAGTTATTCCTTGTGCTAAGTTGTGTACGGGGAATGAATTAATGTGGGTGAGCATCCACTGTTTTTAAAGAAGAGGAATAAGACTCTACCCATACCAAAACAGGGTAATTATAACCCCAAAACACTCTAGAAACTAATATGGGTATCTTTAAACCCAAAGTAAATCCAGGGTTCCTTTTAAACCCAAAGCAAATCCAGGGTATATTTAAACCCAAAGTAAATCCAGGGTAACTTTTAAACCCCAAGCAAATCCAGGGTAACCTTAAACCCATGACACTCTCGCAACATACTATGGGTATCCTTAAACCCATGACAATCCAGGGTATCCTTGAACCCGAGACATACTGGCCACAACATGGAATTCAGAAAATCTAGCACAGTTGCGCACACTCATGACACTCTCGCAACATACTATTGGTTTCCTTAAGCCACGACAATCCAGGGTATCCTTGAACCCAAGACATACTCAGAAATATTGCAGAAATCCTGGCAACAGGAACACACCTCCCCAAGCACCCAAAACTGGATCAACCACCACCCCCAACAGTGAGATAAAGACACTCTCACAATAATACAAAGGGAAAACCAGAGTGACTTCCCAAGAGAAAGACAACTCACAAGCACATACTCAGGAAACAACCCACCAAAACCAGCCTCATTCCAAAAGAAAACATTTAGCAAGATGAGATACAAGGCACCATAAAGCGTAACATAAAGGAATACTGAAAAACGAAGCACCCCATACAAGACTTTTACTTTTAAAACCCAACCCTTCTGTCTGGGATACACAGCGTGAACTTGGTGAACAGAAACATAGTCAAAGGAATCAAACACGTTCACCAGAAGAGTATCAGTAATTTTAGAGAAACGGTTATTCCTCCAAAAACCACAGGAGTGATTACATAGACCGAGAGAAACGAAAGACCGGTTTCAGTGGCATAACATCAAGTCATATTGCTGATTTTGAGAAAATCGTCGATCGACTACATTACTGCCTTGAAGATTTGTAGACCGATGACTGACGCTGCCCCAGATGACTCCATAAACATCGTGCACAAGCAACTTGCTCCACACAAATCCGGGTTGTTGAACGCTGGCTCCAAACGATAAGGAAACCCAGAGCGCAGTCAAAATGGTGGCACGCAAACTTACGTAGCGCCGGGTGGCTCCAGTCATGTTCTAGCATGAAACAGGATTCACCTTCTTTCCTTACAGTGAGGTTAAAAGAAACTGTCATGCAGCCATTTAAAACTTTGAATAGGGCACGCGCTCCTCACCTCTTTGCGCGGAACAGCTGGTGAATCTTGCATGACGTTTCCTTTGTCATCGTTCCTTGGCAATCTTCATTGCTGCTGTTGGACGCCTTGCAGCACGAGCGTGCCTGGAGCCTCTCGGCGCGCGTCTCTTGAACGTGCCGCCATCTTTGCCTAATAAAGTTATTCACTTGCTGGAAGTCTGTACCAGCGTCACAGTGTCAGGTTTGCTCTTCCCACATCGTTTTCGCCGTAATGTTTCACTGGTAAGCATCTTGGCTGTTTCTGCGTTGGGTGCGAGTTGCAAAGAATACTCGGCACATACATCGAAGTGTGGAAAAAAATGTCTCATTTGTATGCCTCAGCAACGCCATTTGTGTAAGTACAACGGTGTACCAACAGGACCTGAACTAGTCAAAGGGCATTCCATCCTCGTTGGACGTCGTCTCTGCTTAAAATGTACTATCTTGTTGGAAGTTTCTTGGGTTTTCCTCTATGAAGTCCTGTTTGTCTTTGGATTGTGTTTACAGACACACCATTGTCTTTGATAATTCTTGTTTGTGGTGTATGATTACAAAATCTAACGTAATTGTCTTATTTCACAGAGAAAAGAAACTTATGATTTGACAGTGACTTGTTGTTGCTGTATAGCTACAGGATTGTTTTGCAATTTATGTTATACTTTTTGACATTGCATTCCCTAAGCTGAAACGTGTGGGGTGGTTATGACGTGCGTTGTGTGCTACGTTTTCTGTGTTTCTCTGCGCTAGTGGGAATGTTTTGGGTGTAAGGATACCCTGAGTATGTTTTGGGTTTAAAGATACCCTGAGTATGTTTTGGGTTTAAAGATACCCTGAGTATATTTTAAGAGTGTTTTGGGTTTAAAGATACCCTGTCTTGGTATGGGTTGAGTCATATTCTTTAGTTTTGAAGTCAGACTTGTCCTGCCATTAGTATTGTGCCTTGAGTGTGAGGCGAGGTGGTGTTTGGTATCCACTGTTTTAGGGTTGTGACGTTACCCTGTGTGTAAGTGCAGTAGAGGGTTGAGAGTCCCTGGTCCTGCCGTAGTGTTGTGCCTTGAGTGTGAGGCGAGGTGGTGTTTGGTATCCACTGTTTTAGGGTTGTGACGTTACCCTGTGTGTAAGTGCAGTAGAGGGTTGTGAGTCCCTGGTCCTGTCGCTGTGTGTGAGGTGTGATGGGTACTCTGTGTTATGTGGTGGTGTAGTACCCGTAGTGTGTAGAGTGAGTTATTCCTTGTGCTAAGTTGTGTACGGGGAATGAATTAATGTGGGTGAGCATCCACTGTTTTTAAAGAAGTATACTTTTGCTTGTGTTTTACCTATTTTTCCTTCATTGGATGGGTATGTAATTTTCTGATGTATTTATTGGACATGTTGAATGTGTGTCTTATCATCTTGCATTCATTTGATTTTCTATAATCATTATAAGGGGAGATGTGTTATAATCTACTTGTTGGTTAATGCATCCTCCCTATTGTGGTTCTCTGCCTAGCTGCTCAGCCAATGGTGATGTCATTTAGAATGTTCAGAGTGTTTGTGTTGAAGGAGAATCAGTTGGCGTGGATGGGCTGAGCAGCTAGGAGGCTGCTCCTGGTGGGAGCATAATATGGATCATATCATCTTCCTGAAACCTGGAACCTATGTAGTAACTTGAAGAATAAACCTACAACCTTTTATATACAAGACATGCCTGCGCATCATTCGTCATTGTAACACAGTGTTACAATGAAGAATGATACTCAGGCAGGTCTTGTATATAAAAGGTTGTAAGTTTATTCTTCAAGTTACTTCATAGGTTCCAGGTTACAGGAAGATGATATGATCCATATTATGCCCCACCAGGAGCAGCCTCCAGCTGCTCAGCCCATCCACTCCAACTGATTCTCCCTTCAACACAAACACTCTGAACATTCTAAATGACATCACCATTGGCTGAGCAGCTAGGCAGAGAACCACAATAGGGAGGATGCATTAACCAACAAGTAGATTATAACACATCTCCCCCCTTATAATGATTATAGAAAATCAAATGTATGCAAGATGATAAGACACACATTCAACATGTCCAATAAATTCATCAGAAAATTACATACCCATCCAATGAAGGAAAAATAGGTAAAACACAAGCAAAAGTGTTACATTCTTTAAAAACAGTGGATGCTCACCCACATTGATTCATTCCCCATACACAACGTAGCACAAGGAATAACTCTCAACCAACTACGGGTACTACACCACCACATAACACAGAGTACCCATCACACCTCACACTCAGGGCACACACAGCGGCAGGACCAGGGACTCGCAACTCTCTACTTCACTTACACACAGGGTAACATCACAACCCTAAAACAGTGGATACCAAACACCACCTCGCCTCACACTCAAGGCACAACACTAAGGCAGGACAAGGGACTCTCAACCCTCTGCTGCACTTACACACAGGGTACCATCACAACCCTAAAACAGTGGATACCAAACACCACCTCACCTCACACTCAAGGCACAACACTAAGGCAGGACAAGGGACTCTCAACCCTCTACTGCACTTACACACAGGGTACCATCACAACCCTAAAACAGTGGATACCAAACACCACCTCGCCTCAAACTCAAGGCACAATACTAATGGCAGGGCAAGTCTAACTTCAAAACTAAAGAATATGACTCAAACCCAAACCATAACAGGGTATCTATAAACCCAAAACATACTCAGGGTATCTTTAACCCAAACAAAACATACTCAGGGTATCTTTAACCCAAAACATTCTCAGGGTATCTTTAAACCCAAAATATACTCAGGGTATCTTTAACCCAAAACATTCTCAGGGTATGTTTAAACCCAAAACATTCCCAGGGTAATACACACCACTTCTCCTCATTCCCAAGGCCAATCTACACACAGAAAGGGTAATTATACAACAACCCTAAAACTGTGAGATACACAACCTCACAACAACGACCACAGGATAACCAGAGTGACATCAAGAGTGAAAGTCTACTCACAAACACATACTCAGGTGGTAACCCTGAGAGACTAAGATGATATCCCCACAACAAGTTTTACAACATTTCCTCCAAGGTTCCCCTCAAAATCTTCCAAATGTTGACTCCGATGAAAGAAAGTCTCGTAGTTGCTGACTGGACACTCACCAGCATGTGAAAAAAAAAAAAAATTATCCAAGAGCCAAACGCGAAGGGTTGCTTACCGGCAAATACAGGCACAACAGGAAACCCAGGCGGATGACTTCCTCAGCTTTACGTGGAATAATTTACACCCACACACCACGCAATGAGGAAACACAAAGTAGAAGCTGGCCAATCCCTTTATCAAGCGGAGCAACAGACATTATCCGCTCCAGAAGTAGCGCGGAAACTCAGTCCAGGAAACTGCGTCTGCCTCGATTACCAAAAAAAACACAAGATGGAGGCACGCAGTTTAACGTACAGCCGGATGGCTCTTGGCACGTCTGAGCAGCTCAGTGTGGGGTTGCAGGACACTGCATGAGCTGAAAGGAGGGCTCGCGCAATACACCAAGACGGTGAAAAGTCCGTTGAAGGTAAGAGGCGGTTGCAAGATGTAAAATTCAAAAACATAAGGCACAGCAATCAAGGGAAAACACGTGAAGAAAAGAAAAATGCAAAATGATACACACGTGTTTTTAAAACGCTTCCACCTCGTCAAACCTGTCAAGTCACTGCTGTGCACAATCTTGTTCCTTCAAGCACAGCGCTGCTTCCAAATGTCTTGAGTCACACCACCTCTGACAGAATGCGGGTCACTCCTCCTCCCTCAGCGCCTCTTGACACGTACTCAGGGGACAAATCATCCTTCTGGCCTTGAAGAAAACGGGCTCTGGTGACTCCTCTTACTTACTCCTCTTCCTGCTTGCTCCTTTGTGACACGGAAACCGGGGACTCCTTGTTCTTGTTGAGAGACACACAGTGGGCTCTTCTTACAAATGTTGCTTCAAAACACAGACATTGGGACTCCTCTTACATGAAAAACAGCATGAGTTGCCACAGCTCCATTGATGAAAGAGCAGGAAGACAGAGCAGAAACTGGCACACCCCGGTTGGGGCCGACCGGTCATGTGGTCACTGGTGGGGCACAGGGCTGCCAGGTAGCTTCTTACAATTCCGCTTCTTCAGTTTCTATTGACTTTAGGTTTCATAGGTACCAGTCCATTCAGGTAGTACACGCAGGTTCTTTCAGTATCGTCGCCAGTGTTACAATGACGAATGATGCGCAGGCATGTCTTGTATATAAAAGGTTGTAGGTTTATTCTTCAAGTTACTACATAGGTTCCAGGTTTCAGGAAGATGATATGATCCATATTATGCCCCACCAGGAGCAGCCTCCTAGCTGCTCAGCCCATCCACGCCAACTGATTCTCCCTTCAACACAAACACTCTGAACATTCTAAATGACATCACCAGAAATGCCCTTATAAAAGTTTTAATAGAAGGGTCCTAGGACATGAGTAAAAACATGGTGTGAGTGTGGTGGGATCTTGTTACTTACAGATCCTGCGCGATGAGTATATTAACTCCGCGTGTGTATGGATTCATGGATCCTGTCACACAGTGGAACTTCCTGTTATGGGGACCATTTGTCTCAGGATAGAAACCGCTGCAACCTACGGTGTGGACCGAATCCATACACACGCGGAGTTAATATACTCAGCACGCAGGATCTGTAATAAACAAGATCCCACCACACTCACAGCGCACTTTAGGGTGTGCGCTGATATATGGATATATACACCACAGTGGCCACCAATTCTTTTTGGCCACACTCACTCCATTGGTCCTGAAGAAAGCCTCATGAATATCGTAGAAGGCTGAAACTAGTAGACCTACACATTTTTTAGGGATATTGAGGCACATTTTTACCTCATGTATATCCCGACCATGTTTTTACTCATGTCCTAGGACCCTTCTATTAAAACTTTTATAAGGGCATTTCCTAGAGACATTTTTAGCATTTAATCACAATTCACATAGCACTTCTCTTTCTCACAAAATAACCTGCTCCGCTGTAAATCAGGCGTTGAAGCACAGCTGGATTGCACTCTGCAATCCAGCTGGACCCGATGATGAAGCATGCCACCTACTAGGTAGGTGGGTGAGGGGTTTCCTAAGACAACCACTGTTTGTCTGCATTCCTCTATCAAGGTGAAGGTCGACAATTATGACCTCAACCTGTTAAGGACTTGTCCAAGTTGTTTTTGTATATGGACTTATGCACATGTACTGTTTCCTAAACATGTGCCTTAATCTGAGCCTGGTATTAACAGGGGTATACTACCAGATTTAGTTAGAAAAAGGAAAAAATGAAATTCTCATAGGGAAAGGAAAGGAGGAAAGGGAAGATGCGTTGTGAGTGCCTAAGTATGAGGGGGGGGTGCGAGGTCTCGTCAGGGCAGGAGAGGGAGAGTCTCTTCCGCTAAGACAGTGACCCTGGGGATTCCAGCTGTCGACCCCTAAAGTAGGGTTCAATAGAATCTTCAAATAGCTGTAGAGCTCGCAGCCGAGGGGAACCAATCTGGAGTATTCGATCATGGATAAGTAGTGTATTATAGCCTGCCAATTACGGGTGAACTTAGCGTCTGTGTCATTGATACGGGCAGTAAGTAGTTCAAGGGCTAAAATGTGCCATAGGCGGAGAAACCATGTAGCTACAGGGGGAGATTGGGCCTTCTTCCAGAATAAGGCTATAGCCTGCCGGGCAGCTCCCAACATTTGTAAAATCAGACGCCAATCTGTATGTGTCATAGCAGCCAATGTCGGGGGTCTAATGCCTAGTAGCGTAACTGTCGGGGAGGAGGGAATGGGGAACCCCACCACGTTCTTAATGTGGTTAAGGATCTCCTTCCAGAAGATCGTGAGATCCGGGCAAGACCACCAGATGTGTATGAAATCACCTTTAGCGCCCTGACATCTCCAGCATGTCGGGGGGGAAAGTTTGGTAGCATTTGTTGTAGGCGGGCTGGGGTATAGTACCATCGCGTCATGAGTTTATATGCCGGCTCGAGTTGCAGAATGCTATGATATACTTTCGGAATATCCTGCCACAATCGATCCCAGTCCTCCTGGAGTATCTCCCCACCCAAGTCCAAGTTCCATTGCGTTTGGTATGTGTGGGGCAAGGGTTGTTGTGCGTGTTGTAAAACAGTATAAGTGTGAGATATCAGACCCTTCGACCCCCCCCCCCCATAACTGCGAACTAAGGATTCGAAGGCAGTAAGTTTTCTATTTGCACCATGGGTATATTCCTGGGATAGCAGCCAGTGTCGAATTTGATAATATTGCATCCGAGCCCCCTCAGTAAGATGAAAAGCTGGTTTGCATTGATCGAAAGTAAGGAGTTTACCGCCCTGGAATAGATCTTGATAACTCAACATTCGCCTTCCGACCACTCACTAAATGCTCGAGGTTGCAGCGCAGGAGGGAACATGGGATTACGGATTATAGGTGTATTCGGAGAAGGGAACGTAGCCAAACCACGAGAGACCGCCAGTTTATCCCATATCTCTAGGACCGTTTTAGTGGGGATAGCTATGTATGCACTATGGGGGCGTGCCCCCCGAGGGAGCCAAGCCAGGTCCAACAATGGTCTGCATGAAACCGCTCTATCCATGTGGAACCAATGCTTCTTGCTCTCTCGAACAACCCACTCCGATATGTATCGGAAGTGACAGGCCCAGTAATACTCCAAAAGATTAGGGCATGCCAGTACTCGGTCCCGCGGTAGCATCAGGATCCTGTTAGAGAAGCGTGGACAGGACTTTCCCCATATAAAATCAGTAAAGTCTCATTGTAGTGACAGGATGTCAGTTTGCTGTATAGGGGTGGGGAGGGATTGGAATAGATATAGTATCTTTGGGAGAAGCGTCATTTTTATTGTGTTGATACGTCCCAACCATGCAAGAGTAAGACCTCTCTATCTGCGCAATTCCTCCCTAATGGCACCTCTATACCTAGGCCAGTTGGCTGAAGTCCAGGTTGAAAGCGAAGGAGTCAAGTCTAAACCTAAGTATCTTATCGACTTATCAGACCAATTCAGCGGAATAAGATTCTGTAATTCCAGGACATCTGCAGCCGGGAGTGTGAGATTAAGGGCATGTGATTTAGTAAGATTGATACGGAAACCCGATGCTCCCTCAAAGGACCCCAGGAGCGTAGCTAACGCTGGAAGAGAAGTAGACGGGGAAAAGAGAGAGAGAAGAAAGTCGTCTGCGAAGAGAGAAATTTTATGATCGAACCCCCTCATAGGAATGCCCTGAATTGCAGGATTGTGTCGAATGGTGATAGCCAGAGGCTCCACTACTAGGGCGAATAACAACGGGGATAGTGGGCATCCCTGTCGAGTGCTGCAATAGATCGGGATGGGGGCAGAAAGCCGTCCGTTGAGGCAAATGCGAGTGGTGGGTTGTGTATAAGAGGTCATCAACCTGGAAATCATCACGGGGCCCAAGCCTACTTTCCGAAGAACCTCCCATAGAAAGCCCCAATCCACCCGATCAAAGGCTTTCTCGGCATCAAGGGACACCAAGCAGGCAGGTATGTTCCTAAACTGTGCTTTTTCCACGAGGTGAGCAATCCTGCGGATGTTATCTGCCCCTTGACGATGGTGGATAATCCCCACGTGGTCCGGATCAGTAAGGCCCAGAAGGTGAAGTTCTAGTCGATTCGCCAGGATCTTGGTGAAGATCTTGGCATCGGTGTTTAAAAGGGCGATGGGGCAATACGAAGTAGGCAAAGAGTGATCTTTACCTGGCTTTGGAACGAGAACTATCTCCGCCTCGGACATGGTTGGGGTAAGGCCTGAAACGTCAGAGAAACTATTGAAAAGCTGTAATAAATGGACGCGAAGCTGTGGGTAAAAAATCCGATAGAACGTTACCAGTAGACCATCGGGGCCCGGTGTTTTCCCTATTGGGAGCTTTTTCAGGGCCTTAGCTAATTCTTCCTGTGAGATGGGTTCCTCCATCCGTTCCCTATGATAAGAATCAATCGTGTCCCATGAACAGGAGTCGAGGAATCCCGTAACTGCCTCATGAGAGCAAGGTGTATCTGCATAAAGTTCCTTATAGAAATTCGACATTCAAGCATTTATCTGGCTCCGAAATAGCCCATGTACCATCTGGGCGTTTGAGTTTGGCAATATGTGCTCTCGATGTCTTAGCTCGGAGACGTCGGGCTAGGCACGCCCCTACTTTGTCTCCCCCGTGTAAAATTTCTGTTTAAGGGCAAGCAGGTGTCTCTCCGCCTTATTAGTGCGATGCAGTTGTAACTGACCCCGTAAATCCGCAAGTAGTCGTTTATTATGGAGAGACGGTTGTAGGTGGTCTTTTCTTTCTAGAGTCTTAATGTCCACGGAAAGGGATGTCTCTAATAATCTGGATTCTCGAAGTCTGGCTATCGATATAGATGAAATAACTCCCCGTATGGTAGCCTTAAAGGCGTCCCACCTAACAGCTTCAGGAGTTTCAATAAGGTCATTTGCTACGAAAAAGGCTTCTATCTCTTTCCGGATATCTGCCACATCAACAAGATCCCGGAGGGCCTGAGGCGTTAGTCTCCATCTAGGGTGAGTCTCTGTGTGGTGCTTGGGGGATTGTAGAGATAACGAAACATGTGCATGATCTGATAGAGAGATGTCAGATATCTCAGCATCAGTTAAAGCGTGTAATAAAGGAAGGGAAAGAAAGAAGTAATCGATGCGAGAGTATGAGCGATGTGCATGAGAGAAGGAGTAGTCCTTACAGTCAGGGTGTAAATATCTCCATGCATCTACTAATCCGAAGTCTGTAATGACGTTTTTCAGAGTGGCGGACATGGCCCCAGCGCTTTGATACGCTTGTGCTGTGCGATCCTATTCCGGGTTCCAGACCAGGTTAAAATCCCCCCCAAGAATGATCGGTGTTGTAAGTGAGTGCAAGAGTTCGTTAAGGCGTAAGCGTAAAAAGGCATCCTGATTTTGGTTGGGAGCGTATATGTTCACAAGAGTCGGAGGCGCCCTACCCCAGGAAATTTGGATTTTTAAAAACCTCCCGTCTTTGTCTATCGTAGCTTTAGAGGGCGTCACAGCCCGACCAGCTTTAAGGAAAATGGCCACTCCTCCAGTTTTAGAAGAAGAGCAAGCCCAAAATTGAGTAGGATATTTGGGGTGGGACATTAGGCGAGTGTCTGAAGAAAGCAAATGAGTCTCCTGGAGGAAAATAATGTCAGGGTCATGACGAATAAGGTAGCACCACACTTGGTGTCTTTTATTGGGAGAATTAAGACCCTTAACATTTAGTGAGAGAAATTTAATGGTGTTGCTCATATTAAGTCTAAAAGACTACATCCCCGCATTTAGCATTGAACCAGCACGGTGGGCATATCTCCTCCCCTCCGAGGGCTTCAGGGCAGAAAAAAACAGTTGGAAGCTCATCTAATACTATTGAGCAGGCAAGGACGTTTATAGTATTCCCCCCAGATCTGAGGTTGCATCCTCCCCAAACCACTCCCCCCAGCAGCAGCGCATCTAGGAAAGGGGGAGAAAGGGACAGAAAAGAAAAAACAACAACAAACATAACAATAGGCGGCCAACAGGGCCGAACGGTGTCGGGGTCTACTAAGAACGGCCCTACGTCCATAAGACAGGCCATTCGGGAGGAGTCACTCCATCGGGACCCTGATATAAGGGGGGCGGCAGGCGCAGAAAAGTTCGTGGGTCTCCGCTTCCAGCGGCCTGTGGCAATAATAGGTAAGCAAAGTGGTGATCCCTTCTCGAGTCGGCGCCAGGTTAACCAAGGTTAGGTCCAACAACAGCCATGATCAAAGGGACAGTCCCTTAATGCTCGAGTTCTTAAAACTGGGCTTACGTTCCCGCAAAGGATCTGACCCTGTCCGGACAAAGGAGCGGTCTGAGCAGTTGTGCAGATGGGTTGAGTCAGTTTGGCTAAATGTCTTCTCACAAAGTTATATAAGGAAAGGCTAAGCTTTGATGTGCATTATGGCCTAGTTAATCTTTCTTGTTGGGTGATCGAGCCTGTGGAGAGGAGACATTAAAGGATCGAATGTGGCTGATAATCTCCTGTTTGGCCTGCGATGAGTCCCGCTCCCGGAGACGTTGCTTGGAGTTAGGCGGCATGACAGTAGACCATTCTGAATGCAAAGGACATCCCGGACGCCCCCGGGGTGAGGGCCGGTCCTCGTCCTCTGATTCCAACGAGAGCCGCAAGAGCTGTTTTGCTTCTTTCAGGGAGCGAAGAGTACGTCACTTACCCTCCCAGGTAAACATCAGAGCGAAGGGATGACCCCACTGGTATTTGATATTAAGGTCTCGGAGCTTGTCCGTGACAGGCTTGAATTCCTTTCTCCTTCACAGCATGGCCGGCGCTAGGTCTTGAAAGATCTGGATTGAAAGGCCATTGTATGAAAAATCCTTGACCCCCTGTATCTTTTTCAGAATGGCTTCTTTTTCGGCAAAGAAGTGAACCCTTTTGAGTATGTCCGGGATGAAGTCAGGTCTATTGCGGGGTCCCTGGACCCGGTGGGCTCTATCAAGCATCGGGGGAGAAGCTTCTTTGCCCTCGCTAATGGCCTGTAGGAGATCCGCCGTGAAGGCCATAATGTCCTTGCCTTCTGCTCCCAAAGAAACTCCTCTAATACGCAGGTTGTTTCGCCTACTGCGATTTTCGAGGTCCTCCTGCTTCAGCTGTTAGCTGATGTTTTGGTCTTCCAGCTCCCCCAGCTTTTTCCATAGGCACTCATGGTCCTCTGACCTAGTATCCATAGTGCGCTCGAGGTCGTCCACCCAGCCGCCAATCTCTGTGACCTCCCATCGAATGTCCTCTAAGCCAGCTTTAAAATCCTCCTTAAGGGAGCCAATTTCATCCTTAATCTCTTGAAGGAAGGATGCCATAAATGCCTGAGTGATCGGAGTTTCCGAGATGGCCTTTTCTGGTGCAGAAGCTAACGGAGCAGAGGCATCCTGTAAGTGTGGAGTAGTTTTGGACCACCGGGAGGTAACCGGGTTGACTCGGGACGCAGCGGAGTCAGAGTCTTAAATGGCTTTATTTTTAGGAGGCATGACTAAAAGTCGAAGTGTGTCAGAGACCTAGGTAGTTGAAGTACGGATTCCTTCAGCTTGCGTAGAGGTTCAAGTGGGCATCTCTCCTTATGCCTATTATCTATTCAGGAGCACTATCGCAAGTCCAGCACTCTCCGTTTTCCCTCAATGATAGCAGCTTACCCAGTGGGGCCGTGGATGTCGGACAGGTCAGTGAAAGAATCAACGTTTGCCTCTCCCTGCTCTCAATGTGTGCCCTGAGCAGGATCTACTTGGGGCCTGTTCCAAAGGCAGAACTCAATGATTGGAGTCAACCACAAGTGGCGGCGCTGGGTTGTCTCACCTCTGCCACCCCTCTATTCAAGCCCCAGGGCCCCAGGTAGCAGTGGGGGTCCCCCTCTGTCGTCAGAGTGTCCTTCGATCTGCCCCTATCCATACAAGGCTCTCAATTCCGGTCAGGATGCAAGAACAAGACCCATCAGCCAAGCCCCAGGGAGGGCAGCCAGTCCAGAGCCAAATCCAGACCTGCAAGGTATGGTTCCCGGGGTGGAAGAAACACCAGTATTGTCATTTATATCTCGGTGTGGAAAAGCCACCCCACACACAGTTCCGCCCCCGGGACTTTTCAGCCCCCCAGCGAGGCAATCGCAGGCCCAGGCGCCCTCCCACACTCACTGCGCCAGGGCTCCAGAGTTGCGCAGTCCACCTCACAGCCTTCGTGACACCGGCTCAAGATGCGATCATCCGTTCGGTGTCCCAAGTTAAAATCCAAGAGGTCTAGGGTCTCACCAGTAAGCCAGATCTGTCTGATTTATTCTGCCACCCTAGGAAACACGCTCACAGGCCCCACAACTGAGGTCCGCTGTGGGCTCTAATGACCGGCGACTTGAGAGGAAAGGGAGCCAATGGCACAGATGCGTAGGGCTCACCATAAGGAGTCAGTCCATTCACACCCCATCAGCTCGATACGGCCAGGAGCAGGCCCAAGCATCGACCAGCCCCCCTTCGTGCCAGTAGTCCAGGGCTGCTTCATCCACCCTGCCCAGTGGGTGGTAGAGATATAGCGGGCTGCAGTGCGGGAGGGATCAATCAAAGGAGCCAAAAAAAAAGTCCAGTTCCCCTCCCCGAGTGCAGGACTCGATGTGCGACCCTCGTCAGCGCTGCCGCCTCACTCGCCGCTGAAGCGCTGCACAGCGTCTGCCGTAGCGCACCGGACTCAAAATGGCATTGAGAGTCCGTGTCCCAGATAGAACTCGGAGCTTCAGGCCCCGGACTGCAGAGGGGGTCGCTTTGTTCCGCATAGCCTCCCCAGGTTGAGCATGCAGCACCACTCACTGCGTCTCCGCTCCAATGGCCAGTTATTCCTTCCTTCGTCGCCTCGGGGTCAGCCCAGGGTGTGGCGCCTCATCGCTCATGGGAGGACATAAGACACAGCTCACTCCCCGACATATCAGGCAAGCCGCAGCAGCTGAAAGCCGGATCAGGCTCTACTCTGACCCGTCCTCTCCGCAGCCGCGACCCCGGAGCCAGGGGTCGCCATCCAGCGCAGTTAACGCAGACAAGTCCCTCCTGCAAGATGGCAGCGGAGGGAACCGTCGGAGAGGGATCACGGAGATTAAGGCCCCCATACACAGTAGGGCAGTTTCTCCCAGGCCAAACGTCCCCGCGGCGTCACCACAGCCAGACAAAGTAACCTGTACCAGGTAGCAGACCCGGCGGCCGGGATCAGTAGCTGTAACGGGTCGTGGTGGAGCGGAGACTCAGCTTCACAAGTCTCGCTCCATTCGCGTCCTGGCCACGCCCCCTGTTCATAATTTTTATAATCCCAACTAACTGTAGCATAAGACCTTCCTCCCCCAACTTATCAGATGTCTTAATTGATATTAGTGTACCACAACCTAATAGAATTGCAGTGAGAAGGGGACGCTGTCACTTGGCTGACAATCAGATCTTTAGATCTACATCCTAATATAGGTGCCAGATTTGTGTAGAGGGTGGTAGCAAGTGAGGCATAGGATTGAGAGATGTATGCTAGGTTGAAAATAAAAATTGAGCTTAAAATTTTAGTGAGCTGTGGATTCTCACAACATTTTAGGCGGCATGGTACTGATTATTAACGCTTTATAAAAATCCGTTTTTTATTGCATTAGTTTGAAAATATTCAAGTTCTAATAATTGGACTAACAGTGGACTTTTCCATCTGCAGAATATACTGAATGACCAGCAGCGGCACTGTTGCAGTAGAGAATTTCTCTGCTTTGCTGAGACAAAAAACAAAATCATCAGCATTCTACATTCCTTCATCAATTTATATGGTAAGTCAAACTCACATTTAATCATTTTGCTATTCATTAAAAAGTTCAAAGCATCTGATCGTCCTCTGTACCTTGTAATGGGGTCTTCAGCATAAACATATGTCCAGACGGTAGCAATATGGATGACATTATGGTGCTCCTGATAGTTTATCAAAGACTTTGTCTCCAAGGCTGACAAAGCCCGCTTTAAATATTTGTTCTAGCTATAGGTCATCAGAGGACATTACTGCCTTTGAAGAAGGAGCTGTCTTCAGTTACAGTGATTGACTTACTTTCTCTAGGAGGGAAGCTCATTTAACCTGTTTCCCTGCTCTCTGTATGTGGGAGTCTGATAGTCGAGATAGATTGTTGTATAGGATACTCTGTGTTCTTGTAACTCCATTCCACTGTCATAAAGATGCCAATGCTGGGGCGTGTCCAAGATGGCGACGTGAGCGGATGCTCCTTCAGCCCGCTCCGCACCATACCGCCAATTATCCTGCATTAAGCCGGCACGAAATCGCCAGCAACTTACGGGATCGACGGCAATCGATTCCCGGATGACCCGCGATCACACTGCGCCCCTCTGACCTCACCATTGACAAGGGGTGGCACGGCATAGCTGCAGCGACCTGGGCCCAGGAAATCGCGGCCCTTCCCCCCCCGAACCTCTCTGGAGATGCGGCCGACATGTGCGCGCCTGAGCCGGCGCGGGCCGAGTCCACCGACAATGACCAGAGACCGCAGGTACACGGCTGCATCAGGAGCTCGACGTCGCGAGGCGCGGTTCAACCTGGCATCCCACTGCCAACCTGGCACCCGGGAGGATCCCCCGCTAAGCATCAGAGAAAAGACTGTCACCCATACCAGGTAGGCCGATCTGTGCCCCAGCGCTGCCGAGGCTCCACATATCTTGGCCCTCCATCCAGCAGCTGCGGTCGGGACTGGGCCCCCGCGCTGAGGTTTCCCTCCACAGCCCAACGATACCAACTGGCTAGACGAGGCTTGAGTATCTCCCTGCAGCTCCACGCAGTCTGCTGGCTCCACGAGGCCCGACCAGACCCAAGCGACCACTGGGCCCAACTCGGATTGGCGGCGGGTGCAGAGCTGCGGCCCATGGCCTGCAACAACCTCATGTAAGTTGATCCAGCCGGGCGTCCCACCGCTACTCCGACACCGGGGAAGGATCCCCGTTAAACGTCGGAGAAGACTGTCACCCATACTAGGTGGGCCGATCTGCGCCCCAACGCTGCCGCAGCTCCACACACCTTGGCCCGGTGGCTGCCTTTGGGACTGGGCCCCCGCGCGGAGGTACCCCTCCACTCCCCCACGATACCTACTGGCTCTACGAGGCCTGAGAGACTTCCTGCAGCTCCGCGCAATCTGCCGGCTCCACGAGGCCTGACTATGCCCAAGTGACCACTGGGCCCAACTTGGATCGGCAACTGGCGCAGCGCTGCGGCCCTCGACCTGCAACGACATCACAAAGGTTTCTGGCATTACTGGGCCTGGGAGGCCTAACCACGCATGGAAGAGTACTAGGCCCGATGCGGATCCTCACCTGATGCAGCATGGCGATCCATCACGAAGCGGGCAATTATTAGGACCGCAACTGATAGCGCATCCAGCGAACAGCGCTGGCAGGCACTAGCACCTCTACTCTGCCCCGTTAAGACACAGCCTGTGCCTATTAATCAGCTGCCAACACTGGGTTTACAGTCTCCTCTACCCCGCTTGGCCACAAGTAACACTTTGCGCCATCGTATAACACCCTGGCCTAGGCGCCGTGCGTGGATTGGGCAAAATAAACGACAACGCCATCCTGTCTAACAGTGTGCCCAACAGTGGTGCACGGACACCTGGTCCGGAACGATTACTCCTCCCTTCTCCCTGGAACCTGCGGAGCACCACTATCACCACGATGGGCAAGCCTAGAACAGAAAAACAACAACCACACACCAATGACATACAGGGCCCACCACCTGGCGCTTCGGTCTCTGAACAGACACCAGCAGGACAGCCCATCCCTCAGGTGGACCTCTTGCACCGCCTCGACGAACTTATGGTGGCAGTGATGGACATTAAATCTACTCTAGTCCCTAAAATAGACACGCTGTGTGCCGAGCTCGGTTTCCTGCGTGAGAACCACAAAAAATTGAAGGACAGAGTGGAGGATGTAGAATCGACAATTGCATCTGTTAAACCTTCTGTGTCTTCAACAGTTGCCCAAATCAAAACACTACAAGAAGTGGAATACCTCCAGAACCATGTCGAGGACCAGGAGGGCAGATCGTGCAGGAACAATGTGCGCTTGGTGGGTCTGCCGGAACGCATTGAGGGACAAAGCATGGAACTGTACCTGGAAACCGGGTTCTTGGACGTTGTCCTTCAAGGCTAGCACTCCAAGTTCTTCTCTGTGGAGCACGCCCACAGACTTCCCGGGGCCCCCCCTCGACCGGGCACCCCCGACCAGTGGTTGCACGCCTCTTCAAATATCACGACAGGGACCACATCCTACAAGTCACAAGAGCCCGGGGCCCATTGGTAATCGAGAACGCAGAAGTGCACATTTATCCAGACTACACGTTATCTGTGCAGTGCCACAGATCATCCTTCATGGAAGTCAAATGTTGTCTTAAGCACGAAATTAAGTATGCCCTACAATATCCTGCCTCTTTGCGCATACATCATAAAGGAACTGCGGTTTTCTGTCATTCTCCTGAGGACAAACAAAGCAAACACAAGGAGATGATGGACGGAGCGCTGAAACTTTTCAGACACTCACCCCCAGTCACAGATCTGGGTTGAATCCATCATCGTTCTTTAGCTCACTTTACCACCCCAGTTCAGACACAGCTATATGCAAATCAGTCTTGACCCTGTGCCTCATGGGAACAGTCCAGCCCGAACTGCCAAGCCATATCATCCCTGGACCGGAAACTGGACTGTTCCCATGAGGCACAGGGTCAAGACTGATTTGCATATAGCTGTGTCTGAACTGGGGTGGCGAAATGAGCTAAAGAACGATGATGGATTCAACCCAGATCTGTGACTGGGGGTGAGTGTCTGAAAAGTTTCAGCACTCCGTCCATCATCTCCTTGTGTTTGCATTCTCCTGAGGACGTCTGGAACTGGATGGAACAAAACGGCATGGCACCAGCTCCAAAATCCACATCGGACCCCCGCCAGCAATGGGAAAAGACCACACATTCTTCTCTGTGGAGCACGCCCGTGGCCTGGGTCAAGGCAAGCGCCCCACCAAAGCTCAAGCAGCAAAGGAAAGAGACCAAGCTCTCAAGCAAGCTGAGAAACATGGCGCTCCTACCTCCCCTCCCCGCTCAGACTCGGAAACGGAGGCCACACAGGAACAGGTGTACACCCTTTCGAACTCACAGCAACAAATGATGCTGGGCGATGGCCCCACCGTGACACTGCAAATCTCGGATGAACTGGGTTAATCAACCACAACTTCAGGATTCGTCAGGGACGTATTACTTGGACTAGCAGAACACTTTATGCAGGTGGGATGAACTCGCTGGTGAAAGATATCCACAGATACCGATTGGCTCACCTATGAACACTCTACTATGGCGGCCAAGGAGAACATGGCGATAAGGAACAAGATATAATACTCCCCACACACGATAAGTGACTGTCATAGACTTATATTGAGTTCTGCGATTCTGTATTTTCTTTCTCTTTAGTTTAACATGTTTGCATATAAGTTCATATGGCCTTTTTCCCGTTGGCAACCAGGCCTCGGGTTGGGGGTTTGGTTTATTATTTACTATGGGATGCCAGTCCATATCATATGACCACATAGTGCGCAAGGGTATAGTAATGTCGTCTTTATGCTATCTAAACTCACGATGTACAAGGGGAGTTCATGTTTGCATTCTCAATATTATTGGTATAAATGCAGGGGAATAATGACTTATTATTGACTTGGAATGTGCGCAGACTGGCCGTCTGCGTCAAGCGACACAAAGTTTACCAATACTTGTGCAGGCATAAAATATCCAAAGCTTTATTACAAGAGACTCATCTCACCCAGCAAACACTAAAATCACTTAGCAAGTAATGGAGGGGCACGGTAATTGGCACGACTTATTCTGGCTATGCCAGAGGTGCCTTGATTTGGGTGGCTCCAGGAACTACACTACAGATACTGCACACGCGCGTTGACGTCCAGGGCCGATTTGCGATCTTGGAAGGCTCACTCGATGGTCGCCCACTGTCACTAGTCTCACTTTATGCACCTAATTCAGGGCAATCAACATTTTTACAGACATTAACCCCAGCACTTCTCAGGGACCTGACTGTACCTACTTACTGGGGGGGGGGTGACTACAATGGCGTTTCCGATTTTAGATTTGGATCGATCCCGTCCTCCCCTCCCTGGGGCGCAGGCTATTGGGCTTGCACACCACATGTCCTGGGCTACCCAGATGCAATTGACCGATGGCTTGTGCGCTAAACACCCCACGGACCGAACATATTCACACTATTCCACACTTCACAACCTGTACACATGAATAGATGCTATTTATTGCACAGAAGCGGCTTTGGCACATGTAACCCACGCCGAATACTTAGCCCGTGCATTATCGGACCATAGACCCCCCCAAATTCAACTAACCTGGGGCGCATCCAAACCTAATATACCAACCTGGCACCTCCCTCTAGAGGCACTTCGTGACCCTGCTTTGAGCGCCACCACATCGCAATCCATAACCTCATACTTTCAAACCAATGAGGGGACAGCCACACATGCAGGCATCGAATGGGACGCCCTTAAGGTTGCAATCAGAGAGCAAGGGACCCCCTCTAAGAACGAATGAGGTCTGGGAGTAAGAGGGGAACAGGACAGACCAATAGAACCAGAAAACACTCCCCTTAGACCTATATTTCTTTTTACAAAAGATTGAATCTAGTATGGGTATAAGAATATTCCAAACATCAGATATTTATAACATAACAGCAACATCATTATTTTTTATTTTTTAAGATCATATTTATTCTTATCATTAGCTTCTTTTTTCCTTTTTTACCAATGCATTAAATATCATTTTTCTCAGTAGGTACAAAAAACTTATTTTTGTTTTTTTTAATAAAAATTGTATATACATATAAACAATCATGCAAAATAAAATGCAATTTTATTGATCCCCAAAATGACAAATCTTCTTACAAAACATACATTCCTCACAGTCGTTCACATTCATACAAGACACTTATGCACATCTGGATTAAAAGGGAAACATAAGATGTAAATCATTTCCACCAAGATGAAAAAAACAATAAGGTCTGGACACACGAGGTCGACGCGCGTTTCGGTGGGTTAACACCAACGTGAACCACCTTCCTCAGGACCTTGCCCAAATCGGGCACAGTATCACACAGGCAAATACACAAGGGGAACAAGTTTCCTATATTGAAATTCCAATATCCAGGACAGGAACAACAGAGTCTTTTATCGAGGGTGGTAACCACTATACCTTATTTTCGAGTGTTAGAATATGCGTGTAACCTTCAACGTATTTTGTATAGGTAATAGCAGGACCATGGCAAGGATAAAAATCACAAATATTATAATAATATGCATTACTGGATCTGCTGTCTTCTATATATTGTGTAGATACTAGTTGAAAAACGTAGTCATCCACCATAGGGGGTGACAACCCTACAAGGTGGTCAAAATACTCAATAAATGAAGCCAGTAATAGCAATTCCAAAATTGACGATGGGGTCCTTCAAAATGCTCTGCGTCCCTCAGCAACTGCAGATCAGGTCATTCAAGCCATTTATGGCTCCTGTATGTCTCCCTCTAGAGAACTACAGAACTAGAAGCCGAAATACAACGTTGTGAACACAAAGCCCCTACGGACACGCAGATAATAATACCCCTACTTACTAAAGCCAGACTAGCACATAAGGAAACACAGGACAAGCTGTGTGCCCTAGACTACAAGCAATACTCGGCTAGGCGTCATGCGGAGGGTGACCAGGCAGGTAAGACGCTTGCATGGCTGCTGAAAAAAAATCTCATGCAACCACCCATCACCGCAATATATGCCTCGGAAGGCAATTTAGTAAATACACAGGAGCAGATAAACGATTCCTTCTATAAATATTACACAACACTTTATAGGGCCCCAGATCCAGGCAATCCTCAAGCAATTCAAATCTTCCTAGAAGAAGCGGCTCTTGCGCAGGTGACACAGGCCCAATACACAGAGCTGGAGGCCTCAATTACGGAGGCTGAAATCTCTGAAACCATTAAACAACTAGCCAGAGGTAAAACCCCTGGAATGGACGGCTGGTCCATAGAATTTTACACCACATACTCCACACAGTTGGTCCCCCGGTTGCTCACCATCTATAAAGAATCATTCGATAGGGGAATATTGCCTCCTTCCCTCTGCGAAGCCGTATTAGTGGTTCTCCCAAAACCCAGTAGAGACCCTCTCCTTATGAGCTCATACCGTCCGTTATCTTTACTTTGGACTACAAAATTTTAGGTAAGCTGCTAGCCAATAGGCTACTGGAAGCTGTCCCACTACTGGTTCACACGGACCAGAATGGGTTTATCCCTGGCAGAAGCACGGGGCTAAAGCTCCGTCATCTATTTAAACTCCTAGAATGGGCCCAAACGACATCTGAGCAGTACTGGATCGCTGCCTTAGATATCGAAAAAGCATTCGATACCCTGGGATGGGACTACCTTGCTGGCACAGTTTGGCATATGTCCCAATTTTTTGCGATGGGTGAAAATACTATATACCAGCCCACGAGCCCGGGTGAAAACGGGTCGCATTGTCTCTCCGTCCTATGACATCGAGCGGGGCACCAGGCAAGGTTGCCCGCTCTCACCAATCCTTTTTGCCCTGGCCATGGAGCCTCTGGCCTGCACACTTCGTGGTCATGTCCTGGACTGGGGCATATGGGTACGTGCACAGTGGCACATAGTCTGCCACTAAGTGGACGATGCGCGGATTTATCTCCGCAATCAGGCTGAGGCCCTTCGTAGACTAATAGAATTATTAGACGCCCATACTCGGTTATCGGGCTTGAAAATAAACTGGGCTAAGTCAGTTTTATTCCCAATGTCACCCATACCAGTGGAACAAAGGCAGCAGCAACCTTACGCCCCACTCAGAGCATATGATTCATTCAAATACCTGGGAGTCCAGGTCTATCACTCCTCATCTGACTTTATAGACGGTAATCTGGGTAAGGCAATCGCCAGCGCTAGGGCCACAGTCCCGTTCTGGACCCATAGGCCGGATAGCTATTTCCAAGATTCTTCTTCTTCTCCCTAGGCTTCTGTACTTTTTCATCGTTCTCCCCTGTAGAATGCCTCAGTAAATATTCAGGGACCTGCAGTCGCTGCTCATGTCCTTGATATGGGGCGGTTCCATGGCGAGGGTAGCACTCCCGAAGCTTCACCTCCCCATATTGGAGGGTGGATTGGAAGCACCCAACTACGAGTTATACTACGCAGCTGCGCAACTCCAGTGGCTCATGCGCTGGCTTGCGAAAAAGAACCTAACTGGACACCTGGGCAATGGCATTAAAGCAGTCAGCCCCGCTTGAGTGGTTATTGGGTTCTAAAACGCCGCTACAGAGGACAGATGGATGCATCCTGATGTTGGCAGCCTGTGCCGCCTGGACAAAATACGTGTTACCCAGACGTCGCCCCCCCACCATATGCCCCAGATCTCCCCCTCGAGACGGTACCGGGAACATACACTCTCCTAAAGCGCCCAGAACTGGCTGAGTGGCAGACAGCCAGCCTAACAACGTGGAGCGATCTGTTCACTGACTCAACCCTATGTGATTTCGATACTCTGATGGACAACTACGGTGTCGCCAGGAACGTTCCTCCTCTATGCGACATTAATGCAACAGGCAACACGTACTTGGGGGGACATAAGTACTGTACCCACAACCTCTGGAGCCCTACAGACACTACTGACACACGGGACGGGCAGGAAAGCCATCACAGCCATCTATAATTCCCTTAGAGCAGACACAGCCCCCTCACTAACCCCACTGCGAGAATACTGGACGACTGCACTATCCACCGAAATTACAGACAAACCGTGGATGCAATGCGTGGGGAACCCAAGATAATCTCAATAAACGCCAGATTAAAATTCACCCAATTTAATTGTTTACACCACACATACCTAACCCCGCATAGGTTGGCACGTATGCACCCGACATCCACAGATATATGCCCCAGATGCCACAACTCGGACGCCAACTTTTTACACATGGTCTGGATATGCCCTCACATCACGACATACTGGGGGAAAGTTTCAGACATATTAACAGCAGCAACGGGAACCCCAATCCCAGCCCAGGGTGCGCACTATCTGCTCGGCATTACAAAACGTAATGCACGTCCAGATCCACACGGACCCCAACACCACCCTTAGAGGCACCCTTGTCTACAGACCCCCTGGGCCCCGACCCCAGTTCAGCGACTCCATCGCCGACTTCATCAGCACGCACGCCCTGACCTCTACCGACTACATCCTCCTCGGAGACTTGAACTTTCACCTGGAGAACAACAACGACAGCAACTCCACCACCCTGATCGACAGCCTCGCCAACCTCGGCCTGAGCCAGCTCGTCACAACACCGACCCACTGCGCCGGCCACACGCTTGACCCCATCTTCTCCTCAAGCTCCCACGTCTCCTTCAGCCACACCACGGAACTCCTCTGGACCGACCACCGCTGCATCCATTTCACCTTCCAGAAACCCACCACACACCACCGCACCCAACAGATCCCACGCCGCTGCTGGAGCAAAGTCACCGAAGACCAACTCCGGGCAACCCTCGCTCTCAGCCCTCCCTCCGACCCATCCAACACCGACGACGCTGCCTGCAACCTCAGACGATGGATGGACGACTGTGCCAACACCCTCGCCCCGCTGAAAAAGCTCACCTACAGCGACACCACCAAAAGAGCCAGCTGGTTCACCTCGGAACTCCTAGCTTCCAAGCGTACCTGCCGGAAACTAGAGAAGAAATGGCACAGCGATAAGACACCGGACAGCCACACAGCCCACAAAGACGCCATCCGTAACCACCACCACCTCATCAGGTCCGCCAAGAGAATCTCCTTCAAAGACCGCCTCGACAACAACGCACACAACAGCAAGGAGCTTTTCAACATCGTGAAGGAACTCTCCAATCCCAGCTCCAACACCAACGACATCCCGCCGTCGCAACCCCTGTGCGATTCCCTCGCCACCTTCTTTCACCGCAAGATCGCCGACATCCACGACAGCTTCAACACCCAGACAACCCCAACTAAGATCGATACACCAGACCCGCCACACACCATCGACCACGACCCCCTGCCAGCCTGGGCCAGCGTGAACATCGAGGACACCATCAAGACCATGAGCACAATACACTCCGGCTCCCCGTCAGACCCTTTCCCGCACCACATCTTCAACAAAGCCAGCAGCTCCATCGCACCCCACCTGTGCAACATCATCAACCTCTCCTTCGAGACCGCGACCTTCCCAGAGAGCTGGAAACACGCAGAGATCAACGCCCTACTCAAAAAACCCAAGGCGGACCCGAGAGACCTCAAGAACTTCCGGCCCATCTCTCTGCTTCCGTTCCCAGCCAAGGTCATCGAGAAGATCGTCAACAAACAGCTAACCCGATACCTCGAAGAAAACAGCATCCTGGACCCATCCCAATCAGGGTTCCGCAGCAACCACAGCACTGAGACTGCCCTCATCGCCGCCACCGACGACATCAGGATCCTGCTGGACAATGGTGAGACCGCAGCCCTCATCCTGCTGGACCTCTCCGCCGCCTTCGACACTGTCTGCCACCGCACTCTACGCGCACGCCTCCACGACGCAGGGATCCGAGACAAGGCCCTGGAATGGACCACCTCCTTCCTCGACAGCAGAACCCAGAGAGTCCGCCTCCCACCTTTCCGATCCGAAGCCTCCGAGATCATCTGCGGCGTACCCCAGGGATCGTCCCTCAGCCCAACACTGTTCAACATCTACATGGCCCCGCTCGCACGCATCGCCAGACAACACGACCTCAACATTATCTCCTACGCCGACGACACTCAACTGATCCTCTCCCTCACCAAGGACCCCTCGCCGCCAAAGCCAAACTCCATGACGGAATGAAGGCCGTCGCCGATTGGATGAAGATCAGCCGACTAAAGCTGAACACGGACAAAACGGAGGTCCTCATCCTCGGCTCCAACCCCTCAGCCTGGGACGACTCCTGGTGGCCAACGACGCTGGGAGCAGCCCCGACACCCACCGACCACGCACGCAACCTGGGAGTCATCCTCGACTCAACGCTCTCCATGGCCAAGCAAGTCAACGCAGTCTCCTCCTCCTGCTTCAACACCCTCCGCATGCTTCGCAAGATCTACAGGTGGATCCCGACAGACACAAGAAGAACAGTCACCCAGGCCCTCGTCAGTAGCAGACTAGACTATGGGAACGCCCTCTACGCGGGAGCCCCGGCCAAGCTCATCAAGCGACTGCAACGCATACAAAACGCCTCCGCACGACTGATCCTCGACGTACCACGCCACAGCCACATCACCCCCACTTGAGGAACCTGCACTGGCTCCCCGTCGACAGGAGGATCACCTTCAAACTCCTCACCCACGCACACAAGGCACTCCACAAAACTGGCCCAGCCTACCTCAACAGACGACTCTTCTTCTACGTCCCCAACCGACAGCTCCGCTCCGCCGACCTCTCCCTCGCCACCGTCCCCCGCATTCGAAGAACAACCACCGGCGGCAGATCCTTCTCACACCTCGCCGCCAAGACCTGGAACACCCTTCCACTAAGCCTACGAAAGACCCAAGACCTGCTGACCTTCAGGAGGCTACTCAAGACCTGGCTGTTCGACCAGTAGCAGCATCCCCTCCCCCCCCCTTCCCTCTCCCCAGCGCCTTGAGACCCTCGCGGGTAAGTAGTGTGCTCTACAAATTCTGTGATTGATTGATTGATTGCACGTCGCAAGAACTTCAACAAATTCCTAGACCTAGCGCTGGTCCTAGCCAAGCGTGCACTCGCTATGGCCTGGAAATCCCAGGTGGGCCCCTCCACCAAAGTTTGGTTGGTGGAACCTCCTTCGGGCCCTGGTGGCCGAACATGAGATGCTGGCATCACAGGCTCCACGGCCTATGTCTAGGGCACAACCCATGGATTGGCAACTTTACTAACACACAGGTCTTGAATTTTGACCTCTGTGTTCACAAGCGTTTTCCTTGCTTTTTTAATCCTAACACCAGGCAGCTGTATTAAAGTTTCTACATAGCTGACCCCGTAGTTAGTTTTATACTCACTTATATTATAGCACTGCACTCTAGTTCATCCACACCTAGCTCTCATAGGGTCATAGAAGACCCCACTCCTCCAATTATAAAACATCCCTGAGCTCCTCCCTCGCAGAGAGGGGGTTGTAGCCCGCGTGAGGACCAGGTTCCTCACGCGAGGAGGTACCCCTATGATGAAGCATGACACCTCTGGTGTGTGAGGGGAACTGTCCTTTAAAAGGGATATCCCTTGTTTAGATTCTCACTCTCACAGTCACATTTTGACCTCCAATTGCTAGTTTTTGGACCCAGGGCTTCTTTTGTGTGTGATATAGTTCTGGTGGGGAGTCAGTCCCTGCAGGTCCTTAAAACTCCTCCAGCCCCCCTTGTGATTTATAACCTTATTTAACTACCATAGAATCCAGTCTTAGCGAAACACGTGCTAACCCGTAGTCTACCAGTGGCACCAACATCACAGCCCGTGGATACATCTTGGACACTCCGCACACTCACTCAGGTACGTTCTTGAGGGAGGCGCTAAGCTATGCACACTCGCGTGCAGCACACGGACTCAGCTGGCACACACCCTAGACCAGGTCCAGTCACACCTAGTTATTGAACGGTACCTAAACTGGGCAACTCCCCCTCCGTCTACCCCGTCATTGAAGTTAACATCAGAGCGTATGTCTCACAGATTGCATTATTAAGCGGCACATCTAGTGGTATCACATGTATAGTAATAGGACAGGCACACTAGTTATATTGTATTATGTTTTTTATATTATGATTTGATACAGCTCTGATACGCAAATTTGTTGACAAATCCTGTGATGAATCAATGATGTTTTTATTCGACTGTGGCATGTATGATCGTTCACCCCCCACCAAGTGGGCACAAATATGCAAATTGAAACGTACAAAAAGCATGTATCCAATTGTGACTGATACACTGCTGTAAGTTGGTTTGAAAAAACTTTAATAAATAATATTAATAAATAAATAAATAAAGGAGCCAATGCTTTCAATGGTTCAGAGTACTTTCCCAATACTCCACCTAATTGCCTTACAATCATAATTGCATATAGTTGCCTAAATCTTAAAGGGCCTGAAGTCGGGCTCTCCCTCGGACCCTTGCTCAGCCAGACTGTTGGCAGCGGCTGCTGAGTCTATCAATGCCGAAGTGAACGGCATTATTAATTTGTTCCTGCAGAAAGCTTGCGTTCCGGAGGACTGGAAGCAGGCCAAGATTCTTCCCGTCTTAAAAAAAGCCTTCTTTAGACCCTCTTAGCCCAGGGAATTACCGCCCCGTCTCCCTCCTGCCCAGTTTAGCTAAGGTCTGTGAGAAGGTGGTGACTAAACAACTCACTGAGTTTGTTGAAAGCGCAGGTCTCCTGCACCCGGCTCAGTCAGGGTTTAGGGCCTCCCACAGTACCGAATCAGCCTTGGTAGAGGTCTCAGAAGCCATTCGGGAGTGCTTGGACGCCGGCGGCAGGGCGGCATTGATTTTGCTCGACCTGTTTGCGGCGTTTGACATGGTCCCACACTCACAGCTTCTCACGCGACTTACCGAGATAGGGGTCTCTGGCACTGCTTGGGGCTGGATCAGGTCCTTCCTGGATGGACGGGTCCAGCAGGTCTGGCTTCCGCCGTCCTCTTCCGCTCCCCAGACAGTGACCACAGGGGTCCCCCAGGGGTCCTCTCTTAGCCCCCTCCTTTTTAACATTTACGTTACACCATTGGTTTACTTGGCAGAAGAACTGGGGGTGAAGATTATCGCCTACGCTGACGATACCCAGCTTCTCTTTACATGGGAGAAAAATACGGACTCAGTCTCTTCTGCAAAGCACTGTTTGTCCTCCGTTTTTAAATGGCTTGCCTCCGCGCAGCTCAAATGCAATGAAGAGAAGTCCGAGATCCTCCTCTTCGGGAAATTTCCACCTAAGTTTAGGGACACTCTCTGGCCACCAGAGTCCCCACTGCCTACCTCAATTGGGAAGCCCGTTAAGAACTTGGGGGTGTGGTTTGAGGAGAACCTTTCCTTCTACACTCGGGTCAAGAAGCTTGCTGGCACTTGCTTCGGACTTCTTAAAACCCTAAGGAAGTTTCTCCCCCTTCTGCCTAGGGCTGCGAAAGAGACAGTCATCCGTGCACTCATTCTATCTCGGCTGGACTACGCCAATGCTCTCTATGTGGGCATTCCTGGCTACCTGCTGAAAAAGCTTCAGGTGGTCCAGAATGCGGTAGCCAGGCTTCTCCTTGACTTGCCCTCCAGAAGTAGTGTGAGCCACCACTTGCGCTCATTGCACTGGCTGCCCGTGGCTGCAAGGGTTAAGTTTAAATCGTTAGTCATTGCCCACTGTGCTCTCTACGGCCAAGGCCCTACTTACCTGCAAAAACGCTTCTCTTTCTATGCCCCTCTGAGACAATTGCGCTCCTCAACTCAACTTCTGGCTCTGGCTCCCCGCTTTAAATGCCAGAGGTTAGGTGGCAGCTCTCTTGCCCGGAAAGCGGCCATGGCATGGAACGCCCTTCCCTTTGCTCTTCGGAACATCAAGGATCCACTGGCTTATAGAAAGCTCCTGAAAACACATCTTTTTGTCTAAGTATCATTCTCCACCCCTCGTATGGTTCCGCGCCGGGACACTCCTAAGTATCTGTGCGCGTTATAAAATAAAATTACTTACTTACTTACATAGTGCATAATTCCGGATGGCTCATCCTCCTGTGTGTCATCTTCACCCAGGGCAATTGGTCAATTTGGTGCCCTGACATAAAGCTACAGCAGGATGTCATCTGGCATGAGGGCTAATCAGTTGCCTAGCAAGCAATAGGATACATTTATCATGGTATTGAAATGGGTAGCAGGGTAGACAGACCACCCAGCTGAATAGTAAGATGAAAAAAACTAGGCCATTATTTGAAACTTTACAAATTTGGTTGAAGGTGTGGTTGATCATAATATTCTCGACTTCACTATTACTTAACTGATAGGGATGTTGTGAGAACAGGCCTGGTATATAATGTCCACTAATTAAAGTGGGCACCTTGCATCAGTCCAGGCATCCCTTATGGTGATTTAAGAGGTCTCAGGCAACCTTAGAAAGCTATCCAAGTGGTAGCCTGGAGGCTGTTCTCCACAACTAATTCTTGAAGGAGTGTAAAGCAGCTTGTTTTACCAGACTGCAATCTTATAGTACAGATTAAATGAAAAGAGAACCACACAATAGTTATATAATAAATACATATTTTTTTATAACACTATCTAGTACGTTACAGTATCTCCTACACAGAGATGTACACAAAGCACACAATACTTTAGGAAAGGAATGACAGTAAATAGCACTAATACACAGTGGGCCCCAGGGGGGGGGACCAAATCATATACTAAGAAAGTGGTATGAGAACCACGACTCGAGTGAGGACAATGTCGAGAAGACGTAGAATTGCTGGGACCCCAAGGAACCACCCAAGGTGAGTAGATAGGGACCCCACGGAGTGCATGTGCAGCGTGGGAACACGACAGCGTGCTCCGTACAAGTCTATGTGCAAGTCGCATTGGAATTTTAGAGATTAAGGACCCTTCCCAGTGGACTTCAAAGAAACCCTGTGGAAGACAGAAGGTCGGAGAGTCACCCCACCGTGGATACCGAAGTACCCAAGTTACCTATCCCAGGGAAGCCAGGTGAATTGGTGTGAAGTGGCGTCGGAAACCACCGTCGAACTCAAGGGAGGACTTCGAGAAAGTGCTGCTGCTGGAAGGGAGAAGAATGTCAGTTGGAATCCAAACGTGGATTCTTGTCGGAGTACTTGAAAGCAGAGGGGACAGTCTGGGTACCAGGGGCTCGGTAGACTAATGCCCACCGATATCCGGTGCTTCAGGATAGTTGATGGTGACCTGGACTCTGCAGCTGCGGGGACCAGGCAACGTTGAGGACAACCAGGAGCCGGATGCAAGCTGTCCCACGAAGGATGTCGAGTGCTGAGGGGTCAGTGTCCGGCGGGAGCACCAACAAGCCTTGGCAATAGCAACCCACGCAGAAGGTCAAGGAAGTGTACAGTTCGGACCAGCAAGGTCCAGGAGACTCACCACAGCCAGGGGAGTCGGGGCAAGCCTTGAGCAGCCAGGGGAGCCCAGGAAAAGCAAAGTTGACCCTCAATTGGACCCACAGGTGGGAGGCACAGGACCTCTAGCAGCTTCACAAAACAGGCCACAGAGCACTCAGTGCGAGGTGGTTGAAGATCTTTGTGGATAATGTCACCAAAGATCTGAAAGAGACTATTAGTTATGGATCCCTTACCTTAGAATTACCCCCAGGCGTCAGACTGGATCTGGAGAATTTTTGCTGCGCTGTACCCCTGCACGTCATTAGGTGGTGCCTGTCGACTCGCGTTCGTCGATGGCGTCGTGGTCGCCGTCATGACGACACGGTATCTACTTAGACGCCGCCCTTGCGCGCTGACGTCAGTTCTTTCTTTTACCGCACCAGCCAGCGCAGATCCGGAGAGAGCGGTACCCTTAGTCACTTTTTGACTAAATCTTTTTCGACTTTTGTGGACATCTTTTTGCGAGTCTTCTGACTCCTGGTGCACGTAGGAATGTCCGGTCCTCGGACCGGCTTCAAGCCTTGTGACTCCTGTCACAAATTGATGTCCGTCACGGATCCGCACCTCGTGTGCCTCTGGTGCCTGGAGCTCGACCATGACCGGAAGTCGTGCTCCGACTGTCGGGCCATGGCCCCAAAGTCTTTGTGTCCTGAAAGCTTCTGGAGGCCTGGCAGTCGGCTCCGCGCTGCTCGAGGTCCCGGTCGAGAGGGAGGTTGCGGGACCGGTCACGGAGCCACCACCACCACTCTTCATCGAAGTCTTTGGGTAAGTTTAAGCACAAGAAGTCGAAGAAGCACCTTCGCTCTTCGCCTTCTCCCCGTCCTTCGGCTGACATGATGCGGGATGTGGAAGGTAGTCATCCTGCGGCTCTGCCCGCGGAGCCTGCCGGGTCTGCTCCGAGTTTCCCCCCCCTTTCCGGGAGCCGGAGCGCCCCCTGCCCAACTTCGTACATTTTATGAAGCCCTCCACTCCATCTTTGGGCAGCCCGACTCCGCTGGCGCGCCTTCGGGCCCCGCGGACTTCGTTGGGGGCTCTAGGCCTTCAATGCCGGCGGCTTTGGTCCCGGCGCCGCAGTGCCCCGATGATCCAGGCCTGGATTTGGATCAGTGGCGGTCGACCTCTCGACACCACCTCCGGTACCGTATCCATTAGCGCCGCCGGCGCCGGTCTCGCCCCCCTCCGGTGCCAGTCTCTCCCCCGGCTGGCGTCCCTCCCGACCCTCCCCTCGACTCAGAAATGTAGCCGGACCGGCGTCGACAGGCAATTTTGTGCCTATTTTCTATCCTGGCGTTCCCTTTCGCCCTGAGTGGCGGCCAGAGGAGGAGGACTGGGAGGGGTCTGGGGACCCTTTAACAGACTAGCTACAAGAGCCGGACTGGAGAGAGGAGATGGGTGATGCCAGTGGTCTTGACACGTCACCCGACCCTGGTATGCTTCTTCCACCTACCGTGGCTACACAGGAGGAAGCTTCCTACGCTGTGGTGTTACGTAGGGCGGCTGAGGCCTCAGGCCTTGAGCTTCCTACGGTGGCGGTCAGGACTAACCTGACTGAGGTGCTTCAGCCAGCGGCAGCCTCTTCGGAGCCCCTGATGCCTTTTAACGAAGCCCTCGCAGACATCCTACTGGGCACTTGGTCCAAGCCCAGCACAGGGGCTCCTGTGGATAGGATGATTGCCCGATTCCACCGCCCTGCTCCAGGCAACCCACTTTTCCTCTCCCAACTCCCTACCCCTGACAGCTTGGTGGTTCAAGCCTCAACGTCCAAAGGCGCGTTCCCTACTGCTCCTCCAGATAGGGAATCCAAGAAGCTGGACCATCTTGGGAAGAAAATGTTTTCTTCGCCAGCTTAGGACTGCGGTCAGTGAACACCGCATGTGTCTTGGGCCAGTATTCCCACTCCGTGTGGGATTCGGTCACGCAAGTGCTGACACAGTGCCCAGAGGAGGCCCAGTCTGTACTCTCCTGTGCGCTTGTCGAAGGGAGGGATGCAGCAAAGTTCGCCATCCGCTGTGGGCTGGACACCGCCAACTCGCTAGGCAGGACAATTTTAACGTCCGTAGCCCTGAGACGCTACACCTGGCTGAGGTCCACTGGCTTTTCGGGGGATGTCCAATCAACACTTTTGGACATGCCCTTTGATGGCCAGATCCCTTGGCCTCGCTACCACCTCGCACCCCATATAGTCTGCCTTTCGTGGTTACGGAAGGGGTGCCCTGCCATGTTCCGCCCAGAGCCACAGGCCGGCGCAAGCTACCCAGCCTCTGCGCGGCCGGGGACGTACAACCTAGCGACGTGGGTCTGGGGGCCAGCGGGCGGGCCAGTCCTCCAGTACCCCCTCTGCAGCAGCCTCCAAACCTTCCTAGTCAGACCTTTCAGGGCCACCAGTTGCCAGTGGGCAGCAGGATCCGCCATCACCTCCCCCACTGGCACAACATCATGTTGGACAGGTGAGTTTTGCAAATAGTCCAAAGGGGCTACTCCCTCCCCTTAGAGACTACCCCCTCCATCCACGCCACCTACATCCCATCGCATGTCAGAGGATCACTTGGCCCTTCTCTGTCAGGAAGTTATGGCTCTCTTGGCCAAGGGACCTATCAATTGCGTCCCTGTGCCAGAAGTAGGTCATGGTTGCTACTCCCACTACTTTCTGGTGCCCAAGAAGGACAAAGGCCTGCGTCCTATCTTAGACCTCAGGGACGTGAACTGCTTCCTCCGGAAGGAGAAGTTCAAGATGTTGACATTGGGTCAGGTCCTGTCTGCCCTCGTCCCTGGAGACTGGATGGTAGCGTTGGACTTGCAGGACGCTTATTTTTACATCCCCCGTCTTGCCTGCCCACCGGCGTTACCTACGGTTCACGGTAGGCCATGAGCATTTTCAGTTTATTGTGCTCCCCTTCGGCCTTACAAGCGCCCCTCGGGTGCTCACGAAAGTGATGGTGGTGGTCGCAGCTAATCTGCGCAGATCTGGGGTTCCAGTCTTCCCCTATCTCGACGACTGGCTGATGAAGGCGGGCTCGCCCCAGGCTGTCGTCTCCCACCTCCAGACTACGGCGGACCTCTTGCATTTGCTGGGGTTCACAGTCAACATGCCAAAGTCGCACCTGACCCCCTCCCAGAAGCTCCTTTTCATCGGAGCCGTTCTAGACACAGCGCAGTTTCGGGCCTATCCTCCCAAACAGCGAGTCTGGGATATTCGGGCTATGACACCGATGTTCCAACCTCTATCCCGGATTTCGGTATGGATGACCCTGAGGCTACTGGGCCTCATGGCCTCCTGCATCCTGCTGGTGGATCATGCCAGATGGCATATGCGGGCTCTGCAGTGGGACCTGAAGTTCCAGTGGGCACAGCATCAAGGCAATCTGTCCGATGTCGTCCAGATCTCGGCAGGGACTGCACATCAGTTGCAGTGGTGGCTTACGAACCAGCATTTGGGTCCAGGGCAGATCCCTCTCCCTTCCCCAAACAGAGTTTACAGTGGTGACGGATGCATCACTTCAGGGATAGGGCGGCCACATGGGAGAGGCGGAGATCAGAGGCCTTTGGTCTCCGGAGAAGTCCGGGCTCCACATCAACCTTCTGGAGCTCCGGGTGATTCGTCTGGCACTGAAGGCATTCCTTCCCTCTGTCAAGGGAAGAGTAGTGCAGGTGTTCAGACAACACTTCAGCCATGTGGTATTACAACAAACAGGGAGGAGTGGGGCCGTGGACCCTATGTCAGGAGGCTCTTCGCCTCTGGAAGTGGCTGGAACATCAGGGCATGTCCCTGGTGGTTCAACACCTGGCAGGTTCTCTGAACGCCAGGGCGGACTAACTCAGCCGCCGGTGCTTAATGGATCACGAATGGCATCTTCACTCGGAGGTGGTGCAAGGTGTCTTTCAGCAGTGGGGAGAGCCTTGGTTAGATCTATTCGCCACCAAAAAGAGCGCACAATGTCAACAGTTCTGCTTGTTGGAATTTCCAAAGCGGCACTCGCTCGGCAACGCTTTTCATCGCGGGTGGATTTGCGGTCTTCTATATGCCTATACCACTTCTGCCCAGAGTGCTGAAGATCAAGCGCGACCGGGCCCAAGTCATTCTTGGAACTGGAGGTGAGACGAGCGCTCACCGAGCAACAAACAATTGAGCTCTTCTACGATAATCTATTTTTTCTTTAGCCTCGCTTCCTTTTATTGGGCACACTGCATATTGCATTTTAACGATCTTAGGCTAGCACCTTGCACATCTTGATTTTAAATATTTTTATACAGCGCCTTTGCACATTACCTTTGCTGCTATTCCTGGCTGGCTTCTAAACTCAGTCTCCGCTTCCCCGGTCCGACGCTGCTAACGCCGTTTGATTGGAGGGAAGCGGACACACCCGCAGGCCTGATCTGCCTGACTTCCGGTGGAGAAACTGGAACACAGCATTTTCCCGCGCCCGGCCAGCTACTTAGTCCTATGCTGGGCCGGACGCGCAGCGGAACTGGAGGTGAGACGAGCGCTCACCGAGCAACAAACAATTGAGCTCTGCTACGATAATCTATTTTTTCTTTAGCCTCGCTTTCTTTTATTGGGCACACTGCATATTGCATTTTAACGATCTTACGCTAGCACCTTGCACATCTTGGTTTTAAATATTTTTATACAGTGCCTTTGCACATTACCTTTGCTGCTATTCCTGGCTGGCTTCTACACTCAGTCTCCGCTTCCCCGGTCCGACGCGGCTAACGCCGTTTGATTGGAAGGAAGTGGACACACCCTCAGGCCTGATCTGCCTGACTTCCGGTGGAGAAACCGGAACACAGCATTTTCCCGTGCCCGGCCAGCTACTTAGTCCTATGCTGGGCCGGACGCGCAGCGGACGTGCGCAGCGGGTGTGCCAAATGCAAGCCCGTCTGCGCCCGTCCGCGCCAAGTCCACGACAAGGGCAGGAAATGCTGCCCAAAATGGCCCAAAAATTAAGTACTCTTCAGCTGCATTACAAATTCTTAATACTGGGGGTCTGTGTAAGAGCTTGATAGCACCCGAGAAGCTACAAGGGGCATGTTCATGCCTCCACTGTAAATTGGAAATCCCCATTATAGGCATTATCCCCAAGCCAAGTGTACCCATCAACATGGCCCAACTAAAAGGGGGACTAATTAACGCCCGCTCATTGTGCAAACACTGCCAAGACATCAGACATCTAATAACGGGCAACAGTTAGACTTCCTATTTATTACTGAGACCTGGCTGAAAGAGTGGTGCAACCCAGATATCGCGGTAGCTTTGCCACCTCTCTATACGATCAATAGGAAAGACAGAGGGGACGCCAGAGGAGGGGGTCTGGCCATTATCCTTCGGGACGCTCTACACTGCACTACCTTTGAATTAGATACACTCAAGGGAGCAGAAAGTCTTGGTTTCTGCATCTCACTAAACGTCTCTGTGTCATTCTCAGGAGCTTTAATTTACTGCCCACCGGGTCACAGTGCCATTTTTAATGAATCACTGGGAGACACCCTAAGTCATTTGCTTCTGAGATATGCCAACTTCACCCTATTAGGAGATTTTAATCTGCACCTAGAGGACAAGAAAGAGCCAGGAGTAGACAACTTCCTCCAAATAATAGAAATACTAGGACTGACCCAGATGGTGGATACACCTACACACCGAGCTGGTCACACACTGGATGGGGTCTGCTCTAACTTCACCCTCCTTTCGGTAGACCCACCCACCCCACAAATATGGTCTGACCACAACCTAGTCCCTCTCACACTCCGTATTCCTATGACAAATCACCTCGACAAACAAGCAAAGGTGCACCAGACCAGACGAAATTGGACACAACTAGCCCGCCATCCTAAGTTGGCCATTACCGTTCAGGCACAGATACCTACCCTCACGGGGAACACTGCTGCAGACTCACACCTCTTCCACAATTGGATGACTGCAATAAGCAACGAACTTATCCCACAAGATAAACCCAACATAAATAGAAAGACAGAATCCAAGAGAGCCCCTTGGTTCACACCCACGCTCAAAGCAGCACATAACCAATGTAAACAACAAGAGCGTAAATGGAGAAAATGTTATGACGCCAAAGAGAAGCAAGCATTTAAAATAAGCAGAATGCTTTACCACAAACAGATTAAGTTAGCCAAAAAAGATTACTACTCGAGAAAAATACAGGAGGCCAAACTAGACCAAAAAATTATTTTTTCCGTTGTAAAGTCTTTCACAAATCCTAAAGCTTTACAAAAAGAACTTCCCCCGTCACAAAGGCTATGCGACCAAATCTCATGCTTCTTTGAAGAAAAGATCATGAACATCCAAAAAGAGTTCATCACGGACACTAGCTCTTCGACGCATGCCAATTCAGAGTACGAATATGACACCACCCAATATTCTATCTGCTCATTCGAACCAGTTGCACTGGAACAAACTCGCGAAGCTATCATAACATGCAAATCTGGATCTCCCTTAGATGCCTGTCCCCCTTCAATTCTTCACCAGATTATTGACACAGTCAACCCAATTATAAACCAGATTGTCAACTCCTCTTTAAGTTCAGGGACAGTGCCAGAAGATTGGAAGTTAGCGATAGTGAAACCCTTGAAAAAGAAGCCAAATATTGATCCATCGGTCCTCTCCAATCTACGTCCCATATCACTCCTTCCCCTACTAGGAAAAATTACCGAAAAATTTGTGCAAAAAGAGCTAACTAAATTCATAGAGGCCGCAAAGATCCTCCACCCCCAACAATCCGGTTTTCGCCCTAAGCATTCCACTGAGTCTGCACTCCTGGAAATCACGGACTCTCTTAAAATGATTACTGACAGAGGTAGGAAGGCAGTGCTGATCCTACTCGACCTATCAGCCGCATTTGATACCATATCACATAGCATCCTCCTTTCCAGGCTCAAATCATGCGGTATCTCACACACTGCCTTGGAATGGCTAAAATCCTTTCTTTCCATGCGCAGGCAAGCTGTGTCCCTCGGAACCTTCTTATCGGTGTAATGCACCATCACAACAGGAGTACCACAGGGCTCTTCATTAAGCCCTCTGTTATTTAATGTCTACATGACTCCACTCATCTCACTAATAACATCATTTGGGATCGAAGTTACGTCCTACGCAGATGATACCCAAATGATCCTATCTCTAGATCAAAACTCTAAGGAGGCCGAACTCAGCTTTAAAAGATGCTTCTCCAAGGTCCTCCAGTGGATGAAGGATAACCACCTCAAGTGCAACACCGAAAAAACTGAGATCTTACCAATAGGTAAAGAAGTCTCTTTCTCGCCAGATGAGTGGTGGCCAGAGGGTACGTCACCCCCACCTGATATGGTAACGGTGGCAAGAAACCTAGGAGTGCAGTTTGACTCCGCCCTCAGTTTCAAACCACATGCACTGAAGGTTGCAGGGACCTGTTTCAGCTGTATAAAATCTTTGAAAAAATTCTTCAATCTACTCCCACTCGCGGCACGGAAATCAGTAGCGGTCGCCTTGATACTGGCGCGGCTAGACTACTGCAACAGTCTTTTGGCAGGAGCCAACAAACAAACATTAAAAAGACTCCAAGTAGTCCAACATGCAGCAGCGCGGCTGGTTTTAAAACTTCCAAGAAGGTCCTCCGCTTCTACAGCTCTGAAAACCCTTCATTGGCTCCCACTACACAAGAGAATACTCTTCAAGATTCTCCTTATCACCTTCAGAGCATCACTCAAACTGGGGCCACAATACCTCGCATCAAGATTCACTCCCCTCCAGTACAACCGGAACCCTAAGCCATCAGCCAACCTACTCAAACCTCCCAGTTTCAGATGCAAAACTAGGGGAGGAAAAACAATAACAGCATTAGGCACCAGAGCCTGGAACCTACTGCCACCGCATCTGAGAACGCACAAATCTGAAACACAATATAGGAAAGAACTAAAGACTTGGATTTTCGGAGCCCCAGATGAACTTTGCCTCTCTCTCATCTAAGAATTTCTGAGCAGCCGCTCACCTCCATACCAGCGCCAGGATGCTCCTTTCGGAGTGGCAGTTAGCGCATTACAAATACCAATTTTCATTTCATTTCATTTTTATTTCATTTCATTTCTTGTGGCTCCGGACTGGGCATGAAGAGTCTGGTATACCGAGCTCTTGCATGGCCATCGATCCTCCGATCAGACTGCCTCTTCAGTAGGATTTTCTGTCACAGCAGCAGGGGATGGTCCTCCACCCGAACCTGTCCAGCCTCCGCCTCCTTGTTTGGAGATTGAGCAGCAACAGTTGACAGCTTTCGACCTTCCTCCCGAAGTCTGTGAAGTTATCTTGGCAGCCAGGCGTCCCTCCACCAAAACGGTATACGCCTGTCGATGGAACAAATTTGTGGCATGGTGCGCAGCAAAGGATGTGGATCCCCTTTCTGCCCCTCTTTCAGAGGTTCTCCTCTTCCTGCTTTCTTTAGCCCAGCAGGGCTCTGCTCTGGGCACTCTCAAAGGCTATCTTTCCGCCATTTCGGCCTTCCTTCGCCTTACTGATTAACCTTCTCTTTTCAAGTCCCCTATTGTAAATCGCTTCCTTAAGGGCATTACTCATCTTTTTCCTCCTTTTCCTTTCGTAATGCCCCAGTGGGACTTGAACCTTGTTCTAACTTATTTGATGTGCGCGCCCTTTGAGCTGATGCATAATTGCCTAATGCGGAGTTGACCGACGCCACCTACCGAAGCGCAAGGGTACTACTGAGAAATTCTCCGGATCCAGTCTGATGCCTGGGGGTAATTCTAAGGTAAGGAATCCATAGCTAATATATGTCTCTTAAAGATATATCGTTACCGAAGGTAAGTAACTTGTTCGTTGGGGCTACTCAGGGCCCAATGCACTTGTTAAGGAATTGCCAACAAGCACATGCACTTGCAAATAAACGCGGTGCACAGGGGTTCGGGTATTGCGGCCCCCACGAGGGATACTGGCCTCAAACTCTTGTTAGAATAGAAAATTCATGCTTACGCATTGCTTTATGTAAGTTAGCATTTGCGGCACCATTTTGGGTTTAGACGCCATTTTAGATGCATGAGTGAAACTAACCTTTGCTCATTTCTGAGAAAAGGCCCCCGTTAGGTTTCGTTTCCCAGAATGATGAAACTTTCCTCATTAATGAATGCACTGTTCATGTGCTGCATACCTTCCCACTAGATAAAGGTCCTCTTCCACTTGTCCAGTGGCGGGTGCAGGGAGAAACAACCTTGAGCTTCTGAGGTAATGTACGATATGAGGATCGAAAGTTAACTTTTTTGTATTGCACTGTCTAGCTGCATCTGCTTGGAAAATTCCATTATGGGCGTGTTTTAATCCAGTTACGATTAGTATAATATGTATCTCTATGCCTTTGATTGTCAGTCCCTCTGCAGCATTCCTAAGAGACTGGGCAGACTGGGCTCCGCTCGAGTATATCTGAATAAACATATATGGGTTTGTATTCTCTACTGTCTGACCGACTCTTCATTTGTATGGACGGCTGAGACGTGGTCGTGGGTGACCCGAGTGACCCTAATCGGGCCACTTCCTTCACTGAGAGGACAGCTCGGGCCTTGAGGGACGTAGAAACCCACCTCCTGTGTTGCTGGACCCTTCGGAGTCCGTAAGAGCTTGGAATCAGAAGACTGGTCAGCAGTGTTGCGGTGCCTGCGAATACAGGGGAGTGACTCCTTCACTCCAAGGAAGATTATCTTCAGGCGTCTTGGATGCTCCACAGGTCCTACACGGATCCTGTACGGTGCACAGGCACAGACGATGCTGCAGACTGAGAGGGAGACTAAGTCAGGCCCAAACGAAGTCCAGCGAAGTCCAGAGTGTCCAGACAGTCGAAGTGCAGTGGTTTCAGTTCTGAATCTTGTCCACGATGAATCTAGGGTCCTACAGCCAGGTAAGCCCTTTTGTACCCACGGGAGAGGTTTGGAAAGATTCAGGGGACCCTCCCAGGGGAAGGTCCGGACAGGGGGAAGGTTTGTCCTTTGTCCAGTTTCACGTCAGAGCGGGAGCCAACGGCTCCCAGGACTGGTTTGAAAGTCTGCATGAGGGGCACACTTGGTGTCCCTGTGCATAGTCCAGTTCAGTCGCTGGCAAGCGCACCCACCCAGCCCTAATACACTAAATCCTGTCTGGGATGTGGTCACACCTCCCTGTGACAGGATGCCTATTCTGCCTTCTCCTGCTTGAGCTTGGCTCAGCAGCAGGAGGGCAGAAATGTGTCTCTGGTCAGCAGCAACCATTTTGTGCTGTCCGGAGCTAGAAGGCTGGTACCGGGAACACCAGGGACCCCATGAAGGACGTTTCTGAGGGGTGGAATCATACCTCCCACACTGGGTACCGATGTGGGAGGTATGATTCCAACATGTGCAAAACAGCTGAAACAAACCCTATCGTGTTTGGTGTCAGAGTTGGTCATCACGTGTTCGCATAATGCCCCTCTATAGTAGTATATGGCTGCTTCATTGACAACACGGGAAAATGGACTCTGTAGGCTGCAGGTTTGTCCTGCTCATGCAGGGGCACCCTCTCACTTAAAACCTATAGGTCACCCCTATAACAGCCCTTTACAGTCCTGAGGGCAGGGTGCTTGGTTCTAAGTGCAGTGACCCTTAGATATAGTAAACCTATATCTAAAGTGAGAGGTGCATGCACCATCTTACACAGGCTGCAATGGCAGGCCTGTAGATCCATTTTCATGGCCTCTCATGGGTGGCATAATACATGCTTCAGCCCATGGGAGGCCTCTGGGGTACCTATGCCCTGGGTACATGTGTACCATATACTAGGGACTGACAAGGGTACCCCAGTATTCAATCTGGAGTGTACCGAAGTACATAGCATAACAGTTTAGGGAGAAAGCAGATAGACTGGGGTCCTGATTAGCAGGATCCCAGTCAGACTAGTCAAAAACAGTGTTACATCAAGCAAAAAGTGGGGGTATCCATAAGAAGCAGATCCTACTTTCCTACACAACCCCCCCAAACGTAAGGAGATGAGACTAACCTTGACCAGTTGAGTCTTCATTTTCTAAGTGGAAATATCTGGAGAGTCCATCTGCATTGGTATGGTTACTCCCAGGTCTATGTTCTAATGTATAGTCCATCCCCTGTAGGGAAATGGACCAAATCAAAAGTTTGGGGTTTTTACCCTTCATCTGTTTTAGCCATAAGAGGGGCTTATGGTCTGTCTGAACAATGAAGTGAGTGCCAAACAAGTATGGCCTCAACTTCCTCAGCGCCCAGACCACAGCAAAGGCTTCCCTCTCTATAGCTGACCAACGTTTCTCTCTGGGGGTCAACCTTCTGTTGATAAAAGCTGCTGGTTGATCCTAGCCCTCTTCATTTAGTTGTGACAATACAGCCCCTCCCCCCAACTCAGATGCATCTGTTTGGACAATGAATTGCTTGGAGTAGTCAGGACTCTGCAGAATGGAAGCAATGCACATGGCCTGTTTGAGATCATCAAATGCCTTCTGACAGCTAACTGTCCACTGAACCTTCTTGGGCATTTTCTTAGAGGTGAGATCATTCAAGGGAGTCCCTATAGACCCATATCCTTTTACAAATCTCCTATAGTACCCAGCCAGGCCCAAGAAAGCTCTGACCTGAGTCTGGGTAGCTGGAGCAACCCAGTCCATTATGGTCTGAATTCTGCTCTGTAATGGTTGAACCTGGCCTCCTTTCAATAAGTGGGATAGCCCAGCTGGCCGCTGTCCCCCCAAGATAGGATATGATCAAAGCAATTCTGGCTGTATCAGAGGGGAAGACTCATGGTTTACAAAGGAACTGTAACTGGCACTGACTCCAGATTGCATCAAACTTATTACTATCCCCCAAAAACCATTCTGTTGGGGTCAAAGGCACTAGGATTGGAGAGGCCACTTTGGCATGAACAGGATTAACGCTTCTGTTAGCTGAAGCGTTTGCTTGATTTCCCAAATCGCCAGAGTGTGAGAGCAGTAGGACAAAACGTGTACCTTAGGGAGTCACCCCAGCCCCTGCTTCTGATGACCATGGGGAATGAGGGCGATACCGCCTCAGCTCTTCCCCAAGTGACAAATTTTCCTCTCGTAAGGTCTAAAATCTCGCTACATCTAAGACACTCGGGGTGTCCTCAGACAAGGCCTGAAGCAGATCCTGAACGTCTATCTGGTCATTCATGTCCGAACGGTAGAAGCATACAGGGCTTGGCCTTCTGTCATGCATTCACCTGGGTCCAACCACGGAGAGGACACTGGAGCCATTGCTGGACCTCCTATTCCTCCCGAGGACCGAGCATGCAGAAGGACAAACCCTTGGTCACACCCTGTCCCCCAGGGGGAAGGGGTTTGGGACAAAATGAGAAAAGAGACTTGGTCTATTGGTTTCAAACCGCTACTGTGTGGCACAGCGTTAACTGGAGACCCTCTTGGTCTGCTAAGTAGATGTGCACAGGACTGGGACTTCTAATTTTGCTAGATGCGATGCACTGGAAACAGGAAGAGACAATTACCATCATTGACTACTGGCCTCTCAAACAATGGATTTGAAATAACTTCAGTAACATACACTCACAGACTTTCAGAATCACAGCATGAGCAAGGCAAGCCATTGGTTAATGTATGCACGGAATGCTTGCAAGCTCAGGCGTAATGGATTCGGGGCATTGGTGAAACTCTGGCATGGAATCACAGCACGCCATAAGGCGCCACATGGGTAGTGTAACATGAGCCCTGCGCACTAAGCCCACTACACAGAGGGCGCATGAGGTGGTCGTAACAAACTGTCTAAAAGTGGCATTTTCAGAATTGTGACTTAAAATCTGACTTTACCATTAAAGAGGATTTCACATTACAATTCCTTAAGCACCAAACATGACATTTCTATCTGCTCCCAAACAAAGGTTATCACTTATTAAATATAACATGGTCCCCTCAATGTTGTCCTATGGAAGAGGTAGGCCTCACAGTAGTGAAAAACAAATTTTGAATTTTTCATTACCAGGACATGTAAAACTTAAAAGTACATGTCCCACTTTTTAAATGTAATGCTTCCCTGTCCTATGGGCTATTTAGGGCCTACCTAAGGGGTCACGTACATGTATTAAAAAGGGAGGTTGACTTGGCAAAATAAACCCCTTGCCATGCCTTAATCTGGCAGTTTAAAACTGCTCATAGGCTGCAATGGCAGGATTTTCAGAAATGTCTTAGTTTGGTGCGTTTTGCTGGGTTAGTTTTGAGTGGGAAAATGCAATCTGTCCATGTTGCGTTTTGGGACAGCTGCTGTGTCCACTCACAAAAATGAATTACCAGTTTTATCAGGACAAGTGTGGCAACGCTGGGTAGTAAGTAATTGTATCCCACAGATTCCAGAACTTTCCCGCACGAAAATGTAAAGAAAATGCCTTTTCAACAAGGTTTGAGGTTTGCAATGGCTTCTGGGTAACAGAACCTTGGAGATACATGCAAGTCACACCATCCTGCACTCCACAGGGTGTCTAGTTTTCAGGAATATTTGGGTTTGGTAGGTTTCTCTGGGTGACAGACTAGCGCAGCCCCAAAAGCCACAACTACTTACATTGCAAAAAAAGGTTTGTTTTGAGTGGAAAAATTTGATTTGTCAATGTTACATTTCCTGTCACAGGTACGGGGGCCACCCACACTAATGGGGTACTTTTTTAGAGAGAATGCTGAGTGGTAGGAAATTTGTGGATCAACACATATTCCAAAACTCTCTATCACAGAAATGTAAGGAACATGCATGTTTTTGTCTAAAGTTTGAGGTTTGAAGGTCCTTGTGTTTATGAAAAAGTAGGGGGGGTGTGCACGAAAGCCAGACCACCTTGGACTGGCCTCTGTGTTTAGCTTTCAGAAGTGCTTGGGCTTGGTATGTTTCCCTTGGTGGCAGCCAAGTCCAGGCCAAAAATCCACAGCCACCAACATTGCAAAAAAGTGTCAGTTTTGAGTTGAAAATTCCGATCTGTTAATGTTGCATTTTTGAGCGCTTCTTGTCTCAGGAGCTGGGCCCACCCACTCAAGTTGAGAACTGTTTTTAGCAGGATAAGTGTGGAAATGCTGTGTGGTAGGAAATTTGTGGATCCCACGGATTCTGCAACTTTCCCTCATAAAAATGTAAATAAAAGGCTTATTTTTTGCCAAAGTTTGAGGTTTGAAGGGCATTAAGGGTAAGAAAAGATAGGGGGATCCATGTACGCCAGACCACACTGGACTTCCCTACATCCTAGTTTTCAAAATATCTGCATTTGGTAGGTTCCCTCGGTGGTGGTTGAGCCCAAACCCAAAATCTACAGCTATCTACATTGCAAAAAAAAAGATTGTTATCTGTACATTCTGTGTGTTTTGGGGCAGGGGCCTAGGGGGCCACCCACTTGAGTGGGGTACCGTTTTATTGGACCAAATGTGGGGATGCTGGGTGGCAAGAATTTTAGCTACATTCTGGGTAGTTTCTTATCTCCCTCAAGGGGAATATACAAAACCTGTGTACATTTAGAATGCTGTTGGAAAAAAGGTTGCAAATTTATTGTGGAATGCTTTGTTGAAAAACGGTATAAAGTGTTAAATATAAACTACCCGCCCGAAACATCTAAAAAAGGGATTGACAGCTAGAGGGAAAGTCCAAGCAGTCAATTAGTTAAAGTTTATTGGGCACATAAACATGACATTTGAGAGTATGCCACAAGTTTGCCATTAAAGGCAGATCTCAAGAGGGAACTTCTGGGTGTGATGGACAACTGCGAAGGATCTCAGGGAGCTCGAACACTGGCCGCCATGAGTCAACTAGAATTGTAAATAGATATTGCTCATGACCACACCTTAAACAAGAACCATCCCATAACTAAGTGACTTAGAGGAATGGATTATTTCAGTAAGTCAGAGTAGTCCGTGTTTAAGACACACTTTAAAAAGCATGAGAAAATATGTGTGGTACATGATGGTCTTATTTCCAAGATTTACTGTAATTTATACAGTACTGTCTGTACTGTCTTATGTTGGCTAAATGGCAGGAAAGCAAATAAGGTGTTGTGTAGTTCCTAAAAATACATATGATCTGTGCGTTTGTTCGACAACATAAACTAAGGGATTGGTGTCTAGACTGATTGCGGACACCCCCACAGGATATGTCGGCCTATAGACCAGCTAGCTCACAGTGCCACTATAAGCCCCTGAGCCCTACCAAGGAGTGAATAGTTTCTGGCGACCATTGAACATGACAGCCCTTGACCCTTCAGGGATCATAGAAACTGTAAAGTACTTTTCGCTCAATCGTGCTCACTTGGTCTCGGAGAGATACACAGAATAAATGTTGGGGACATTTTCAATAAGTATTTATTGAACCAGCGCCATTCTAGTATAATACGTTTGCTGCAACAATCAATAGACGGAAGCAAATGTAAGAGATTACAAGCACCAACAGAGTAAACAGTAGGTACATTTCTACCATGGTGCTAAGTAACGAATATATGCAGGCATATATAAAAACAGTAATCTTTGCGTACTCCTACTAGGGGTACCCCACCCAAGTGTACCTCAATGTACCTAACATGTATGTGGGTGTGAAGCTAAGAATTCCCTAGGAAAGAGCCAACCCCAGTACCTGACTGGAGAGAATGAGTGACCCCATCTTGGTCACGAGTTGGACACCCTGCAAGGGATGTCAGACCGCTGAATGTTAAAGCTTCAGTGTGCAGGGACCTCCGCATCAGTGTCAGCGTAGAAGCGTCTCCTCCTCTCCTTAGTGAAGGTGCGGTTCTTTTATACCAAAAAGGTAACCTCTGGGGTTCTACCACAATCGATATGTTGTGAGTACGATTATGTAGATGAGCCTAAATCAATAATTGTAATTATGCAAAGTAGCCCTATCGCCTGAGGATTAACATAGCGATGACTTTTGTACAGAGAATGTTAACCCTGTTATGTGCAGGGGAATAAGATATGATGCTAAGAATCCTCATGCATAATAAATGAGGCTAGTTTCAAGGAAACCAATCGACATTTATTCAGCACATAACTGGGTAAAAGGTCATTGCTAGAACAGTTATGCAGAGCAAGGTAGGACAAATGTAGGTTAAAGGTCGCTTTGATACTTAGGCCTAGGTTAGGACACAACACCCACTCCTTATCTGAAGGTCGACATGGTTACTAATCCTAAAATAAGCCTGCCAAAAGCATAAAAACATTGTCATAAAACCAGTGTCTAAAAACATCCAGAAACATGTTATATGTTAAATAGAAAAAAGATGCTTTTAACATTCAAAAGCTCTAAAAGTCCACTAAAGAATCAATATATGATTAGACTGACCAAGCACATAGAAAGCCATGGTGCCTCAGTGAGATCAGAAGAAAAATAAAACAAAACTATGTTTCTCATTCCAATTTGGCTTGTTTTGGAAAAGAGGCCGAATTGTTCCCATCACACGGAGAGCCAAATCTTTGTGTCCTGTGTGGGAGACGCAACATCACTGTCGCTCGCATTCGCAGACGGTCCCTGTAACACCTCTTGTATCAGGTCAATGGAGCAAAGGTGATCTTCTCCGGTTCCCACAGTAGCCGCTGAGGAAGCACTCAACACCGGTGAGCCTGTTGTAGAATCCTTGTCCGTTCCGTCAGGAGCCGAAGCATCCCATAGAGGCTCTAAGAATGCTGTCATCATCATGGGAATACGCTGAGGACACGATACACGTGGGCCTTTAAGGGGTCCAGTAGTACGGCTATGTTCAGTGACCCAACCGATGGAAGGGTCGGACACAGGTCCAACATGCATTCGCAGAATAGTCAGCGGAACACAGGCGAGATGCAGTCAAACCAAGCTGGTCTGAACAATAGGAACCAATGCTCGCTTAGCTCCTGAAGCCGAGGTGTGCCCAGATGGAGCACCAAGTACATAACAAAGGGGTATACCCAGTCACAGTTGGAAATGGGCTAATATTGATACATGAAACAGAATTCCAACTGCCAATGATCATGAGGGTGCAGCACAACCCAGATTTTTACAAAAAAAAACACACAATAACTCTAAATGACCAGGTTGAACTTGGTTATCGATGCACAGTTTATGTAAACCTGTATCATTCCAATTATAGTACACAACTTAGCAAAGGTTGCTCCATAGTGATAAGGTGACATAAAGTGCTCAAGGGTGTGCGCGTGACGTGAAAGAGCAGTGAGAAATGGACATAAGGTATAAACATACTATACAATATTTACAATGTTAAAAGACATGACCTGTATGACAAAGTACATGAAAAATGAATAATGAGGCCAACCGTGCACCATGCATTCAAGACAACATCACACCAGCAGTGCTTTTTCCATTTCTCAATGAACTGGGACGTCCATTGCGAAGCAGGAAAACTAAAACCAGGATGCCCACTACAAGTAGTAGGACCAGCGGAAGCCCTCCAAAAACGCTTCCCAATACAGAGTGTATAAATGCTGGAATGACTGTGAAGATTGTGTGAAAGGTACTCAACAGTCCAGAACCTATTCGTTTAAATAGGTGCACAATCCCCTCTTATCAGACATGTTAAAGATATGATGAATCATTTCCCCGACATGGAGCCGAACATTCGTACAGACTAGTGCCTGTATCTCGGATGAAGACCTTGCAACCTGGAGATCAAACGTCTCTCGGGCTGAGGCTAAGGCCACATCTTTCTGAAAAAGCATGGATTTCATTCTGCTCAGAGAATCAAACCGTATAAAGGAAACATTCAAAGAAGTCCATAGTGTTTCCTCGCTAACTGTGTGGGCCGGTGGAAACAATACTTGCCTACAACAAATAACCCTGGAACTTACTGTGACCAGGTATTCGATGCCCAGTACCATCCCACAACAGCCTTGATCTTTCAGCATCAAATAGCTCCCATTCGAGAGCAGCTCGAACACCGAATTAATCACGGCAGCTGGGGAACCCTTCAAGTAACAGGACAAGTTTGCAACTGGCCCCTTGAAGAGAAATGTCCTTGCAAACTAAGGACCCATTCCTACATCTAAATCTGTACGGTAATTCCCAGTACTCGTGTATGCACCCATCTCCTAGCGCTTCATATCTGCCTACCTGATGGTATTTGAGACAGTATTGAAATTGGAATGCTATGACAGGCAGTGTTATATATTGATGGATTAACCATTCTGTGGAAGGCGACTAAGCAACGGTGAAAGGTAATTGGTTTAATTTTTCAAATTGCAACATGGTATATTTTGCATCTCTGCGTGCCATAACCTCTGTCTTCCTGTTAGATTGTATACAGAGAACATAGTCGTGCTGTTGATGTAACACCAGGGCACGTGGCCAGAATGCAATGTTTGTAGCGTCCAGCTTAATAATATAGTGGACCGCAATTGCGATTGTCCATGTTGTAAAATAGACAAATCCTGTTCCATTATTTCTATTGCAGAAGACCCAATGTTGCCCAGTGAATACATTCTGGATGATACTGTGGTCATACCATTGTCGACCACAGCAAAGGCCTTTTCAAGGTTAACCCGATCTTTCACTTAGTCTCTCAGCAGCCTCCTGTTGGGAGATTTTCCTTAGCTCATTGTAAATAGCATACAAGAAGCACTTCGACATGGCTTCTGGTTAACCTAACAAAAAATCCCTAAGATCCATGTCATCTGAGAGAAGGGATAAGTGTTGTTTCACTTGGGACAGTGTTGAGGTCTTTAGCCACTCCAGGCATACCTTCCCTACACTGTAAGATGTCACCATCCCCTGAGTGTTATGATTGTACATAGCGCTGATCAAGCCTATGGATATTAAACCCTTCAGTGGTACCCCTGAATCCTGACTGACACCTATTTGTGTTGATAGGCCAAACTAACCATCCCTTCCAATTGGGGTCTGATGAATTGTAAGAACCATTGTGCAGCATGGCATCTAATTTATCCTCACTATGTAGTGTATAGTTTTGCCAATCCTCAAAGTGTGGAAGTGAGGGAATCCGAGGAGTGTTCAAATCCTTGATCTTGGCTAGTCCGAGATGGGAAGTCTGTTGCACAGTCCTGTTTAGGAAAATCATTTGATGTGGTATGAGGCATGCTCTACATAGGACCTCAATTCCCTGAACCTGCCAATCTTTAGTCCCCTAGACAGATTGTGTCTATAGTGTCCCTCCAAAAGTCGAAACTCTGTAAAGACAGTTGGGAAATAAAGGAAGCAGATTATATCAGCTTAGTGAAAGTAAGCATATTCTTCTTTGCAGATGTAGGTGCAAGCCTATAGTAATAAGAGGCTGGGTTTGAAGTGTTATACCCTGAAAAATAAGCAAACTTCTGTGCAAATGTTGTTGAACTACATTTCAACGGTGTTGGGCAATGTTCTCATTGGTTGTAAGTGAAAACATTATGTGGGATACTTGCTTTGTGCAAAAAATGGTGACCATAGTGTTGGTAACAAAACACGTCACCAAAATTAGATGTACCATCATACAATTCATCATTTGAAAATGCAGCAGATTGCTGATTGGGACATTGATACTGTGCATACTATGCTCTCTGATTTAGAACAGAGAGAGTACTAAAGGTGATTATATAACTAAGAGAAATTTTTAACAAATGAGGTATTCTTAAAAGTTCACTAGGACCATACACCTCATAGGAAACTCTGTCTCAAACTATTCCTTCAGGAACTGGAACTGCTCTAATGTTCACTAACGACAGGTCCCTCTGTTCACGGTGTGATGCATGCGGATTCAGGACCAAGTTCACATGTTGTACTGCAGAGCATTCTGGGAGGTAATGTCCATTTAGGAGCAAGAAAAAGACAGTCACTCTACCAATCCAAAGGACTAGGAACAGTAGACCAATTGCAATCCAGAGCTGTAGCCAGGGAAAAACAAAGTAAGTCTTTTTCAGCCAAAGGTAGAAATCACAAATTAGTTGTTTGTGGGAAACAGTCGGTAGCTCAGGTTCACTTGGATCAGATGAGAAATCGTCAAAATAGATGAAGTAGCCAGACACAGTCCAATCTATCTTTGGTAGCTCAGCAGGTTTTGTGGAACTGGCAGATGCCACCTTTCGAGACCTATTCACATAGATGTCGGTATTAGGCCGAATTGAGATCTGTGTGTCATTTGTAGTTTGATATTGCTCAGTTTCAACAGGTACAATTTATATTCCATTGTTGTTAATTCCTTCACTTAGCAGCGTGGAGTTCTTAATCTTTCCATCCGAACTTCCTATATGGTAGTGAGAGGAGATCGGTGGCTACCCAGGAGCCCACGAGGCCTACTGTTGAGTATTGGCCACATACTGTGGTTTGATCAGATCAATTCAGACAAATCCCTTGTCTTTGCAGCTGGCAAGTGGCGGAAGAAGTACTGTTCTTGTTCCTTCGACAGCCAGGACAGGTACAGGAGGTCTGTAAGATGGCCCAATTTCTTTTTTGTCCACTATATTTTCTCTGACCAGGTCCCCAATCTTTGGGACCCAGGCAGGTCTTTCCGGAACAGCTTTCACTTCTCCTGTGGTGGTGCATTTTGCTTGGACGTTGCTTTGTAATGCCCGGAATTCATTGGGTTCCTGTAAAACAGTCAAATGAGCATTGATGTCAAATTGTTTTTCATCTACCACTGTGTTGCCACAATCGTGGTCACTAGACCCCATATTGGTGATTGACCCAACTGCCACCCGAGCCGAATACCCTAGCTGTTAAGGATTGCTTTAAGTCCCAATTTTTCCTCTCCACGATCTAATTTCCCTCAGGATGATACGGGGAGGAGTACCGCAATGCTACACCCAAACTTCACATGGCTATTTGTAAGCCCATGAACTAAATGCAGGGCCACGTTCGGAATGTAATGTGCCAATTGCGTATGTCCCTATGAAGACTCACAAATCCTTTGTAACAGTTCGGGCATCAGCCAAGCGCTGAGGCCAAGCCCACAGGAATCTAGAGCATGAATCCACTGCCACCAAGATGTACTTGTAAGCCCTGTCAAATTGCAAGGGGCCACAGTGGTCCAAATAGACACATGCGAGGGGTCTGTCTGATACCAGTAGTGGTGTTTGAGGTGGGCGTGCTATGGTGGAACCTTTCATCTGCTGACAGATGTTGCACTTAAGGATAAAACCCTTGGTCTGTTTAGCAAGACCTGGCCACCAATAACGCTGCTTCAGTAGTAAAACGTAGTAAAATGGTTGCAGCGATACCTGCATGTGCTGAACCCAGACCCTTCTGCGCAGCTAGAATTAATCCTAATCTGCAATCCATGTTTGGAATTACTTTATCCCCCATTTCTGGAATTTGAGCATACGGAATGTTTTGCCCTTCTAACTTGTAGGAGTACTTGAGTGGAAAACCTTTTGGCAAGGCTGAGCTGTTGCACGTAGTGTTTACAGCTATCATCTGTCTATCCTCTTGCTGGAACGAATGATAGTGCGAACTGCTGCAGTCGCCTTGGCGGCGTCACCAGCCAATGAATTCCCTTCAACATGCATGCCAACACGCTGATGACTCAATGTGTGAATTACATGAGCCCGTGGCAAGCATTATTTCAGCTTTGCCACCTGTTTCCAAAGCAGCTTGTGCTTTATTGTGCAATCTTTGGAATCTCTAAACCCATTCTGGCCCCAATAGTGAAGATATTAATTGTATGACCGGACACAATAAAACTAATTGCACACAATAAGTGTGGGAAATTCCCGATGTGGATTTTGTAGTGCCAGTATCGGGGCTTTTAGTTCTGCCAGCTGTGAGGTGCAGTCCCCTAGGGATTACATGTGCATTTTATCAGGTCGGAACTTTCCATCATGCATGCATCTTTTAACGATAGCGCAAGCCGCGGAGTATTGCTGTTTTTTTCCTATGGCGGGATGAGCAGATCCGTCAGTATAAATGATCCATTCATACTGTTCGAGAGGCAGGATTTCATTAGGGAGAGGAGATTCTTGTTCATACTGCAGACATGCTTGTCTTCATTGTAGGATCATATCTGTAATCTACATCTGTTGAAGTGAGAGAATTAGCCCATTGTATCCATGGTGGATGCAGTGCTTTTGCGTTTGGAACACTTGCTTTGGTAACAACCTCTAAGGTTGATATTGGAGTCACAACAATTCTGCGTTTCCCCTGTACTAGCGCTCTTTCTCTCACTACAGCAGTTTGTACTGCTGTCAGTATCTTTTCCATGAATGCAAAACGCATTTTAGCGTTTGTGTACAAATGTGATTTGTATGCTATGGGTACCGTTTCGCCTTCATTGAAGGTGATGTAAGTGTACCCTGATTGGCCCGCAACTACACGGATCACCAAATTAGTGGTATTTACACGTGTGTCTAAGTGTTTGGCAGCTATCATGTCTGTTTGTATGGAACTGAGAATTCCTGTGTTCTCCTGTGTCCAATGTTGGACTGAAAAATCAGGTCTGATTAGGTCCTAGAAAGTTCTGCCAAAATATAGGAATCCTAAAATGGATTGTAAACGTTTCATTCTCTTTGGAGGTTAAAGCAGTGCACATTTTACTAAGAAATTAGCTGCCAGGCTTTTCCCTTCACTTGATAGGTCATATCCCAAAAATAGGACTTTGAGGTGGGCAACCTATGATTTTTTTAAAGTTAAATTTGCAGCCTCATATTGGTGAACCCCAGAAATGTTGTTCACCCTGTTCAAGTGTTCCAGTAAGTCATCTTCGGTCAGATAAATATCATCTACGTAGGACCATGCCTCCTTGTGAGAAGCTGGCTTGGTATATGATGCACATTTATGTAAGTGGGCACCATGCACCAATCCAGACAACCCTTATAGTGATTTTAGTGGTCTTGGAAAACCTTAGAAAGCTCTCTAAGTGGTAGCTTTGGAGAGCAGCCTTCAGGCTTTGTCCAGAAGGAGTGTAAAGCAGCTTGTTTTTACCAGAACCTAATCTTATAAGTATAGATTAAGTGAAAAAGAACCACACAGTGTAGTTATAAAAATATGTATTTATTATAAGACACTAACATGTACAATTATCTCCTACCCGGAGATATACACAATGCCCACAATACTTTATGATAGAAACAGGTAAGTAGCACTTAATACACAGCGGTCACCAGGGGGGTACCAAACTATATACTAAATTAGTGGAATGCGAATCACGACTCGAGTCAAGACTACCCAGAAGACATAGAAGTGTTAGGGACCCAAGAAACCACCTGAGGTAAGTAACTGGGAGCCCCACAGAGGTTGTGTGCTAAGTAGGAACACAACCGCGTGATCAATACAAGTCAATGGGTAAGTCGCGGTTGCAATTTTAAAGAAGGAGGACCCTTCCCAGCGGACCCTGAAGAAACCCTGTGGAAGACAGAAGGTTGGAGAGCCACCCCACTCGTGGGTACCTTAGGAACCAGGATACCTGCCCCAGGGAAGCTGGGTGCATAGATGTGAAGTGGTGTCTGAAACCGCAGTTGATTCCAATGGAGGACTTCAGGAGGATGCCGCTTCTGTAGAAGGTGAAAGTGTCCGGTGGAACCCAAAGGTGGATTCAGGATGTGAAGAACATGCAAGCAGAGGTGACAGAGTCTATGCCACTCAGGAGTGACCAGGAGCCACAGAAGATAATTGCCCACCGATGTCAGGTGCTGCAGGGGAGCTGACGATGACCTTAGAACTGCAGCTGTGTGGGCCAGGAGATGCTGTGGAAGACCAAGCATTGTACACGAGCTGTCCCATATCGGATGTTGAGATTTGAGGGGTCGGTGTCCGGCAAGAGCACCAACAAGCCTTGGCAACTGCAACCAATGTGGAATTGGAGAAACGTGCAATGTCGGGACCAGCAAGGTCCAGGATCTCACTACAAGCAGGGGAGTCAGGGCAGCCCCAAGCAATCAGGGGAGCACAAAGGATATGAAGATAACCCTCAAGGGGACCTACAGGCCGGAGGCACTGCTGTCAAATGAGGACCTCGAGCGGCTCACCAAAGATACAAGCCCACGATGCAAGAGATGCGGTGAGGATGAAGATCTTGGTCACTGGAGATGCTTGAGGTTGGGGCTACTTAGAGCCCAAAGATCTTGATGAAAGGAAGCCAACAACCCTTTGCAACTGCAAGTCAATGCGGTGCACAGGGTTTCGGTTCCTGCAGCTCCGACAATGGATACTGGCCTCAAACTTGTTGATAGGACAGGGCAGGCCTTGAGGGATGTGAAGAACTGCCACCTGTTTTGCTGAGCCTTTCGGAGTCAGTGGGAGCTCAGGATCAGCAGACCGGTCAGCTTAGTTGTGGTGCCTGCGGATGCAGGGAAGTGACTCCTTCACTTCAAGGGAGATTCCTTAGGTGTCTTGGATGCCCACAGGCCTTGGAAGGTTCCTGTATGGTGCACAGATGTTGCAGCAGATGAGCAGGGCGACGAGATCAGGAGCAGCAGGAGTCTTCGCTCTGGGCATCAAGGCTGCAACTAGGAAGTCCAGCATGCTCAGATGGTCGAAGAAGTGGTGTCTGAAATGAATCTTGTCCCACGCCGAATCTAGGGACCCACCCACAGGTAAGCCCTTAAATACCCTATGGAAAGGGTTGGGACGATTCAGGGGTCCCTCCTAAAGGTGGGCTGGACAAGGGAGAGGCTACTCCCCTGTCCTTTGTCCAGTTTCACGCCAGAGCGGGAGCCAACGGCTCCCTGAACTGGTTTGAACTGGACCAGGGGTCTCCAACCGGTCGATCGCGAGCTACCGGTAGCTCGCCGAGACCCTGTGAGTAGCTCGTGACACTTGCTGCTCAATTTAGTAGCCCTTTAGTGTTGTTTGGGCTTTTTAGGCTTTTTTCAGGCTGTGTTGCCCGCCCTCACCCAAACCAGCAGCTCTGATTGGCTTTGAGCTTAGCTGGGGCGGGTTGGGCCGAAGAGGATGACGTTCCTCTTCTACGTGGAGATCAGCTGTCTCGACTATGCGCCCCCTGCCTTTTCCTCACTGGCACCGCGCTCTTCATTGTTTGAGTCACGAGCGCGAAAGGTGCTAGTGTGGAGCTGAAGCAGGCATGGCAGGGCAGACCAGCTGGTTTCCATGTCACGCAAGCAGTATAGAACTGCCCGGATCCGCGCCATCTGCTGATTTCAGCAGTACAGCCTGCCACCTTATATTTCATCAGAGCAGCAGGCAAGCCGTGAAAGGACACCCTTGGGGCCTGGATCCACAACACTTCTGCCGGTAAGAGTAAACTTTACAACACTACTAGATAAATGATTTTACTCAGACGTGGCATACTTCCGGCTTCTTTCCATGTGCTTGCTTAATAAACACCTCAGTCGTGCCCTGGTTTTGTTAACCTCTGGCAGTGCTCCTGTACCGCACGCGGGAAAATGTCTCTTGAGCTCCCACGCCATCTTATTCCACTCCAGATGCTGCAATTATCACAGCGCGACACCAATTAAGCACTTCACTTCATTAGTGCGGTCTCCCAGCCAGGTGGAGGCCTCTTCTGTGCCTGCCAGGTCTAAGGAGGCAGGTCTACAGTCGGTGATCTGTGAAGGGAGGCAGAGGCCCCGGGTGCCCTGGGACAGACGGAACAGTTGTTCCTGCAGCTGGAAGAGGCCTGCTGTACGTGCACTAGGTGTAGGGGCAAAATCAAAGGGCACAATCTGAAATGATGAACAAATTCCTGCTCAGAGACAACACAATAACATTCTCGAAAGCCCTCACAGCCAGCGTCCCTGCCTTGGTGGGGGACAAGCTCTCCAGTGGGTGCCAGCACCCCGTAAACAAGACACCAGGCTGGAGGCGAGGGAGGACAAGAAAGATGCTTGTGTGGTGGTTAAAGACCTCTGACTCTGAAAGGAGTCCTCAGGGGCGCTACCGGTGGACAGGGGATCTGAAATCCCACGCTTTCAGACTTTTCCATATTCAAGATTATTTCCAATCTTAGAGGATGGAGGCTTGTATGTTGGTTACAGGGCTTAATTTGTAAACAATTTAATGCCAGGGCCCAAGGCACTTCATAGGAGTCCACTCCGGCTGGCACCTCCAACGATCCTGCCACGGCTGCCGAATGCCAATAACAGTATAACGGAAAGTAAAATTAATTTTGTGTTGTGTTTTATAGCATTTTACTTTCTCACTAGCAGTTTCTTCTCATTTAAACAAAGGACACCAATTCAAAGCTTCTCTTTTTTTGAGCATTGTTGTGCATGAAACAGAATAACTACACATCATGCCAATGTGCACTGTATCATCGTGCACACTTTTAGAGTAACATAGCTCGTTGATGACACCTCGTTGAGTCCTGTGACAGCTCTCATGATGCGCCATGCCACATCTTCAAGAAAGCATATTAAACTCGAAGCAATTTTTTCATGGTGTGCTGCTTGAAAAGAGCATTGAAGTTATGGTACCAGCACACACTGATTGATATTCAATTCCAGACGTCTGTAAACATCCATTCCAGAGCGTCTTGATAAGCGTGCTTGAAGGAGCATGACTGCTCTTGAAGCCCTGGTATCAGAAATGAAAGGCGAGCGTGAGACTTCAGTGAAGCAATGTGAAAGCAATAATAAGCTTTTGGTGTCTGCCCACCAGTCCCTAACCGCCCCCAAATGAGTGGCACCATACAAAGTGATGGGGCACCCTGTTGCCTTGTGTGGTGTCATAAATCACACAGTCCTAGAGCCGGACCTGCGTTGGTTGCATTCATGCATGACCAACAAAGAATTAACAGAAGAGCCCAGCATCTGATAGCTCAGGCTTGTGATAGCTGTATGTATCGAGTCTCTGAATAACAGAGTCCTCTGCATAGGTCAGGAGGTGAAAAAGGGAGCCAGTAGCTCCTGTGTGTCATAGAAAGAAACCCAATCCCTGGGCTGACAATAGTACAGGTCTGCAATAGTAGCACAGTACTCGGGCCCCTATGTCCTCTCTTGCCCTTTGTGTACTAAAACCGGCTTGCCCAAACTTAATTAAACTGTCAGCATGGGTGGACCACATCACCTCTGTAGTGCCTCGAGGTTATAGTAGTAGTGACTATTTAAGGCAGGCCTCCAATTAAGTTGCAAGGAGTGAGTTCACAACATTAGCATACAACTGTATGCCCCCTGCCTTTCCCACCCTGGCACCGCGCTTTTCATTGTGCGCAATAAGTGCTGCTGCAGGTGGTGCAAGATGTATTGAACGACCAGATCACCTGCCTTTTCAGTCTGTCACCTTTATATTTGATCGGAGAAGCAGGTAAGATGGTATCTACAGTGGGTTATATCACAGAGTTGACATGATTGCGTAAAAACTGTAGTTTAAACAAACTTTTCCTCACCTATAATGCCCTGACAACACTGCCATGAGCCAGAAAAGTATGTCTGTTTGTAATATGCACTTTGTATATGGCCAAAATTGTTAAATGTGCAACATTATTGACTATTAAACCATATGTACATGGTGGGACTGACGCCATTTGATAGGACTGCACTCGAGAGGTCAGTGCGGTGGAAATGTCCTACAGGTGAACCAGGCCCTACCCGCAGGGCTGGCCTGACAGATCAGTGCATTGGTTGTTTTTTGGGCTGTTTGTGGGCCGATCCTTTTGGCTGGTGGGCTGTGCCAATGCTTGACTGTGTTTTTTTTGGCTATTTGTGGGCTGATTTCATTGGCTGGTGGGCTGGTTTTTATTGTAAATTTTTCTGATATTGCCAAACATTGCGTGCTGCAAGCACAAATAGACTAGTCTTCCATACCTTGAAAAACACCTCCTACTACACAAAATGTCTTTGCATTACAGTTTAAAACCTAATTTGCAAATGTGGCCCACTTTTTAGCTATTAGATTTGGCGTGGGGGTCTCTCGGACAAATGCGCGAGTTGCTTGGGGTTTAGTAGCTCACGACAATTTTCACGGACCAGAAGTAGCTCTCACTACACAAAAGGTTGGAGACCCCTGAACTGGACTATGCATGGAGGGCACCAAGTGTGCCCTGCACGCAGACAATGTGGTGCTGCAAGAGCTCCCACCCTGCCCCAATACACTAAATCCTGTCTGGGAGGTGGTCACACCTCCCTGTGATAGGAAACCTATTGTTCTGCCTTACCGTGCCCGAGCTTGGCTCAGCAGCAAGAGGGCAGAAACATGTCTCTGGCCGACAGCAGCCCTGGCTTGCTGTCCGGGTCTGGAACAGTACGTAGGAACAATGGTCCCAGAAAACAATTTAACAACACACAAAATACATTAATCAGAAGAAATTTCATAGAAAGCACGAAAAATATTTGTTGTACGCAGTGTTATTTAATCACACTGGGCATAAATCAATTTGTATCATCATTTAAACACTGTTACATATAAAGTGCCCCTGGGAAGGAAAGGGAAGAGGGGAAAAGTGAGGTGATTGTTGTTCAAGTGAGGGTAAGAAAGTGAATACAGGATCAAGTGTAAATCACAACAGTCCGTTATTTAGAAGACATATGGCTCATTTCTCGAGCCTATTGTTCACAATGTATTCAAACAGTAAGTAGCCATGGTTTTAAACAATAACACAGTGCTGTATCTCTGTTGTTCAAGCTGCCTAACAAAATAGATGTCGACGTTTCGACCCCAAGAAAAATGTAGGCTGTTACGTCCCTTACGCCGGGGTCTTCCTCAGGACAGAGGTGGGAGGAAAGGGAAGGGGAGTTACCATGGAAAGCCTTTCACTGAAGGTTGGAAAAGAAGAAGGGTGAGTAGGCTCCTAAGGGACGAGAGCGAAGGCAGGCACTTGTAAGGAAATAAACGGTGGTTGGCCCACGCCAGATTAATCAGCTGGGCCTGACATTGTATTGAAATCTGAACTACTTTAAAAGGTCGGGCAGAAAAGCTCCTAGTTCTGTAAGAATCTGTTGAACTTTGAAACACGGACCAAAATAATCCTGGTTCCTATGAAGTCGCTGCTCGTCTGGGACGTCTCCGTGCGTGACTGGCGAGTCCGGGTCTGGAAGACTAGTACCTGGAGCACCGAGGGCCTCCCAAAGGAGCTTTACAGTGCATGGAATCATGCCTCCCACACCATTTACGGTATGGAGGTTGGATTCCAACAGTTTGGCTGCAACAAATCCTATCATGTTTGGTATCAGTTTTGAGATGGTCACCGTGTAATGACGCGGTGCCCCTCTATATGTCATATGGCTGTCTCAGCTACAACCCGGGAGAATGGACTCCATAGGTCGTAGGGGGCACCCTCACATGTAGAACCAAGCACCCTGCCTTCAGGATTGCAAAGGCCTGCTGTAGGGGTGACTTATGGGTTTTAAGTGCAGTGACCTTAGATATAGGGAAACCTATATCTTTCATAAGTGGTGCTAGCACCAGCTTACACAGGCTGCAATGGCAGGCCTGTAGTTACAAATGGAGTGGTCTTCCATGGGTGGCATAATGCATGCTTCAGCCCATGGGGGACCCCTGGTGTACCTATGCCCTGGGTACCTTAGTACCATATACTAGGAACTGATAAGGTTGCACCAGTGTCCAATCTGGGATGTACCTAAGTATTTACCAAACCAATTTAGGCGAGAAAGCACAGAGACTGGGGTCCTGATTAGCAGGATCTCAGCCAGACCAATAAAAGCAGATCCTACTTTCCTATACTCCTCATCACAATTTTGAAGTAACTTGTTACTCTTACTGAGAACAACCTAGGGCTATTCTTATACCCTTGGGGCAGTCTACAGAATTGGCATTGAGTGCTATTGGCATTGAGTGCCTAGAGCCAAGAATGCTGTCAAATATCTGCTTCCAGGTGCTATATCTTGACAGAAGAAACCATTTGAGATATCTAGTGTTTTGTATTTTTTCCGCACAATGTTATTCATTAATGCAGCACTGTGTACATTTTTTACTTTTGTTCGTGTGCATGTGTTCAAATGCCTATAGTCTAAAGCTAGACGGTATGAATTGTCAGGTTTCATTATGGGGAAACAAAGGATTATTCATGGAAGAGGTGCAGTTTTCAATCACACCTTGGTACTCAAGTTGATCTAAGATCTCCCAGACTTGTTTCTTTGCGTCATGTTTTATTGGGTACTGCCTCTGTCACCAGAAATTCCATGAGGTTCTGGTGAGCTATTGTTATTTCTGATGCGCTGTTTAGCATTGGCAGAGCCCATTTCCCATTCAGAAGCAGAGTCCTCATTAGCTTGGGCATTTCTTATTTTAAATCCAGCTACCTTCTTTTTAACTTGAGGTTTAGATGTGGGTTTATCTTCTTGTTTGATAATGTAGTCTGAAGTGCGATGTCTCTCCCTTTTGGGTTTAACTTTCTCTTCTGATCGGTGTTCTGACCGTTCTTCCCTCTCCGAGTGTTTTGATGAACTCTGAAAGGAACAAGAGGAACGTATATCAGTATCCTGATACCTGTCAGGTTTTTTAATATTATCACGGTTTCTAAGATTGTATCTTTTTTCAGAGGGCTCCTATTGAGGAGGCCCACCCCCTGATCGTGATGCATTCTGCTTAGTATTTTTTGATTGTGTTATCCCATTTCTTTTTCGGAATCAGGTGCTTACTTTGAGCTATCCTGTTCAGAATTACCTGCCACTTGTAGTTTTCCAGGACTGGCTCCCAAGTTATCTCCACCCAGCGAAGCATATGTTTCTTTGATAATGTTAGGTAGTTCTCGCTCCTGTTGCGCAGGAGTGAATTCCCCCAGGCGTTGGCGTATAGCCACCGCTACTGCCTCCCCTTTTATGTTACTTAACATAATTGCTGATAACTGGGCAAAATTGCCCATCAGTTTCATCCCCAAGTCCAGGGCAAGTTCTGCCCTGTACTCATTCTGTATTTGTTTCAATACGTCTGGTAAAACTGCTATGGAGGGGGTACCATGAGTTCTGGTATAAACGGCAGCAAAAACTGTACCCCAAGTTGTAAAATCTCCTATTGGGGGAGCCATCCCCATTGGCAAGCAAATTGTTAGTATTCTGTGTTTTTCCTGCGGGCCCATCTGGGGAACTACTGCTTCATGCTGTGCTATTTTCTGTGCTATCCAGAACGGAATTGGCTCCTGGTTAGTGGGTATTCTTCCCATAACCGTGTTCAGCGTTTGTGGCCTGACAGTTGGTGTAGTCAATTGAGGTTGACCAGCTCGAGCAATCTGCGCAGGTTGAATTGTAAGAGTTCGCATTATGAACTCTGTAAGGTTTCTGTATAGTTTTACTACTTTTCTGTAAATTGTCAGCAGCAAAATGACATACAATGTATCAATTTCTGGATGCAGTGTGTAAGCGGCTAGGACCAGCCAGGTCGCTGCTTCTCTGCTGAGCGGACCGAGTCTCACATTTGTTGTGGTGTGGGGGAGTGTGCCTTTAAACCAATTAATATGCTCTTGGTACATTAACGGGACTTCTATGTTCATGTATGGAAAGTATTCAAGTGTGTCATCGTCAATGTAAGTATGAAACAACTTTGTGTGTGCATCTGCAGGTGGGAATCTGGCCCAAGAATAGAATACCTCTGGTCTGAATGCCTTGTGTGCCTCAATCACGAAGGTAACACCACCACCTGTTGCCGGGAGGCCGTGTTGCAATAATTTCATAGTAACTACATGTCTGCAATTTTCTGTGATGTCAAGAGAGACTTCCTGCTCTTCTTCCCCTGTACCCGCTACGCCGTCTCCATTGACAGACATCTTTTTTATTACTACTTCCTCACACAATAAGATTTTGAACAGTGTGGGAAATTTTAATCTACAGCCAATACATAGGTTTTACCTACTGAGCTGAGGCGGATTTCCCTTCTCACTACAGACGTTAAATGTGAGTAGGGGTCTGAGTAGTTCAGTCGTGCTTTCTCAGATTTGACCGTAAAATATGAACCAAACCAAGGTTTGCGATGCCATGCTGTGTAGTGCCTAAAAATACGTAGGATCTGCACATTTGTTGGACATCATAAACTAAGGGATTGGTGTCTAGGCTGATTCTGGACATTCTGGATATGTCAGCCTATAGACCAGCTAGCTCACAGTGCCACTATAAGCTCCCGAACCCTATCAAGGAGCGGATAGTTTCTGGCAACAATTGAGCGAAAAGTACTGTACTGTTTCCACAATCCCTGAAGGGTCCAGGGTCATTTTCAGTATATCGTGCTCACTTGGTCCCAGATGCACAGAATAAACATTGGGGACGTTTTCAATAAGCATTTATTGAACCAGCGCCATTCTAGTATAAAACATGTTTGCTGTGTCAATCAATAGACAGAAGCAAATGTAAGATTACAAGCAACAACAGAGTAAACAGTAGGTACATTTCTACCATGGTGCTAAGCAATGAATATATGTAGGCATATATAAAAACAGTAAACACGTACTCCTCCTAGGCGTACCCCACCTAAGTGTACCTCATTGTACCTAGCATGTATGTGGGTGTAAAGCCAAGAATTCCCTAGAAAAGAGCCAACCCCCTTACCTGATGTGAGAGAATGAGGGGCCCTGTCTTGGTCACGAGTTGGACACCCTGCAAGGGATGTCAGACTGCTGCGTGTTGAAGCCTCGGTGTGCAGGGACCTCCGTGTCAGCGTAGAAGTGTCTCCTCCTCTACCTAGTGAAGGTGCGGTTCTTTTATACCAAAAAGTTAACCTTGTGAGTTCTACCACAATCGATGTTGTGAGTACGATTATATAGATGAGCCTAAATCAATAATTGTAACTATGCAAAGTAGCCCAGTTGTCCGAGGATGAACATAGCGATGACTTTTGTACAGAGTATGTTAATCCTGTTATGTGCATCATGTGCAGGGGATTAGGATATGATTCTAAGAATCCTCCTGCATAATAATTGAGGCTAGTTTCAAGGAAATCAGTCGACATTTATTCAGCACATAACTGGGTAAAAGGTCATTGCTAGAACAGTTATGCAGAGCAAGGTAGGACAAATGTAGGTAAAAGGTTGCTTTGCTACTTAGGCCTAGGTTAGGAAACATAACAAAGGTTTATGCATGTGTTATGGGCGACAGATACATATGCTCTGCAAACCAATACATCACTGTGTAATCGCTGTATTGTTCAAAATTATATAGTTTAAAAATAACAACGTTAAGAAAATGTTCCCTTTGGATAGGACATATACTCACTAATTCACACTCATCAAGCCACCATACTTATAAACCACCCTCACCGTACTCATCAATAATTAAGGCACTTATAAGTCGATCACTACTTCTTATCAAAATATTGATATATTTTAATATGTTTTGGTCAATATAAAAAAGCATAAATATGTATCACACACATAAAATGTGATCACATCATTAAAAACATCAATTCATATACATAGTAAACACAATTATCCAAAATACACAGTTAAAAACCAAAAGGGGGAGAAAAATAAAAAGACAATTCACTTTGTCTTCTAAATGTTAATTTGGATATATACATAGACAGCATAAAGCATGGGGTTAAGTTCCCAGTCTGTAACTTGTTGCTGACTTTTCCAAATTTAACACAAAATATAATGTGGGCGTCGACGCGTTTCGGTGGCACACTCGTAATAGGACCACCTTCTTCAGGACAATACGTTTTTTTTCCCCTCTTATTTTAAAACATTATATATAGGTCCTATATTGACCTTACAATGGACCGGTGCATCTGCACTCTGGTTAGAAATCTTTTCCAAATCACTACGACTAAACAGGCGAAGTGGGTAACGATTTTCACAATATCGTAAAATTATTAAAATCGTGGCCTCCAGCCCAATCTTTAAAAGGTTTAAGGCCAGTACAGCATCCGATCACACTTGATATACAAATTGTGGGTCTCAATGTTTTCCCGGCACTTTTATGGTAGGGTCACTTGTTCGTGGCTTTTTATTCCAACGTCAACGCATCGCCTACTGCTTATCATCGGCCCGGCTCCAAGTTTCTAAAAATAACAACAACAAAAAGTTCTCTGAAACAGACAGTTAATTATAGATTCCTTACCTTAGAATTACCCCCAGGCGTCGGACTGGATCCGGAGAATTGTTTCTTAGCAGTGCCCCTGCGCGTCGGTAGGTGGCGTCGGTCGACTCTGCGTCAATCGTCGGCGTTGTGTTCACTAGGATGACGGCTCGGGCCTATTTAGAAGCCGCCCCTGCGTGCTGACACCAGTTCTGACACGACTTTCCACACCAGAAGCGCAGAGCCATGCAAGACACTGACCACTGGTGCACTAAGACTAGGGCCCTGCTAGGGAGTCGCTGTCCCTAGAAGTCAGTTCGCAGAGCGGGGAGGATGGGTGGGGCGGTAAGGAATCTATAACTAACCTATGTCTCTTACAGATACATCGTTACTGAAGGTAAGTAACTTGTTCAGCTGAAAGAGACAGTTATAGATTCCTTGCCTTAGAATAGATACCCCAGCAATACCAACCCCGGAGCAGGGTCTGCGAACCAAGTTCACACCAGAAAGTCCTGGAGGACAGAACGGGTAAAATAGCCGTCCCTCCGGACTTGGCTGTCCAGGCAGTAATGTCTGGTGAACGTGGGCAAGGATGCCCACGTGGCTGCCTGACAGATGTCAAGGAGTGGAACTCCACATGCAAGAGCAGTTATGGCAGCCGTAGCCCTGGTGGAGTGAGCTCGGAGCCCCATTGGAGGTTCCTTCTTCCCAAAGTGTAACAGATCTTGATACACAGGACAACCCATCCAGAGATGGTACGCTTTTGAACAGCCTGACATTTCTTGGCACCCAAGTAGCCAACAAAAAGTTGATCATCCAACCGGAAATCTTTTGTGCGGTCAAGGTAGGACAGCGCACGTTTTGGGTCCAGACCGTGGAGTCTCCTCCTCCTTGGAAGGGTGCGGAGGTGGGATAAAGATGGGCAAAGTAATGGTTTGTCCAATGTAAAAAGGTGTAACCACTTTTGGAAGCCATCCCACTACTGGAGGTAGAGAGACCCAGGACCCCATTCCTGGGTCAGGCACCAGGCAGAAGCAGGAGGCGGAGCTGCTGTGCTCCCCTGGTAGTGGCAGGCCCACCACGCTCTTGTGCCCATGTCTGAGTGAGCAGGAGTCTGCCATGATGAGCTGTGCCCCTGCCTGCAGGGGTGGGCAGAAGAGACCATGCTGGTTCCTGGGACAGCACAGAAGTTCTGCCCACGCGGGCAGCCAACAGGGCAGTGAGGGGTGGGCTCCCAGGGGTGCCCAATTGGGACAAGGCACTCCGAAATAAAGAGTAACACCACGTGGACCAATGCTGCACGGCTACATCTAAGGTGCCAGCGGAGCCACTTGTCAGTTATGCAAGCTCCGGTAAAGGAGCTCCCCATAATGCCCTGAAGGCCGTTATTGGCAACTCCTTTCTGCAGCTTGTGATGGTCCTAGGATGGCAGGGCCACCACCAATGGGGAAAGAATTAGCACAGGGGAGCTGCAGAAGGAGCTCAAAGTCATTTTACTAACGTGTTGACCCTAAGTCTGGAGGATGACTACCATGAGCCTGGCTTAGGTTTTTAAAGCATTCCTAGGGCTGGAGCATGGGCTGTTCAGCTGGGAATGCAACACCCTCTGGGGCCCAAGGTAATGGTCACAATTATTGTGGCCTAAAGGTGTCTGCAAGAATGTATATGTTGTGCAATGCCCTCTAGGGGTGAAGTCTATGGTTACTGCCTTGTGATAAAACAAATGTGATGCCCTTTAGGGGTTGGTTTCATAATTGTGTTTCCAGTGGTTGAAAGTATGTACAAATTGCATAGACTCATGGGAAATTCATTTTAGTGAGATAATGTAGATAGAGACTATTAATCAAAGTGCATATGCTTTATTAACAATCATGAGCACTCACATGGTTATTTTTGTTTATTGCATTTACTTCTAAAGTGATGTTTTGAGATGTGGCTTGTTGATCTTGACCCCTTTAGGGGGTGAGAGGTGATTATGCAATGCCATTAAAGATATTTATTTATTTTTGTAACTTACTGTGTATTATTGAGTAGCATGTGTGTGTAATAAATGTACTTTTACTTTTCTAAAGAAAAACCACAGACTGGACAATTATTTATTGTGTTATTATTCTGTGCCAGTGAATGGTGATTACTAGCCCACACCATCTCCCTCGAGTTGGCTTTGGACTGCTCTGCTCCGCTACCCTCCGAGTCAAGCACTACAATGGGGTGTTTAGTTCCTAGTGGAGGGAAAATGTGGACCCATTACTTGTGCAGGCCACACAATTAATGGACCGTTTCCTTACATATGTAAATTAAAAAAAACAAAAATATATAACTGGTCCGTTTGATACTGCCATTAGTTTTGCCTTTACAACACCTGTGCAAATATTAGTACAAACCATACAGTTGACATAAGCATTTGCAAACTTTTGAAATAATTTGCGGTGCATGAGATTAGCACTGTGCCAGCAACATAAAGCATGAGCAGAATGAATATCAGTTTTGGTTTTCTTGTTCTTATCTGCCAAACTTGGAATGGCAAATTACTTTGAGGTATGCCAAAAAGACAGGGAGTGCACAAAGTGTAGAAATTTCATGCACACACTGAATCAAAGAAATAAACTTAGGCTCTACACTTTTCTGAGCCACCATGGAATGCAATTGAGAATTAATAATATTTTCAATTGTGGTCTTTAAAGCCAAAGACGATGTATTGATATTACCACAATTACCTTTAGCATACTTTACAGCAGCATTAGAAGTGAATTTTGCTTGGGCAAAATTTTAAATTCGGAGGAGAAATTTCAGGAATTCTGTGTTAACCGAACTTCTGAAATTGCGCTATTACACCACGTCCCATAATTCAGTGCTGCTGTAAATTTTTACCACAATGCATGGGTACAATTGTGTATAACCAAAACGCTAGCAATTTCTGCTTATAAAGGTGTGCACCTCTGCCCTGAGAGAGCAAAGTGCATGTGAAACTGGGATACTTTTTAATTGGTGGAGCTAACATGATCTAGCATGTGCGCTGAGGCCTGTCCTTGGTAATGCCTAGGTCAAGTACTGGTTCTGTGACCTGGATGGGCACACCAAGCGCACCGCCCTCTTTTGTCCATGGGTTGTAGTAATGAATTGTTGACTTGAAGCAGTGATAGCAGCATATTAATTTTTGTGAATGAATAGTCCTCAGAGAGGAGTGTGGTCTACTGCCTCGTTTTGCTGTATAGTTTCACACTTTAATAGGGTACAATTCCAAAAGGAGACTCAGCACTCTTAAGGTGAGGTAAACACACTTATTAATGCAACTTCCCAGATATCAAATGAAAGGAGTAAAGCATAAGAAATATGTACACAAAGTGAATAATCAAGACTTTGCATACATCACCAATTGAGTTGCAGACAATATCCTGGCTAGCACGACTGGGAAGCCCTCGGATTAGTCAGGCAGGAGTCTCGATCAGGCTCACAAAATGGCCCTGGGCAATCCGTCCATTCCACAGACGAGCTCCTTTCTGAGCGCCAAGATTCCCTGCCTTTTATTTCTTTAATCAACTTGAAGAGAGATTTCTAGAAACACCCCTTCCTTCTGTTATTAAATTAAGGCTGGCTGTACTGGTCTGCGTTGTGGTCACTCACAGGAATTGGCCAGGCCCCAGTGTTTGCTCTGCCTCAGAGCTGTACATTTCACATATTTCTTTGGCAAAAACAACCTTAACCTTGTCAAGGCTGTGAACAGTATCTGGAACATATAACGTGGGGTGAAACTGTTTTGCTCTGTACGGGGAAGAACGAAAACATTTCCACCCTGCAGCGGCAGGTGCACACGCAATGGAGTCATTTATACAAAATGGAGTCAATGGTTAGTGTATGATTCCTCATAGTGTAACACGTGCGTAAAAAATCAACTTCATTATGGCACGCAGGCCCTTGAAATGATGTTTCCCATGCATATTGAGTGCATGTGTGTAATATGCATGTGAAGCCCATACATGGCAGCGAGGCTCTGTGTGCAGTGTGAAGATGTTTACTGGGGGGCCAGTGAGTGTAATATCTGAAAGAGACCGTAGTTATAGATTCCTTACCTTAGAATTACCCCCAGGCGTCAGACTGTGTCCGGAGAAATGTTTTCGTAGCAGTACCCCTGCACGTCAGTAGGTGGCGTCGGTCAACTCTGTGTTCGTCGTCGTGGTTGACGGAATGACATCGCGGTGTCTATTTAGACGCCGCCCCTGCGCTCTGACGTCAGTTCTTTCTTTTTCCGCGCCAGCCAGCGCAATCTGGAGAGAGCGTGCCCCTTAGTCACTTTTTGACTAAACTTTTGTCGACGTCTTTTTTGAGTCTTCGACTCCTGGTGCACGAGGGATGTCCCATCGTCGGACCGGCTTCAAGCCCTGTGACTCCTGTCACAAGTTGATGTCGGTCACCGATCTGCACCTAGTGTGCCTTTGGTGCCTGGAGCGCAACCACAATCCGAAGTCGTGCTCCGACTGCCGGGCCATGAACCTGAAGTCTTTGCAGGAGCGGTCCCGAAAGCTTTTGGAGGCCCGGCAGTCCGCTCTGTGCCGTTGGAGGTCCCTGTCCAGAGGAAGGTCGCGGTACCGGTCGCAGAGTCATCACCATTCCTCTTCGAAGTCTTCACACTCCTCCGGTAAGTCGAAGCACATAAAGGCGAAGAAGCACTGTCGCTCTTCGCCTTCTCCCCGTCTGTTGGCTGACGAGACGCGGGATCCGGAGCGTCATCGCTCTCCGGCTCCTCCTTCGGAGCCCGCTTCTGGGACGACTCCGCGCTTCCCTCCCTTTCCCAGAGCCGGAGCATCCCCTGCCCTACTTCGATCTCTCTAAGAAGCGCTGCACAGCATCTTTGGGCAGCCTGACTCCACCGGCGTGCCTTCAGGCCCTGCAGACTCGGCTGGGGGCCCTGGGCCTTCGAGGCTGGCGACTTCGGTGCCAGAGGATCCCTGAGGATCCAGGCCTGGATCCGGATCGGCGCCGGTCAATCTCATGGTACCTTCCCCGGTGCAGATTCCAGTGACAATGCCACCCGACACCGCTTGTGCCCTCAACTGGCGTCGACCCCAGCCTCACCCCCAAATTGGACCAGACGCCGGTACCGACCGACGCCAGTACCGGTGCCGACCGACGCCGGTACCGGAAGGTACTTTTGTACCTCTGTTTGTCCCTGGTGTTCCCTATTGCCCTGAGTGGCAGCCAGAAGAGGGTGAGGAGGACTAGGAGGGGTCTGTTGATCCTCTAGCAGACCAACTGTAGGAGCTGGACTGGCGAGAGGTGTTGGTTGATGCCAGTGGTCTGGATACCTCTCCAGACCTTGGTATGCTTTCTCCCCCTACCGTGGCTATGGAGGAGTGAGCTTCCTACACTGTGGTGTTGCGTAGGGCAGCTGAGGCCTTGGGGCTCGAGCTTCCTATGGTGGCGGTCAGGACTAACCTCCTGACTGAGGTGCTTCAGTCGGCAGCAGCCTATTCGGAGCCCATGCTGCCTTTTAATGAAGCCCTCACCGACATCCTTCTGGGCACCATTGGTCCAAGCCCAGCACAGGGGCTCCTGTGGACAGGATGATTGCCTGACGCCACTGCCCGGTCAACCCACTTTTCCTCTCCCAACACCCTACCCCTGACAGCTTGGTGGTCCAAGCCTCGTCTTCAAAAGGCTCATTCCTTACTGCTCCCCCAGATAGGGAATCCAAGAAGCTGAACCATCTTGGGAAGATGTTTTTATTCTGCCAGCTTAGGAATGCAGTCGGTGAACGCCACATGTGTCGTGGGCCGTTATACACACACAGTGTGGGATACGGTCGCGCAAGTGCTGCCACAGTGCCCGGAGGAGGCCTGGGCTGTGCTCACCTGCGCTGTTGCTGAGGGTCGAGACGCAGCAAAGTTCACCATCCGGTGTGAGCTGGATATCGCCGACTCGCTGGGTACGGCGGTTTCCACATTGGTAGCCCTGAGGCGCTCCACCTAGCTGAGAATGTCTGGCTTCTCTGGGGATGTCCAATCTACCCTTTTGGACATGCCCTTTGATGGCCATCGCTTGTTCGGCGACAAAGCAGACAACGCGCTCGAGTGGTTTAAGGACTCTAGGGCTGCGGCCAGATCCTTGGGCCTTGCTTCCACCTCTCACCCTGTGCAGTCTGCTTTTCACCCCTTTCGTGGCTACGGAAGGGGTGCCCCGCCACGTTCCACCCAGAGCCACAGGCCTGCGCAAGCTGTCCAGCCTCTGTACGGTCGGGGACGTGGGACCCACCATTGTGGGTCTGGGAGTGGGTGGGCCAGTCCACCAGCACCCCCTCCGCAGCAGCCTCCAAGCCCTCCTAGTCCGACCTTTCAGGGCCACCAATCGCCAGTGGGTTGGAGGATTTGTCATCACCTCCCCCACTGGCGCAACATCACGTGAGACAGGTGGGTTTTGCAGATAGTCCGAAGGGGCTACTTCCTCCCCATCGATGCCCCCTCAATTCCATCGCATCTCGGAGGATCACCTGGCCCTTCTCCAACAAGAAGTTATGGCCCTCTTGGCCAAGGGAGCCATCGAAAGAGTTCCTGTCCCAGAAGGACAAAGGCCTGCCTATCTTGGATCTCAGGAACGTCAACCGCTTCCTCCGGAAGGAGAAGTTCAAAATGTTGACATTGGCTCAGGTCCTGTCTGCCCTCAACCCTGGAGACTGGATGGTAGCGTAGCACTAGCAGGACGCTTATTTTTACATCCCCGTCCTGTCGGCCCACAGGCGTTACCTGCGGTTCACAGTAGGCCACGAGCATTTTCAGTTCACAGTGCTCCCCTTTGGCCTTACCAGCGCGCCTCGGGTGTTCACGAAAGTGATGGTGTTGGTCGCAACTCATATGCGCAGATCGGGGGTTCCAGTCTTCCCCTATCTCGACGACTGGCTGTTGAAGGTGGGCTCGCCCCAGGCTGTCGTCTCCCACCTCCAGACTACGGCCGATCTCCGGCACGTTGATGGTGAACCCCAGCGAATGCAGAAGTCACATCTGATCCCCTCTCAGAAGCTCATTTTCATTGAAGAAGTTCTGGACACAGCGCAGTTTCGGGCTTATCCTCCCGAGCAGCGAGTCAGGGATATTCGGGCTATGATTCCGATCTTTCAGCCTCTATCCCGGGTTTCGGTCAGAATGACCCTGCGGCTACTGGGCCTCATGGCCTCTTGCATCCTGCTGGTGGACCATGCCAGGTGGCATATGCGGGCTCTGCAGTGGGACCTGAAGTTCCAGTGGGCACAGCATCAGGGGAATCTTTCCGATTGTGTCCAAATCTCAGAGGGCACTGCACACCAACTGCAGTGGTGGCTAACGAACCAGGATTGGGTCAACGGCAGATCCCTCTCCCTTCCCCAACCAGAGTTCACAGTGGTGACATATGCATTACTTCTGGGGTGGGGCGGCCACATGGGAGAGGCGGAGATCAGAGGCCTCTGGTCTCCGGCGGAGTCCGGGCTCCACATCAACCTTCAGGAGCTTCGGGCGATCCGTCTTGCACTGAAGGCATTCCTTCTGTCAAATGGAGAGTAGTGCAGGTGTTCACGGACAACACCACTGCCATGTGGTACTGCAATAAACAGGGTGGGGTGGGGTCGTGGACCTGATGTCAGGAGGCACTTCGTCTCTGGAAGTGGCTGGAACATCAGGGCATGTCCCTGGTGGTTCAAGACCTGGCAGGTTCTCTGAACGCCAGGGCGGACGAACTCAGCCGCCGGTGCATGATGGATCACGAATGGCGTCTTCACTCAGAGGTGGTGCAAGGTCTCTTTCAGCGGTGGTTAGATCTATTCGCCACCGAAGGGAACGCGCAATGTCAGCAATTCTGCGCGTTAGAATTTCCAAGGCGGCACTCGCTCGGCGACTCTTTTCAGCGCGAGTGGAGTTGCGGTCTTCTATATGCCTTTCCGCCTGTACCACTTCTATCCAGAGTGCTGAAGAAGATCAAGCGTGACTGGGCCCAAGTCATTCTTGTGGCCCCGGACTGGGCACGAAGAGTCTGGTATCCCGAGCTCTTGCACATGGCCATCGATCCTCTGATCAGACTGCCCCTTCGGGAGGATCTTCTGTCATAGAAGCAGGGGACGATCCTCCACCCGAACCTGTCCAGCCTCCACCTCCTTGCGTGGAGATTGAGCGGCGACAGTTGACAGCTTTTGACCTTCCTCCTGAAGTCTGTAACGTTATCTTGGCAGCCAGGCGTCCCTCCACCAAAACGATATACGCCTGTAGATGGAACAAATTTGTGGCATGGTGCGCAGCAAAAGCTGTGGATCCCCTTTCTGCTCCCCTATCTCCTCTGCTTTCTTTCTTTGGCCCAGCAGGGCTCTGCTCTGGGCACTCTAAAAGGCTATCTTTCGGCCATTTCGGCCTTTCTTCGGCTTCCTGACCAGCCTTCTCTTTTCAAGTCCCCTATTGTAAATCGCTTCCTTAAGGGCATTACTCACTTGTATCCTCCAATTCCCTTCGTAATGCCTCAGTGGGACTTGAACCTGGTTCTGACCTATCTTATGTGCGATCCTTTCGAGCTGCTACATAACTGTCCTCTCAGACATCTGATGCTTAAAACTGCCTTTCTGGTCACCATCACCTCTGCTCGCAGGGTGAGTGAGCTTCAGGCCCTTTCTTCAAAACCTCCTTTCCTGGCTGTTCATCCGGACAAAGTTGTCCTTCGTACCTGGCCTTCTTTCCTTCCCAAAGTGGTTACCTCTTTCCACATAGGACAGACCATCACTTTGCCCACCTTCTTCCCGCCCCCCCACCCTTCTAAAGAGGAAGAGAGGCTCCACCGTCTGGATCCAAAACGTGCGCTTTCCTTCAATCTGGATCGCACAAAAGAATTCCAGGTGGATGACCAGCTCTTTGTTGGCTATGTGGGCGCCAAGAAAGGTCAGGCTGTGCAAAAGCGCACCATCTCCCGATGGGTCGTTCTTTGCATCAAAATCTGCTATTCCTTAGCGGAAAAGAAACCTCCAGTGGGGTTGCGTGCCCATTCCACCAGGGCGATGGAAGCCACTACTGCTTTGGGACGGGGGGTGGGGGTTCCACTTCATGACATCTGCCAGGCAGCTATGTGGGCTTCGTTGCACACGTTTACTAAACACTACTGCCTGGACAGCCAAGTCCGGAGAGACGGCTTCTTTGGCCGTTCTGTTCTCCAGGACTTCCTGGTGTGAACTTGGTTAGCAGACCCTCCTCTGGGGTTGGTATTGCCGGGGTATCAATTCTAAGGTGAGGAATCCATAACTAATGAACTTGTTCATCTGAAAGAGACACTTACCTTCGGTAACGATATATCTGTAAGAGAAATAGATTAGTTATGGATTCCTCACCGCCCCACCCATCCTCCCCGTTCTGCGAACTGACTTCTAGGGTAAGGGACTTCCTTTCAGGGCCCTAGTTTTGTGCACCAGTGGTCAGTGTCTTGCATGTCTCTGCGCTTCTGCCGTGGAATGTCGTGGAAAGAACTGACGTCCGCGCGCAGGGGCGGCGTCTAAGTAGATAAGGCGACGTCATTCCGGCAACCACGACGCCAACGACTAATGCGGAGTCGACTGACGCCACCAACCGACGCGCAGGGGTACTGCTGAAGAAAAGTTCTCCGGATCCAGTCAGACGCCTGGGGGTAATTCTAAGGTGAGGAATCCATAACTAATCTATGTCTCTTACAGATATATTGTTACTGAAGGTAAGCAACTTGTTCATTGAGATGTTATTCTTTGGCTAAAAAGGAACCTCCAGTAGGACTGCGTGCCCACTCTACCAGGGCGACGGCAGCTACTACTGCTTTAGGACGTGGAGTTCCGCTGGTTGACATCTGCCAGGCAGCCACGTGGGCATCCCTGCACACGTTTACTAAGCATTAATGCCTGGACAGCCAAGTCCGTAAAGACGGATTTATCGGCCGCTCTGTTCTCCAGGACTTCCTGGTGTGAACTTAGTTCCCAGACCCACCTCCGTGGATGGCATTGCTGGGGTATCTATTCTAAGATAAGGAATCTATAACTACGGTCTCTTTCAGATGAACAAGTTACGAACCTTCGGTAATGATGTATCTGTAAGAGACATAGGTTAGTTATAGATTCCTTACCGCCCCACCCATCCTCGCCGTTCTGTGAACTGACTTCTAGAGTAAGAGACCCCCTTAAAGGGCCCTAGTTATGTGCACCAGTGGTCAGTGTCTTACATGTCTCTGCGCTTCTGGCGTGGAAAGTCGTGTCAGAACTGACGTCAGCGCGCAGGGGCGACATCTAAATAGACACGCAACGTCTTCCCGGCAACCACGACGCCGACGACAAATGCGGAGTCGACCGACGCCACCTACCGATGTGCAGGGGTACTGCTACGAAAAAATTTCTCTGGATCCAGTCTGACGCCTGGGGGTAATTCTAAGGTAAGGAATCTATAACTACTAATGTCTCTTGCAGATGCATTGTTACCGAAGATAAGTAACTTGTTCATTAGAATTCCCCTGATTTATCATGGCACAAGATGGACGACTCTTGTTTGCATTGTTGTGGCTGGAGGGTGTTGACACAGAAACTGAAGTAAGGGAGTATGGAAGCAAGCCTTAACCTATGTTTTATGCAGACCGCATAGGAAGAGCTTGCTGATTAGATTTTTGTGAGCACTGATATTTAGTGGACCTTATGCTGTAGGAGATGAGTCAGCGGAATCTGTTAAAGATAGAGAAATTCTAGGTAGAGCCTTCCTTTTTGTCAGTCCCTGGTTGCAACTTCAGCAAGGCTGATTACAGCCGTGCTAGAAGTTTTCACGCTTCTTTGTGGCCATGTTTTGGGTACTCCTGGTTGGAACTAATTTCAACACTGTGCAAGGTGATGGCTTCACAGCAGATAAAGATAGTCTGTACTGCAGCCAGAAAATTGTATTTGTTAGGGAAAAAGCCAGAACTGGTTCCAGAACCTTAGTCAGTGAACCCACATCTCCTGTATGGAAAAGGACAATAAAAGTGGGATTCCTACCACCTCATGTTATTCTAGTCCAAGTTCTACTTGATTGAGTATTTTGTGGATCACTCCCTTTCCCAAAGAGATGTTATGAGACCAGGGGTGGCACCAACATGACGGCCACTCTTCCGAGAGGAGATGGGACATCACCTGAAGGCTGCCCAACTTGCTGAAGAAGCTATTGGCCTGCCCAGTGCCTTGAAGCATGTCTGCCTGCTCAGAGTGGAAAGGTGAGTACCAAGACCTGCAGATGAATAGGTTGTCGATGAAATGTGTGGAAGACTCAGAGGAAGCAGACTGCCAATGGAGTGAGACCGTGTAATATGCTGCAATGCTGTGTACTAATACCCTCATTCTCTTGCCTTGCCTTCCTTGTCCTTCCTTCCTCTTGCGTATGTGTGCACGGAGAGCTGCACACTGTGGTTCTGGAACGTCGGAGTTGGTGGGGGTATGAAAAATAGCTTAACGGTCATTCATGACTGGCTTGACAAAAATAAAGGAAGTGAAGCTTATCTCATCTCGTCATTACACGAGGCATCAATACCACCACTGCCTTGGTCAAGTGATGCTGATTAAGACACAGATGGTGTAAAGAAACCCAAGCACCCTCCAGCACCATTCAAGTCCTGTCTTAAATGAGCAGGTAACACGAGGCCCAGCTTTCAAAGAATGAAATAATGTAACAGGAACGCACAGAGTTAATTCTGTAGTAGGACATTGTCCTTACTCGTGAGACACATAGAACTTAAGAACTATTCGAACATGTGGCCCATGCAGCACAACATAAACTTGAACAGTCACCTGTGCCTAACCTTGTCTACATATGAATGGGGGGGAATCACCACAGGCATTTGGGGCACCGTATGGCAGGTAGGACATCATAGAGGGGGCAGTTCTTCATTAGTAGCAAGTGGTTGAGATAATTTTATTACTTCGTTCATCTTTTAATAAATAGTATTTAAATACATAGGTGGTATGGCTACAAAGGCCTGGACAATGGTTTACTGTGAATTTTGTTTGACTTTTTGAGTTCTGAGTCTCTGCCGCCACCCTACATCCCAGAGAAGACTGACTGCTCGCCCTCACTAAATTGAAAATCGGGTATTAAGTGGGTACAATTTATGGAGCTATAGTAGGATGAGCCACCCCACACAAGGTCGGACAGCTTGTTAGATGTGACTGTGGTAATGAATAGAATGTTATTTTCAAGATATAGGCCATGGATGGTTATATTTGTACAAGGAATGTTATAATTTAAAACTACCATCCATTAGACACATTGGGAATTTTGGAGAAGTTGGAGATTGAATTCAGTTGTAAATTAAATTATTCTCTTTTCATTGTGTTTATTAAGATAAATTGTAATAGGTACGTTGCTGTGTGTGACTGTGATGAGGGGATTGAATTTGGCTAAGTGATGTGACTGCTAGTTTGTACTCAAGAAGTACAATGAACTGGAAACAAAAATCATCGTAAGTTGGCAATTGAAGGTATATGTCTAGCTAGATGGAGAAGTATTTGAGGATATTAGTCCTTAAGTAGTATTCTTGTGGCTCCAGTGGATGTTGATGCTATACTTTGTTTTCAACTGCACTTCAAACCATGATTTTGGAGAAGGATGTTCATTGATTGTGCTCTCTGATCTTGTGCATGCATTTCATCTGTTATTGTGGTTTTATGACACACAGTAATTTCTAAATTTCCATGTGTTTAGTTATTTAGTTTTCCTTTGAGAAATTGTATTATTAGTAGCCTAGATGTGGCTTGAAAGCATGCTGATTGTAATACTTACAGATGTGAAGATAAACAATTGTAACTATACATTTCAATTTGTGATAACAGGACCATGATTTTAGTTACGTTTTAAAATGTATTTTACTGACATTTCTTACCTCTGTTGTGCTAAATTATGGAATATATTTTTCTGTGATTCATGAGCAGTCTGTAGTCATTTGTTTTCTGTTTGTTAAGGATGATGTAGTTCTGCAGACGCTCCTATGGATAAATATGGTAGTAACTGCTTAGTTTAAATTGGCATGACCTTTCTAATGTTTTATGTTCTGTTTCAAATTTAATGTATGCATGAATTTTTTTTTATAGTTGACACTTCACTTTTGTTGCTATGTGACTGTCTTATTTTAATAAATGTCCAGGAAAGTGTGGATTCCGTCCACCCAAATGTTTCTTTAAGAGTAAGGAGTTTGAGTTAAAAAAAATAGTTTTTTATCGCTAATTCAAATATTTTTGGTTTTATAATTAATTCAAACATTTCAGCTTCTCTTGTGATATAATTTGGTATTATAGTATGCCTAATGTTTTTCCCTATTTATTACTTTACAGTCTATGTAGATTTACGTAAACATTTATACATGTGGTGTTGTACTATATAGCAAATGTAGAAATAAAATATTTTTGCATTCAATAGTTATAGAACAATATGATTGTATAACTTGTTGTAATTGATATTGTCAAAAAAACAACCCCAGCCAATGTATCATCATGTTGCTTAAATTAAGGACCCAGAAGGGCAATAAACAGCAGTCTACTCAGTTGCTCAAAATAGCTACATAGGGAAATTGGTCAAAACCAAAATGGTTGTTATAAAGAATATTAACTCTTCCCACATAAACATTTAAATCAAATGTTGACCACTTCAACTTCATCTACTATACAACACAATTCAAGAATATGTTTATCCTTATAATTAGCCTCTGTTTCTCCCATAGCTTGTGTGCTCAATTTAATAAAGAAACTATTAAGATTGTTCTACTGTCAATTAATCCACTGCCCATATCCTGCATGACTACTATATCAAATCTCTAATGATATATTCTAATTCTTTCTACACTAAATATCTTCAACTTTGTCCCTCTTAGGACCAAATTCAGGCACAGTTTTTAAACTTGTAACTGTAGTGTGTAATCAGCACAATTTATTGGGTGATAAGTCAAAATGCAACAGTCCTAAAAGGAGGAGTGAGGGGGTTCAGACCAAATTTCATGTAGTCATTTTTATGGAAGGAAGCTAAAATCATAAACTTGTTCTCATTTTGGTCGGGGTAGATATATCCCAAGATTGTCAGTCAAGCTTGATTAATGAAGATGGCACCCTCAGCAGTAGGCTAGGAAGGAATTATTCACATTCTAATGCATGAAATCACTAATGGCGATACCTAGAGTCTAGGAGCAATTTAACTTTATAGTAAACACAAAGTGGTAACACCTTAATATTCACATTCCCATGATTTCCTTGCACAATTCTCCTTTAGACTTGCCACACAATTTGGTCCTTCAATTTAGAAAAACAAGCAATTTCCTGAGTGGAAATCTTACAGAGGAGACATGAAATGCATTAGAATTGCAACTGGATCTACAGTGTAAGGGTATTGTTCTTCCACTTTGTTGATTAAATATGTTGTGCAGTCTACCTCAGCCTATCTTTAAGTGGGAGTGTTACCAAAACCAGGATAGAGGTGGTAGTCTGCAGCAGTAGGTAGCAATGAGTCTGCTTTTCTGATGGTTCTATATTTAAATTAGTTAAATTAGGGTCCCTAACCCCTCTCTTAATTTCACTTTTACTGTCATACATTGGGGAAAGTCATTCTGTTCAGGGTTCCTACTGCCTATTTCCTTCAAACTTCCTGAATAAACAGTTGAGAGAAGTATCACCTGATAACCATTATTTGGGGGGCAAACATATAACTCATGATTCCCCTTTGGATCCATTTCTTTTTGGGACCATGGGACCTTGTGCCCTGTTCTGTTTGCATGCCCATATCTATAATTACTAGGTTTTTTGGGTGCATGTTTAGTCTAAGGTATGTCTGCTCAATTTTAAGCTCTCCTTCACTTTTGTTACATTTTATGAAGCAATTGTATTAACTATCAACATGTTTTATCTGTTGCCATTCTCCTTTGTGGCTAATACTTTAATCAAATGTGTATTTACCTTTGTAGGTTGTTTATTCCTTATTGCTCTTATTTTTTCCTCCTTAGCATAAATACTACCGTCCTCCCCCTTTGCATTCCAAATTTCCAATTTCCTTTTAATCACTTGGCCTTTTCACAATCCTTAACCCCCAACTCGCTCTTCTCCTTTGGAAAATGTATTCCATTTAAGCTCTACTAGAGGCAGTCCATGACCCGCCAAACAGATGTTTATATAAAACAGAACCTGTGCTAAGCGATCGCTTTGATTCTGCTGTTTGGGCCCTAACTACTTTCTATAGTATATAAGAGCTTCTAGCTACCTTTTTGGGTGTCGAGGAACACTTGGAGACAAAGTAGCTTTTTCTTCTAGTCAGAATGTTAAGAGGAGCAATAGGACTAATTTAGCAATAGCCATTCATCAAAAAGAGTTTGAATGTTTTTTAAGATTTAAATGTTTTTAGGTACCTCAACACCTGAAAGAACCCCTTGTGAAGATAAGCACCAACTGCCAGATATTAAAAGAAATTCCAGTGACCGGGTTTCAAACCTGAGTATTTTTCCTACTTTAAAAATTAAAAGTATAAAAGAAATAAGAAAAAATAATGTAACAAACACATCAGAGAGTGTAGAAGGAAGTAATATAGCTATGACTCCCAAAACATTGGGTTAATATTTGTGAATGAAAAAACCCCTCAGTTTTGGCCTTCACCCCAAAAAACAGACTTAAAAAAAATGCATCGTGAAACATATTAAATTAAAATAGACAAAATGGGAGAGAGGGTGACGACTCACCATGTGGGCACACATAGTCCAAGGCCCAACACCTCCAACAGAGCCCCTAGTAGTTGACTTAATTACCTTCAAAAGGCTAAAGCAAGATCATTGGTCCAGTTTTGCCTCTTCCAGGATCGCTTAGGCTTCAGATGGGCTGGCAATCTTTACACAGTAGTAACTGGCTGAACCTACATGCTCTATGTGCTGTGGGAAATTTCTGTTACAGTTGAAGAGTGTTTGGCATGATTTGGGCCTGCTGTTGCAAGAACTCCTCTCCTGCGATGGACTCGGGTGACACACGTCATGACGGTGTCCTCCAAGGCTCTCCAACAACTCCCAAAAGTGTGCACCCTAAGCTGTGGAAATTTTCTGCTTCGTTTGACGAAATTTTGATGATCAGCAGGGTTTGGGAACAGGGCTCTGGTGACTGAAGTCACCCTGTGGCTTAATAGTGTAGTCCTCGGCTCTCCAGCACCTTGCCAGAAAATTTCATTAATCAATCATTAATCTGGTTATCAAGAAGAACGACACTGGCAAGCACACTCAAAATCCATGTCAAATATTTGTTTAGGCAAGGTAGAGAGAGGACAATTGGGAGAAATAAGGTTAATTTATCTGTTTTGTTAAGAAGGGAACTAGTGGGTTAATCTAATATTCATGTTCAGCATGTATTTAGACAAGTTAGTGAGGAATATCAGGGCGACAGCGAAGTAAGGAATGGGAAGAGTGTTGACAAGGAGGCTTGTAAGGGTAATGAACGTAACAACAAAATGTCCTGCCGTGTGAAGAGAAGAATGTTGGAAGTATGAGGTGGGGCAGGAAGATTGTGCTGAAGTGGATTGGAGAAAGAATGTATAGATGTTAAGGAGGGAGACAGATTTAAGGGAAACGAAGGGTAGAAGGAAAGTGAAGGGGTCACCATAAGCTGGGGAAACTGAATGCATCAGTGAGGGGAGCATGAAAGATTGAAATATGAGAGTTAGTGTCATGGGAGAAAGAGATGTGGTTGAGGCTGAATTGGTGTGAGTGACTTATCTAAGGGGAACAGGGTAAACAGTGGAATGGGAGCTGCTAGATAAAAGGTGGAAGGATGGATTAACAGAGATGCTAGTTGACCAGTGGCACTAACTATCCAACTCACAGTCAACTCCAGTTAAGGCCCTATGGTCTCCCCAAATCTATACACATGGTAGCACAGCTTCTTATTAAAAACTAGGCACCAATATCTGGAAGGTGTTTGAAATATTTTGTTGGGATACTGTAGGAAGCTGACTCTGTATATACTATACCAAAGTAACGTATAGTGTGCACAGAGTCCAGTGAGTCCCCAGAGATATAGCAGAGGCTAAATTAGGTAAGTATTAGCAGCTCTCTTTGTGGTAGTGTGGGCGAGCAGTTAGACTTATCCAGAGGGTGTGCTAAGCACTCATTGTATTCACTCAATCAAGACTGATGACACACACTCGGATACTGAATCCAGACCAATTAGGTAAGTATAAAAAAGGTATACTTATTTTTTATTTTTAGAACCAAGCAGGACTTGGTACAAGTAAGTAAAATATACTTTCAATTGTAAGCCTTTAGACAAAAATGCAATTGGGAATCAATTTGGAATCGTTACAGGCTTGTATTGGTTCAAAGAGCAGAATAAATCGCACAGTAATTACTTTTGGAATACTTTTAGATTACTTTCAGATTACACTGACTACTCGGGGTGGTATACCTAGATACCACACAGGGGGATCTCACAATACACAGTAAGTACGACTTTTGAAGATTTGCAGTTAAGTTACTCTTTCTCCATACAAACATCAGTTCAACGCACCATTTTTAGGGTCAAAAACACATAACATTGATCCCTAAGGGAGAAAAATGGTTATCTGTTTCACAGGTAAGTATTCGACTCACTAGTGGGAGTTTTGGGGGTTAGAACTAAGGCTCCCCAAGGTCTAGGTAGACACTCAGGTTACACCACCAGTGACTCTGGGGCAGCCGAGTGAAGGGCCCAATGTTAGCCAATGGGGCTAAGGGGGCCTTTGGTTAGGGGCTGCTTGCGAGCAGGCAACTTGGGTGTGGGAGCAAAGCTCCTGGGGGTAAGGTCAGTATGGCCGGGGCCAACAATCCACACAGGAGCTGTACCACCAGCAGCACAAGGGCGGCTGGGTTAAGGGTGCCAAGAAAGGCGTTGGGGACCCTGTGGTTTTTAATGGAGACCTTCGGTTTGGCAGAGTTGCTGCTGGCTCTGGCAGGGAGACTTACTGAAGGCGACCACTGCCTGGAGAGGTAAGTTGGGTTCTTAAGGGATGCCTGAACACAGTTGGTTGGGCCACCCAAGGCCATGGGATGTCTTTTGGCGTTTGGTTTCTTTACCAGCACCAGTCGGGGGGGACTCTTCAGGTTGAGGCTGCAGGCGTCTTGAAGCTTGAGGGAGATCAGGGATCAATAGATCCCAGGACAGGGTCATTGGGGAGACCTTCTCGAGGTGCTGGACCACTCTAACTTGGGCCATGGAAGTCTGGTGCAGAGTGGTGCAGAATCGTGGAGCCACCTGGATCTGGATTCTGTGGGTGAGTCTTGGCTTTAACAAATCCTGTGCTCACGGGAGACAGTCTGTTAGATGAGTGCAGGCAGGTCCTCCAAGCTCTGGAGGTTACTGGCTTCTGGACTTGCCGGGGTTCTTGCTGTAGGCAGGATGATGTCTGGACAGGCCAGTAGGACAGGGCTAGAGCAGTAGATGTCCTCTTCTTCGTGGTTCAGCATGGCTCTTCGGTCCTTCTTGCCTCCTTGAATCTGAGGAGGCAAGGTCCAGGGTTGCCCCTAAATAGTAAATTTAGGGGCGTTCACAGGGGTGTGCAGGTCTGGACCAATGGGACTCTTCCTTGGGGTGGGTATACCCCCTATTATGCTACCCACCAGTGGGAGGGGGCGTGAGCCTTTTCCTAAGTGGTTGGGTCGCCTCATCTTCAACATGGAGGGGACTGAGATGTGTGCTTCACCTTGCCTCCAGCACCTGAGCTGATGGGGTTGGCAAAGGTGGGCACACCTCTCCTCCTAGCTTGGTTTTCCCGCTGATTCTTCTGCCCAAAGTGGTGGGCAGAACCGGTGGGAGCTAGTTGCTGGGGACAGCAAAAGGCAGGGACCGCTCACAAAGGCGGCAGGTCTTTGAAGCTTCCCCTTCGTGGACCCAGCCCATCCTGGGGGAGGAGGCATGACACCTCTGGGTCCAGAGACAAAGCCCATCCTTGTCAGAGGTGTGAGAGGTGTCATGCCTCCTCCCCCAGGACAGGCTTTGTCTCTGGACCCAGAGAGTGAAGGCTCTCTACCCAGGGGTCCAGAAACTTGTCTGGTGGTGGCAAATGGTGGGTAGCCATTGAGGAACCACACCAGGCAGGTCGTTCTTTTAGGGGGCATCTCTAAGATGCCCTCTGAGTTCTTATTTCATTAAATCCCACACTGGCGTCAGTGTGGGTTTAATGTGCTGAGAAGTTTGCTATCAAACTTTCCAGGTTTTAGTAAAGCCATCATGGAGCTGTGGAGTTCGTAATGACCAACTCCCAGACCATATACTCTTCATGGCTTTACTACGCTTACAATGTCTAAGAATGGACTTAGACACTGTAGGGGAACAGAGCTCATGCCACTGTACGCTCACCTGGGGTCTTGTGCACCCTGCCAGAGAGGTGACTTACCTAGGCCTCAGGCAGTGGATTGCTGACATGGTACACAGAGATGTTTGCTATGTCGACTCTTCACTTTTCCCTGCACCAGAACACGCATCCTGCAATGGCAGTGTGTGGGTGTTAAGGTACAGGGCCTCTAAGGGTGGCACAATAGATGCTGCAGCCCTTAGTGGCCTTCCCTGGTCACCGTGCCCTTGGTACCCATGGTACCTTTTACAAGGGGCTTAACTGTGGCCAGAGATGTGCCAATTGTGGGTACAAAAGCACAGTTTTGGGAAAGAACACAGGCCCTGGGAGCCTGATTGGCAGGGACCCAGGGCACATCAAGTCAGGTTGCATCATTTGTCAAGCATTGTAAAATGTGCTCCTCCAGCAAGACCCGAAAGACCTGATCATCAAGCAGGGCAGGATCGAACCTCCAGGTAGGCACAAGGTGTAGTCAAGGACCACTGGAAAGTACCCAATAGGGGAGAATGGCCAGAGTACGTCTTTGATAAATATGCCACCTCCACAACCCTGCACACCTAAAGTCTATTAAGTCGAACCTCGAGACCCTGCAGGCCAGAGTGGTATGAATCTCACCTGCCAACAGTCTACCAGATCCCACTGTCCGGCCTAGGAGTGGGTGGCTTCTGCCAGCCTGCCTCCTTGCGCGCCATGCAGGGGCGGGTGTGACCTATCCAAACCCATATTCATTGCACAGTTAAAAGTGCCCCTGACTACCCTCCAATAGGGGACCATTAGCGGCAACAGAGGTGCTAAATGGCTGCGCGTGTGGGCCTGTTGCAGGAGATGGTCCCTATCCTGGAAATGTAGGAGGCTGGCCACCCCCGGACGTGGTGGGGCCCGAGGGCAAGGTATTTGCACTGGCACCCTGTGCGCATGCTCCAAGGCATAGAATCTGGAGAGGCCCTCTGGGGACTCGATGTGGGAGGGCAGGCCGGATAAACAGACACAGAGGCTGGATATATTTCTTAATGGTGGTATTTTATTTGGTCTCTCAAATTTCACAGCCTGGTTATAAGGGACTTCTCGGTGTATCTCGGTTCTTCCTCTTCCTTCCAGTATCCTTGTTCCTTCTTCTCACCGTCTCCTGGTTGGATGCATTCCCCGGAGGCTCGGAAATTAGGAAAACAAAGGAGCAGACAGTAAATGGGGAAAAAAGGCAGAGACGCAATCCCTTCACCTCACCCGTTTGGTGCACCAAGGAAAGAAGGGGGGGATTTAACAAAAAAACAATAGAACAAATAACTGTGTAATGCTTCTTCCACAGTTTTCTCCAACGTAGTTTGCAAGTTCTCTTTACAGTTCGGGTTGAACACCAACTACATTTAACAGCTTATCGGCGGTTTCGTACAATGCCCCGTCTTTAATTGCCCACTATGAGTCCTGGATCAGTGGTGTGAGGGTTTTCTCGGGATGTGTCTAGTGAGGACAGACAAAAACAGTGCCAGGGGCTAGTCTTTTCGTGCTCCCCACCTTCCCAATGTGCTCGTTTACTAAACAGCTACCCACCCGTCCTGTCAGCACTCGCCCACTCCGCCGCAACTCTCCTGAGTTCCTCTGGTGGACACCACCACTCCTCGCTCCAGCTCTTGGATTCTTCCTCTGCTCCGCCTTCCTCTCGTGCTCCCTCCTCTGGATTTCTCGGGACTTCAGCTTCTGTCGAGTTGTCTCCGTCTCCTTTCCACGATTCCGGATCTCTCCTCGTTGTCTCCGGATCATCCATTTTCTCTCTCTCCACGAGAGTCTTTCTGGGGTTTGCTCCGCCTCCAGGTGTAGGGTTCAACCAACCCGTCTCGTCCCGTGATGACACATGACAAGGAGGGGTTATTTCCCGGAAGTGGATGGGATCCTTGTTTTGATTCCGGGTCATGTCCTGCCTCTGGTCGTCGGAGCGCGGACCCTTGTCTGATTTTGCAGGTATGTTTTGGGGGCCGGGATGGATTTCCTCACACTCGACTTATTTGGAGGCTCAGTTCCAGGAGGTAAACAGAAAGACACCCTCAACACGTTCAGGCAGTCCCACAATGCAGATGTTATTGCGATGGGCCTGCCCCTCCTGATCATCAAAGTGAGCAGCCAAGCATCAGTCTGTCACCAGCTGTTGACTGCTCTTGAGGCACAGAGTCTGCACCGTGCCCTCTAGGGTAGCGACCCTCCCCAAATCCTTCTGTGAATCCTCTCGAATAAGGCCCAGCTCCACTGAGAGTCAATTTTACCCTCCAAACGTTCCCCAGATGCATCAATGGCGGACAGACATTTCTCAAACTTGTCATCCATGTACGCCATGTCCCCACCGCAGTGCTGTGCTTGATCGCCTGCTATGGGGCGCTTGTGGTTGCATCCTCCTTGGATCGCTGTGTGCGCCTCATGGTGATTTCCGGCACTCCCTGGGCCCTAGTTGGAATCAAGACAACCGCACACCACTACTCATCTGCAGGTCGAACCAAATTCACCCCAGGCAATGACACAACCCCTAAATGCTGTCCATCCTGTGTCATAGCAGGCCAGGAGGGTGTCAAAGGTCCACAAGCTGGACAGTAAACATCTCAAAGTGGGCACCAGAGTTTACAAGTGCGACCAGTCAGCCAAACAACCATAATGCCAAAGTACAGCGAGAAATCAGTCTCCCCAGGACCACATCAGATGGCCCCCACACGCCAGGAATCCAGAAGGCCAGTCCAGTATCCTGCGCATTCCCCTGGTGAGTTGAGGGGCCAACAAGATCACAATCACACTCTTAATTGCACAGAGAGTGAGTGATCAGGTGGCCAGCACAAGCCTCCGTTGTAAAGTGCAGCAGGCAAGGAGCCATTAAAACATAGTCACCCCTAAGCCAAGAGCAAGTCAATGAGGAGGGCACTCTGTGTCAATACGGGCGTTAGGTCCCCCGTTGTGTCCCCACTGCCAGCAAGCCCTGGAAAGATAATGAAGCAGGCCATCCAGGGCAATGAAGATGCAGCAATGCCAGAGCTGCAAGCTCTGCCTCCTCTGGCTGTGCGGCCATCCACGGGGCCCAGGTGCCCCCAACACCACTCACCTGCGTGTCCAAGAGTGGTGGGGGACACCAACAGCACTCTTTATGGCAGGGATGTAAGGGCGCTCTTGGCCGCCGCAATCAGCGTGGATGAAGACCGGGCGACCAGCACCATGCACCGGCATTGCAGAACAACTGCAGGCGAAATCAAGGGGGCCTACACACTCGCAGATCCCCAAATGAAGTGGCCAGGTAGATGCAACAACCCCGTAAAGTTCACCACCGTAGCTGGGGTCAAAATCCAATGCGACCACCGCTAACAAAGCGAGGCCACCATTTTGTAAATGCTCCAGCTCCAATGTCGAATCTTCTCCCCGGCCCCCAGCTCTGGCCACGCAGTCGAGGCAGTTGGGTGCTCTCTCGGGGCCCCAGATGCCCAACAGAGCCTCCCCCATTGGAGCGGGGAGGAGATGGCGGCTAGATGTGGTGGCGGAAATCGCAGTTGCCGAGGAATCCAGCCATCCGTGTCCTCAAGTCCTGATGGCTGGCACCGCCCCCCCTTGTCACAGACCTTGCACACAGATGAGATCGCAGAAGAGAGACAGGCAATGCAGCTTTACTTTCAAGAATAAGTGGCCAACTATTTATCTTTGTATATATTACAATGTAGAATTGCCACTCTGTAGTTATGGTTCAGCCGCAGATTTCATTGAAAAGGCATTGATTAGCGCAAACAGCTAAGGTTCAGGAAACGAAATATTGTGCACTTCCATGCAGGAGGGAAAAGATTAACGGGAAGTGGGTCAGAAAGGATATGTTTTTCCATTTTAGCTTCCGTAGAAATTTTGCTTGCCCCTACAGAAAACAAAAACTGAACGAATTTACATCAAACTTGACATGAAAGTAGAACATAACTCAGAGGGCTTGCTTTTGTCACTTTGGTGTAAAGCCATTCAGTAGGTTTTTAAGGAACTAAAATTAAAAGAAGATTCTGGGTGGGCTTGAAAGTGTTAACACTTCTGTATTTCTTGGCCATTTTAGGCCATGGAGGTTAGTAGACTAGGTCCAAGGGCTGTCTGCTGACTAGAATTAAAAACACAAAAAGTCCCATTGGTCAAAGGAGCTTTCGGCTCCCATAGAACACTTCGGTTCTGTGGACACAAACCCAAGGCTGTGGACCCTACAACAGTGAGTGGCTGGCCACAATAAAAATATTTACCCTTGTGGATGCCAATAGAGGATCTGGAGGATGTTTGTCATCCAAATAAAATGTACAGTTCACATAGAGGGCAAAGTAATCAGACTCTTACTAGTTAAATGGTCATCAGAACAGTATCGTAGAGGTTATTTTAACAAACTGTGGAGAAGCTTTCCAAATACACAGGTGAAATGGCATAGAAGCGGGGGCATGAATCACGTGCAGGCAAAGCCGCCTTTATGAGAATTGGAGGAGAGAAAATCCCTGAATGTGCTTGAATTGATTTAAAAAAACAAAACATATTTGATTGGATAGGACACAACAATAGAAACTGTAGACTCTTCGAGATTCTTCAAAATCCCGAACGTTTATAGCAAATATCAGAGTGCTAATTAGAGAAACACCCTGGGGTGTTAAATTCAGCATAAACTGCCAAATGAGAGCAAGGAGGTGTCGTGTTCTTCGTCCACAAAGCCACGCAGAGACAGGTCAGTTACACACGTTACTTTATTCTCCTTGTTCTCGCTGCTGCCCACATGCACGTCCTTGCCCGTGCCCTCACTGTCCAGGAATCCCTCCCCACTCCCTGACCGGAAGTGGTGTCCGGTTCCTGTCCCCTCCCAACGTTCGGGTGCAGGGTCCTAGTGCAGGGTCCTAGTGCCCTCTGACCCAGGTCACTACATCTCCCCCCGAACGAAAATGACAACTAGAGAAAGAGGGGGGAGAGAGAGAGAGAGAGAGAGAGATAGAAGAAGAAAAAGAGAGAGAGAAACAGAGATGGAGAGATATTTCCTTATCCCCATCATTGCATTTCTTCAATCAGTCTTTTTGGCTTTTTGTTCACTCTTCTTGGACAAGTTCCTTCCTTTTCTTTCTGTGATCCCTCTTCTTGTCTCTCACCCTTGTATGTCTTTCTTCCTTTGTTGTCCACAACGTCTTCTCCTTCATTTCTGTCACTGCTCGCTGCTGCGGTGTCCTCTCCGTCTTCATCCATGGTCTTCAGTCCCTTGAAGTGAGAACTGTTCCTTGTTATCCGGTAGGGGCCCGACGCAGCCGTTATCATTGGCCCCCTGACATTTGTTACTGTTAGTGGTTCCTTTGAGAACGGACTGTCTGATTTTATCAATTGCCGCTGACGCACCACCACTGAGTCTCCTTGTTTGAGGTGCGACGGAGTGGCGTGTCTCTTGGCGTCTGCGTATGCTTTCATCTTCTCTTTCGCCTCCTGGTCTCTGATGGCAATGCTGCTGTGCTCTAGTGGCGTTTTTGCTTCTAGTTGTGGTAACCTCGACCTGCTCGTCCTTCCCAGCACTAATTCGGCTGGACGTCGTCCTGTGGAGCTGTGGGGAGTGTTTCGATAATCTCTTAGTATCTGACATAGTGCTTGTCCTATGGAAATCTGCGCTAGCTTTGCTCTTTGGACTGCCTTTTTTATGTTCCCCATGAACCTCTCCACCATGCCATTCGCTTGTGGCCACAGAGGCGTTATCTTCCGGTGATGAATGCCTAGGTAGTTCATGAACTTGCGAAACTCCTCCCCTGAGAAAGGAGGACCGTTGTCTGTCTTTAAGGTCTGTGGGGAACCCCAGGCTGCACATATGTCATCAAGTATTGGCAGCATCGCAGTTGCTGAAGTTGATGAGATGTGTCGCACTATTGGAAATCTGGAGTATTCATCAATGACCACCAGTAAGTAGTTGCCCGTGTCCAATGGCCCATAGAAGTCTGCTGCCAACGTTGTCCACACTGCCCCTGGAAGCTCTGACATTTGTAACTGTTCAGGCTTTGCTGGGCGTCCTGTTATTTGGCAAATGTGACAATCTAGGATGGTGTTCTCCACCATTCTATCTAGGCCAGGGAACCATACTTTCTCCCGTAGCATCTTTTTTGTTGCGACCATGCCTCTGTGTGATTCATGTGCTAAGTTTACAGTCTGTCGACGTAGTGCATTTGGCATGACTATCCTTGTTCCTCGCATCATTATTCCGTTTTCAGTCTCTGATAGTTCTTCATGTATCTTTTTGAATGCCAGCATTTCCTCCTTGTTGACTCCTTCACCCATGGTGCTGTTGTTGTTGATGTGTCTCCATCTTTGCTGTCTTGTCATCAGTTTGACTGCTTGCATTGTGGCATCCCTCGCTGTCTCTTGCTCTAGCTCCGCTAGTGTTATTGGTGCTGGCGTGTTCTGTCTTAGCACAAAATTGATGCGTTTTCTGGTGCCTGTGGTAAGGGGTGCCGTGACATGTAGTCCGCCGGGTTGTGTTCTTTTCCCGGCTTGTGCACAGTTTTGAAATCATAGTCCATCAGCCTTATACCCCATCGCTCAATGCGAGGCGGTATCTTTGCGTTCGGATTGCCATATATTGTCACTAGGGCATGATGGTAAGTTACGATGGTGAATGATTTCCCGTAGATGAACATGTGGTAGTGTTCACACGCCCATACCACTGCTAGGCTTTCCTTTTCTGGCTGGGAGTATGCCCTTTCGATGTCAGACAAACTTTCGCTGGCACATGCAACAATTTTTCTGGGCGAATCCCTACCCGGCATGTGTTGTGCTAGGATTGCTCCTAATCCTACCGGGCTGGCGTCCACAGTTTGCTCAGTGCATAGCGATGGATCGAAATAGGCAAGATGATCCACAGCCATCACAGCATGTCTGATGGCTTCAAATGCCCGATCGCATTCCTGTGTCCAGATAAATGTCTGACCCTGCTTTGTTGGGTCCCGAAGCGGTGTGCTCACTGTGGCGAAGTCCTTTATGTAGCGAGCACAGTAGCTGGCAAGACCAAGAAATGACCTCACTTCTGCGACGTCTGTTGGAGGACTTGCCTTTTCTAATGTCTCCACCTTGCTGAGGTCCGGCCTCATTCCTTTTCTTTGAGAAGATGTGCCCGAAAAATACCAGTTCATTTCTCCCCAGTTCGCACTTTTCTTCATTTAGCGTTAGTCCAGCTTGTTCCAGCTGCAGGCAGACCTCACGCAAGGCCTTGTCATGTTCTTCATCTGAACGACCAAACACCAGGATGTTGTCACTGTAGTTCAAACTGTTTTTTACCGGCCTTATTACTTGCCTTATGGTCTCCTGAAATATCTCCGTGGCCGATGATATGCCAAAGCTCAGTCGTTTGTAGCGAAACAGGCCCATGTGCGTGGAGAAAGTGGTGATGTACCGTGATTGCTGGTCGAGCTCCAGTTGATGGTATCCTTTGCACAGGTCCAGCTTCGAGAATCGGCATGCGCCAGTGAGACAGCTGATCATGTCATTGAGGTGTGGTCCAGGGTGTCTTTCCCTCTCAATTGCCGTATTTGGTACCCTCATGTCAACGCATATGCGAATCTTTGAGGTATTATTTTTCGGTACCGCTACTATTGGGGGTCGGCCCGTCTGCTGGCTCGATGATGTCCTGGGCCAGCAGGCTTTGTATTTCCTCTTCTACCTGTGGTTGCAGGTGTATGGGCACTCGTCGGTGATGTTGGGCCACCGGTTTTATCGCCTCGTTGATGTGCAGTGTTATTTGTTTGTCTTTTAGTTTGCTTAGGCCTTGTAGTATGGCCGGATGTTCTTGCAAAATGTGCCCTCTCTCTGACATGTTGTATGTCATTGCGAGGAGACCCATCACCTGCGCTGTGACGTTGCTTAGCAGACATGGTGCTGGAATGTCTCCCTGTAGTACATGTGTTTCCTCTTTGCTTGACCTCTCTTTGTAAGTTAATGTCTCTGTAAACTTCCCCATATTTACTACTGGTTTCTTTGAGCCCCAGGTGAATACATCAACAATGCACGGTGATAGTGGCAGCCTCACTTTCATCTTCTCATACTCTGACATGCACATGATGTTGCATGTGGCCCCACTGTCTAGCACGAAACGTGTACTGTGTCTTCCTACTTCAATGTCCACTGTTGCTGTTTTCTTGATCTGATGTTTCTCCACGAGATGAATGTGTCCTGGCATTCGTTTTTCCACTGGAGCATCTGACATCAGATATAGTCATTCCCCCGTCTCTGGCGCAGCTGCTCCTTCTGATTCAGCTGAGGAACTGCGATTCGCCGTTTCCATGTGCCGGGCATACCTGCTCGTCACCGCCCGTGGTCTTGCTGGTCGTCCTCGCTCACTTTTAAACTGTCCACTCATGCAGGCGCTTGCAAAATGAGTGTGTCTGTTGCATTTCCTGCATGTCTGGCCCATTGCCGGGCACGCGCCGACATGTGGAAACTCGAGTCCGCATCGATAGCACGTTCTTTCTTGCTTCTTTCTTGGCAGTGGCGGTGTTCTGTCTTTCTTCTTGCTGTTTCCACTTAAACGGTTCGCTTGCTCCACTCTTCTTTCTTTTCCCAGTTCCATCTCTTTTGCATGTGTTGTTGCTCTTGCTTCCGCTCGGGCCATGGTCAGTATTTTTTCTAGCGAGGTCAGCTCTTTCAGAATTCGTGCGCGGAACTCCACAGACTGGCAGCCTTCAATGATGCGCAGTCGTATCGCTTGTTCATTGTCAAACTTCTCGAACTCGCAATATGTGACCAGTTTTCGCATTCTTGTTGCAAAGTCGTCGAGGGACTCCTCTGCTCGTTGACACGCGGTGTTGAATGTGTACCTTTCAAAATGTATGTTTCTTTGCGGGTCAAATTTATCTGTGAGGCACTTTATCAGTCCCTTGTATGTTCCTGTTTGATCTCGGGGAAATGTTGTTAGCAGGTCCTCCACTTCATCCCCTACGAAATTTAGAAGTAGAACTGTGTGTTTGCCCTCGGCGATATCAGTGGCGCGCATGTATTGTTCGAACTGTCGAATCCATCTTTCCCACCTGATACTTGTCTGTGGTTCCGATAAGCTGAATGGTAGTGGTCTGCGGAATATTGCCTGTGCGCTATTCTTATCACTTGCGTGGTCGGTCATTTTGTTGGTGTGCACATCTTCTTCTTTATGCTGTGCTAAATTTCCTTTTTCTTTCCTTTCTTCTTGTAATTTCATTTGTTTCTCCTTTATTTCCCTTCTTTCACCTTTTTGGTGTTGTTGTTTCTTTTTATTTCTCCCTTTTCTAGGTATTGCCTGACTTCAAAATGGCCGCCTATCTATTTCCGGCTCCTTATTGGCCTTCTTGCCTGACCCCAAGATGGGCGCCGAGATTTCAGTGAGGCGAGATTTGCTATATTTTGTATGGCCTGACCTTAAGATGGCCGCCGGGTCTTCTTCAGCCTCTCATTGGCTGTCCTGCCTGACTCCAAGATGGCCGCCGAGCTCGCGCGAGATTTCAGCTTGAAATCTGCACGCGGGAAGCTCGAGGCTCTCCTGGCAGTCGGCGGTCAGCTTTCTTCACGGTCGGGTGCCTTCTGCCTTCCCCTCACATCACCTCACTTAATGCGGCCGGGGTGGGCTCCCGATGTTGCTGCAGGCGTTGGCACGCGGACCATGGTGGGCTCCTGGCTCCGCTTTTCTCTCAATCGGGGTGGGCTCCCGATTTCGCGTTTTCTTTCCGATGGACCAGGGTAGGCTCCTGGTTTCGTTTCCTTGTAATCCGATGAACTCCAGACGTCGCTGTTTGTTGCTCGGTGGTCGGCGGACCAGCATGGGCTCCTGGCTCCGTTTGGACTTCGTAGAGGGGCACAACACGCTTCTGGTGGTGACTCTTTATCCCACCTCCTCGTCGCCAGTTGTTGTGTTCTTCGTCCACAAAGCCACGCAGAGACAGGTCAGTTACACACGTTACTTTATTCTCCTTGTTCTCGCTGCTGCCCACATGCACGTCCTTGCCCGTGCCCTCACTGTCCAGGAATCCCTCCCCACTCCCTGACCGGAAGTGGTGTCCGGTTCCTGTCCCCTCCCAACGTTCGGGTGCAGGGTCCTAGGGCCCTCTGACCCAGGTCACTACAGGAGGGAAAGCAGAAAGCCCGTAAACACCAAGGGAAGAACACACACAGTATTATGCAGCCGTTGAACAATCTCAGTCACTCATCCCTTGCTGACCCCTGTGAAAGCATCTTGGGGCTGATGCATGTAGAGGAAGGTTACGAACAGTGGGTGCAAATGTTCACAAGTGTTTTGCAACGTGCCTGTGCGTGGGCCTGCAGTGAGGTCTATGCATAGTATGGGGGCTGTTGTACCGATAACCCTTCAGCATGAGAGCCCAAGGAGGGCATTGAATGTGCAATGCAGGGTGCCTCACTATTCCCACAGGAACCAGTGTAAGCTGGTCTCAGGGTTCACTCCCTCATGTACAGCGATTCTTAGGACCTTATTTACTGTATGGATAAAGCTCTCAACCTCGTCATTAGCCTGCGGCCTCTGCAGGGTAATTCTGCGATGTCGTACACCCAAGGCGGTGGCACAATCCCTTAAATTCAGAGCCTTGAAATGGCGCACCATTGACAGTCCCGATTTCTTGTGGGAGGCCGGACAGGGCCAAGACCACCTCCATTGCTGAGCCGACGTTTGAGAATGCAGTCTATTCAATGAGCTTTACAATGGGGTATATGGAAAGGCTGTCCTCTAGTACCATGGTGGTCCTCCCAAGCTGCTAAAATCGAGGCTGACCACCTTCCACGGAGCGTCACAGGTTTCTTCCGTTATTATCGGTGCTGATGCTTCTTGGCAACTGGTGACTTGGCATACTGCACATTGTCGTACAAGGTCATCCACTATGGCCTCAAATCTAGGGAGACACACTTTCCCTTGCAGCTGGGTTTTTGGAGTCCCTTGGTGCCCTCCATGAACAAGCACTGCCACCTGCCTCGTCAGACTTTTCAGGGATGACTATTCGGTGCCCCCCTAGTACGGGACCGCCTGGAGTAGCGCTGAGTTCGTGACAGACTCTCAAAAAATGCATCAGTCGTTCTTTGTCGGGGCTAGTTTGTATTGCAAATTGTCCATTCCCAGAAGGTCGCAACAACCTGCTTGATGATTATTAATTAGTCAGGTCTCTATTTGCGACTGCCCCCCCCCTCTGTGATTGGCTGTAAATTCAGGGATGGTGGCCTGAAAAGGACTGCAGACCTCCGTCTCTGCATATGCATTCCCAAACAAGGAATGCTTATGCACATTGAAGGGACAGAAGCCCTTGTATATTAAATGGACAGGAACCAGGGACAAAAACCCTTTGGTTGGTCCAGGATATTGAAGATGACTATTAAGTGAAGGATTGAAGAGATGGGACAAACTGGCACGAGTAGGCTCACAGCATAATTAAAGAGAGAACCAGTTGTTCTGAAAGGTATTAGAGGAGTTTAGGAGGAGTGGTATGATATAATATCTATTAGTATGCTATGTAGAGTCATTCTACAACATGATAGAGCCAGGTGCGGCTCTGTTTTTGTAAGTGCAAGGCCTTTCACGTTCAATGTGTCTTCTTACACACTACATGGGGATAGTTATTAATCGTTTGTCCAAAGTAAACAGAAAAGTATGATGTATTTAGTGCGGGTGCGACAGGATGGCAGAAGCTAAAGTGTGAAGGTGAGGATGGTGGGAACTTGTTTCTGGGAAAGTGCCAGATATCCCACTGCACAGTATTTTTCTGTATGTGCCCTTGATAGTTTATGTTCCCTTGATAGTTTATGTGCCCTTGATAAAGATAGACTATACCTTTGTTTGCATACTTCTAGTCACAATTTGGTTTCCTTTGATTGTGCCCGGAAATAATATCTCGGCATCAACAAGATTCACGACTTATGAGTTTTCTCTAGCATTCGTTCCCAGGGGTTCTCCACGAAAGGAAATGACAAACGTTGTTTGAGAAAACAGAAAGTGGGAACATGTTTGCAATTATTTATAGCTAGAGCTTTTGGTTGTGGAAATCCCAGACGAAGGCATCTATTTATAACTGCCCACAAGGTTAAGAAGCCAAAGCTAGAATGCAGTTTGAATAAAGCTTCATGTTGTGTCCAGCAGTTAAAACGAAAAAGCTGTCCGTATAGTGGTGAACATAACCCTTTACAGATTGTAAGTTGTAATTATGAATGTTTCAAATAGATAACCACATGAACCATGTAATGCAACCTGCGGAATTTAATGATCCAGTATCACCATGTATATTAAGCTAACGATATATTAATTAATTTTTCTAATAACAAAGTTTAGGTAAAAAATGATACAATGTTTAAACATTGAGTGGCAGACCATTTCTTCATTTCAGATGAAGGGAGTGACGCTATTTATCTTTTAATACAAACGTCCTTTACACAACTATATTGCAACAATTCTATAAATAAAACCAAAAAGCAATTATAGACCTTCAAGGCTACCTCATCATTTATTGGTTGCTGTGCAGTTGTGATTCAGCCAGCTAGAATGATAAAAAAATCAAATCCTATATGGAACATTGTTTCTTTTGATAAACCTACCTGGTTCTTTGTGGGTTATTGGGTCACTCTGTTCTTAATGACATAATTATATTTAGAGCATTGGAATGTTGAGCGCTCCATTGAAAACAATGGAGTACTCCGGGCTTCTAATGGCTGGTAAAAGCCCAGAGCGCCAACATTCCAATGTCTCATGGAGCCCGAGGGGATTTAAATCCCTGAAGCCTTTGTTTAATTTGTTAGAATATTCCACCACTAGAGGGCAGAATGTTCTTATAGCCTTATAGCCTTCCGTAGCTGAGCTATACCGACATTAAAGTTGTCTTCGGCTCGGGCATTTAACTCTGGAGCGGGCCTTTAATGGCCGGTATAGCCTGCTACGGCGGGCTATAAGGCTATAATACAGTACACACCATGCTATCGACATGGCTTATTGATGCAACGAAGACCACACAGCGCAAGACCTTTACAGGTAATTATTGCCAAAAGAAAAACTGAAATGTGATTGACAACATGGGCGGCTCCTCCGCTAAGGTGGTTTAAATAATATAAAATAAAAAAAATAAAAGACTTACCTGCTGCTGGGCTCCGCTACCACTGCTGCCTTGCTGTTCCTCTCATCGCCGTCGGGCCAGAAGGGGATGCACCCTCAGGACACAGGCCCCAAACCCAATCCAGATGCTACTCTCACATGAGACCAGCGCCAGGATTGGTCTGAGCGGCCTCGTTTGCCGCTCAGATACTGCATTGGAGCCCGTGCCTTTTCTCCAACCCTGCTGTGAGAACATCCACTTGAGCAGCAGAAAGAAGCAGTTCCCTCTTGCGCTGCGCATGGTGCATTTTGCGCTTATTTTCCAGCACAGGACAAACACCCGGCGCTAAAAATCAGCCCGAATGATGTGACCGAACGCATTACCCCACTTGCGGAAGTTCACGTAGTGCAGCAGAGGTTTTTGTACTCGGAACTCTGCCCAGACCTAGTGTTTACACCAATGCATATGACTGAAGGTTGTGTTAGAAAAATGCTTTGCACCAAGAGGGGCTCATGCAGGTTCTTGTTGCGACTTTGGTGTCTTGGCCACCTGGGTGTCCAAGACCCGCGGTACCATACGAGGTCCCATATTTCCCACGTCTCAGGAAATGCTGCATGAAGCCCACAGCTGCGGGCTGTGTTTCAATCATCTGGAGGCTGCCTGAGGAGTTTTGCTGCAGAGCATCTTTAAAAGGCAGCTGCAGTCAGATTCAGTTCTCATTCCCATTTCCTTCCCTCTTTCATCATTCCTGGATTCCTTTCTGGTTTTCCCAATCCTTTGTGTTTCTTGTTGTGTGTTATTTTGTCAGTTCTTTTTCCTGTTCCTTTACTATAGAAAGGCTTCAGTCTGCCAAGTGGGTAAGTGACAACAAAGCTGTGTTCCTTCAACTGTTTTCTCGCTCCCTCCACTTGCTGAAGAATCCTCCTCGCTCCTGAAGAATCCCACTATTGGGTTCTGGATTCCTGGTTTTCTTCAATCCTTTGAAGTCTTCATCCAGAAAGGAGGTTTTTATGTCTTTGAATTTTTCCTCCTGAAAAGGTAGCAGCCTCTTGTGGGCACTTGCCCACCACAAATTGCAGTGTTTAGTGACATCATAGCTTCTGGAAACAGCATGTGTGGTGACATTGTGGTTTCTAGAAACAGTTGTCTGTACATCAGACAGTGGGAAACAGGGGTGGTTAACCAGCAACATGATACAGAGGCATTATTGTTTACAACTACACCTACCGCTGGCCAACCCAAAATGTATCCACACATTCAGCAGTAAAACACTTTTATCTCCCATCTAAAAAAACAGTTAAAATGAAGTTAAGATGCCTTTTGATCATAACACCTTAATTGGCAATTTCAATAAGTTTAGCTTGTAACTGAGAGGGCTTCTTCAGTCATTGATCAATTTAGGCACTCAATGTTATCATATATGCACTCTGTCACTCATTCTTGCATTCACGCATTAATTCATCCACCCACAGACTCACTCTTGCATTAACTGTAGGAAGCTGGCTCTGTGCACACTATACCTTACTTTGGTATAGTATATTCAGAGTTCAGGGAGTCCCCAGAGGTATAGCAGAGGCTAAATTAGATAAGTACTAACAGCTCTCTTTGTGGTAGTGTGGGCAGCAGTTAGGCTTATCCAGAGGGCATGTTAAGCATTTATTGTATTCACTCACTTAAGTACTGATTACACAGCCAGTTGGTCTGGATTCTGTGTCTGAGTGCAAGGATAAAATAAAGTATACTTGGGTTTCATTTCTAGAACCAAGCAGAACTTGGTACAGGTAAGTAAAATGTACTTTCATTTGTAAATCTTTACACAGAAATGCAATTGGAAAAAAAATAAAAATGGAAGGGTGCACTGGGTAAACAATCTCCTTCCAATAATCATTCAGACGGTCATTATAAATATTCTTTTTTATTTCTTTTTTCTTCTTTCTTATTTATTTTTATATATATATATATTCACTGAAAAAACCATAGGTTTTAGGGACAGTTATAGTTAGTTGGACATTGCACTCGTACAAAACCCGTGAAATTCCCCCGTTATAGTTAGTTCAGCTAACTATAACTCGCGCCCCGCAATGCACTGCTGATGACGTCACATATTACATCACTCATGACATGGTCAGTGACATCACTGATGACATCACTGATGACATCTCAAATGACATCACTGATGACATCATCCAGTGACTGTGTGTTTCTGTAAAGTTTAAATATTTTTAATATATATAGAGAAAGGCGTATTGAAGAATGAGTGGGTGTATAAGTGTCTGTATGGATGATTTAGTAGGTGCGTGACTAACTCTATAAGTGAGTGATTAAACGTATCTTACTGAATGCATGCGTTAGTGACTAAACTGGGTGAATGTCTGTATCCGTCTGTCTGTTGCTGTGTAAGTGGCTGCATGGGTTTGTGAATAGCTACATGAGTGTCTATATGAGTTATTGATTGGTTGTCTGAGTATCTGTATGGGTGCCTGAGTGTTTGTGTGGGTGGGGTGTGTGCGACTCTGTGCATAGATGTGTGAGTGGGTGATTCACTGGGTGGATGGTTTCAAGAGTGCATCTGTGATAGACTGTATGGGTGGGTAAGTGTGTGTAAGAGTGTGTTAGTGAGTGAATGTATGTCCCAGTGGTACATGTGTGAGTAACTACATATGTGAAAGGCAGTATATATGTGTGTTGGAGTATATAAATAGCTATAAGCGAGAGTGTGTGATTGTGAGAGTGACTGTATGGATGCGTGTGTGCTTGTATCAGTGATTGTATAAGAGTGTAAGAATGTGCTAGTATTTGTATGAGTAAGTGAGCTGGTGTGTGTATAACTGTATAGGTGAGTAAATGGCAGTGTGTTTAATTATTTGCATGACTGACTAGGTGTGTGAGTACCTCTATGGATGAGTGGCGGTGTTTGAGTGTCTATATAGGAGTATGAGTGCATATGATAGTCCTGTACTGAGTGACCGTAAGTATGAGTGACTGTACGGGTGAGTGAGTGGATGTGTGTGTAGACCTAAGAATCAGTGAGTGGGTATGTAGTTATTGGTGTTGGAGTGTCTATGGTTTTGCGAATGGCAGTCTGTAATTTAGAGTGGGTGTATCAAAGGTTATATTAGGGTGTGAGGAGGTGCATCAGATTATCACGTGGATGATGTCATTAGTGATGTCATCAGTGATGTGATTTGAGATGTCATCAGTGATGTCATCAGTGATGTCACTGACCATGTCATGAGTGATGTAATATGTGACGTCATCAGCAGTGCATTGCGGGCGCGAGTTATAGTTAGCTGAACTAACTATAACGGGGAATTTCATGGGTTTTGTACGAGTGCAATGTCCAACTAACTATAACTGTCCCTAAAACCTATGGTTTTTTCAGTGAATTTGTAAGGTTTTTTAAATGCTAATTTCTAACTATAACATGCCTGAAACCTATGGTTTTTTCAGTGAATTTCAAAGGTTTTTTAAATGCTAATTCCTAACTATAACATGTCTAAAACCTATGGTTTTTTCCAGTGAATTTCAAAGGTTTTGTAAATGACAATTTTTTTTCTTTTTTTTTGTAAAGAGCTTTATTAAAGAGTAAAGGTCATCTCCACAGCAGTCTGCCTACATCCCCAGCAGGGCCGGCAGTGCAAGTTATCAAGACAGTAACTCTTAAGACTGGGTAAGGGAAATACACAGCAAGCCGCCTACAACCACTTTGGGCCGGCCGCGTTAGGTAGAGCTATGAATAGTAAGGCAATAAATGTGGGGAATTAAAGTGTAATAATCATCGTCTATTGGATAGAAGCAATCCTGCCATCGTACGCTAGCTGTACTACACCTCTACAGGCGGAATGTAGAACTCACCAATATACAGTTGCAACAGGACATGGGCCCTTGGATTTGCGGCCTATTTACGGTAGGCGTTATAGGTCAACCCATTAACGAAGTAATAGAGGGCTGTCTCGGTGGCTATGCTGGAGAAAATGTTTGCACTTCGCATTTAGACTTTTCAGACCCACCGCTACTGGTAAATGTTCGCATCATGTGCGAGAAGATGGTCTGTGGGATGCTGAACATGCTGGTTTGCTGGCCCTGCAAAGTAGATTTGACCAAGAAGAAAGCAAGTAGATTTATGAAGAAGAAGAAAGGAAGAAAGCAAAAAATAAGAGGAACCTAGGGAGCAGATTGGGGGAAACATCTCTCTGGTCAGGTGGCACGCAAGAGGGAGGAGCCCAGGGCATGCGGAGGCAGTCCGTAACAGACTGGAGATTGGCTTTCTGGCGTAAAGCATCTGGAGAGCATATGGAGTTCTCGTTTGCTTAGGCTGTGTCGGCGTCGTGGGCGTCCCCTCTGAGAAGTATTGGATCGTCAAAGAGTTGAAGGGCGCGCAGTCGAGGGGGTACCAGTCCAGCGCGCTCCAACCGGGTCAGGTACTGGACCAAGGGCTGCCAAGTGCACTGAAATTTGGTGTGTGTGCCAGTCTGTGGGAAAGAAGTTCCATCGCCATGACCTGCCAGAGTCTCGTAAACCACATGGCGGTAGGAGGAGTATAGGCCTTTTTCCAGTGGGACGCTATGACTTGCTTCGCAGCAGTAAGCATTTGAAATATCAGACGCCAGGCCATATGTGTCATTGCTTTAAGTGTGGTGGGGCGGAGGCCCAGAATGAGAACTCCCGGATCATTGGGGAGGGGAAACCCCACTATTACCCTAATGTGTTTCTGTATCTCCGACTAGTACGAAATAATAAGTGGGCACTCCCACCAGATGTGAATGAAAGAGCCCTGAGCCGTCAAGCAACGCCAGCAATTAGGGGTAACTCCAGGAAACATTCTCTGCAGTCTAAGAGGGGTGTAATACCAGCGCTTCATAAGTTTATATGCCGATTCTTGTTGTATCGTGCTTTTAAGTATGCGTCGAATGTCCCGCCAGAGCTGAGCCCACCGGCCAGGAAGAATTTCATTCTCAACATCCCTTTGCCACTGGCGTTGATAAGTGTGGGGTGAGACCGCTTGAGATTGTTGGAGGACCTTATAGGTCCGAGAGATTAGTCCTCTAGACCCATCAAATGCTCTAACCAAAAGTTCGAATGGTGTAAGCTGGCGCGTGGCGCCTTCCATATAGGATGGGCCCCGAAGCCAGTGGCGGATTTGAAAGTATTCTAACCGAGTGTTTACTGGGAGGTTGAAGTCTGCCCGACACTGTTCAAACGACTTGAAAACCCCTTTCTCGAAGAGTTGCTCAATGATGCGGCACTCCCCTGTCTCCCACGCTCGAAAGGAGGGTATGCTAGAAGCTGGGGGAAAGTCTGCGTTAAGCGCCACTGGAGTGAGGGGGGAGGGGAATGTGGTAAGGCCTCGAGGTACCGTGATTCTGTCCCATATTTCCAATACAGTGCACGTGGGCATGGCGATATAAGCACTGGGATGTCGAGCGCTTCTCTTCAGCCAAGCTAAATCCCACAACGGGCGACAGGCCACCGCCCGGTCCATGTGGAACCAGTGTTTTTCACTGGCCCGCACCGACCACTCCGATATATAGCGTAGATGCGATGCCCAGTAGTATGTCAGGAGATCTGGACATGCTAGGCCCCCACGATCGCGCGGTAGCATCAGGACTCTGGTGGAAAGACGCGGTCTTCCTCCACCCCAAATGAAGGTAACCACTTCTCTTTGGAGGCCCAGGATATCTCTATGGGGGATTGGCGTCGGGAGCGCTTGAAATATATATAGAACCTTTGAGAGTATGGACATTTTCACTGCGTTAAGGCGCCCCAGCCAAGAGAGGGGTAATGCTTTCCAACGACGGAGGTCCTCTCGCACGGTGGTTCTACATGCAGGCCAGTTGGATTGCGTCCAAGTGTCGAGAGTAGCTGTGATATTGATCCCCAAATATCGGATGGACTTTGAGGCCCATTGGAAGGGGTTGACTGCCTGAAGTCCTTCTAACTGCTGGGGAGGAAGAGTGAGGTTGAGTGCACGCGATTTTGGAAGATTGATCTTGAGACCCGATATCAACTCAAATTGGGCAAGGGTGTCCAAGAGCGCCGGGAGGGAGGTCGCAGGTTCCGTGAGCGTCAAAAGTAGATCATCCGCGAAGAGGGCAATCTTATGGTCCACCCCACCCATGCGGACACCCCTAACATCCTCCGTCCGTCTGATAGCAATCGCCAGGGGCTCCACGGCGAGCGCAAAGAGCAACGGTGATAGTGGACAACCCTGGCGAGTGCCCCTTCGAATGGAAAAAGAAGGAGTCAGGAGCCCATTCACCCGAATTCGCGCCTTAGGGTCAGCATACGGTGCCATGATGCGGGCTATCATGAGAGGTCCTAGGCCTATACGGTGGAGAACCGCCCGCAGGAAAGACCAGTCGACTCGGTCGAAGGCCTTCTCGGCGTCAAGGGAGAGTAAGAAGGCAGGCATGGCGTGGTGATGAACCTTTTGTACCAGATGGGCTATTCTCCGTAGGTTATCCGCTCCCTGACGTTCTTGTATGAAGCCCACTTGGTCGGGTTCAATTAGACTCGGGAGGAGAGGAGCCAAGCGTCGGGCTAGGATTTTAGTATAGAGCTTGGCGTCAACGTTTAGGAGAGATATCGGACGGAACGATGCACATGCAGTATGATCTTTCCCGGGCTTCGGGATGAGTACAATCTCCGCCTCAGCCATTGACGGGGTCACAGATCCAGTTTCAGCGAATTAATTAAAAAGGCGCAACAAGGGTGCCTGAAGTTCTGGGAGAAAGAGGCGGTAAAAGGCCAGTGTCAGGCCGTCAGGGCCGGGTGATTTCCCCATCGGCATACTCTTTAGAGCGTTTAATAACTCTTCCGCTGTAATGCGCTCTTCTAGCTGATTCTGGTGGTAGGGGCCTAGAGATGTCCATGGACAAGAGTCTAGGAAGGGGTCTATCTGGTCCACACAAGTGTCCCCAGCCTTATATAAGTAAAAAAAGAACCCATGGAACTCCCTTTGTTTGGCACTTTCTGAGATAGCCCACCCTCCGCCCGGCAGGGTAATTTTGGCAATGTGATTACGGGATATCCGAAGTCGGAGGCGGCGTGCTAGCATGGAGCCCACCTTATTACCTCCTCCATAGAATTTCTGCTTTAAGTCGAGGAGGGAGTGTTCCGCCTTATTCACTCGTAGAGCTTTAAGTTGTCCCCGAAATGACGCGAGCTTTTTCCTCACAGGTAGAGAGGGTGCTGCGTGGGTTTGCCGCTCCAGTGTTTTAATGCCGCGGCCGAGGCTGTCCTCTACCAATCGGGCCTCCCTTCTCAGGGCTATGGAAATAGAGGTGATGGTACCCCGGATCGTAGCTTTAAAGGCATCCCACAGGAGAGAAATAGGGGTTTCCGGGAGATCATTATGGGTGAAGTAGGAGCGTATGGCTTGTTTCAGTTCGTCTACGTCCACCGGATCGCGCAGGACTTGGGGAGGGAGGCGCCAACGTGGAGTGGAGCCCGGAGGTCTGCCTATCCCTGCCAGAGTGATTTCCACGTGGGCATGATCAGAAACCGATATGTCTGAGATCACCGCCGATTCCAAGGCTCTAGCAAGTGGTTGGGAAATAAAAAAGTAGTCGATGCGGGAGTAAGATCGGTGGACATGGGAATAAAAGGAGTAATCCCGCGTGTCGGGCTCCCTGTAACGCCAAGCGTCCACTAGGCCAAGGGCCTGTATGTCTTGCTTAAGCGTCGCGGACATGGCCCCAGTGCCGTGATACGAAGAAGCGGTGCGGTCCAAGCCAGGATCCCACACTAAGTTAAAGTCGCCCCCAATGATGGCGGGTCCGTCCTCCTGGGATAAATGTGATCGGAGAAGATCGCGAAGAAAGACATCCTGTGCTTGATTAGGAGCGTAAATATTAAATAACGTTAGAGGGTTGCCCCGGGTTGTGAGTACCATCTTAAGATATCGACCTTCCCTGTCTCGCGTAGTACGGGTGATTTGTATTGGGATACCAGCTTTGAAAAGGATTGCTACCCCACAGTCTTAGTTTGTGCAGAGGCCCACACCTGTGTAGGATATTTAGGGTGGGACATACGCGATGTATCCGCAGGAAGGAGGTGAGTCTCCTGCAAGAAAATAACATCGGGGTCGCTTAAAAGGAGGTATCTCCAAATTTGTCTTCGCTTGTTCGGGGAGTTCAGGCCCCGAAAATTAAGGGTCAGACATTTAAGTTGCGCCATTGGTCAAGTAGAATGGAGCACGCTCTGACATAAGCCCACCCTCGCCTCCTGCCCGTGTCCCTGATAAACTCCTCTCTGAGGGTATGGATCTCGACGGGGAGCGGAGTAAATGTCCAAAGCCATGCCCTCCTAAATGGACACCTGGCGCCCAAGCCTGTCTCAAGAAGTCCGGCCAATGAACCATAGTGGAGCCCCGTATGCAAGCCCCGTTCCCCCAGGACCAGAGAGAGTAGAAGAGGAGAGGTTGAGGGGGGAAGAGAAAGGAGACACAGAGAATACAAAATAACCAGCAACATGATGGCCAACTGGGCCATAAATAACCAGTCCAGTCCTGGAGCGGCCCAGTGGTGAGAACCAGGGCGGCTCTGAGGAAGTCACTCCTCTTTTGGACTAAGGACATGGTGGGGGGGAACGTGGATCTAGGCAGCCGGGGCAGCCGCCGTCCCCCGGGGGTCAGTCTGTTCATCCAACTGCGGTATTAGGACGGGGAGCCTGTCAGAGTCTCCGCCCGCATTGTGCCGGGAGAGATAACACCCACAATGGAGAGCAAGGAGCGGGGGAGGCCGAGAACCCGTCTAGCGGCCCGAGGAGTACCTGGACAGCCCGGTCCGGAGTCGCCTGCTCCCGAGAGGTTTGACCATGCCACGCCACCGGGAGCGAAGACCCTCGGCGCAAGCGGTCAGCCGAATCATAGGTTGCCTCTTGAACTAGCGCCAAATGTGCAGGGCAGGCTCGCCCCGTCCGGGCTGAAAGAAAAAAAACCTGTACACCGTATCCACTTGTGTATGGGTAACAATTTATAGAGTCAGAGTTGTAGCCTGGGATAACTGGGGTATGGGACGCATAGTAACAGGTACTAATGTAGCCTGGCAGGCCTGATGCGGTATAATTAACACCTAAAGGTGTTCTCAGTGCCAGATAAAGGCCTAAACTAGGCATGCTATCCGGTAGTGCAAAAAACTTGCTGGGAGTAAGCGCTAAGCCGTGCCAGGGAGGAAGGCTCACGAAAGCACACTTTGCAGGGGCAGCAGGTTAACATGATAGGTGGAATAAGCTTGAACAATACCACTTGTACCGTGAGCAGCTTAAAGTTACTCACTACCCCGTCAGGTGTGTGCGGCCGTCGTCTGTCAAATAGTGCGGGAGCATATAGCCCATATGGGCTACTGGTTTTAAGATAAGATATATAAAGTGGCAGTATTGTGGCATAGTAGGCCCCTCCCGGCAGATAGGGCACCTGTGGATACCCTCAGCACTGGGTAGAATCACGAACGAGGCTTGCTTACTAACAGCACTACGACTTGCTGACAATGGTCTTGGAAGAGCGCCAGAGGAAAAGGCCCAATTGCATACACAATGCTAGACTATGAGGCAGGTGCGGGGAATATGGTGAAGTCATGCAATAAAAATAAGGCCCTTAAACAGCCTAACCACTATACACAGCATCCCCCAATATGTAAAGTCCTGCAGTAGCGGGCATACAGCATGGTAGTAAGTATCATAGTGGCCTACTGGTAGGAAATGTCTCGCTGTCTCAAGTTAGGTGATACAGGAAAGCCAGCCGTGCAAAAGATAGATAGCATGTCCACCTTCTGTTGTTGACTGCACCATCATATGAGGTCCGTCCTGCCAAGAAAGGCAAGTCCAGGATGTCCCCTGTGGTCCTCAGAGCCCCCAGAAGTGGCCTTCGGAGGAATTCCGGTGCACAGTACGTAGGCGCTTCATCCATTGCCCAGGCCTTAAGTAGGACCGGGTGGCCGCAGGACAGGGGCAGGCTCTGTCTCCCAGTGAAGGGGTGCGTGTGCGGTCAGGAAATCCGTTCGGCAGGACGGGATACATGGGTGGTGATCAAAAGTCATTCTCCAACACCTGGGCCCGAGGTCAAAGAGGACGCATGGCCAGGCCTCCTCTCCGATGGCATCTGGGGCTCTTCCAAAGCTTTCAGATGGCGGATGATGTCCTGCTTAGCTTGACTAGAAGCCGAGTGGGTCACAGATGATCCCGAGCCGTGACGCTTCACCTTGGACCATTCAGGGCGCAGCGATATCTGGGAGGCCGAGTCGGCAGGAGAGGTCGAGGGAGGCCGCGAGTCTTGTGAAAGGTGGAGCAATTGGAGTGCCTCCCGCAATGAACGTATGGACCGTCGCCTTCCCTCCCATTGAAAGATTAAAGCGAAAGGATGCCCCCATTGGTATTTGATATTGGACGCCTTCAGCTTGGCCGTCACTGGCCGGAAGTCCCGACGCCGGCGCAGAGTGATGGGCGAGAGGTCCTGAAAGATCTGAATAGTGTGGCCTCCATATTCCAGCTTTTCGGTCGCCCTGGAGGCCTTGAGAATTGCCTCTTTCTCCGCGTAGAAGTGGACTCTGGTCAGGATGTCGGGGACCAGGTTGGGGTTACCTCACGGGGGGGCCACTCGATGCGCCCGATCCAACGTTGGGGGGGAGAATTCATCATCACCTCGGATAGCGTAGAGGAGGTCCTCAACGTAGGTGAGTATGTCTGCTCCTTCCGCCCCCGTGGCACCCCCCGTATGCGGAGATTGTTCCGGCGGCTCCGATTTTCTAAATCCTCCTGTTTGATCTGGAGCTCTACGTTCTGCTCTTCAAGCGCCTGAACCCTGCGGCGAAGATCTTCTAGGTCTTCAGTACGAGAGTCTATGGTGCGCTCCATATCGTCTACGCGATTACCGATTTTGGTGACATCTCGCGTACGTCTGTCAGGTAGGTTTTAACCTCCGTCTTAAGGGAAGAGATCTCCGACTTTATCTCCTGCAGGAAGGTGGCCAAAACTGCCTGTGTGATAGTGCCCTGTTCGGGGTCCGTCAGGGCGGATGCCATTTCAGAGGCCTCCGGCGGAGGTGACTGGGTGCGCTTGTGCCACAACTCCTTGACCGAGGTATCCTTGGTGGCGGGGGGAGCTGCAGTCTTCCCCGTTCGAGGCCTGGTCATGCTGTTGGTGCCGGGCTCAGTGCGGTCTTCGCCGGTGTCGCCGTACAGCCCAGTACTGATCCCCTCTCCAGCGCGCGGGCAGGCCTTAGGGAACTCTCAGGAGCGATATGCGGCCGGTTCAACTCCGCTCAGGTCGGCACTCCTCAGCAGACCTCCAAAAAATATCACCTACGATCGGGCTCCGCTCAGCCAGACAGGTTAGCTCGGGGGTTTCCCCATAGAGGGCCCTCAGGATTACAAAGGGCTGCTCCCTCCACTAGCGCCACCGCACTCTCAGACTCGTCCCTCGAGCCAACTTCACGATATGATAGCGTCGTAGGCCGTTGATTGCGTACGCAGTAGTTTGACTATACAGGATGGGAGGCCACTCCAGGCCCCAGATACACGGCTTTCTCCACCACACTCAGAATAGGCAAAGTCCGGGTCGATTATGCAGGGGACTCCAGCCCCTGCAGGCCTCAGCTGCCCCCCTGCGCGTTATGCCCCGCTTCCAGAAATAGCGCCACCTCCTCGCAAGCTGTCGGGGGAACAGGCCAGCATCCACCCCTTTGGGGCCTTTCTACGATCCCGGGGGCAGTTCAGTCCCACCTCAGGATGGTATCTCCTCCTCCCCCGGGATCTGCACCCCCGCACCTCACCTCCAGGGATTCCGGGGCACCTCCGGGGAAGTTGATTATGCCCCGATTGACTGCTCCGGGGCCGCTCTGCTTTTCACACCAGGCTCCACAGGCAGCCTCCGCCCGCTGCAGGGCCTCCTTCAGCTCCCGGGCCTCCGCCTCCAGGCACCCGGCCGCCGGTGGACTGCACTATCACCAGGCTCCGGGTTTCAGGGGAGCAACGGAACCACCCAGCAGGCACGGTACCTCGCCTTTGCAGGGCTTACAATGCGCCAGACTCGGGGCACATCCGCCATCCACCGACGTCTGTCTGGCTCCCGGGCTCTGCCTCACCTCGTCCACAAGATGGCGGGCCGGGCCTCCACACCGCCAGTCCGCCCGGTCCCCGGAATCCAGCACCTTCTCTGCACGCGCACCGCTCAGCTGAGGGTCCCCTCAGTACGCCGCCCAGCTCCTCTCATCTGCCAGGCAGCGACCGCTCCGCAATCTCGCCCTCCAGCGTCAACCCAGCCTCCGGGCCTCCGCTCCGATGCTCCGTAAAGATGGCGGCTGGGCTCTCCGTACCGCCTCCACTGTCAGGCGCGTACGAGCCAGAGGGCCCCCACCTCGGATCCGGAGCTGCCACGGAGTACTTGCTTAGAAGGGGGGGGACACCTCCTGTGCCCTTCGTGCCGAAGATCGCTCCCCAAATTCCTTAGATAGACCCCGGAGGACGGAGCACCAGCCGCGTGCGTCTTACCCCATCGGAGTTCAAAAATGACAATTTTTAAATGTATTAATTGTTATATTTAGTTTTTTGATACTGATTTACTACATTTTTTTAACTATTTATTTTTAGATATTTTATTTTTTAAATTACATTGTAATTACATTATACATTACATTACAAAATATACTTTCTCAGAATGAATTACTTTAGTTTAAATACTTTGCAAATAGGCAATAGACTTTTAAGTACAGTAGTTACAGTTGTTGCAATGGGCAACACAATTTCAAACACAATGCAACATTGAGCTCAATGTGAATTTCTAGTTAAATGCAATTAGTTACTTTATGGATTACTTTTCTAACCACAGGACTGGATCCTAGATTCAGTCCTGGGACATCTCCTGTAAACAGTTGAGTAAAAGCGTTTTGGTTACAGTAGTGATTTTTAAGGAATATTATTGTATTTTAAAAGTTGACACTTAGAAACTTTTTCTCATAGAATCACCAATGTTATCCTATGGGAGGAAATTCACTTAGCAGGTAAGTAGTGTTATCGTTACTTTTTCTTTCTCAGTGGTGGATCCTGGATCCAGCACTGGTGCATCTCCTGTAAACAGTTGAAAGAATGCGTTTAAGTCATACAGGCGATTTTTAAGGAATATTTGTAGTTTGTGAAAATCGACACTTTGAAACTTTTCTGCTGAAAACCAGACAATGGATTCCTATGGAAGGAAATACAAGTTACTGGTAAGTACGGTTAGAATTACTTTTCAGGATCTGTACTGGGCTCAAAGATGCAGCACTGAGGTCTCTCCTGATAACAGGTGAGTAAATTGGAATTCGTAGTTCAGCTGATTTTAGAGGAATATTATAAAGTTCCAAAACTCCACACTTAGAAGAATTTCCAAGTGAAACCAGTCAATGTTAGCCTATGGAAGGAAATTCAAGTTACTGGTAAGTACGGTTAGAATTACTTTTCCGGATCAGTACTGGGCTCAAAGATGCAGCACTGAGGTCTCTCCTGATAACAGGTGAGTAAATCGGAATTCGTAGTTCTGCTGATTTTAGAGGAATATTTGTATGTTTCAAAAATCGACAAACATTTTCAGCAAAAAGCAGGCAATGATATCCTATGGAAGGAAATTCAAGTTACTGGTAAGTACGGTTAAAATTACTTTTCAGGATCAGTACTGGGCTCAAAGATGCAGCACTGAGGTCTCTCTTGATAACAGGTGAGTAAATCGGAATTCGTAGTTCGGCTGATTTTAGACGAATATTATAAAGTTCCAAAACTCCACACTTAGAAGAATTTCCAAGTGAAACCAGTCAATGTTAGCCTATGGAAGGAAATTCAAGTTACTGGTAAGTACGGTTAAAATTAATTTTCAGGATCAGTACTGGGCTCAAAGATGCAGCACTGAGGTCTCTCCTGATAATAGGTGAGTAAATCGGAATTCGTAGTTCGGCTGATTTTAGAGGAATATTTGCACAATGGTGAAGGAACGGGGTGGGGCCTGAGGTGACATGTCTGCAAACACGCCCTGTGGCGCGTTTTAAGTTGGAGAATTAATTCCTCCTCAATCCCGAGGGTCCCTGGGGGCCAACTAGCCCACCCTGTACCTCCAGTATGCGCCAGGGAGCTGCGTTGCAGAGAGGTGTTCAGAGGCCACGCCCCTTTTTACACCTCTGTGCAACGCAGCTCTGTGGCGCTTTCTGGACATACCTGGTGGGCTAGTTGGCCCCCAGGGACCCTCAGGATTGAAGAGGATTTAATTCCCCATCTTAAAACGCGCCACAGGGCCTGTTTGCACACATGTCACCTGAAGCCCCGCCCCCTCCCTTCACCACTGTGCAAACGCGCCCCGTGGCGCGTTTTAAGTTGGGGGATTAAGTCCCCTTGAATCCTGAGGGTCCCTGGAGTCCAACTAGCCCACCATGTACCTCCAAAAGTGCCACAGAGCTGCGTTGCAGAGAGGTGTAAAAGGGCGTGGCCTCTGTACACCTCTCTGCAACGCAGCCCCTGGCGCATACTGGAGGTTCCTGGTGGGCTAGTTGGTCCCCAGGGACCCCCAGTATTCAAGGGGAATTGTTCCCCTCTGCAAACGCGCCAGGGCGCGTTTGCAGAGTGCTGCCAAGGAGGGGGCGTGGCCTCCGGCGCGATGCCGGATTTTTTTAAAAAAACTTTTTTTTTAAAAAGGGGGCTGTGTGGCCCCCCTTCTTTTTAATTATTTTGGGCCTTGGGGACCCCATCCCCCAGGGCCTGACCCCTTTTATTTATTTTTTCAAAATGGAACGGGAAGGGGACCGCGTGGGCCCCCTCCCGTGGCCAATTTCGGCCCGGGGACTCCATCCCCCGGGTCATTGGCACATTTTTTTTTTTTTAATTTTCATGGAGGGGTGCTGCGTTGCCCCCCTCCTAAGGCCCCCTTAGGCCCCGGGGACCCCATCCCCCCAGGGCCGGCCTTTTTTTTGTTTGTTTTTTTTTGTGAATAATTTGGAGAGGGGGGCCATGTGGCCCCCCTCCCGGGCCACTACTTGCCCCGGGGACCCCATCCCCCGGGGCTGGCCCTATCCTTTGGGGACCGTGGGGGGACCCCAACTCCCCCACGGTCCCGCCGGCTCCCCGCGTCCTACGGGAGCCGGCATTGCTTTTCCACATGGGGAGCTGCTAAGATGCAGCTCCCCGTGTGGAAAGCAATTTGCTTTGAATTTTGGAAGAGAGAGCAGGTTTCCTGCTCTCTTCCAAAATCCAAAGCAGTTTGCTATGACAGGACGGGAGCCGCGAGGCTCCCGTCCTGTCATAGCAAACTACAGTGTCCCGGGAGTAGGCACCCGGGACACTGCAGGAGCCGGCCCTGGGGGTGGCGGTCCCCAGGGCCACCACAGGCTCCAGGAGGGGGCCGCGCGGCCCCCTCCCAACATCTACAAAGCCCCGGGAGGTGGTGGTGCCTGGGTTTCGGGGTCCGAAACGGACCCCACATTTGTTTAATTAGTGCCCCAGGGAGGTGGCGGTCTCCGGGCGTGTGGGGGGCTCGAGCCCCCACACAGGTAATTTAATTTTTTTAAAAAGAAGCCCCGGGGGGTGGCGGTCCCCGGGGTTGCGGGAGGACCCAGTGCCCTCCCGCACAATTTAAAATTCAAAGCCCCGGGGGTGGCGGTCCCCGGGCTTGGGGGCCTTAGAGGTCCCCCAAACCATTTTTATTAACCCCCGCATGCCCTGGGGACTTGGCCCACCCGGGGCCAATAACAAAGAAGCGCTGGAGCCCGCGCTTGTTTTAATCGGCAGGATCCGCGCACCCAGCGCGTTTTTGCCGACTTTTAAAAAATTTGGGGCCCTGAGCAGGCCTAGGGGTCAGGGTGTTTCTACCCTGCCCCTTTTTGCGTTTTACGCAGTTGTTTTACTGCTTTCTTGTTCCTCGGTTCTACCGAGGAACAAGATGGCTGCCAACACTTCCTGATTTGGAGTGTTGACAGCCAATTACCATACAGCTCGTGATCGGGAGGGTACGCGGACCCTACGCGGCCATAGATATATATGTGATTTTACTTTTGATTTTCTCAGGAACTACTGAACGGATTTACACCATTTAAGCAAAAGGCACGAGTCTGAACCAAGGGCTACCTCTTTGCCAAATTTGGTGTAATTCCGTTCAGCAGTTCGGGCTGTAGCCGTGATGAACGGTTCCTATGGAAAAATGAATGGGGAAAACACGTTTTGGGACCCCCTTTTTTCTCGGCCCCCGCTTGACGAATCACCCCGAGACTTTCAGGATAGGAGCGGACTGGAGCGCCCCGACAAGTTGGAAAATTTCGCGAAGATTCGTCAACCGGAGCCAACGTTATTTCAAATAGAATGTTGCGGATTTCCTATGGAAAATAGGTCCTAACTATAACTATCTACTGGCGACCGCCAGTAGATAAGATATATATATATATATATATATATATATGAACACAAACTCCGGTTTCCCTCCAGAACTCGGACGCTGACACAGGGACTCGGACTCAAATTTAAAAGACTTTCATTTATTCACTCGGTAACGCGTTTCGCCTGCTTCCGCAGGCTTGTTCACACAATATATATATATATATATATATATATATATATATATATATATATATATATATATATATATATATATATATATATATATGCATAGTTTCACAAAAAATCCACAAGTATACAAAAACCATCCAGCCAACGCGTTTGGTTCAAATTATCAGTTTTGAACTTTATCAGGGCTGAAAACAACATGGAAAAAATATATATGAGACAAAATAGACAAGACACTTCTCAACAAACACAATGATACAAATCTGTAGCTAACGCATACAAACTAACTGGCACATACAGAATATCACTAATCACAATAAACGAAACAGAATATCACTGATATCATAATAAACAAAACTGTAAACAGAGAAATATCACATGACACAACACCAACAACGTGAGTAATAGCATCATCATAAAAGAAAAATCCAGCATATTCTATAACCATAAAACACATGACATTGGTACCAAGCCAACACAAGATTAAATGACAAAAAATACAAAGTACGTTCCCAAACCCAACTGTAAAGCAATAATAAAGTGTAACTAAAGTGATCTGGTTATGTAAAATTCATTGTTGCACCTATTAATGGTTATATTTAAAAACATACATTTTAGGTGGTATAACTTATTTGCCATAGGTATCATTTGCACATCCACTAAGTGGAGGTATTTTTGCAATACAGAAAGTACTAAAACCAATCATTAAAGAATCAAAACATGCCTCATATATATCGTATTTACAGAATATTCATTTTCCGCTTCTTGAGTGACTCAAACGTTTATTTCAATTACTCGATATACAAAAAGATGCATAGATGTACTTCCTTCTTTGGAATAAGTCAAATGGGTTCCAGGAATATTTCATAGATATTAAACCTGTTAATACGGGAACGGGGATTATTTGCCCATCATTGGTACCTAAAAATAATTATCACATGAAGATTGTATGGCATTATAAATAGTTATACTAAAATATATTACACAGAAATGTTAAAAGCTAAGTAATTAGATTTTTACCCAGAATCTAAGTGCCAGGCTATGTATTTCTAAATGTCAAATCATAAACTATACCTGTCAAAACAGCACATCGAGCATCAAGCAGCAACACTTACTATGATTTCCAAATGAGGAACATATAATCTCAAAAAGAGGTTCAACTTAATAACACTATATCCGTATATTATAAAAACGAATGTTCACAGAAAATAGGACTGTAGAACCAAAATTGAAATAGTAAATTAATATACTAGAAAAAGAGGGGGTTCATATATATCAACATCTGGTCAATCAGTGGGAGGCTAGACCATACTAAAAGATCCCAAATATCAGGGAAATAGAAACCAAGAGACGAAGACCTCAACATGGAAACACCTGGACATAGTATACCAAACACTCGTCACAAGTGGGTTCATGAGGGCCAACGAGTGTGGTAAAGGCTGTCATACATAAAGCTAAAAAACAGGACATAGTATACCATAAACTCGTAACGAGTGGTTCACAAGAGACAACAACAATTATGGTGCGGGGTGTTATATAACCACTAATGCCTCTAAAAGTCAGCATCCCCATAACGCAAATGGAATTATGACTCAAACAAGAGGAACCCTCTGGCGTGAATGGAAACAAGGTTAACGCGCACTTATAAAATACCAAAGTGGAACCTACACTTGACTACAGAGTCCGTGTAAAAAACCATAAAGTCACAGCTAGGGTAGACCCCATTTATGCGCCCCGTAGCAATACTGTTTACCTCTAATCTTTTCGTTGTCCTCCTCAGGTCTTCAAGCGTACACGCGAATGGAAAACGGCAACTTGTAATATACCAACACGCCATTCATCAATTGAATGCAGCCATACCCGGTAGGCGGCTACAGAGTCATTCCGTATCACCTTCATTTTTAGCCCACGATAACTGCCATCTTAGAATAACAAAACCTATCGCCTGTCGGTGAAACTTTAACTTATTGTATCAAAAAGCAGAGATGGTTCCTTCCAAACTGCCCAAAATTGTAACAGCCTTATTGGAAATGAAGGGAAAGCTACCTTCACCCCTAGCTACATACAAGCAATATATTAGTGATGGAGTCTGGAAACGATGTGGAAGTAGGAGGTCATCCGCAAGTAATCGTGGCGGCCATCTTAAACTGGTGAGGGCCATGCCTAGCACTAGCAATCCCATACCCTGCATATGATAGTAAGGGAGGTTGAGCAACACAGTTAGTGGACACTTGGGCCACATCATATGTAAAGAGGTGAAAAATGAGTTCAAGACCAAAGAATTAATTATAACCACACATAACAAAATGTAACATAGCCATAAAGTTATTCCAGGGGCAATTCAAATGTAACTGTTATGGTGATCGTCTAAAGAATACAGCCTAGCCATAAAGATTTTCCAGGGGCGACTCAAATTTTAACATTCTGGTGACAGTCCGATAAATATGTATTCTAACCAAATCTTTTTCTCTAGTATGATCCACAAATCATGCACCATAGATTATTGGTGTGATATCTATTGGTGAATCAAACCACTTCCTAAGAGTCATAATGCCTAAATATATATATAAAGACACAGACACATGTCATCCATCAAACGTTCAATCCTACTACTGACTCTAAACTCATTCAGTCGAAGTCAAAAGAATTGTAAGCCACTTCTGAAAATACTATAAATGCAGATTCTAAAAAGCCCAAATTAACTGGAGAGGAATAAGGCTATCTCAGAAAATAATTAAATTCATTGTCGGTATTATGGCCCTATGTAATTGTCTGTAACCGACAAATCCATTTAGCCTCCATTTGTCTAAGCATCAATTCCCTGTCCCCTCCACGTGACTTCATATTAACATGGTCAATCCCAAAGAACCAGAAAGACGGGTCATTAACATGTGCCACTCTGTAATGATTTGTCATAGGGTATCTAGAATCCAAGTTAATCAGTGCCCTATGGTGTTCCTGGATCCGTGTCTTAAGGCTGCATAATGTACTACCCACATAAACCATATTACAACTACATCCTATTATGTACACCACAAAACGTGTGTTGCAGTTGATAAAATGTCTTATTGTGTGGGTCTGCAAAGTGTTAAACCAGAAATCTTTTTTCTTATTTAAACCAAACTGGCAAACATTACAATTGTTGCAGTTATAAAATCCAGACGGTTTTGATGGCAACCATGTCTATTCGATATTGTCGATGTGATGTAACTAGGACACAGTGAGTCCCTGAGTGTGCGTCCTCTTTTAAACACTACTGTAGGATATGAATTGATAGATGGACGTAATCCCGGAACATCCAGAAGTAAATGGCAATGCTTTCTAAAGATTTTTAAAATCTTCTCACTATGAAGTGTGTATTTGGTAATAAAAGCCAGTTTTCTATTGGAAAACTTCGGACAATCCTTTTTCTTTTTGTTGCGAGAACTAGTCTGCAGTGTATTTGCCCTGGACAGGCGACACGCCTTCCCTTTAGCTTCTGTCAGTATCCTATGATCGTAACCACGGCTGAGGAAGCGTTTCTTAATATCTAATATATTATCCTTAAAGTGCATGTCCTCACTGCAGTTGCGCCTTGTGCGAACCATTTCGCCATAAGGAATATTCTTAATGACCGATTTTGCATGTGCACTAGATGCATGTAATACACTATTACACGCCGTTTCTTTATGAAGCATAGTACTGTGAATCGGGCCATCCTTAGGGATTATCATTAAGGTATGTCAAATAGTCCAAAAATATCTCATTTAGACCTGCCCAAAGGCAATCAATCAATCAATCACAGAATTTGTAAAGCGCACTACTTACCCGCGAGGGTCTCAAGGCGCTGGGGAAAAAAAAGGGGGGGGGTGCTGCTACTGGTCGAACAACCAGGTCTTGAGCAGCCTCCTGAAGGTCAGCAGGTCTTGGGTCTGTCGTAGGCTTAGTGGAAGGGTGTTCCAGGTCTTGGCGGCGAGGTGGGAGAAGGATCTGCCGCCGGTGGTGGTTCTTCGAATGCGAGGGACGGTGGCGAGGGAGATGTCGGCGGAGCGGAGTTGGCGGTTGGGGACGTAGAAGAGGAGTCGTCTGTTGAGGTAGGCTGGGCCAGTCTTGTGGAGTGCCTTGTGTGCGTGGATGAGGAGTTTGAAGGAGATTCTCCTGTCGACGGGGAGCCAGTGCAGGTTCCTCAGGTGGGGGTGATGTGGCTGTGGCGTGGTACATCGAGGATCAGGCGTGCGGAGGCGTTTTGTATGCGTTGCAGTCGCTTGATGAGCTTGGCCGGGCTCCCGCGTAGAGGGCGTTCCCATAGTCAAGTCGGCTGCTGACGAGGGCCTGGGTGACTGTTCTTCTTGTGTCTGTCGGGATCCACCTGTAGATCTTGCGAAGCATGCGGAGGGTGTTGAAGCAGGAGGATGAGACTGCGTTGACTTGCTTGGCCATGGAGAGCGTTGAGTCGAGGATGACTCCCAGGTTGCGTGCGTGGTCGGTGGGTGTCGGGCTGCTCCCAGCGTCGTTGGCCACCAGGAGTCATCCCAGGCTGAGGGGTTGGAGCCGAGGATGAGGACCTCTGTCTTCTCCGTGTTCAGTTTTAGTCGGCTGATCTTCATCCAATCGGCGACGGCCTTCATTCCTTCATGGAGGTTGGATTTGGCGGCGAGGGGGTCCTTGGTGAGGGAGAGGATCAGTTGAGTGTCGTCGGCGTAGGAGATTATGTTGAGGTCATGCTGTCTGGCAGATAATGTCGTCGATGTACCTCCCCCAGAATATTATGTATTTACTCCAGTGGGAGGTACCCTTGCCCCAGGTATGCTCCCTCTCATACCAGCCCATAAAAAGGCCAGCATAAGAGGGAGCAAACCGGGAGCCCATCACAGGTCCCTGCAATTGATGGTACCACTTGTCATCATGCATAAAGTAATTTTTAGAAAGGATCAGGTCTATAATCTCCAATATCATTGAATTATATGCATAATGGTCAGCTCCATCTTTGGACTTATGGAGGTCCAATACTATCTGGACACATTTTTTCTGTATACAGGTATACAAACTGACCACATCAAACTTGACAAATTGCAGGTCATCAGACCAGGGGAAATCATTGAATTTTACAAGGATATCTTTACTATCCCTTATGGTATGACGGCAAGTTAATGACATGTTTTTGTAAAGTAATATCAACAAATTCAGATATCCTCTCCATGGGTGACCCCACCCCCGAAATGATAGGTCTTCCAGGTGGAAAGTCACCCACTTTATGCACTTTGCAATATTTCCATGCATCTATATTTTGCCCGTTGTCCACACATAAGGAACGATACTCGTCGTCCGATAGTAAGCACTCATTCTTCTACTCGCACAATCTGTAATTGATGAGGGTGGCTAATTCTGGAATTGGGTTGGTCTTAATAAGTTCATAACACTGTTGGTCATTAAGCTGGCGGGTAATTTAATTCATATAGTCAACCCTATCCATGATAACTACATTCCCACCCTTGTCCGCCTCCCTGATTACAATGTTTCTGTCCTTGTGCAGCCTCAAAAGCACCGCTATTTCTCCATGTGTAATGTTATAATTCGGGTTGGGGGCCAAATTTCTTGGGGACATTGAGTAGCTGTAATTCCTGTATTATTCTCTCAACAAATTCATCAATATTAGAATGATACCCAGTAGATGGTATAAATCTGGACTTAGGTCTCAATCCCCTATTGACATCCAAACTCTCTTCCACATTTAAATCACTCAACAGTGTTTGCATATCAATGCTGCATAGTTTTCAATAGATAATAAACACTGTATATCACGTACATCACCTATTGTCTGTTTAGCAGGTAAACGTTCAGAAATGTCAACCAATAATTTGTACAGATCTATATGTACATCCACCACATCACCCCATTGTGAAGACAAAAACCTAGACCCTTGTGTAATAGATTGATTTCATCTTCATCAAGAGATGTACCAGATAAATTAATAATCTGAAGGTCCATGTGTTTGTCAATCTCATGTTGATTAAGCGAAGTCACATCATTGCTATCGATAGTGCTATCAATGGAACTCAAAATAATTTTGTCTTCTAATACCTCTTTGAGCGGGTTTGCATGCCTTGGCTTACCTGTACCAAGCAGGACTTGGTACAGGTAAGTAAAATATGCATCAGTTGTAAAATTTTACACAGAAATGCAATTGGGAATGGATTTGCAATTGTTACAGGTTGGTACGTTTCCAAACAGCAGATTAAATTAGACAGTAATTGCTTTTAGAATACTTTTTGTTTACTTTCAGATTACATGGACTACTGGGGGTGGTATGCCTAGATACCACACAGAGGGATCTCACAATACAAGGGTAAGTAAGACTTTTCTTGGGTCAAGTTATAGTGACTTTTTCCTCCATACAAACAACAGTTCAACACTTAGAACATTTTAGGCCGAAAATCTCATAACATGCAGAGTGCAGGGGCCCAATGTTAGCCAGTGGGGCTAAGAGGGCCTTCAGTTAGGGACTGCTTAAGAGCTGGCCACTCAGGTGTGGGAGCAAAGCTTCTGGGGTTAAGGTCAGCACTGCAGAGACCAATAATCGGCATAGAAGCTGCACCACCATCGGTACTGGTGCAGCCGGGTGTAGAGTTCCAAGAAGACGTCGGGGACCCTGTGATTGCCAAACCAAAGGTCTCCATTGGGAAAGTTGCTGCAGGCTCGGTCAGGGAGTTTTCCTGAAGGCGACCACTGGGTGGAGAGGTAATTTGGGTTCTTGGGGGATCCCTGGACACTGTCGGTTGGGGAACCCAAGGCCGTGGGGCGTCGGGTGCAGGGGTGTCTTTTGGCATCCGGTTTCTTTACCAGCTCCGGTCGCGGTCGGGGGGACCCTTCAAATTGAGGCTGCAGGCATCATCTTGAAACTTGAGGGAGGTAGGGGGGTCACTAGAACCAAGGTCAGGATCGCTGGGGAGACCTCCTTGTGATGTTGGGCCACTTGAACTCGGGCCGTGGGCGTTGGGTGCAGAGTGGTGCGGAGTCGCCAGAATCCGGAATCTGTTGGTGAGTCTTGGCTTGAGCAAATCCGGTGCTCACGGGAGACAGTCAGTTAGTTGAGTGCAGGCAGGTCCTCCGGGCTCAGGGGGTTGCTGGCTGCTGGACTCGCTGGGATTCTTGCTGTAGGCAGGTCGTAGACGGGACAGGCTGGTAGGGCTGGAGCCAAACCAGTTGGTGTCCTCCTCTTCCTGGGTCAGCAAGGCTCTTCGGTCCTCCTTCTTTCTTCCTCAAATCTTAGGAGGCAAGGTTCAGGGCTGCCCCTAAATACTAGATTTAGGGGTGTTTAAAGGGGTGTGCAGGTCGGGACCAATGGGTCCCTTCCTTGGGGTGGGTACACCCCCTATTATACCACCCTCCAGTGGGAGGGGGCATGAGCCTCTCCCTAATTGGCTGAGTCCCCTCATCTTCAACTTGGAGAGGACTGAGATGTGTGCTTCACCTCGCTTCCCCCACCTGAGGGGTGGGGTTGGCAAAGGTGGGCACACCTCTCTTCCTAGCTTGGTTTTCCTGCCGATTCTCCCACCCAAAGTGGGAACAGAACCGGTGGGAGCCAGTTGCTGGGGGCAGCAAAACCCAGGGACAACTTCCCAAGGCTTTGAAGCTTTCCCTTCATGGGCCCAGCCCATCCCGGGGGAGGAGGCATGACACCTCTGCCCAGGATGGGCTTTGTTTCTGGACCCGGAGAGCAGAGGCTCTCTACCCAGGGGTCCAGAAACCTGTCTGGTGGTTGCAAATGGCGGGCAGCCATTAAGGAACCACACCAGTGATGGTCGTTTTTCAGTGAGCATCTCGAATATATGCCCTCTGAGTGCATTTAAAAATAAACCCACACTGATGCAAGTGTGTGGTTTAAGGTGCTGAGAAGTTTGCTACCAAACTTCCCAGGTTTTAGTAAAGCCATTATGGAGCTGTGGAGTTTGTAATGACCAACCCCCAGACCATATACTCTTTATGGCTTTCTGTTAGACCTGGCATCATTGGCGCGGGTCTCCCTTCCTCTTTTCGCTTCTTACCTTTTATGTTGACTGGATTTAGATGCTCTGGGGGCTGTGCCACTGCCAATCAGTGACACCGCGCTAATGCTTCCTGTGTGAAGATAACTGTATGAATTGGGATAACCATAACTGGCTCGTTTGGTTTACCTGTCAGCCCCTAGTATCAGTGCACTGTGTGTGCCCAGGGCTGGTAGACCAAATACTGCTGGTGGGCCTGCAGCGCTGATTTGCGCTACCCACCGAAGCGGCTTTTCAAGCATGCCTGTGTAGCATGTTCTAATAGCGAGTTACCCTCCATTTCACTGGTTACTGTTGTGAGGCCACCCGTTCTCATAGGCCAGAATGGGCAGGCTGAGTATTACATGCCTTAATCCTACCTGCCCCCAGGAACCTGATAGGAACGTCGAATTTGATATGTTTAAGCTCAGAACATTGAGATACATCTTTTAGTAAGGATTATTAGCGTAGACCGTGTTTGAAAATGCCTCTACTAGAAACGAGGTATTTTCTGGCCTAAGCTTTCCTGTAGACTTTGCTAGCGTGTGTATTGGCCGTCTGGTTTTGGAGCAGCAGGGCCAGCTGGGTCAGACCTGGCTGGAGAGAGAGATCGGCATTTAGAGTATGGGGAGGGGTGACTCTTTGATCCGAGCAGGGCCGTGCCTGGCAAGGTGAATGATGGCTCCATCTCCCACTGGGCGTCTGATAGCAGACCCCCAGATTCTCAAAGGGCAGGATGTCGCCTCGTAAACCAAGTGCTCCCCGACCCCACCGAACTGGTTCTGGCTGGATGCAGTGATTTGTGACTGCAGAGAACAAAGACTTTTTAGGTATAAAACGCAGCACTGAAACCTGGTGCGGGGTGCTCCTGCTGGATGTCAAGATGAAACTCTGTCCGAGCGGACAGAGGAAAGGACTTTGAAACTTTCACCAAGCTTGCTGAAGAAACTACCCAAGGGCCTGAATTGAGAGCGCCTCCTGCTGAAGTCTCAGGGACATTAGACTTCACCCCGTCAGCCGCCTGAATTCCTGTGCTAGGGATTCTACTTGCAGGTGAGGCCTCCGTCGAGTAATCCGGAACCTCTAGTTCTACTGTGAGGAACGCGGACTGGTAACCCTTGTGAACTCTGTGTGTGGGCCGCCGCAGCTAAGAGAGAGCTGCCGCCGCTGAGCGCCCGCCTTAATTTGAATCTTCAGAACCTTCGCTGAAACTGTGTGGGCCACCGCAGCTAAGAGAGAGCTGCCGCCGTTGAGCGCCCCCCTTAATTTGAATCTTCAGAATCTTCGCTGAAACTGTGTGGGCCGCCGCAGCTAAGAGAGAGCTGCCACCGCTGAGCGCCCGCCTTAATTTGAATCTTCAGAACCTTCGCTGAAACTGTGTGGGCCGCCGCAGCTAAGAGAGAGCTGCCGCCACTGAGCGCCCGCCTGAATTTGAATCTTCAGAACCTTCCTTGCAACTGTGTGGGCAGCCGCAGCTAAGAGAGAGCTGCCGCCGCTGAGTGCCCGCACTTGTGTCAGCTGTGCAACATCGTGAATTGTCCTGTGGGTTGCCGCAGCTAAGAGAGAGCTGCCGCCGCTGACTGCCCGCACTTGTGTCAGTTGTGCAACATCGTGAATTGTCCTGTGGGCTGCCGCAGCTAAGAGAGAGCTGCCGCCGCTGAGTGCCCGCACTTGTGTCAGCTGTGCAGCATCGTGGATTGTCCTGTGGGCCGCCGCAGCTAAGAGAGAGCTGTCGCCCCTGAGTGCCCGCACTTGTGTCCGCTGTGCTTCATCGTGATTTGTCCTGTGGGCCGCCGCAGCTAAGAGAGCTGTCGCCGCTGAGTGCCCGCACTTGTGTCCGCTGTGAATCATCACGATTTGTCCTGTGAGCCGCCGCAGCTAAGAGAGAGCTGCTGCCGCGGAGTGCTCGCACCCTTGCTAACGTTGCATCATCGTGATTTGTCCTGTGAGCTGCCGCAGCTAAGAGAGAGCTGCTGCCGCTGGGTGCTCGCACCTTTGCTAACTTTGCATCACCGAGATTTGTCCTGTGAGCCGCCGCAGCTAAGAGAGAGCTGCCGCCGCTGAGTGCTCGCACCTTGGCCAACTTTGCATCATTGGGATTTGTCCTGTGGGCCGCTGCAGCTAAGAGAGCTGCTGCTGCTGAGTGCTCGCATCTTTGTCAACTTTGCATCATCGTGAATCGTCCCGTGGGCCGGCGCAGCTAGGAGAGTGCTGCTGCCGCTGTGAGCCCACCACGGAGCTGCACGACGAGAGTCATCGCCCCCACCAGCCCGGGCCGCCGCAGCCGCTTGCTGCTGCCGCTGGGAGCCCGCCTGTCCCCGAGTGCCCGAACCATTGTGAGTGCACGTTGCGGACCACTGCAGTCGAGAACTGTGGTCGCTGGGAGTCCGCCTGTCACCGTCTCCGCTTCTTCAAGAAGCTACGTGCTGTGTCCCCGTCCAACGGCAGGTATCTGGTGTGCAACGGGTCGCGTAGACCCAGGCCTTGAACTCAGTCAGTGCCACGTTCTGGTGAATACGTATTGCCTTTCTAAGTCCCTACTGATTTACGTGCATTGTGACTGGTTAAAACGCTTTTGAGAGTCTCGTACTAAACCTTAGATAAAGATACTATTTTTCTATACCTACTTGAGTTGTGTCCTTTTGTGGTGTCGTTACTGCCTTATTGTGCATGGTCATAAATGCTTCACACACTGCCTCTGAGATAGTCCTAACTGCTCGTGCTACGTTACCACAGGGTTGAGCAGGGTCTATCAAAGGGGGTAGCCCACTTGCCCTGACTTAGGAAGAAGGGTCCCTATTTGGACAGTGGCGCCAGCCATTGCCAACTAGAGACCCCCATTTCTAACATTGGCGGTCAGCGGTGAGGATCAGGACTTGCATTTATGATCCACGTACAATAACTGGTAGACACCAATAGTGAGTACAGACCAAAGCGCAGACACGCGCGGATTTTTTTTCCCTCCGAATTGTTTTGGGTTGGTTGTTTTAGTATTGAATTGTTGATCGCAGCCATGAGTACTGCTAATATGGGAAGGCCAACATCCAATGCTTCGGAGGATCTCGCCTTTGAGGAGGAAAGATTAGATACCTATACTGCCAAACAGCTGAAGTCATTTTGTAGGCAATTCGCAGTCCCCGTGATAGGTCTCTCTAGGAAGGAGGAGTACCACAAGGCGCTGAAGGCCTGGTGGGAAGCGAGAGAGTCCGCTGGGGATGAGGAAGAGAATGCTGGAGGGCAGCAGGATGATGCAGTAGAGGGGGAGATAGAACACCCTCCAATCCAGGTACTAGTGTATCCCAAAGGAGCCTGACCCCAGAAGAGCTGGAGGACAGGGAGAGAGATAGGAGGCATAGTTTGGAGATGGCTAAATTGGAAGGTCAGAAGGACCTTGAGAGTAAGAAGTTAGACATTGAGAAGAATCGATTGTCAATTGAACTTGAGAAAATGAGAATGGAACATGAGAGAATGTTGAGGGAGATAGAGATCAGGGCGAGGAGTGTCCCGGTCTCCCCTCTGGTGGCAGCATACCTTTAGTAACTCCTGAGAGTAGAGTTTATATTCCTAAGGATGTCATTAAGGATTTTCACAAGAGTGAGGATATTGGGCAATGGTTTGCCGCATATGAGATAGCAATGGTGTCCCACCGGGTCCCTGAGCAGGATTGGGGAGCGGGATTGTGGGGGCGCTTTGTGAGTGATGGTAGGGATACCCTGTTGGACCTGCCTGAGGAGAGCAGGATGGTGTATGCCCATATGAAAGAAGCTTTGATGACCCGTTATGGTTTGACCCCAGAAATGTACAGGCAGAGGTTTAGGACCTGTAGAAGTTAGAGGGTACCACGTGGGTTGAATATGTGTCTTTTTTCTGCAGAGCAATGGATCGCTGGGTAAAGGGTAGCAAAGTGGAAACTTTCGAGCAATTGTATGATTTGTTTGCGTGGGAGCATTTGTCCAGTAACTGTTTTCCAGAGCTACGCCAGCACCTGATTGATAGCAAGCTGACTAACCCTAGGAAGCTTGCTGAGGAGGCGGACCGCTGGGTGAGCACCCGGGTCCGCAAAGGTTTTGTGGGAGACTTCGCCAGAGGTGGGCAGGGTCCCCAGCAGAGAAGTGGGGGGGACAAGGGTAAACAGAGGGAGTTCCAGAGAGGGCCCCAAAGTAATTCCCAAGGGAACCAAGCAGTGGTGTCCCAGCCTCCCCTGAGAAGAAGCCAGTGTCCCCGACAGGTAGGCCTGTCCAGAGGGGGCCACTTGTTTCAAGTGTGGTCAAGTGGGCCACCGGTATTATGATCCCCAGTGTCCCCAGAGGGACCCCAATGCATCCCCTCGTGCACCACCCCATGCACCATCCCGCCAGATTGCCAGTGTAGCCCTGGGGGGGAGGAAGTGGAGGTCCAAGGTGGGTGGGATCCCGTAGAGTTAACCCTTGTCTCGCTAGGAGACTTCGAGAAGGTCCCGTAACCCCACACTGCCGAATAACACTCAGAAGTACCGGCAGTAGGTGACCATCAATGGCCATAGGGTGGAGGCTCTCAGGGACACCGGAGCTAGTGTGACTGCTGTCAGCTCCCGGTTGGTGTCCAAAGAGCAGGTTGTCCCCCATGCATTCTGCCCCGTAGTGTCAGCAGACAACTCAGAGAGCCAGTGTGAAGTGGCTCAGGTTCCCTTCAAGTGGGGGGGGGTCGCAGGAACTCTTCAAGTGGCTGTGAGGGCCGCCATGCCTGTAGACTGTCTGTTGGGCAATGCTCTGGAGAACTCCCCGTGGGCTACGGTGGAGAGAAAGTCTCATTTGGAATTGTTGGGTTTGCCTGAGTGGGCGTGTGTGACCACTCGGTCCATGACAGCTCAGAAGGATGTTCAGGAGGGTCTGGAGCCTGAAAGTATGGCCCAGGCCCCTGCCTTAAAGAGAAGGGGTAGGGGGCGTGGGAAACCAGCCCCCGCGGTTCCCACGGTCCCAGAGGGAGCAGACCTTGAGGGGGATGCCCTGGAACCTACAGGGGAACAAGTGGCCGAACTGGGGGACCTACCGGAGCTGACCCATTGGCAGCAGGAAGGGGGGCCCTCCAGGGAGGAATTTTGCGAGCAGCAGAGAACCTGCCCTTCTCTTGAGGGGGTGCGGCGACAGGCCGCCGCCCAGGCAGTAGGTGACCAGACAGGGTCACATTGGATCTATTGGGAGAACGACCTCCTTTACAGCGAGCCTAAGGTTGCTGAGCCTGGGTCAGCCCGTGTGCTGGTGGTACCCCAGCGCTTCAGGACCTTCCTACTGGGGTTGGCTCATGATGTGCCACTGGCCGGACATCTGGGGCAGACCAAGACCTTTGAGAGGCTGGTCACCCACTTCTATTGGCCCCAGATGCGCAGGAGCTCAGATGCTCACTGCAGGACGTGTGAGACTTGCCAGGCAAGTGGGAAGAGTGGGGGAAGATTAAGGCCCCACTACAGCCCTTTCCCGTGGTGAGCACCCCATTCGAGAGAGTGGGCATTGATATTGTGGGGCCTCTGGATCCCAAGACAGCCATGGGCAACAGGTTCATCCTGGTCTTGGTGGACCATGCCACCCGGTACCCTGAGGCCATCCCGCTCAGGACAGTGACGGCCCCCGTGGTGGGACGGGCACTGATGGGGATTTTCTCCCGTGTGGGATTCCCCAGAGAGGTGGTGTCCGATAGGGGAACTAACTTCATCTCCAAGTACATGAAGTCTCTGTGGGAGGAGTGTGGGGTAACGTATAAGTTCACCACTCCTTACCACCCCCAAGGTAATGGGCTGGTTGAGAGATTCAACCGGACCCTTAAGGGCATGATTATGGGCCTAGGCGAGCCCATGAGGCGTAAGTGGGATGTCCTCTTGCCATGCCTGTTGTTTGCTTACCGTGAGGTGCCACAGAAGTCCTTAGGGTTCAGTCCCTTTGAGCTGCTCTATGGTCACCCGGTAAGAGGGCCTCTGAGTCTGGTCAAGGAAGGCTGGGAGCAATCTCCCAGGAAACCTCCCCAGGATGTGTTTAGTTACATGCTGGCCTTCAGGAACCAGACTCGGCATTTCAGGAAACTTGCTGAGGCAAACCTGGAAACCAGCCAGGAAGAGATGAAACGCTGGCACGATCAGAATGCCACTCTGATCGAGTTTCAGCCTGGACAAAAGGTTTGGGTCATGGCCCCGGTGGAGCCCTGTGCGCTCCAGGATAGGTGGACCGGCCCCTTTGAGGTGGTGGAGCGCAAGAGTCCTGTTACCTACACGGTGGACTTGCAGTCTCCCAGGAACCACTTGCGGGTCCTGCATGTTAACCGCCTGAAGCCCCACTTTGAGAGGTCTGAAGTGGGCATGCTTCTGGCCACAGATGCTGGGATGGAGGAGGAGAGCGAGCCCCTTCCTGACCTCCTGTGTGTGGGGGAGCGAGATGGGTCAGTGGAGGGTGTGGTCCTCTCCACCACACTGACTCCTGAGCAGCAGGGTGATTGTCGCCACCTGTTGGGGCAATTCAGTGATCTGTTCTACCTGGTACCTAGTGTCACTGATTGGTGTGTCCATGACGTGGACACCGGGGACAGTCCTCCCATTAAGCACAAGGCTTACCGAGTGACTGACCGGGTAAGGGCCTACATTAAGGATGAGGTTACCAAAATGTTTGCCCTTGGGGTGATTGAGTCCTCTAGCAGCCCTTGGTCCAGCCCAGTGGTCCTGGTACCAAAAGCTGCAGCGCCTGGTACCACCCCAGAACTTCGGTTCTGCGTGGACTATCGGGGCCTCAATTCAGTCACGAAGACTGACGCGCACCCCATCCCCAGAGCTGATGAGCTCATAGATCGGTTAGGGGCTGCAAAATACCTCAGCACATTTGATTTGACATCTGGGTATTGGCAGATCGCCTTGACCGAGGGAGCAAAGGAGAGGTCCGCCTTCTCCACACCTGATGGGCACTACCAGTTCCGGGTGATGCCCTTTGGAATGAAGAATGCCCCTGCCACCTTTCAGAGGCTGGTCAACAGGGTATTGGTTGGGCTGGAAGACTTCAGTGCCGCCTACTTGGATGACATTGCGGTGTTTAGCTCCTCTTGGGAGGACCACCTGCGCCACCTCTGGGAGGTATTGATGGCACTGCGGAAGGCAGGCCTCACAATCAAAGCCAGTAAGTGCCAGATTGGGCAGGGTTCTGTAATGTATTTGGGGCACCAGGTGGGGAGCGGCCAGGTGGCGGCCCTTCAGCCCAAAATTGAAACTATCCTGGCATGGGAACCCCCCCCAAGACTCAGACGCAGGTGAGAGCCTTCTTAGGACTCACGGGGTACTACAGGAGGTTTGTCAAGGGATATGGCAACATTGTTGCACCCTTGACTGAGCTGACTTCTAAGAAGCAGCCAAAAAAGGTAAACTGGACTGACACCTGTCAGAACGCGTTTGACGCCCTGAAGACTGCCATGTGCACCGCACCCGTGCTTCAGGCGCCCGACTTTTCAAAGGAATTTGTTGTCCAGACAGACGCCTCAGAGCATGGTATAGGGGCTGTTCTGTCACAGATCAATGAGGAGGGACTAGACCAACCGGTAGCCTTCCTGAGCAGGAGGTTACTTCCCCGGGAACAGAGGTGGAGTGCAATTGAGCGTGAGGCATTTGCTGTGGTCTGGGCGCTGAAGAAGCTGAGACCATATCTGTTTGGGACTCACTTCCGGGTTCAGACAGACCACAGGCCCCTTAGATGGTTGATGCATATGAGGGGTGAGAATCCCAAGTTGTTGAGGTGGTCCATTTCCCTACAGGGTATGGATTTCACGGTGGAACACCGCCCAGGTACAGAACACGCCAATGCTGATGGTCTGTCCAGGTTTTTCCGCCTTAGTGATGAGAACTCCCAAGGGAATGGTTAGTTCTCCCCACATTTCAGCTGGAGGGGACGCGTGTTAGACCTGGCATCATTGGCACGGGTCTCCCTTCCTCTTTTCGCTTCTTACCTTTTATGTTGACTGGATTTAGATGCTCTGGACGCTGTGCCACTGCCAATCAGTGACACAGCGCGAATACTCCCTGTGTGAAGATAACTGTATGAATTGGGAAAACCATAACTGGCTCGTTTGGTTGACCTGTCAGCCCCTAGTATCAGTGCACTGTGTGTGCCCAGGGCTGGTAGACCAAATACTGCTGGTGGGCCTGCAGCGCTGATTTGCGCTACCCACCGAAGCGGCTTTTCAAGTATGCCTGTGTAGCATGTTCTAATAGCAAGTTACCCTCCATTTCACTGGTTACTGTTGTGAGGCCACCCGTTCTCATAGGCCAGAATGGGCAGGCTGAGTATTACATGCCTTAATCCTACCTGCCCCCAGGAACCTGATAGGAACGTCGAATTTGATATGTTTAAGCTCAGAACATTGAGATACATCTTTTAGTAAGGATTATTAGCGTAGCCCGTGTTAGAAAATGCCTCTACTAGAAACGAGGTATTTTCTGGCCTAAGCTTTCCTGTAGACTTTGCTAGCGTGTGTATTGGCAGTCTGGTTTTGGAGCAGCAGGGCCAGCTGGGTCAGACCTGGCTGGAGAGAGAGATCGGCATTTAGAGTATGGGGAGGGGTGACTCTTTGATCCGAGCAGGGCCGTGCCTGGCAAGGTGAATGATGGCTCCATCTCCCACTGGGCGTCTGATAGCAGACCCCCAGATTCTCAAAGGGCAGGATGTCGCCTCGTAAACCAAGTGCTCCCCGACCCCACCGAACTGGTTCTGGCTGGATGCAGTGATTTGTGACTGCAGAGAACAAAGACTTTTTAGGTATAAAACGCTGCGCTGAAACCTGGTGCGGTGTGTTCCTTCTGGATGTCAAGACGAAACTCTGTCCGAGCGGACAGAGGAAAGGACTTTGAAACTTTCACCAAGCTTGCTGAAGAAACTACCCAAGGGCCTGAATTGAGAGCGCCTCCTGCTGAAGTCTCAGGGACATTAGACTTCACCCCGTCAGCCACCTGAATTCCTGTGCTAGGGATTCTACTTGCAGGTGAGGCCTCTGTCGAGTAATCCAAAACCTCTAGTTCTACTGTGAGGAACGCGGACTGGTAACCCTTGTGAACTCTGTGTGTGGGCCGCCGCAGCTAAGAGAGAGCTGCCGCCGCTGAGCGCCCGCCTTAATTTGAATCTTCAGAACCTTCGCTGAAACTGTGTGGGCCGCCGCAGCTAAGAGAGAGGTGCCGCCGCTGAGCGCCCGCCTTAATTTGAATCTTCAGAACCTTCGCTGAAACTGTGTGGGCCGCCGCAGCTAAGAGAGAGCTGCCACCGCTGAGCGCCCGCCTTAATTTGAATCTTCAGAACCTTTGCTGAAACTGTGTGGGCCGCCGCAGCTAAGAGAGAGCTGCCGCCGCTGAGCGCCCGCCTTAATTTGAATCTTCAGAACCTTCGCTGAAACTGTGTGGGCCGCCGCAGCTAAGAGAGAGCTGCCGCCGCTGAGCGCCCGCCTTAATTTGAATCTTCAGAACCTTCGCTGCAACTGTGTGGGCCACCGCTGAGTGCCCGCACTTGTGTCAGCTGTGCAACATCGTGAATTGTCCTGTGGGCCACCGCAGCTAAGAGAGAGCTGCCGCCGCCGAGTGCCCGCACTTGTGTCAGCTGTGTAACATCGTGAATTGTTCTGTGGGCCGCCGCAGCTAAGAGAGAGCTTCCGCCGCTGAGTGCCCGCACTTGTGTCAGCTGTGCAGCATCGTGGATTGTCCTGTGGGCCGCCGCAGCTAAGAGAGAGCTGTCGCCGCTGAGTGCCCGCACTTGTGTCCGCTGTGCATCATCGTGATTTGGCCTGTGGGCCGCCGCAGCTAAGAGAGAGCTGTCGCCGCTGAGTGCCCGCAATTGTGTCCACTGTGCATCATCGCGATTTGTCCTGTGAGCCGCCACAGCTAAGAGAGAGCTGCTGCCACAGAGTGCTCGCACCCTTGCTAACGTTGCATCATCGTGATTTGTCCTGTGAGCCGCCGCAGCTAAGAGAGAGCTGCTGCCGCTGGGTGCTCGCACCCTTGCTAACTTTGCATCATCGTGATTTGTCCGGTGAGCCACCGCAGCTAAGAGAGAGCTGCTGCCGCTGGGTGCTCGCACCTTTGCTAACTTTGCATCACCGAGATTTGTCCTGTGAGCCGCCGCAGCTAAGAGAGAGCTGCCGCCACTGAGTGCTCGCACCTTGGTCAACTTTGCATCATTGGGATTTGTCCTGTGGGCCGCCGCAGCTAAGAGAGAGCTGCTGCTGCTGAGTGCCCGCATCTTTGTCAACTTTGCATCATCGTGAATCGTCCTGTGGGCTGCCGCAGCTAGGAGAGCGCTGCTGCCGCTGTGAGCCCACCATGGAGCTGCACGACGAGAGTCATCGCCACCACCAGCCCGGGCCTCCGCAGCCGCGTGCTGCTGCCGCTGGGAGCCCGCCTGTCCCCGAGTGCCCGAACCATTGTGAGTGCACGTTGCGGACCACTGCAGTTGAGAACTGTGGTCGCTGGGAGTCCGCCTGTCACCGTCTCCCCTTCTTCGAGAAGCTACGTGCTGTGTCCCCATCCAACGGCAGGTATCTGGTGCGCAACGGGTCGCGTAGACCCAGGCCTTCAACTCAGTCAGTGCCACGTTCTGGTGAATACGTATTGCCTTTCTAAGTCCCTACTGATGTACGTGCATTGTGACTGGTTAAAACGCTTTTGAGAGTCTCGTACTAAACCTTAGATAGATACTATTTTTCTATACCTACTTGAGTTGTGTCCTTTTGTGGTGTTGTTACTGCCTTATTGTGCATGGTCATAAATGCTTCACACACTGCCTCTGAGATAGGTCTAACTGCTCATGCTATGTTACCACAGGGTTGAGCAGGGGTTATCAAAGGGGGTAGCCCACTTGCCCTGACTTAGGAAGAAGGGTCCCTATTTGGACAGTGGCGCCAGCCATTGCCAACTAGAGACCCCCATTTCTAACACTTTCCTACACTTACAATGTCTAAGAATGGACTTAGACACTGTAGGGGTACAGGGCTCATGCCACTGTACCCTCACCTGAGGGTTAGTGCACCCTGCTAGAGGGGTGACTTACCTAGGCCTGAGGCAGTGGGTTGCAGGCAGGGCCGGAATGGCTGTAGCAGCACCGGGCAATTCCCTGGTGGGCCGCCAGGGTGGGGGCCGATTCTAGACCCCTGGGGGGACGTTTTTGTTACTGGGGGCCGGTTTTGCAGCATAGCTGCAATATCTGCCCCCTGCAACAAAAGCGGCACAAAGCTTTCCACTAGCACCCCCCAAACCTCCTGGGGCTGGCCGAGCTCTTTGCCAGGGCCGTGTTCAGTTCCTAGTCCGGCTATGGTTGCAGGCATGGCACACAGGGATGTGTGCCACGTCGACTCTTCACTTTTCTCTGCACCAAAACACGCAGCCTGCAATGGCAGTGTGTGGGTGTTTAGGTACAGGGCCTCTAAGGGTGGCACAGTAGATGTTCCAGCCCTTAGAGGCCTTCCCTGGTCACAGTGCCCTTGGTACCCATGGTACCTTTTACAAGGGGCCTACCAGTGGCCAGGGATGTGCCAATTCTGGGTACAAAGGTACAGTTTTGGGGAAAGAACACAGGCCCTGGGAACCTGATTGGCAGTGACCCAGGGTATTTTAAGTCCGGTTACATCAGATGTCAGGCAAAAAGTGGGGGGTAACCATGCGGAAAGATGCACTTTCCTACATTAACCCACTTACCATCAACAATAAAACAGGCACGCAAACTCTCACAAGTATTTGTATATATATTTAGTCTTCAGTTGATACATGAGAACTTTAGCAGTTAGCAAACTAAACTATATGCATGAATTGAATGCAAAGCCGCCCTCTCGAATGTTTCACTAATATATACATATCAGGATTGGTATTTATTAATTTTCCATCGATATGGTGGAGCAGCGTTTAAAATAATTCTTTTTGTCAGTTTTCTTCTGCATTTCATGAAAGTATTTATATGTATCAATTGTATGACACATTTTGGCAGAAATATGCCATCTTGTGCACATGTATCTTATTTCTGTGCATTCTAACAGAATATAGAGTTTGAACATGTAATCTTTTTATTTATGTGATTGCACTTTTTCCTTTGACAATCAATTTTATTATCATTTTGAGTCTTTCTTTCATCTTAGTTGTAATTTGCGTCGTGCCTGACTCTTTGACTACAAATTAACCCGGAACTCTACCACTGGTCATGTGACCAAGACCCAGTGAGGTCGAAACGCGGCGTCTTTTTGCCAAATAAACATACTTTTGCATCCCAAAACTGGAGTGGCTTGCATCCTTACCCCAAGGCCTAAGCCGCCCTACGCAACACCACTGCATATGACACTCCCTCCTCCGTAGTCACGGTAGGGAGAGAAAGCATGGCAAGGTCTGGGGAGGTATCCAGACCACTGGCGTCACCCAAGTCCTCTCGCCAGTCCGGCTCTTCAAGTTGGTCAGCCAAAGGGTCCACAGACCCCTCCTAGTGTCCCCCCACCCTCCTCTGGTTGCCAATCAGGCCTGAAAGGAACACCAGGGATTAACAGAGGCACAAACGTGCCTTCCGGCGCCGTGTCCAAGTCGGGGGTGAGGCTGGAGTCGGCACCAGTCGGGGGCACGACTAGCGCCGGGGGAGACGTCGTCCGGATCGGCGCCCGGGAAGGTACCGTGAGGTCGACCGGCGTCGATCCGGATCCAGGCCTGGATCCTTGGGGGCTCTCTGGCGTGGGAGATGCCGGCATGCTGAAGAAGATGAAGCGCAACCGGGCCCAAGTCATTCTTGTGGCTCCGGACTGGGCACGAAGAGTCTGGTACCCCGAGCTCTTGAGCATGGCCATCGATCCTCCGATCAGACTGCCTCATCGGGAGGATCTTCTGTCGCAGCAGCAGGGGACGGTCCTCCACCCGAACCTCTCCAGCCTCCACCTCCTTGTGTGGAGATTGAGCGGCGACAGTTGACAGCTTTTGACCTTCCTCCTGAAGTCTGTAACGTCATCTTGGCAGCCAGGCGTCCCTCCACTAAAACGGTATACGCCTGTAGATGGAACAAATTTGTGGCATGGTGCACAGCAAAGGCTGTGGATCCCCTTTCTGCCCCTCTTTTGGAAGTTCTCCTTTTCATTCTGGGCACTCTTAAGGGCTACCTTTCGGCCATCTCTGCCTTTCTGCGCCTCCCTGATCAGCCTTCTCTTTTCAAGTCTCCGATTGTAAATCGATTTCTAAAGGGCATTACTCATCTCTTTCCTTCTTCTCCTTTCGTAATGTCCCAGTGGGACTTGAACGTTCTTACTTTCCTTATGCGTGCTCCCTTCGAGCCACTACATAATTGTCCCACTAGGCCCTCTTTTCTGCCCAAAGTGGTTACCTATTTCCACATAGGTCAGACCATCACATTGCCCACCTTCTTCCCGCCTCCGCACCCTTCCAGAGATGAGGAGAGACTCCACCGTCTGAACCCAAAACGTGCGCTGTCCTTTTACCTTGACCGCACTAAAGATTTCCGGGTGGACGATCAACTCTTCGTGGGTTATGTGGGCACCAAGAAAGGTCGGGCCGTGCAAAAACATACCATCTCTCGATGGGTTGTCCTATGCATTAAAATCTGCTATTCTTTGGCAAAAAAGGAAACCTCCGGTAGGACTGCGCACCCACTACCTGGGCGACGGCAGCCTCTACTGCTTTGGGACGTGGAGTTCTGCTGATTAACATCTGCCAGGCAGCCACGTGGGCATCCCTGAACATGTTCACAAAACATTACTGCCTGGATAACCAAATCCGGCGAAACGGCTTTTTCGGCCGTTCTGTTCTCCAGGACTTTCTTGTGTGAACTTAGTTCGCAGACCCACCTCCGGGGTTGGCATTGCTGGGGTATCTATTCTAAGGTAAGGAATCTATAACTACGGTCTCTTTCAGATGAACAAGTTACTAACCTTTGGTAAAGATGTATCTGTAAGAGACCTATATAGTTATAGATTCCTTACTGCCCCACCCATCCTCCACGTTCTGCGAGCTGACTTCTAGGGATAGGTACTCCCTTCCAGGGCCCTAGTTTTGTGCACCAGTGTTCAGTGTCTCGCATGGCTCTTCGCTTCTGGTGTGGAAAGTCGTGTCAGAACTGACATCAGCGTGCAGGGGCGGCGTCTAAGTAGACACCGCAACGTCATCCCGGTGACCACGATGCCGACGACGGACGTGGAGTCGACCGACGCCACCTACCGACGCGCAGAGGTACTGCTACTGAGAAATTCTCCGGATCCAGTCTGATGCCTGGGGGTAATTCTTAGGTAAGGAATTTATAACTAATGTATGTCTCTTACAGCTACATCATTACCGAAGGTAAGTAACTTGTTCTTTTATCTTCCCACCCATAGACCCGCTCTGTGGACCCCCGCCAAAGCAACTTTGCTGCTTTAAGAGATAGGAGTTTGACCTACTCACGAATCAGCGTCTGTTGTCTACCGGTGTCATTTTCTGGCCTCTGGCCTGTTGCTCTTCCAGGTGAAACGCCTCGGTCTCTAGACGGGTCAACTGAAGGTGACGCTGTCACTCAGTTTGTCTAAGTATGTTCTTGGCATGTCCCTGGACGGTGGTCTTACATGCCTCCCCAAAGGATACCAGGTGACTGCACCGACCCAGCGCTGAGCTGATAATACTGCCGGATTTCCTTACCTACTGCCTGGACGTGTGTCTTATCCTGGAGATGCCAGGCGTTAAGCCACCACATTGGACGATGATGCAAGGTGGAGTCACTGATTTGAAGCAGTAATGGAGCTTGGTCGGAGATTCCCCGAGGGAATATCTGAATGTGTGAAACTAGGAGAATGTCTGCAGCTGGCATAAAGATCAGGTCAATCCACGCATGTGTATGGTGTGCAGCTGATGTGTGTGTGTATTGTTGTGTTCAGGGATTCCAAACCCTCCACACATTGCACAGACCCAGCGTATTTGGCCATTTTTGCAATGCTCGGGCACTTCGGTGCTTGGAAACAATGCCAGCAACGGGTCGAGGACTGCGTTGAAGTCTCCACCTGTGTGGTGGAAGCCCTGCTACCAGGAGGATGGACAGGAAGGACTCTAAAGCCAACAGGGTAGTGTATATATATATATATATATGTGTGTGTGTATAAAGATGTATATGTGTGTGTGTGTATATATGTGTGTGTGTGTATATATGTGTGTGTGTGTATATATGTGTGTATGTGTGTATATATATGTGTGTGTGTATATATGTATATGTGTGTATATATATATATATGTGTGTGTATATATATATATGTGTGTGTGTATATATGTGTGTGTGTATATATGTGTAAACGAAACTTTCAAGACTTGCTCCTTCCGCTCTCCCCGCCCTCAGTAGCAGGATCGCAAACGCTGGCGGAGCGCACCGAACCTTTAGTCACAATTCGTTACAAAATGTGTATATATGTGTTTATATATGTGTGTGTATATATATATATATATGCGTGTGTATATATATGTGTGTGTATATATATGTGTGTGTATATATATATGTGTGTGTATATGTATGTATATATGTGTCTGTATGTATATGTGTGTGTGTATGTATATGTGTGTGTGTATATATGTATATAATTTTCCAAACGAAAATGATGCTTTAAGGACACCCAGCCAAGCGGGTTGGGGCTTGATGGCGGAACGTCACATTCCAAACAAACAGTCACACACTCCTCACAGCATGGCAGCAAGCCCTCCAGCTGAGTAAAGGTAACAAGGTTTTTTAATGCAGCAGTCCATCCATCTAGAAGCATAACGCGTTTCAACCCTCAACCGGGTCTTAATCATATGCAAATCACATGTGGCCATTTGCTCTTCCTTTTAAATACTCAGACAATGTTAGACACTAATGAGGGACTCGGAGTAAAACATAGTAAGAATTCTTTTAGGATTCAATAAAGTTGTTTCAAATTATGAAAAACAGTGGAAAATATTTCTTTAAGAATTCGGGTTTGAATAAACCCTATATATATACTTTAATACTAAGTAGACGGGTTCTATATAAAGAGATAATTCACCCTTTCATTTGAACTAAAGTTAACTTCTTTTCTTGCAACTCCTGAAATACGTTAAAGCACAACAAATTGTGCACTACGCATGGTCTTTTACAACCATATTTGCACTAAGTGGACATCAGGACTCGTTACAATGCAGACAGAATTCCTTGCAGCACAAGGATTCCATGTTCTGCCCCATTCTTTTTTAATTTGAGGCATGAGAATGAAAAAACCAATGAATAAGGATGGAATTGCCTGAAATTTTGTATCTGACTACTGTTTTTTAAATAAAAGGAGTTTGTCCACCTCTACTACAGAGAACAGTTTGCTCAATCCAATATCCAATCATGTTCAAACTTAGCCTCAAACTAATCATAGCAAACTGCTTTCCCTATTCAGTTAGTCAAAGTACCATGGGAACCATTTGTGTGTAAAATTGCCACCTTCCCTTTTGTGAATTCCAGGTAGGCAGCTGATAGCGCGGAATGAGTCCAAATGTTAATCCTAAGTGTGGGTTCAGCCTGTAACTTACAAGAGAGGGCTCCAACTCCGCTCCATGTTCTTCTAGGCGATAGATCTTTGCCACCGTTTTTTTAATGGAAGCTAAATGAAATTGTTCTTAGTCAAAGGAGAGAATGTGGCCTTACCACTAGAGCGGTCGACCTCAACGCTGGGCAACCGGGTTCGAGTCTCGGCAGAGACGCTGGACATCCTGTGATTCTGGGCAAATTACTTAATCTCCCCTACCAAAAATGAATGTGTCCTTGTGTAATGCAACTGAAGCTCATGTAAAGCGCTCTGATACCTGAAACCTTCGGGTCAAGTTCACGCTATATAAAACTTCGGGGGAAAAAACCCATCAATTTTAATCAGTTAAGTTCAGTCAGTAATGGGAGTTTTGGATTAGTTTCGAAAACCTTTAGTCTCATAAAGAGATTAGTAAATATCTTTCTTTTCATTCAATTCGCAAGTCAGATAAAATCTTTTTACAGAAATCTATCAAGAGACAAATGGTTAGAGTCATTTAAATGCAAAGATTGTCAAGCGTGTTCCATAAAGGAATTAGTCCCTAATCTAAATAAGTTAAGATTAAAAAGCTAATAGAACCCATAAAGAATTCAGGAAAAGAGTGAGATCAAAGGAGCATAACGTTCAAAGTCCGATTAAGTAGTTGAACTCCCATTAAAGAGCAGTTCATGAAACTCAGCCAAGTCTCAATATCCAAAAGGGTATCGGCATGCAGTTGCAGTAGCAATCTGTAAAAATAGAGCCTCAATATGGAAGTATGGGGAGACAAATGCAGCAATAGCTGCAACCATCAAGGGTAGGAATAGGAAGGTTAAAAGTCTCCAAAGTGAGTGGCAATAGCAGTAGCAGCTGTGGCCAGCAGGAATCTGCAGTCCCCCTTAACTAGAAACACTCACTAATATAAAAGACAAGAACACATGTAAATAACAATATTTCAAGCTGGATCACTTCTGTTCAATGGAAAGATATCTTTTGATGGTGAGCAGGCTTCGTTTTTGCTTTCCCACGGAAAACACATGAAGTCGACAGTCTACTATCCACAGTCTACTATCCAATATGTAACAGACATTACTAAACATTTGTGTTTCTAGAAGTGTTAACTTTGGTTCCCACTTCTCAGTGAAGCTTTATGCAGAGTCTATTCTATGATTTATTCAATGTGTCACTGTGTAACAATGAGCTATACTAAAGACAAACATTTACTCAAAGATTTCAAATTAGGTAATGCTTTTCGTATTTCATGTAATTGAGAGTTATTATTAAATTACACAATTTTCTTTTCATCATTATATGAACACAAGATAATTAGGAAGTTCAAGCTTAGTGCAAACGGGAACATGTAGCTTGAAGAAGATAATATATTAATGAAATCAGAACATTCTGCAGTTATGAGGATGATTCTAAGCAATTCATATTAAGGTCAAACTATCAAATACATTTGTGCATAGTTTAGCAATTTCTAAAGCTTCTATTTGTTAAAGGGAAATCTAACCGCCCCCTACCAGTGAATATGGCTGCCCGATTTGTTTTGCACATTTTTACTACGTGTGGTTCTACGATATGTTTTCACGTTAATGTCTAAAGCAAATTATCAAATTTATTAATAAATGTTTAATTGGAAATTTCAACTTTTACACAGTCTTTGCTTTGAGCAGTGCACAGGATACGAGGGGGTGGGTAATCAGCCCATGTCCTTTTGTAAGGGGTGTTCACAGGTCATGATCTCTGGTCACAGTCATGGTTCATGTGTTGCTTTTTACCAGGGCATATCTAGAACTGCAGGCACTAGTTCATTTTCAGTACAGTGCAAAAAAAGGTCCTTCCTCACAATGAAGGCACTTGAAAGTACAAAGGATTCCAGAAGGAAGGGGAATTTAATTAGCAGGTCAGAGGGACATGCAGAGAGAGGAGTGAGCTTAACTCTAGTGTCCACTAACTATGGACACCCTACAGCATTAGTTACTACATGCAATCAGGAAAAGGAGGCAACATGTTCCCTTCCTCAAATGTACCGGTTCATATAATACACACACTATAGGTTGAATGTGTTCACCTAACCAATTTGCAGGACAGCAAATACCCAGTCTTCTTATTTACTAGATTCGAGAGGGTGGCCAGTAAGGCATAATGGCCCTGAAATGAAGGTACCCATTACATAAGTCTGTCGCTATCTGGAATGTTAAAGACCACCTACAAAGCAGGCCTCACAGCCAAGATAGGCACGTAAACAGATGTGAAAAAAGGTAACATACACAAACTCATCCTTGATCCAGAACTTTATTGGCTGATGCTCTGGAGTGGGAATGGTTCCCTGAGGGTTTTGTATTTCCACATCAAAGAAGCTACTGACTGATTGCTGCAATTAGATGCCTACACCTAGGAGAACACTATCTACCTGGGATATTTGCTGGAATCCCTACTTCTGTGGATAAATGCATTGATCTGACAACATTGCAGGATGATGATAACTGATGAAGTGGATATAGCTGCCACATAAGTGTAGCCACAAACTACTCCTTCACTGACTCAGAATGATGTTCTCCCACAAGCTAAGGGACTGCCTTGACTTTAAGAACAAGTGCACCTTCCCCAGTTCGAAAGGTGATGATAAAATCTGGTATCCAGTGTGGGAAGAGGACTACTTTGCTAATAGTTTGTCCCAACTGTTCGATGATCCCATGGATACCAACAAACAGAACTGCCCACAAATAATGGGGGCTATTAAGTGTATAGACACCGACCTATGTCAGGAAATTGTTATCAGTGATTTGTGCCATCTGACCGTCTCATAGGAATGGGCATTTGAGCCTGCTATAACTGGCAACCTAGCAAATGAGCATCCTGTGTTCACCAGAGTCAGGACACAAGTTGTCAGTGTACAAGGAAAGGAATTTGGTGAGTTCATAGAGATAATACCAATCCTCTGAGTGACTTTCTTCATGCAATTACATATGAAGAAGGAAACTCTAGAAAACGCATGTTAAGTGATTTTCCTACTCAACATAAATGTATGTCGAGCAAAACTGTGATAAAGAAAGTGCAGAACTGGCAATAGCTAGTCCAGTCCCAGTGATGTCAACAACTTTTCTAGAACTTTTCCATGACACTTTTTCTGGCTCTCATTTGGGTTCTTTCCCCCAAAAATACTGAAATAATTATTTTGGATAGTAATTCACACAGGTGTGACAGCATTGCTGGATATGCACAGTGTGTAAGAAATATACTGACAAGATTGTGCTTCTACTGCCATTGCATCCAATCCTGATCATTGATTAACAATTCAAAGGAATCACCACTGACCTATCAGGAGCCCTGGAATTCTACAAAAAGCCCATCAATTCCTCTTAAAGATTATGGACTGTTCAGGTAATCCAAAACCATTCTTTAATGAGCAACCATTTCACCTACCCATACCAACGATTCAATATTCATGCAACTAGGTGTTCCCAAAGACGTACTGATAGATCAAGACGTCCTGTTTGTTTCTCAAGTCATGAAGAGAGACTAGTCACCCCTCGAAGTAAAGGTCCCTTGTATAAGCATTTACCATCCCCAGAGACAAAGAAGCTGAAGAGTATTAACAAAACCTTCAAATTGCACCCAAAAAATATGCCAAGAACTAAAATATTGGGAGGAAATGTTACACTGGGCATTAATCGCTGTTTGAAAGGACTGAAGCCGTTGTACCCTGACAAACCATTTTACCAGAGGTAACCAAAGAGATGTACTGAATTTTTTATCAAAGGAGTAGGCTCCATCATCTTGTAACTGATCGACCAATGCAAGGAAACTAACACAGAGAAAAAAACTCAATATAATAAAGAATTTCAAACAAAAAAAGTTCCGAATTGGTGACCAGGTTCTGACACGTCTCCCTTCCTCCTCTAGTAATTTACAGTACAGTGTGTAATGACCCTAGTCATGAGTGGCCAGAGGATATAAATAAAGGGGCGCAGATCCCTCGTGGTCTTCTGCCCATACCAGACCCCTGTGTGCACGTTGTCGTCTCTATAACCGGCCTTAGGTCTTTTCTGCTGAGCACAACACTGGCGACGAGGGTGCTCATCACCCCACGACACCTCTCACCGAATGACCGGTGCGGTCCTGCTCTCGGCGCAGTCATCGATGCACAGTAGGCCCACTATCTGAAAGAAACAGTTATAGATTCCTTACCTTAGAATTACCCCCAGGCGTCAGACTGGATCCGGAAAGTTTTTCGTCCGCAGTACCCCTGCGCGTCGAAAGGTGGCGTCCGTCGGCTCCGCGTTCATCGTTGGCGTCGTGGTTGCCGGGATGACGTTGCAGTAGCTACATAGACACCGCCCTCGCGTGCTGACGTCAGTTCTTTCTTTTTCCGCGCCAGTCAGTGCAGATCTGGAGAGCGCGAAACCTCCAGTCACTTTTTGACTGACTTTTTGCCGACTTTTGTCAGCACCGTTTTTCGAGTCTTCGACTCCTGGTGCACGTCAGGGATGCCCGGCTTCAAGGCTTGCGGTTCCTGTAGTCGACTGATGTCGGTGACGGATCCGCACCGCATGTGCCTGTTTTGCTTGGAGCGTGACCACGACCTCAAGTCGTGCTCCGACTGCCGGACCATGAATCCGAAGTCTTTGCGGGAGCGGTCCCGTAAGCTTCTCGAGGCCCGGCAGTCGGCTCTGCGCCGTTTGAGGTGCCGGTCGCATGGGAGGTCGAGGGACTGGTCGCGGAGTCATCATCATCACTCTTCTTCCAAGTCTTCGCACTTGGGGTCAGGTAAGTAGAAGCACAAGAAGAAGTAGAAGAAGCATCGTCGCTCTTCGGCTTCTCCCCATCCATCGGCCGACGTGACGAGGGATGCGGGTGGTGCCCCTCCCGCGGCTCCGCGTGCGAAGCCCGAAGGGTCGACTCTGGGTTTCCCTCCCTTCCCGGGACCCGGTGCGACTCCTGCACAGCTTCGTAAATTTAACGAAGCAATTCATGCCATCTTTGGGCAGCCCGACTCCGCCGGCGTGCCTTCGGGCCCCGCGGACTCGGCTGGGGGCCCTGGGCTGTCGACGGCGGTGGCTTCGGCGCCGCAGGGTCCCCTTGGATCCAGGCCTGGATCTGGATCGGCGCCGGTCGACCTCATTACACCTCCCCGGCGCCGAATCCAACGGCACCACGTCCGCAGCCAACGCCGGTTGTGTCCCCAGCCGGCATCGACTCCGGGCTCCATCCCGATGTAGACACGGAGCCGGACCGGCATTGACCGACGCCGGATCCGGCGCCGACAGGTACTTTTGTGCCCTTGTTCTACCCTGGCTCTTTTAGACTGGATTGGCAGCCAGAGGAGGGTGAGGAGGACTGGGAGGGGTCTGGGGACCCTTTAACTGACCAGTTGGGCTATGAACCGGACTGGAGAGAGGAACTGGGGGAAGCCAGTGGTTTGGATACCTCACCAGACCTTGGCATGTTGTCTCCTCCTACCGTGGCTATGGAGGAGGGAGCGTCTTACGCTGTGGTGTTGCGTAGGGCGGCCGAGGCTCTCAACCTCGAGCTCCCTACGGTGGCAGTCAAGACTAACCTCCTGACAGAGGTGCTTCAACCGGCAGCAAGCTCTTCGGAGCCCCTGCTACCGTTTAGTGAAGCCCTCACCGACATCCTTTTGGGCAGCTGGTCCAGGCCCAACACAGGGGCTCCTGTGGATAGGATGATTGCCCGACGCCACCGCCCGGCTCCGGGCGACCCCACTTTCCTCTCCCAACACCCCACCCCTGAGAGCTTGGTGGTCCAAGCCTCCACCTTCAAAGACGCATTCCCTAACGCACCACCTGATAGGGAATCCAAAAAGCTGGACCATCTTGGGAAGAAGATGTTTTCTTTCTCCAGCTTGGGGCTGCGGTCGGTAAACACTGCATGTCTGTTGGGCCGTTACACCCACTCCGTGTGGGATACGGTGGCGCAAGTGCTGCCCCAGTGCCCGGAGGAGGCCCGGGCCGTTCTCTCCCATGCAGTTGCCGAAGGGAAAGACATAGCGAAGTTTACCATCCGCTGTGGGCTGGATACCGCCGACTCACTAGGCAGAACGATTTCCAAGTCGGTAGCCCTTCGACGCTATGCCTGGTTGAGGTCGACTGGTTTTTCAGGGGATGTCCAATCCACCCTTATGGACATGCCCTTTGATGGCCATCGCCTATTCGGCGACGAGGCTGGCAATGCGCTGGAGAGCTTTAAGGACTCTCTGGCTACGGCCAGGTCCTTGGGCCTCTCCACTAGGGGTGGGCGGAATTTGCGTAGTCGCGTTACGCAAAGTTCAGCGAAACGGTAAAAAATCTCCGCAAGCTACACAGAATTCCGCGAGCATGCGGAATTGCTTGTTCCGCCCGTTCGCGATGCGTTTTTCCTGTTCGGGGACGCTGTATGCGTGCTCGGGGGGAAATATCTCTCGAACTTGCCCATGCGGTCGCCAATTGGCGCGGCCATCTTGTTTCACTTGTCCCGCCCGCTCGCGATGCGTGTTTCCTGTTCGCAACCGCGGATGTCCGATGGCGCGTCCGAATGACGTGTTCGCGACCGCACACACTCGCGGGATAGCGCGGCCGGCTACCAAAATCTCGTGGCGCACGCGAACAGATAGGAAAACTCGTCGGCGAACGCAGGGATCTTGGTAAGTCGCTACCACGCGCGCGATCACGCATTTTGAAAGCGCGAACAAGGAAAAAATTCCGCTATGCCGCAGATCGCCTAATTTTCGGCATTTCCGCGTTCTCCGCGGAACGCGGAATTGCCAAAATTCCGCGATCGGAGCGGAATTTACCGCCCAGGCCTACTCTCCACCACCCACCCTGCGCAGTCTGCCTTTTTCCCCTTTCGTGGCTACGGAAGGGGTGCCCCGCCACGTCCCACCCACAGCCACAGGCCAGCGCAAGCTGTTCAGCCCTGCGCAACCGGGGACGTGGGAACCACCGCCGTGGTTCTGGGGGCCAGCGGGCAGGCCAGTCCACCACAGCCCCCTCTGCAGCAGCCTCCAAACCCTCCTAGTCCGACCTTTCAGGGCCACCAAACGCCAGTGGGCGGCAGGATTCGCCATCACCTCCCCCACTGGCGCACCATCACGTCGGACAGGTGGGTTTTTCAAATAGTCCAAAGGGGCTACTCCCTCCCCTTCGAGACTACCCCTCCATCCATGCCACCTCAGTACCATCGCATGTCGGAGGATCATCTGGCCCTTCTCCAACAGGAAGTTTCGGCACTCTTGGCCAAGGGAGCCATCGAGCGCGTTCCTGTCCCAGAAGTAGGTCGTGGTTGCTATTCCCACTACTTTCTGGTGCCCAAGACGGACAAAGGCCTGCGTCCTATCTTGGATCTCAGGAACGTCAACCGCTTCCTCCGGAAGGAGAAGTTCATAATGTTGACGCTAGCTCAGGCCCTGTCTGCCCTGGAGACTGGATGGTAGCGTTGGACTTGCAGGACGCTTATTTTCACATCCCCGTCCTGCCGGTCCACCGGCGTTACCTGCGGTTCACGGTAGGCCACGAGCATTTTCAATTTACCGTGCTCCCCTTTGGCCTTACAAGCGCCCCTCTGGTGTTCACGAAGGTGATGGCGGTGGTCACAGCTCATCTGCGCAGATCAGGGGTTCCAGTCTTCCCCTATCTTGACGACTGGCTGTTGAAGGCGGGCTCGCCCCAGGCTGTCTTCTCCCACCTCCAGACTACGGCCGACCTCTTGCATTTGCTGGGGTTCTCCATCAGTGTGCCGAAGTCACACCTGACTCCCTCTCAGAAGCTCCTCTTCATTGAGCAGGTCTGGACACGACACATTTTTGGGTCTATCCTCCCGAACAGCGAGTCCGGGATATTCGGGCTATGATTCCGATCTTTCAGCCTCTATCCCGGGTTTCGGTCAGGATGACCCTCAGGCTACTGGGCCTGATGGCATCCTGCATCCTGCTGTTGGACCATGCCAGATGGCATATGCGGGCTCTGCAGTGGGACCTGAAGTTCCAGTGGGCACAACATCAGGGGAACCTGTCCGATTGCGTCCAGATCTCGGAGGGCACTGCACACCAATTGCAGTGGTGGCTAACGAACCAGGCTTGGGTCGACGGCAGATCCCTCTCCCTACCCCAACCAGAGTTCACAGTGGTGGCCGATGCATCACTTATGGGATGGGGCGGCCACATGGGGGAGGCGGAGATCAGAGGCCTCTTGTCTCTGCCGGAGTCCGGGCTCCACATCAACCTTCTGGAGCTTCGGGCGATTCGTCTTGCACTCAAAGCATTCCTTCCCTCTGTCCGGGGAAGAGTAGTGCAGGTGTACACGGACAACACCACCGCCATGTGGTACTGCAACAAACAAGGCGGGGTGGGGTTGTGGACCCTATGTCAAGAGGCCCTCCGCCTCTGGACATGTCTGGAACATCAGGGCATATCTCTGGTGGTTCAACACATGGCAGGTTCCCTGAACGTCAGGGCGGACGAACTCAGCCGCAGGTGCATGATGGATCACGAATGGCGTCTTCACTCGGAGGTGGTGCAAGGTCTCTTTCGACAGTGGGGAGAGCCTTGGTTAGATCTATTCGCCACCGAAGAGAACGCGCAATGTCAGCAATTCTGCGCGTTGGAATTTCCAAGGCGGCACTCGCTAGGCGACGCTTTTTGTCGCGAGTGGAGTTGCGGTCTTCTATACGCCTTTCTGCCTATACCACTTCTGCCCAGAGTGCTGAAGAAGATCAAGCGCGACCGGGCCCAAGTCATTCTTGTGGCCCTGGATTGGGCACGAAGAGTCTGGTATCCCGAGCTGCTACACATGGCTATCGATCCTCCGATCAGACTGCATCTTCAGGAGGATCTTCTGTCGCAGCAGCAGGGGACTGTCCTCCACCCGAACCTGTCTAGCCTCCACCTCCTTGCTTGGAGATTGAGCGGCGGCAGTTGACGTCGTTTGACCTGCCTCCCGAAATCTGTGATGTTATCTTGGCAACCAGGCGCCACTCCACTAAGACGGCATACGCCTGCAGATGGAACAAATTTGAGGCATGGTGCACAGCAAAGGCTGTGGATCCCCTTTCCGCCCCTCTTTCTGAGGTCCTCTTGTTCGTCCTCTCTTTGGCCCAGCAGGGCTCTGCTCTGGGCACTCTAAAGGGCTACCTCTTTGCCATTTCAGCCTTCCTTAGGCTTCCTGATCAGCCTTCTCTTTTCAGGTCCCCTGTTGTAAATCTCTTCCTTAAGTGCATTACTCATCTTTTTCCTCCTGTTTCCTTTGTAATGCCCCAGTGGGACTTGAACTTGGTTCTTACATATCTAATGTGCGCTCCCTTTGAGCCACTACATAACTGTCCTCTCAGGATTCGGACTTTACAAACTGCTTTTCTGGTGGCCATCACCTCTGCGCGCAGGGTGAGTGAGCTCCAAGCACTCTCTTCTAAGCCTCCTTTCTGACTGTTCATCCGGACAAGGTTGTCCTTCGGACTCGTCCGTCCTTCCTTCCCAAAGTGGTTACTCCTTTCCATATTGGACAGACCATACTTTGCCCACCTTCTTTCCGCCTCCGCATCCTTCCAAGAAGAAGAGAGGCTCCACCGTCTGGATCCAAAGCGTGCGCTTCCCTTTTACTTGGATCGCACAAAACAATTCCGGGTGGATGACCAGCTCTTTGTTGGCTACGTGGGCGCCAAAAAAGGTCAGGCCGTGCACAAACGGATCATTTCTAGATGGGTCGTTTTGTGCATCAAAGCTTGTTATTCCCTGGCAAAGAAGGAGCCTCCAGTGGAGTTGCGCACCCATTCCACCAGGGCGACGGCAGCTACCACTGCTTTGGGACGTGGAGTCCCCCTTAATGACATCTGTCAGGCAGCTACGTGGGCATCGCTGCACACGTTCACAAGACACTACTGCCTGGACAGCCAAGTCCGGAGAGATGGCTTCTTTGGCCATTCTGTTCTCCAGGACTTCCTGGTGTGAACTTAGTTCGCAGATCCGCCTCCGGGGTTGGTATTGCTGGGGTATCTATTCTAAGGTAAGGAATATATAACTAACTGTTTCTTTCAGATTAACAAGTTACTTACCTTCGGTAATGAAATATCTGTAAGAAACATAGGTTAGTTATAGATTCCTTACCGCCCCACCCATCCTCCCCGTTCTACGAACTGACTTCTAGGGTCATGGAATCCCTTTTAGGGCCCTAGTTTTGTGCACCAGTGGTCAGTGTCTTGCATGGCTCTGCGCTCCTGGTGTGGAAAGTCTTGTACAGAACTGACGTCAGCGCGCGAGGGCGGCGTCAATGTAGCTACCGCGACGTCATCCCGGTGACCACTACGCCAACGATGAACGCGGAGCCGACCGACGCCACCTTTCGACGCGCAGGGGTACTGCTGACGAAAAACTTTCCGGATCCAGTCTGACGCCTGGGGGTAATTCTAAGGTAAGGAATCTATAACTAACCTATGTTTCTTACAGATATATCGTTACCGAAGGTAAGTAACTTGTTCGACGATCACTGACAGCGTGGAAATCGGCCGCTGTGCCTGCCCCCACAGCGTGACCGCTACCGCGTACCTCCCCTCGGTGCGGTGGGCCTGCCTGGACTCACTGAAGTCGCGGTGCTCGGTGGGCACTCCTACCGCTGGTGCCTGTGGCCGCCCCCGCAGTCGCACAGGACGGGTGTACCATGGTGCTGCCACCTGGAAGTCCTGTGAGTACAGCAGCCCCGCCCACGCTGACGCGCAGCCAAGCGCGAGTCCATGCGATCCCCCGGCAACGCCTACAGGGCACTCCCCAGCGTCCCATACAGCCATGGGTGCCGGAGCATGCTACACCACGTGGAAAGCCTGTGACTCACTACACCAGCAGCAAGTCCTCACAAGGAGGAACACACACCACACCCAGAGCTGCAGCAAACCTAGCACAGTAGGCACGAGGAGGGAGAGAAAGGCAACATAGGAGAAAGTAAGGAGAAAACGCAAAAGGAAAAGAAAGGAGACAGGAGGACGTTAACAGACGTTAAAACAGCGACCATGACGGACAACGCCGCGCAAGCAGGCCAACAACAGGCGCAACAATCTGGATAAGCGATAAGGAGTGCGATCAGGAATGGCGTTTCGGCAAGTAATTGGCTGCTACGGATCGGTGGAACGGAGCTGCGGCATCAGCGACTCGGGATTTCAAATCAAGCGGGCCGGTAAGTCTTGAATTATTAACTACCTTTAACTCGCATTGATCGTATTCAACGTATTTCAGCTCAGAATTGGCACCAGGATGTGACAGTTTGGATGGCACTTTTTAAATTTGTGACTTTGTCTTTGATACGCTTCTTCATCACTTTTTTCATTTAATTTTCGCTCATTGCGTATCATTGATGCTGAGCGCCCTGGCATCTCTCCCCCCCCCCTTTTTTTGTGGCTTTTGCTCTCTCGTTGTGCTTTTATCGCTCGCTTTATCAAAGGAAAGATAAAAGGGATTTTGAAAATAGCCCCCCTTCTCATGGCAAGAACCATTCAGATATGTACGAATTCAGCCAAAGGTGAAGGCAACTAATGGCAATTAACGGCAATTAGAGCAACCCGACAAATAAAGAGAAAACACAGAAGAGCGAACATGGCAAGTGTGGGAGTGCAAAAAATTAAAGGGGAGAAGAGGGATCCAGGGGGGTTAAGAACTGAATTTTCGACAGGGAGAGGGGAAAAGTTCTGCGCCTAAAGAGTGGAAAGGAGGAAAGTGATATACTCCTAAATTAATTGCGACCCAAGATGCGATACTAGGTCTAATCCCATGAGGAGGAGGTTAAAGGTTCTGCTGCGGAAGCGGTCCGTGTAGCACGGATGTGGCTTGTGGCTACCTTATAAACCTTCTAGCATTAATCCTGGCATAGTTTCTTGATTACCGAAAATAAGAAGTGACCAGAGGAGCCAAGAGCGAGGGTCTAGAGTGAGGAGGCAGGAGGGCTGTAAGAGGGACGAAAATTCAAGCATAAAAACACAAAGAGGATTGTGTTATATTGAGAAGGTGCTGGCTACTTCACTACCTGATAATTATTTCTGCAGTTTGCTATTTCGGGGACTCAAGGGACTCCTCTATGAAAACGTGTACTGCCAAGCGGAACCTCTAAGGGGACGAAGGAGATAAAATGGAAAACTTTAAGATACTACAACAAACGCGTAAGTAACCGACACCGAATCCGAATACACAGTCCCTTTATCCCGAGGAATCTTGGCTTAATCTATCTCAGGAAATGAGTAGCAGAATGCAATCCAGTTCAGGCACTGAAACCATATCTCCTTCGACGACAATACCAGTAGTTGGCACTTCAACTCTCTGCAAGAGTTCCTTACTTGCACCCTCAAATCCTGAAAAAGGGAAGCAATTATAGCCCTCATTTTCTTGGACTACTACTAAAGAAATTCAGGAAAGCAGTCATGCATTGCCCAATATCATTCAAGCAACTATCGAATCACTAGTACCATCAGCACAGACATCTGAAGCTCCGACCCAGAATGAGATTATTCAACAAGCTCTTGAGCCTTCAACTGCCTTAACTGTCAATCCTTCGCTACCCGCGCCGCCCCTGCTACCTTCTCCAATTGAGACGATCTTGCTTCAGATCTTAAGTGAGTTACGAGAGATGAAGATTTTGCAAGAAAAAGCTCATAAGAAAACCAATGAGCAACTCGAACAAATCAATGAGAATCTCCAGCAACTATCCTCTCGTATGACTCAAGCTGAGCTTAAAGTATCTTCACTAGAGGATTCTTCCAAGAATCAAGATACGGCACTAAACAAAATGCAGATAGAACTTGAAGATCTTAAATTAAAGATTGATGACGTCGAAAATAGAGCACGACGTACTAATCTGTGATTTGTGGGAATACCGGAAGATTCTAATTCTGGCTCATCTGCTACAAAGTTGATCTCGGATTTGATTCACAAATATGTACTGCTGGACAAGGCAGCCGTAGGAGGCGATCTTACCATTGGCCGTGCACATCAGGTTCCATGAATCCATCCTTCAAATGCCAAATACCCTCGAACAATTGTAGTCAACTTTGGCGATGTGCATATAAAAGAACAGATTCTATCACAGGCAATCTCTAAAAAAGCTTTTTCCGCAGTAGAGAACTATTCGTTTTGGATTTTTTCAGATATGTCGATCCTAGCGGCACGAAGGCGAAGAGAGTTTGTTGGACTAATCAATGAATTTAAAAACTCGGGGGCACCTGCTGGGATTATGCACCAATATAAACTAAAAGTGTTATATAAAGGAAGTGCCCATGTATTTTTGTCTGTAGATCGAGCTAAAGAATTTTTGCGCATAGTAAAAGAGTGGGGCGGGTAAGGAGGTGCCGCACTCTTGATTAGAAATGTCTGTCTGACAGTTTATAAAATGAGACGAGGCAAGGGGCAAAACTCAATTAAGTAAGTTAAATCAACCATCAATAAATTTAAGCCATCCGCTGCCCCGTAGGGAAATGAGCTTATGAGTACCACACCAAAGTACTCATTTAAGGGGGAGGAGGGGGCGTGGGGCACAATGTTGGGCCCATGAGAGGTAGGTTCCGCAAAGGGAGGGGACTGAGGGGTGGGAGGTACACAAGGGTGTGGGTGTCTGGGGAGAAAAAGTTAGGGAAATCTCAAATTTGTTATTCAAGGTATTAAGTGGAAAAAGTGTTTCTTTGCTTAATATAGTTTTATTAATTAGACTCTACCCAACTGGAATGGCTGCGCAACAAATGATTAGACTTGCCTCATGCAATATTAATGGGGCCAACAACCAGATTAAATTTAAAGCTACACTTCAGTGGCTGGTTTCGGCCCAAATCCAGATTTTGCTCCAGGAGACGCATTTCAAAAAGGAATCGCCCCCCTGCAGGTTACCAAGTTATATCTTTCAAGCTTTTTTTGCTTCAGTAGGAGGAACAGTTAGGGGGGTAGTAATTTTGTTTACACGTCATTGCCACAGAGTAGCATTACAGATTATTAAAGATCCTAGCGCGAGGTGGATTATTGGAGGCTGGAAAATGGGTAACCAGATCTTTCAGATAGTTAGCTTTTATGGTTTAATAGTCGATGATATAGGCGCCCTTGAAGGACTTAAAGATGCTCCTTGTCAGCTTCCTGGCTATAATAGGGGGAGATTTAAATTTTTTGCAGAACTTACAACTAGACTCCTCACGTAAGACTAAAGCACAAAATAAACCTAGAGCTGCTAGAGGTGTGGCTACTCTAATGCAGGATTTCGCTTTACTTGATCCTTGGCGAGTCCAGCATCCCTAGACACGCGAATATACCTGCTTTTCCAAAAGATTCAATTCCGCTTTGAGAATTGTTTTTTTTTTTAATCTCGCACCACTGGGAACGGGGCAAGACTGGCATTCTTTTAAGTCCATTCTCCGATCATTCGGTTCTGGTGATCGAGGTTAAAGCCAATCTTGCTAGGCAAGAATATTCTGGGTGGATTTTAGACAAAATTTTATTAACCGAAGAAGAATGGGTCACGAATATGCGGATTAAAATTAAGGACTTTTTGGAAATAAATAAGGGGTCTGCCTCTTATATATCTATCTGGGAAGCTTGTAAGGCTTATATTAAGGGCGAGATAATATCATATAAAGCCTATCTATCTAAATTACAGAAGATTACTGCTATACCCCTACAGCGCGATCTAGATCAAGCAGTTCATAGATACATAATCGACTATTCTCAGAATTAAAAAAATAGATTGGTAAAAGCTAGATATGATCTAAAAGCCCGATATGAAGAGAGCGAGTATGCTGGCAAGTTTCTGGTGCATCCCTTTCCACTTACGGCCGTTGGTCGAGCAAAAGCTACGCAATTTGGAACGACAAGGAGTGATCGAAAAGGTCACTGGCCCGACACCCTGGGTCTCACCCATGGTGATAGCAGAAAAACCTAAACTGCAGGGAAAGATAAGATTGTGCATTGACAAGCGCCTGCCAAATCAGGTGATCAAAAGAGAAAGACATATAACACCAGCAGTCGATGACATCGTAGCCGACCTAAACTGCTCCTGGTGGTTCTCTAAGCTAGACCTCAAAGCAGGGTACCATCAGCTGAGACTAGCAGAAGAGAGCCGGTACATAACGGCCTTCTCGACACATATAGGACTGCACCGTTACAAACGGCTGAACTTTGGTCTATCGTCTGCCGCCAAAATATTCCAAGACGCAGTCCGAGAGACCCTGTCTGGCCTACAAGGAGTACTCAATGTCAGTGATGACATTCTGATCCACTCGTCATCTATCGAGGAGCACCACAAGCACCTCCGAGCAGCCCTACATTGGCTATCAGATCATGGCATAACACTACACAAGGACAAGTGCTCGTTCTTTCAGAACTCTATCGAGTTCATTGGATATGTCTTTAGCCAGGAAGGGATACAGGTGGATCCACAAAAGTCGAAAGTGCAAAGCTTCCTAGGGATGGATACGTATTGTGGGCGATTAATCCCCAACCTGGCTACGATAGCCGAACCCCTTCAAGCCCTCACAAAGAAAGATGCCGCATGGAAATGGGGCCGCGAGGAAGAGGATGCGTTCCAAAAGGTCAAAGAAGCATTGCTTAGCAAAACCACCATGGCATACTTCGATGCCACTGAGCCACAGAACTACTGGTAGACGCCAGTCCCATAGGCCTTGGAGCTGTCATCACGCAAGAAGTAGAACCAGGCAAGTGGGCACCCCTCGCGTTCGCGAGCAAAGCCCTCACACCCACAGAAGAGCGATATTCCCGGATCGAAAGAGAGGCGCTAGCGATTAAGTGGGTGCAACCACTTCTATCTTTACATCAGCGGACACCCCTTTCGGGTAGTCACCGACCATCACCAACTTGTTCTACTGTTCTGCGGCATGGCCCCACACCCGCGGATCGAACGATGGGCGATACAGCTGCAACATTACCAGATGGACCTTGTGTATCACCCCGGTTCAATTATCCTGTGGACTTCTTCTCCCGGCATTCGTCAGACCCAAAGGAAGAAGACACTGACAGCAGTGCGAAGACGGAAGAATACGTCGACATTGTCTCCCAAGGGTCGTGTCCCCTCGCCCTCACCGCCGAAGAAATCAAGTCAGCATCCAAAGACGACCCTGTCTTAGCCAAAGTCATAGACTCCATACTCCGAGGATCGTGGAAGAATTTTCTGCGCGATGCCCAGACAAAGAGCGTCTCGGGAAACTATGGAGAGTGCGGGACGAACTAAGCACGATGCCGAAGGCCTGGTACTAAGATGCTCCTGAATCGTAATCCCAGAGAGCCTCCAAGAGAGAGTGACCACCCTTGCACACGAGGGTCACCAAGGGGCAATGCAAATGAAATCCCGCATGAGGGAGAAAGTGTGGTTCCCAGAGCTAGAGGCAGCAGTGGACAACTTAGTGAAAAACTGTCATTCCTGCCAGATCACAATCGGCCAGGAACCTCCGGCGCCAATAATCACAGAGGAGCCTGCCTCCACGCCGTGGGCCCGAGTCAGCCTCGACTTTGGAAGCTTCCCAGACGGGAGAGTGACCGCAGTACTCATCGACAGCTACTCCAAGTACCCGATAGCCGAAGTAGTAGATTCCACATCGTTCGCCCACGTTGCACCGTTCCTAGAAAAGGCATTCGCTTTGTTCGGACTGCCACTAGAGGTGAAGATGGACAATGGTCCCCCATTCCAAGGAGAAGAGTTTAAAGACCTACTTGCATCGCTGGGCATACGACACCACCATATCACCCCTCAATGGCCGCAAGCCAATGGCGAAGTAGAGAGTTTCATGCGCACGCTGAACAAAGTCCTGCGCATCGCCATGGTAGAGCAAACCAACCCAGAAACAGCATTACAACAAATCCTGCAAGAATACTGCAGCACACCACATTGCACGACACAAAGATCCCCCTGGTCCCTGATGCTCCCCGGACATAGACTGGACACCATCCCCGTGTCAGAAAGCTGGACCCCACCACCATATGAGCCAGCCAACACTCAAACTCGATGAGCACAGAACAAACGGGCCAGCCGGCGGCAAGTGGCCAAACCTAGAGTCATTGCACCAGGAAATTGGTTCTGATTTCAAACCGCCATGCAGGGGGAAAGTTCAAGACGCCCTACGAGCCAGGAACCTGGACCATATTGCGGGTGACTGGAACAGCCATCACTGCCAAACGCGGAACCGAAGTAGTCACCAGGAACGTATCTTGGTTCAGGAAGGTAAGACGACCGGTTCAAGGGAGCGTCAATCCAGGAGACACCGAAATAGAAGCTAACTGGGCCGAAGGAACCTCCCCACCCAGCAATGGAGGATCAAGCCTGGTCGATCCTCCTAGCTCTCTGACAACCCTGCCTGAGGAGAGTGAGGAGTCGAGTGTCACATCCCAGCCAGGCATGAGCACTCAGAGTGCAAGTCATCGATCCAACTCCCAGCGCTATAACCTGAGGCCGAATCCACCACCTAGCCAGACTCAAAGACTTTATTTGTTAAATATTGTTAAGACATTTTGATACCAACTTGGGGGGGGGGATGTAATGACCCCAGTCCCGCGAGAGCGGAACCAGGTACCCGGCCCAGAAGGACCTGCAAACATTGCATCACCCTATGGCCAGGCGTGTCCAGAGGATATAAAGAAAGGGGTGAAGATTGCTCATGGTCTTCTGCCCGTACCAGACACCTGTGTGCACGTTGTCGTCTCTATAACCGGCCCTAGGCCTTTTCCGCTGAGCACAACACAGTGGAGGGAGCTGTATAGGAACTAAAATGTTTGTGGTTCAATTCACATTTTGGGCAACGAAAGTGTTACGCAATTTGACCTACTATATCCTTCAACCTGTTTCTCTAAAGATGAAACAGATACTCAACATCAATCACTAAAACGAATGGCAGCATCTTAGAATGATATCAATGTCTAACTAACCCTAGAGGAATAATTGGTAAATGGCCACTATGACGTCGAGCATTCCTGCAACACTGATTTGATGTTAGAATGCTTCTATCTCATCAAAAAATTCAAGCAGGCACTCACCTGCAAGTGGTCTTCAGCTGGAAACATTGTGCTCTCACTGCTTGTGCCTTGGCGTCTGTTGCTCTGTCTCCTGTGCGCCAGGGTGGGGCCATTTCCAAGAGGGTCTGTGGGGGATTCTTGAATGCTTGGAAGAGACATGGGATGGATGCCAATCTGGAGGCTGTAAAAGAAAGTCAGGCAACACCATGCTGGACAGGTCTTCCTGTTCATTTAGACATGCCCAGTATGGCTGCCATTCTCTTTGTATCAGTGGGAGTTATCCTCGGAAAAATGGCAGAGTTATTTCCTGCGCTCAACAAGAGAGGGTTTTGGCCCTTAATCAGTAAGGCTAGGCCAATATTAATATAACAAAGCAGAAGAGATGCCAATACTGATATTCTATCAAAAGATCACTTTATTAGATCACATGTGAAACTCATTGTGATCTGATCATCAATTTTCTTTTCTTTTTCATTTCATTAGAAAAACGGTCAGTCCATTGTTTTCTAAACTTTTTCAAAGGTCTACACAAAACATGATTCTTCAAATATTTACATGAACCACACTACACCTCATCAAATCAATAAACAAATTATTTAAACATATTTAGACAACACACTTAGGGGCCGATTCCGATCTCGGCCGGTAGGGCTCCGAATCGGATTCGGCTTTACCGGATCCGATTCGGAGGCCTTTTTCCCGACCGATTCGTACAGTCGTCCCAGCGAGCAAGTACGATGCGAGCGCACGCGAAATCGCCGACCGACTCGTTCCTGGGTCCCAACCGCTCCGACCGACTCGTACGGACACGGCTCGCACCACGCAATGGAGACGTTTCCCGATTGAGCAAGAACGATGCGCGCTTCGAACAGCCCGACCGACTAGTAGCGTCCGGCTCAAAAGAGCTGTCGGAGCCGGACTTCGGGGGTCCGTGTCGGACCCCTGCACGCATAGCCGCACTGAAGTCGCACACAGGGGGACCCAAGGGTCCCCCTAAACATGCGTGTACGGTGCGAGTCGCACTGACGCGCGTACCCACTGTAGGGGCCCCCTGTTCGCGGCGTACCCATTCAGTCAATGGGAGCCCGTGTACGCGTTGTACGACCGGCTCCCATTGACTTCAATGGGTGTCCGACCGAATCGAGTCGGGCAGCATACGGCCGCATCGTACTCGCTCGGTCGGACTGCGGGAGTCCGGCTCGGTCGGAAATCTCTCCGGATCCGGCTCGGTCGGAGAGATTTCTGGCCCGAATCGGAATCGGCCCCTTAGTCTACAGCAAAAGACAACATTTAGACAACAATTAATACATATTTAGACAAATAAACAAGCTCGTGTTCCAAAAACGTAATGAAAAATGGGAAAAAAAGAAGAAACAAAAAGAAAGCCCAAGGGAGACTTTTTTTTCTCTCAAATGTTACTTATACAACTCTAGTAATTGGGCAAAGACCAAATGGTGTACAGTCCAGGGCAACCTAGGGATTTTATCAAAACATTTTAAAGAAAACAGTTCATTCAAGAATTATAAACAAAAAGGTTAGCCTGACAGTCTGTTTTTTCCACTTGTGAGGTCATCATATGGTCAACGCATTTCGAACCCGAAAACTCATTTATGGGTTCTCATCAGGACCTAGAACTAGAGCTAAAAGAAGTAAGAAGAAGAAAAGAAGAAAAAATCATATTAATTTTTCAACTCCATTTTCATGAATGGAAGCAACTAAACATCTCCTCCTATAAGTAATGATGAATTACCTTATTCTGAGATCAGCCGATCTCAGATATATATTGTTTAGAAGAGAAGAATCCTAATTGCGGCGTGAAAACACCCTTATTTTTAAAAAATGAGAGCTATAGAAAGAAGATAAGAAGCAGAAGTCAGTCCAAATCTGTCCTGTGTATGTATGTTATGCCAAATTTTTGGCGATTCTAAAAGCCACTTACTTTTAAAACTCCAAGGTTAGTGCAGTATGGGTGGGCAGTGCTTTGTTTTCAACCGTGGTGAATATGAAAGGCGAAAAAGAGGGAGAAGTTTTTTGGGTTCTTATTATTGTGAACACTCTCAGTGGTCATTTCCAAAGACTCACTTGAACAAGCATTGGAAATGCAATAGGTCTCGCATTTGCTTAAGTTAGAGCTATTGGCGTTGTAAATGACAATGTCTTTTATCCATGTATGCAGCATTAAACAATCAACTGTTTTTAAAAGATGGCGGAAAGCCCTCGACCCAGTCACCCAAGCTGCCTAGAGTTCTTTGCATACATGGGATGATAATCCTACAGCACATCAGCATCAGACAGAAATTCTCAAACTGTTTTTTTTTACGAGCCTATAATAGCAAGCTGCACACCCCTTATGACAACAATGAAAACGAGCATGGCTCGAGAGTGAAAAAATAAACCCAGCAGCCATGTCTTAAGTGTACAATAGCCAAGTTATTTTAAAGTGTCTTTATTATTGCAAAACCATGGAGCAATGTTGTACACGTGTTTACGGCAGCCTCCCTAACCTGTGCAACAAACGCATACAGCCCCCACAAAGTATTTCCGTGTGGCCTGTTTTCTTTATGCAAGCCTCAATAGTAACAGCGGCGCGCTGCTCCCCTCGCACAACATGACACACTTTAGAGCTGATTTGACAGAACGCAGGCATGTGCCAAACTATACATTTATTGCATGCACTTTCAAACAGCATCCTTCCATTCCCACTGAAAATGCCAGAAGAGTGTGCACTGCACCCCCTCGCAGAATGCGACAGAGATCAGCGTGGAGTGGCTGCTCGTAACATGCACATGTGGAGTGGCGGGCCGATGTATCCAACGGCCACTACTGTGCGGTGTCTTTCCGCAGGACCCACTGAACACACAGTAGCACTCCTCTTCTACTGCACGGGTGTGCACGCTGCAGCTGAATGAGTGCATTTGTAAACCTTCTGCACACAGATCACCCAGCGCTCGCTACCATGCATTCTTATTGTGGCTGGGACTTCGCCATTGTATTGCTCTATTATCACTCAATGCGGCACAAACCAATACACACTGGAGCTTATTACAGTACACTGAGATGTGGACCTGTGAGCGCGCACATGCTTTACAAGGACAGAATCATCAAAGTCCACTTTATTTTATCAACAGTGAGAGTGCGGAACTGTTCTCTATTTGCTCAGAACGCTTTCTAACCTACCTGATCATAATACAAGCCAATGACGTACGCTCGTAAAAATACTGCACACGCGTCAGTCAAAATTCCTGAATTAGAGGGCCTACTGCGGCTATTACGAGTGTGCAAGCCACCAAAAATACATAATAACATACCTAAATAAATGTATTACTTAAAAAAGAAAAACAACAAAGGGAAAGGCACAGAAATAAACACCTAAAAAGTAGGTGGCAACCCATCGTATTGAAGGAGAATGACGCCGGCCATACTCACAGCGCCGCTCCCGCCTACTCCACCTCCCCCAATGGCTGAGTTATGGTTTACAAAAGAAACGGGAAGAATATTATTTGCCCCTCGACACCATGCATTTGAGAATAAACTTGCTGACAGAAGAAATGTTTAAACAAGCAAAAGCGCGCCTCGCGCGGCAGGAGGGGGGCCTGCCGATTCCCTTGCGGGAGCCAGCGGCGATAATTGACACCATATGGCGCTGCCGCTCGCTCCCGCAAGGCAATCGCCACACGTGCACGCGTTGCCATTGAAGGCAATGGAACGCGTGCACGTTTTGGGGGAAAAAAGGGAACCGATGGCTAAAGGTCTCCTCTATGCAGCGCATGCGCGCTGCGTAGGCGAGACCTAAAAAGGGGGGAAGAGCGCTAGTGCCTCGAAGACGCTGTAATTCAAGCAACCTGCAAGAATAATCAAAAGAGCGCTATTCAATCGTGAAATCTTATCAAGGATGTCTGAATTCCATACAATCTTCTTGGAAAATTACCTTTTTGTTGTTAAAAACTTCGTATATTTCAAGGTTGGACTTCCATCATTGCGTGGCCCTTTAAAAAGGAACAAACCGAAAGTTCTTGGAGTTATTTACTATGCATGGCATCCTTGTTCTTAAAAAACACCTTGGCGTTAATCGCTGTGCAAGACATCCTTATATTCTGATGTAACAAATTATTGTGCAACTGAATGCCTTTGTCCTGATTTCAAAATCCCGTATTTTCGAGTGCAAATGATGGAAGTCCAACCTTGAAATATACGAAGTTTTTAACTACAAAAAGGTAAAAAAAAAGTCTCCCTTGGGCTTTCTTGTTGTTTCTTCTTTTTTTCCCCTTTTTCATTAAGTTTTTGGAACCTGAGCGTGTTTATTTGTCTAAATATGTATTAATTGTTGTCTAAATGTTGTCTTTTGCTGTAGACTAAGGGGCCTATTAGGATGGCAAGCGTCCGCCCGCCACCCTAGCGGTGCTAGGACCGGCCGCCAGTGGTGTGGCGGTCCCGCACCAGCGATTAGGATGCCACCGCCACCGTGGCGGTGGCATCCTCCATTCCCAGCATTGTGGCGGGCGGTGCACACAGCACCGCATGCCACAATGCTGGGAATGCACTGTGTGCGATTGGCATGCACAAGGTGGCAGGCACCGCGCGGTGCCTGCCACCTTGTGCATGCCAATGTTGGAAGTACCCTGGGTACCCCCAAGTGCAACCCCCATCCCCCCAGGGGGCCCGCAGCGGGCCCCCAAAGGCATTCTCCGCCTGGCTTTCCATGGCGGAGTCACCGCCATGGAAAGCCCTGCACCGCCGACCATCCTAATATGGATGGCGGTGCCTGCAAGGCACCGCCACCATATTGCAGGCCTTTTCCGCCCGGTAGGCAATCGGGCGGATTGCCTACCGGCTGAAAACCGGCGGACGGTCTTTCCGTCCGCCTGGGTCCCCACCGCCATACTAATATGGCGGTGGGGAAATGTGAGGCGGGCGGTGGGAAATGGCGGGCAGATCGCCACCACCATACGGGCGGTGGCGATCCGCCCTACATCCTAATCACCCCCTAAGTGTGTTGTCTAAATATGTTTAAATAATTTTTTTATTGATTTGATGTGGTGTAGTGTGGTTCATGTAAATATTTGAAGAATCATGTTTTGTGTAGACCTTTGAAATTTTTTAGAAAACAATGGACTGACCGTTTTTCTAATAAAATTAAAAATAAAAGAAAATTGATGATCAGATCACAATGAGTTTCACATGTGATCTAATAAAGTGATCTTTTGATAGAATATCAGTATTGGCATCTCTTCTGCTTTGTTATAGAGTTATTTCCTGGTCATAGCAAGTTATTTCCTGGTCATATCAACGAATGTATGACAGAATATCGACGGACAGAAAATCGACCTGCAAAAATATCGACACAGAAATATAGAAGTCAAAAATATCGAAGTCCAATCTACATAAAGGTAAGTACAAAAATATCGAAAAAAATATATAGTTGTCAAAAATATCGAAGTTCAAAATATCGTTTTTTAAAATGTTTTAATAATAATGTCAAATTAAGTAAATAATACATATAATTAAAATAAATAGAGTTAAAAATATTAAAAGATATTTAAAAATAATAACTAATACATTTAGGGGCCGATTCCGATTTCGGCCGGAAGGGCACCGAACGATGGTCGGAGCCCTTCCGAGCCGAATCGAATGTGCCGGCCGGATGCCATTCCGACCGGCCGTTCCGATGGGCTCGGTCGGAAGGAATCCGACTCGGATTACCGGATGGTTTACGACGGGCTCGGAGAGCCCATCCGCCATCCGGAAATCCTTCAGTACTCCCCCGGCCGCCTCTTCACGACCGAGGGAGTACGATGGCAGTATTTCACTGCCTTTTCGTGCCGGTCTTTCCGGCACGAAAAGGCAGTCGGTAACTGTCTTTGGGGGCCCCCAGTAGGGCCCCCATGGGTGCGAGACCGCCGAATGGTGCCCCTCTGTTGATCCCTGCACCCGGTGGCAGGCACCTTGAGGTGCCGGCCACAGGGTGCAGGGATGAACTGCACCTCTGCTATTCACAATGCAAGCATGCATTCCGCTCGGAATGCATGCTCCCATTGTGCAGTATACTGAGTGCGACCGAACAGGGTTCGGTCGCATCGCATCTGCAGGGCCGTAACCGACGACAGCAGGTCGGTCGGTTCACGGCTCCTGGACGATGTCGGACGGACCTGAGTCCGTCCGACATCGGAATCGGCCCCTAAATGTTAAAATAAATTAAACGTATACATATAAATTAATATATATACTTACTCCACATAGTGCAACAGTAGAGAAAGCGTTGGATAGCGTAGGGGTAAAAATTACTATTCCCACTCCAGAGAGTGCAGCAGTAGGGAAAGCGCTGGATAGCGTAGGGGTAAAAATTACTATTCCCACTCCAGTGAGTGCAGCAGTAGGGAAAGCGTTGGATAGCTTAGGGGTAAAAATTACTATTCCCACTCCAGAGAGTGCAACACTAGGGAAAGCGCTGGATAGCGTAGGGGTACAAATTACCATTCCCACTCCAGTGAGTGCAACAGTAGGGAAAGGGTTGAATAGCGTAGGGGTAAAAATTACTATTCCCACTCCAGTGAGTGCAACAGTAGGGAAAGCGTTGGACAACGTAGATGTTAAAAATAACATACTTATAAATGAAATAAATATTGTAATTAAATAATGATTTATTAATAAATTTAGAAAAAATAAATAAACTACAAATATATCAAAAATATTATTTACTTTAATAATATTAAATACTTCCTACCCTATTCCCCAATAAACACACAACACACTCCACATAAAATTTCACACAATTAAATTAATTTTCAATTAATCAATTAATAAAAATTAATTTGCAATTAATAATTAAATAAAAAAATTGTCAATAACAATAAATAATATGTAATAAAAATTAATAACCACTTAATAATTAATTAACAAAAAAATAATTATCAATACCAATAAATAATATTTAATAAAAATTAAGAATCAATTAATAATTAACAAAAAAAATAATTATCAATACCAATAAATAATATTTAATAACTATTAATAACCAATTGATAATTAAGTAACAAAAAAATATCAATTCCAATAAATAATATTTAATGAAAATTAATAACCAATTAAAAATTAATTACCAAAAAAATTAATTATCAATACTCAATTTTTCTTAATTAATTACTTAATTACAAATAATTTACTTACCACCCTATTCCCCTAAAAACACACAACCCACTCCAATAATAAATTAATACAAATAAAATTATTATCAATTAATAATAATTAATTACCAATTAATAATTAATTAACAATAAATTAATTATTAACAATAATTAATAATTACTTAATTAAAATTAAATTACTTCCCACCCTATTCCCCTATAAACCCACAACCCGCTACAGAAATAAAACACAAAATTTAATTAAAATAAATTAATAATTCCTAAAAATTATTATTTAATTTACTATAATTAAATTACTTCCCACCCTATTCCCCTATAAACCCACAACCCGCTACGGTACTAAAACGCAAAATTTACTTTAAAAAAATTACTAATTTCTATAAAATGTATACATATATTTAAAAAAACAGTACAATACTTAACAAAAAATATAGAACACATACATATTAAATACATACTAAAATACATAACACTCATATAAATATCGATATTATTAACATCGATAATTTAACTATCGATATTACTAACATCGATATTTGCAACATCGATATTTCTTACCTTAACTTCGATATTCTGGTTGTAGATATTCTTGACTTCGATATTTTGTCCCTACGATATTTAAAACTCGATATAACTGTGCTTCGATATTTAAAAATCGATATTTTGACTGTCCACCCATAGCAACACATTTAGGTCAAATTAGAGTATGTAAGCCCTGCAGCTAAGCAGACTGGTGTGTTGCAACGGTTCCAGTACCTCTATCAGGATGCTATTGACTTCAGAGTCTTTTTATTTATCTTTGGTTCTCTGGTTCTTTCGTCTGTTCTTTGTTTTCACATTCCACATATTTTTCTCTGTTTATTCCGTCATGTTTCTCAGTGATGTTTCATCTCCTGTGTGCTTATTTTCACTGGCATACTCTGAGAAGGCTTTCATGCCACTGGCCTTTTCCTCATGAAGGTGGTTATCTCCAAAGGGCCCTTTCTTGCTTTGCATTTCAGTCACTGTATGGCAAAGTGGCTTCCACAGAGGATTGTCCCATCTTGAAGTCCCGAACCTATCGACTGAAGTTCTTAATGTCTAGTCCAGCACTTGAGACTTGACACTTTTTCCTGACCTCTCACTCACATGACTAAAACCCCAGGCAAGAGCCCAAAACTTTCAGGACTTTCTCTTGGATTTCTTTCTTGGATGGACACTAGACATCTACGACTTTATATGTATGTTTGTTGAAATGTGTAAACCTCTTCTTTCTGGGTAGTACCTGCAGGCTAATAAAAGTATTGGGGGCTCTCAACCAGGCACATTAAAATGAGAGAGGATGGCTCCAATCCCTTGGTTGAAATCTTCAGTTTGAACAATGAAGGACTGGTTGAAGTGTAGTACCATCTAAATTGGTGCCTCACACAGACTGTTCTTGAGCTGCACAAAGGCCTGCCGACAGTCTGCATTCCAATTCACTTTTTGGATTGCTTCTGGGATGTCAGTGCTGTAACGGGCACCTCAATGAAACTGCTCTACAAAGTTCCAGCAGTACCACATGCGCTCTAAGAATTCCCACACATGGGCTCTTGATGGTTAGGATCTTACAATCCAAAGTGGGATCTTACAATCCAAGATGGCTTGGGCCTTAACCATGAGGGGGCTTCACCTTTCTGCCATCCACTTTTTCTGAAATAGAACACCAAGCTTTGCCTTACCTGGCACATGTTTGTGTTAATCTTAAGCTTCTCTATTTGCAGTGCATTTATGAATTGGGCAAGGTTTTCAGCCTAGATTCCATTGACCACCAGGATGGGGCTGTGGCATGGCCCATAGCAGGAGTCCAGGCCATTCAAGATCAGATTAATCAACATCTGAAAAGTGGCAGGTGTGTTTTTAACCTGTAGGGCATGCGTCGAACCTGGAATGACCTCCTGAAATGAGAACATTAACCTGACCCTTTAGTGGCAAGGGATAGGTTATCTGCCAGTATATAGTCATATCAACGGTGCTCTAAAAAAGAACAGCCCCTAATGAGTGAGTTCATCAGTTTTGGGCACAGGGTATGTGTCCCTTCTAGTGATTGCATTGAGTCCTCTATAATCCAGACAGAAGTGGAGGTCTGTCGACACAAACACAACTGAGCTAGTTCAAGGGTTTTGCAAGGTCTTAGGGGCATATGTATGAAAAACCGATTTTGCGATTCTCAAAATGCGATTTTTAGCTAATCGCATTTTGAGAATCGCAAAACGCGATGTAAATAAAAATTCGCAAATATTTAGCGATTCTCAAAAAATCGCAGAATACATCTGCGACTCTGCAAATAGCGATTCCTTAATTGTGAATTTGCAATTAAGGAATCGCAAAAATAGAGAATCTGCAATTCAGGTGCAGCTTGATGACATCACACCCAGTAAGTGTGACTGCCCATGCTGTTCCTGATTGCCTGAGGCTGTGTCAGAGGCTGGGAGGAGAGGCAAACAACTGAGTACTGCAACTCCAACTATTCCAAATGGATCCCCAGGAGAAAGAAAAGGACAAAGAGGAGGCTGGGAGGAAAAGAAAGCAAAAGTTCAGTGAGAGGGAGCAGGAGGTGCTCATAGAGGAAATGGCACACAGCCATGAGTTGCTTTTTGGCAAAAAATCACTCCGTGTGCCAGAGACAAGAAAAAGAAAAATATGGCTGGACATCCAGGCAAAGGTCAATGCCATCGGTGTGACCCAGCGCTCTGTGGAGGACCTGCGCAAGCGATGGTATGATATGCGCTCCAGGTCCAAGGACAAGGTGGCAACCAGGCTGGCAGAGGCAAAGAAGAATGGTGGGGGAATTTCCACAAAACCAGAGTCTACGCCCCTCGAGGAGTTGGTGGAGTCCACCCTTCAGCCAGAGAGCGTCAGTGGTGTGGCTGACATTGACAGCTCTGACCCTCCCAACACCAGACAAGGCAAGATGCATGCCAAATCATGCCTCACACATCACCATCTCAATCACACTGTCAGGAATGCACCAACTACAAAGTAAAAATGCTACTCCAGTACACGTTTCCCAGCACACCCAGCAATGCATCATGGGAGATGTAGGCACATGCATCATACAGTGGAGCAATGAGACACAGCAATGTAGAACCAGTATAAGTTAATCAGTAAAGGCAAAAAACGCTAGACAGTACTTAGGTAACGCAAACTCAGAAAACTTTATTCAGTGAACAATGTGGAGCAGAACACACTATTAAAATGTGCCTTTTCATTTACAGTACCACCTGAAACACAGGATGACAGCTCAGGAGCTGAGGGGGCAGCACATACAGAGGAGCAGGCAGGGCAAGAGGACCCCGAGGAAACCACACTGACAACACCTGTCCCACGGAGACAGCGTAACATTGTGCCTCCACTCCCACTGTTAGAGGCAGAACCACAGACCGCAGGGGATGATGCCCAGCCAGACCAGGGCCACCATGCAGCACAGGTCCAAGAACAGCCCACTCTGCACCGTAGGGAGGAAACATCTGTGAGATGCAGGCCAAGGGCGAGCACCAGCGCTGCTGCTGATGAGGAACACACGGTGTTTGCCGGACTGGAAGGCAGCATGGTCAAGATACAGCGCCTGCAAACAAAATCAATGCGGTCAATACACCGGCAGCTGGTCACAGTCAACCACAACCTAAGTGACATGAGGGAGGGCATCAGGGAAATGACGGGCGCAATCCAAGAACTGTGTGCCACGATGAAGAGAGACCAGGCAGCCAGACGCAGGGGGAGACAACGTCTCTACAGCCGTCTGGACACCTACAGCAAGGCGGTCAACCGCCTGTGTACTGCCACGTCCCTGCTGTCACGCCGCTCAGTGAGCATGCAAGTTGAAATGGCCGACTGCAGCCAGGATGTGGCCAAAGGCCTGGTGCAGGTGACGACTGCCGTGGAACAGCTGCAGACAGCTACCACAGGTGGCACAGGACTCCTGGCCTCAGGGGATAGCGAGGAGCTGTCAAGCAGGAGCAGCATCACTCCACCAGTTCCCGAAACCAGACGGCACAGTGGGAGGCAGGGTACAACACCTGATGAGTCAAGGGATGGCAGTCAGCACCCTGAGCGTGCGCCAGCAGGCCGTTCCCGTAGAAAATGAACTGCCACCACTGAGGAAAGCCAATGGGCGAAGCAACCCATTGCATGTGGACTTGTGTTTGGCCATCATACATGCACTGTGGGAATGACATGTGCAACATCTTGTGACACACATAATGTGTCTGTCAGGCTGTGTGACTGAATTCTTCCTGCTGCTAAAGGATTAATTAAACAGTCGTGCACAAAACTTCTTTTGCATTGTGTCATCATTACTCACCTAGAAATAGTTTTGTGTTATCTCATCACGTCTCGGTCGTCCGGCAGCTGCCCCAACACCACCTGCTGGTCTGCAACGCGGACCTGGGCCCTCATCCTCAGATGCATCTGTATCAGTAAGTTCAACTGCAATGCCTTTTTTCGTAGCTATGTTGTGGAGCATGGCACAAGTAGCCACAATCTTGCAGCAGGTCTCTGGGCTGTATTGAAGTGCTCCTCCGCTTTTATGCAGGCACCGGAAACGGCTCTTCAGTATCCCAAATGTCCGCTCGATTACACAGCGCGTAGATTTGTGTGCGCGATTATATCTCCGCTCCCTTGCATTGGCTGGATTGAGGTATGGTGTCAGGATGAAGTCTCGCACTGCATATGCACTGTCTCCTACAGGATGTATAACATGAGGTTAATCACTGTCCTCCCACTGCAGACCTTAACTGTATGTTAGAATGTCAGACATGCATTTACCTAGCAGGTAGCTCTCACCAAAATCGCCACCAGTGAGACGTCTGTATATCCCACTATGTCTAAATATGAATGAGTCGTGTGTACTGCCAGGGTATTTTGCAACAATATCGGTGATGATATGTTTGGCATTGCAGATGACCTGTATGTTTAATGAGTGATAAGATTTGCGGTTCCTGAATACATACTCATTGTTTGATGGGGGTGAGAGGGCTACATGGGTTCCATCTATGCAGCCGATTATGTGGGGAAATTGGGCAATCTGGTAAAAGTCTTGTTTTGTTTGCTGTAATGCCTGTTGTGTGCTGGGGAATTGGATGTGATGATGTAGCCTCTGTACCATTGCATCCAGGAATGCATGGAAGAAGCGCGACAGGCAACTCTGGGAGACCCCTCCTGCTGCTGCTATCACCCCCTGGAAACTCCCAGATGCCAGTAAGTGCAGTGAACACATGACCTGCACATGGGTTGGGATGGTTTGGGTCCTGCGTGTTGGGTGTTCCAGCAAAGGTTTTAGCTCATCTATCAAGTCCATAATGGTGGCTGAGTCCAGCCTATACTTCTCATGGATCTCCTCGTCAGTCTGCTGGAACAGAGTGATGCGCACTCTGAAGATCCGTTCCTGTCGCCTCCTTCTCTGTGCTGCAGCTTGAATTCGCATCTTCCTGGCTATCACATACAGCGCTGCCATTGTGGAAGTCCCTGTTGCAATGTGGGCCTGCTTAAATAGGTTGCACCTGGTTACCACCTGCTTTGAGTTGGTGGTAAAATCCATGTGCAAAATTGCGAATCCCACGAATTTGCAATTTGCGTTTTTTTTATGCATCTCTTTGCGAATTCGCAATTTGCGATTCCACTATTTGCGAATTTCGCTAAATGCATGTCGCATATTGCGAATTCGCAATGCTTATTCGCAGATTTCTGGCCTCGCAAAATAGGGAATCGCAAATTTTGCGATTCCTTATTTTGCGAGTGTTTTAAAAAAAATACATTTTAATACATTGCACACAGCTAAATTGCGATCGCAAACGCGAATTTCAGCGTTTGCGAGCGCAATTTAGCTTGATACATATGCCCCTTAATTACCCATGGTGCAGGATGTTTATGACTTCCTACTTGATGGACTCTTCATCCCTATCTAACACCCTGTATCCTGTATTAGTGGCAAAATGGTACCAATGTCAATGTAGTTGGTTCACCAGTGTCACTCCAGGAGTCATTGAAAGTAGCTCAGTGAATTGCTATAGCACTATACCCACTGTTTAGATTATAATTGTGGGGGTCATTTTTACTCCCGCCACTCAAAAGTTTTTTTCAACCCCTCTCAGCATGTCAGTAAGTGATTCATTCTCTTCCTTATACTTGTCTGATGCAGACTGTGAGGTCCATCCACCAGTAGAAGGCCTTGATTTTATTCTGTCATGTAGTTCCTACAAATCTATATAGGATCTGCATGTTTAGACAACATAAACTACGAGATTGGAGTCCAGACTGATTCCAGACACCCCCGAAGGATATGTTAGCCTTTAGACCGGCTAGCACACAGTGGCACTATAAGCCCCCTAACCTTACCAAGGAGCGAATAGTTGCTGGCAACTATCTAACATGACAACCCTTGATCCTTCAGGGATCGTGGAAACAGTACAGTACTTTTCGTTCAGTCACTCGTGCTCATTTCTTCTCAGAGAGATACACAGAATAAACGATGGGGACGTTTTTAATAAGCATTTATGGAACCAGCGTCATTCTAGTATAAAATACGTGTGCTGGGACAACCATTAGACAGAAACCGATATATGCGATTGCAAGCACCAACAGAATAAATAAAAGGTGGAATTCTTCCATGGTGCTAAAACAGTGAATATACGCAGGCATATAGATACATGGCAATAATAAAGTGTACTCCTGAAAATGCTAACCCTATCTACATGTACCGAAATGTACCTAACATGTATGTAGGGTGTGAAGCCAAGAATCCCCTAGGAAAGAGCCAACCCCATTATCTGATGGGAAAGAACGAAGGACCCCATTTTGGTCTCGAGTTGGACACCCCGCAAAGGATGTCAGACCACTGCGTGCTGGAGTTTCTGCGTGCAGGGACTTCAGCGTCTCGTGTCAGCATGGAAGCTTCTCCTCTGGTTTGCTCAGCGAAGATGTGGTGCTTATATACCCAAAAGGTGCTCTCAGGGGTTCTACCTAGATGTGTAATCGTGCTGTGGGCCTCTGGTACAAGGATATCTGAAAGAGACTGTAGTTATAGATTCCCTACCTTAGAATTACCCCCAGGCGTCAGACTGGATCCGGAGAAATGTTTTCGTAGCAGTATACCTGCGCGTCGGTAGGTGGCGTTGGTCGACTCCACGTCCGTCATCAGCATTGTGGTCGCCGGGATGACGCTGCGGTGTCTACTTAGACGCCGCCCCTGGGCACTGATGTCAGTTCTTTCTTTTTCCATGCCAGCCAGCGCAGATCCGGAAAGAGCATGCCCCTTAGTCTTTTTTGACGGAACTTTTATTTCGACTTTTGTCGACATCTTTTTTGAATCTTCGACTCATGTTGCACGAAGGGTGTCCCATCGTTGGACCGGATTCAAGCCCTGTGACTCCTGTCACAAGCTGATGTCGGTCATCGATCCGCACCTCGTGTGTCTTTGGTGCCTGGAACGCGACCATGATCCGAAGTCATGCTCCGACTGCCGGGCCATGAACCTGAAGTCTTTGTGGGAGCGGTCCCGAAAGGTTTTGGAAGCCCGGCAGTCCGCTCCACGCCGTTCGAGTTACCGGTCGAGAGGAAGGTCGCGGGACTGGTTGCAGAGTCACCACCACTCATCCTCGAAGTCTTCGCACTCCTCCGGTAAGTCGAAGCACAAGAAGGCGAAGAAGCACCGTTGCTCTTCGCCTTCTCCCCGCCTGTTGGCAGACGCAACGCAGGACCCGGAGCGTCGTTGCTCTCCGGCTCCGCCTTCGGAGCCCGCTGGGACGGCTCCGCGCTTCCCTCCCTTTCCCGGAGCATCCCCTGCCCAACTTCATGCATTTTACGAAGCACTCCATAGCATTTTTGGGCAGCCCGACTCCACAGGCGTGCCTTTGGCCCCCACAGACTCGGCTGGGGGCCCTGGGCCTTCAATGCCAGAAGCTCCGGCCTCAGCGCCAGAGGGCCCTCATGGATCCAGGCTTGGATCCGGATCGGCGCTGGTCGACCTCACGGTTCCTTCCCCGGCGCCGATTCCAGTGACAATGACCCCGACACCGGTTGTGCCCCCAACCGGCGTCAACCCCAGCCTCACCCCCAACTTGGACCCGGTGCCGGACTGACGCCGGTACCGGCGCTGGAGGGTACTTTTGTACTGCTGTTCATCCCTGGCATTCCCTTCGCCCTGAGTGGCAGCCAGCGGAGGGTGAGGAAGACTGGGAGGGGTCTATTGACCCTCTAGCTCACCAGCTTGAAGAGCCGGACTGGCGAGAGGAGTTGGGTGACTCCAGTAGTCTGGATACCTCCCCAGACCTTGGAATACTCTCCCCCCCTACCGTGGCTACGGAGGCAGGAGCTTTTTACGCTGTGGTGGTGCGTAGGGCGGATGAGGCCTTGAGCTTCTTACGGTGGCAGTCAGGACTAACCTCCTGACAGAGGTGCTTCAGCCTGCAGCAGCCTCTTCGGAGCCCCTGCTGCCTTTTAATGAAGCCCTCACTGACATCCTCCTGGGGACTTGGTCCAAGCCCAGCACAGGGGCTCCTGTGGACAGGATGATTGCCCATCGCCCGTCCCCGGGCCACCCACTTTTCCTCTCCCAACACCCCACCCATGAGAGCTTGGAGGTCCAAGCCTCGTCCTCAAAAGGTGCATTCCCTACTGCTCCCACAGATAGGGAATCCAAGAAGCTGGACCACCTTGGGAAGATGTTTTCTTCCGCCAGCTTAGGGCTGCGGTCGGTGAACACCGCATGCCTCTTGGGCCATTACACCCATACAGTGTGGGATATGGTTGCGCAAGTGCTGCCACAGAGCCCGGAGGAGGCCCGGGCCGTGCTCACCCACGCAGTGGCTGAGGGTCAAGACGCAGCGAAGTTCATCATCCAGTGTGGGCTGGATACCGCTGAGACTCTGGGAAGAACGGTTTCCATGTCGGTAGCCCTGAGGCGCTATGGCTGGTTGAGGACGTCTGGTTTTTCAGGGGATGTCCAATCCACCCTTCTGGACATGTCCTTTGATGGCCGTCGCCTGTTTGGTTACAAGGCAAACTCCGCGCTCGAGCGATTCAAGGATTCTAGGGCTACGGCCAGATCCTTTGGCCTCACGGCAACCTCTCGCCACTTGCAGTCTGCCTTTCGCCCCTTTCGTGGCTATGGAAGGGGTGCCCCACCACGTTCCACCCAAGCGAGCCATATGGCCGCGCAAGCTACCCAGTCTATGGGTTGCCGCGGACGTGGGACCCAGCGACGTGGGTCTGGGATCCAGCGGGCAGGCCAGTCCACCCATACCCCCCCTGCAGCAGCCTCTAAACCTTCCTAGTCCGACCTTCCAGGGCCACAAGAGGCCAGTGGGTGGCAGGATTCGCCATCACCTCCCCCACTGGCAAAACATCACGTGGGACAGGTGGGTTTTGCAGATAGTCCGAAGGGGCTACTCCTTCCCCTTCAAGACTACCCCTTCCTCCATTCCACCAGGAATCCAGTGCATGTCAGAGGATCACTTGGCCCTTCTCCACCAGGAAGTTACGGCTCTCTTGGCCAAGGGAGCTATCGAACGAGTCCCTGTGCCAAAAGTAGGTCATGGTTGCTATTCCCACTACTTTCTGGTACCCAAGAAGGACAAAGGCCTGTGTCCTATCTTAGACCTCAGGGCTCTCAACCGCTTTCTCCAGAAGGAGAAGTTCAAAATGCTCACGTTGGCTCAGGTCCTCTCTGCCCTCGATCCCGGAGACTGGATGGTAGTGTTGGACTTGCAGGACGCCTATTTTCACATGCCCGTCCTGCCAGCCCACAGGCGTTACCTGCGGTTCACTGTAGGCAAAGAGCATTTTCAGTTTACCGTGCTTCCTTTTGGCCTTACCAGCGTTCACGAAAGTGATGGCGGTGGTCGCAGCTCATCTGCACAGATCAGGGGTTCCAGTCTTCCCCTATCTCGATGACTGGCTGTTGAAGGCGGCTCGCCCCAGGCTATCGTTTCCCGCCTCCAGACTACGGCGGACCTCCTGCACTCGCTGGGGTTCACTATCAACTTGCCGAAGTCACGTCTGATTCCCTCTCAGAAGCTCCTTTTCATTGGAGCAGTTCTGGATACAGCGCAGTTTTGGGTTTATCCTCCCGAGCAGCAATTCGGGCTATGATACAGATGTTTCAGCCTCGATCCCGGATTACGGTGAGAATGACCCTGAGGCTGTTGGGTCTCATGGCCTCCTGCATCCTGCTAATGGATCATGCCAGGTGGCATATGTGGGCTCTGCAGTGGAACCTGAAGTTCCAGTGGGCGCAGCATCAGGGGAATCTTTCTGCGGTCATCCAGATCTCGGAGGGGACTGCACGTCAGTTGCAGTGGTGGCTCACGAACCAGGATTGGATCAACGACATATCCCTCTCCCTTCCCCAACCAGAGTTCACAGTGGTGACAGATGCGTTACTCCTGGGATGGGGCTCCTGGCGATCCGTCTCGCACTGAAGGCATTCCTTCCTTCTGCAGGTGTTCACGGACAACACCACCACCATGTGGTACTGCAACAAACAGGCTGGGGTGGGGACGTGGACCCTATGTCAAGGGGCTCTTCGCCTTTGGACATGGCTGGAACATCAGGGCATTTACCTGGTGGTTCAACACCTGGCAGGTTCCCTGAACGCCAGGGCGCACAAACTCAGCCGCCGGTGCATGATGGATCACGAATGGCGTCTTCACTCAGAGGTTGTGCAAGGTCTCTTTCAGCAGTGGGGAGAGCCTTGGTTATATCTATTCGTCACCGAAGAGAACGCGCAATGTCAGCCGTTCTGAGCGTTGGAGTTTCCAAGGTGGCACTCGCTCGACTACGCTTTTTGTCGCGAGTGGAATTGCGGCCTCCTGTACGCCTTTCCTCCTGTACCACTTCTACCCAGAGTGCTGAAGAAGATCAAGCGCGACCGGACCCAAGTCATTCTTGTGGCTCCGGACTGGGCACGAAGAGTCTGGTACCCCAAGCTCTTGAGCATGGCCATCGATCCTCCGATCAGACTGCCTCTTCGGCAAGATCTTCTGTCGCAGCAGCAGGGGACGGTCCTCCACCCGAACCTGTCCAGCCTCCACCTCCTTGCATGGAGATTAAGCGGCAACAGTTGACAGCTTTCGACCTTCCTCCCGAAGTCCGTAATGTCATCTTGGCAGCCAGGCGTCCCTCCACTAAAACGGTATACGCCTGTAGATGGAACATATTTGTGGCATGGTGCAAAGCAAAGGCTGTGGATCCCCTTTCTGCCCCTCTTGCAGAGGTTCTCCTCTTCATTCTCTCTTTGGCCCAGCAGGGCTCTGCTCTGGGCACCCTTAAAGGCTATCTTTCGGCCTTTCTTCGCCTTCCTGATCAGCCTTCTCTTTTCAAGTCCCCTATTGTAAACAGATTTCTGAAGGGCATTACTCATCTCTTTCCTCCTCCTCCTTTTGTAATGCCCCAGTGGGACTTGAATCTTGTCCTTACTTATCTTGTGTGCTCCCTTTGAGCCACTACGTAATTGTCCTCTACGTCGTCTTACTTTAAAGACTGCTTTCCTGCTTGCCATCACCTTTGCTCTCAGGGTGAGTGAGCTTCAGGCTCCGTCTTCCAAACCTCCTTTTCTTGCTGTCTTGCTGTCCATCCGGACAAAGTGGTCCTTCGTACTAGGCCCTCTTTTCTGCCCAAAGTGGTTACCTCTTTCCACATAGGTCAGACCATCACATTGCCCACCTTCTTCCTGCCCCCGCACCCCTCCAAGAAGGAGGAGAGAACACCGTCTGGACCCTAAACGTGCACTGTCCTTCTACCTTGACCGCACTAAAGTCTTTCGGTGGATGATCAACTCTTCGTGGGTTATGTGGGCACCAAGAAAGGTCGGGCCGTACACAAACATATCATCTCTCGATGGGTTGTCCTATGCATCAAGATCTGTTATTCTTTGGCAAAAAAGGAGCCTCCAGTAGGACTGTGCACCCACTCTACCAGGGCAACGGCAGACACTACTGCATTGTGACGTGGAGTTCCGCTGGTTGACATCTGCTAGGCAGCCACGTGGGCGTCCCTGCACACATTCACAAAAATTACTTCCTGGACAACCAAGTCTGGAGAGACGGCATTTTTGGCCATTCTGTTCTCCAGGACTTCCTGGTTTGAACTTAGTTCGCAGACTCACCACCGGGGTTGGCATTGCTGGGGTATCTATTCTAAGGCAAGGAATCTATAACTACAGTCACTTTCAGATTAACAAGTTACTTACCTTAAGTAACGATGTATCTGTAAGAGACATATGTAGTTATAGATTCCTTACCACCCCACCCATCCTCCCTGTTCAGCGAACTGACTTCTAGGGATAGGGACTTCCTTACAGTGCCATAGTTATGTGCACCAGTGGTCAGTGTCTTGCATGGCTCTGCGCTTCTGACATGGAAAGTCGTGTCAGAACTGACGTCAGCACGCAGGGGCGGCGTCTAAGTAGACACCGCAACATCATCCCAGCGACCACGATGCCGACGACGGACATGGAGTCGACCGTCACCACCTACCGACGCACAGGGGTACTGCTACGAAAAAAATTCTCTGGATCCAGTCTGACGCCCGGGGGTAATTCTAAGGTAAGGAATCTATAACTTCATATGTCTCTTACAGATACATCATTAGCCAAAGTAAGTAACTTGTTTAACTCAAAGTCTGACGACGCCAAGGGCACTAGTTCTGCAGAAGATAGAGAGTTCTGGTCACCCTGCTCACTATGCGAGGAGCGCGAGCTCGTGCCTGTGTTGCTGATCTCCATTACAACATTCAGTACATTGCAGCGCTTGTGTCTGGCCACTGCCAACGATGGGGCTTCTTTCTAGATAGTTCCTGACTTTCGTCAGAGAAGTGTGGAGCTCGGGGAGCCCCCCCCTGCTCCAGGATACGGACATGAGTCGATCCAATGCCATGCATCTTGCGGGGTCAAGAAAAACTGGACACCAGAAAGTGTGACCACCCGCAGACGGACCGGAAAACATCATAACATGAGGAATGTTCAACTGGCAGAGGCGTCTCTTGACCGCCATAAAGGTGGTGCACTGCTTCTGTACTTCTCTGGTGAAGTCTGGAAATATCATGACCCTGCTATTCTCAATCTGGAGGCTCACAAATGGGCCTGTGCCTACATATGGTCGCGATCCCTATAGTGCAGGAGTCTGGCTACTTTTGGCCATGGGGGACTTCCGGTTTAGGCGGGTGAGGACCCTGTGTGCCATCTCCAGGGCATAAAACGGGTAAAGAACCTCTGGCACCACTTCTTTGCAAATCCAGTCTTCCAGGTAGGTCAGCATATTAGTGCCCTCCATTCGTTGAGGAACAACCAATGACTCGTATATTGTTCCTACGGGATCTATTTTCACTGCCCGTAGCTCCAGTGTCTCAACCCTACTCTACATGATTGACAGCGTCTTCTGCAATGAGGTAATTTTGGGAGGTATGTCCGACAGTGTCCGATCAGGTGAGGTGACCCTTTCAGTTAGGCGTCAGGGATCATCCTTCAGGAGGGTGAGGTCTGTGCCTATAGTGTCAATCTTTGCCACAAGCCCCTCGTGAGACGCAGTAATAGCCTGCATATTGTCGCAGAGCGTCGGACCACCTTGAGGATCACCCTGCGGGGTCAACACAGACTCCTCTGTTTCATCAGTTGGAGCTGACAACATTAGTGGGTCGGGGCCTTTTGGCCCGCTCTTCTTGGATGTTTTCCCCATGCTCGCCAAGGGTTGCTCCCCCAGGTCTTCGCACCTCACCTTCTTGCCCAGATCATCTAGGCCCCAGGGGCAATGCTGAATCCCAGCATGAGAACAACCACCTCCCAGTCTCATGCAGCAAAATCCTGTTTTTCCTCAGTGTTTCACTTACCCCCAGTGTGCTGATCCCCAGTATGAAACACAGGTCTTATGTCGGGGATCGTGGCAGGTCTCTCCCCAAGTGGACTTCCTTGTCTTACCAGCTCAATCTGCTGCTAAGAGGTAACAGATGGTCACCCGACACCGGGTCCTCCAATTTGTGTCCCCCAGCTCTCGCCACTATTTCAAGCTCTTCACATGCCCATTATGGTCAGGGGGTGGGGGACAGTCCCCGTCAATTTCTTTTCTTCTTCTACTCCTCACTGCTGGGTCCCATCCGCCACCAGGGTAGACAGTCTCCAGGGCACCCACCACTTCAGATGCAGCCAGGAGGGGGGCCCTGAGTATAAGTCACTGTAGTCTTCAGGCCCCCGTACCACTCCGCCACCGCAGTATGAGATCCAGCCCACCGGGCCCTCGCTCACCTTCAATTCCAGTTAGGGGTTTAATAGGTCGCCTTCTTCAGGGTGTGCCAGGCTTCTCCTCTGCAACATCCCCCACACAACAGGCCAACCAAGCAGGTCCTCTGTCGACTGGTTCCCCGCAACCGCGGCAGGCACCGGCCCTCCAGACATTCGCCTATTCATAAATCCAGTCAGCTCTGCTTCAAATTCGGCTAATCCTGCTGCAATCTCAAATGGCCTCCAGGGCCGCGCCCCGCCGGTCAGTAGCCACACCAGGACCACCGTATGTAGATTTGTGCAGCAGTGTGGGTGTGATTCGGGCAGTCCTCTGCTCGTACACTTTTCCTACCACACCATCGGGGCCCCACACCTCTCGGGCCGCCAGTCCGCCACTCAGCGGGTTGCTCGGTGGCCTGCTGCCAGGTCTTCCTCTGGTCCGAGGGCTGTCGGCCTACCCGCTCCTGTGTCTTACTCTCATCTAGGAGGACGCCATTTCGGGTGCATCTGTGCCAGTTAAGGCTCATTGATCTCTCTCTCCTGCACCAGGGCCTCCCCGTCGCTCCTTCAATGCAGTGTTTAAATCTATCGGCTACAAGAGCCCAGGTGTTTTTTTTTGATAGACTGTAGTCTCGCCTCTACAGCCCTCACCTTTCTCCAAGCCCCCGAGTGGGTTGCTTCTTTCGTGGCCTCCGTGCAGGCCGCGTTCCTCGGGGTCTGCCACACTTCACACTGTGACTTTCTGCTAAGTTGGCTGGCCCCCCCAGCGGTTTCTGATGGGCACAGCAGGGTCTCTAATGGGAGCCAGGATCTCACACTGCAGTGCTGCATCACCAGTAAGTCTGCAGTACACAGCGGCCTGGCCAGAAATCTCTGTAGCTCTCCACCCTTCTCTTAGGAGCACCACTTTCCCTAGGCCAAACCACCCAGTCTCTGCTGCCAGCATGCGTGGTTCGGTGTCAGCTCAGGGAGTGCCGGCCACCACGCCCCCAGATCTTGCCCTCGTTCGGGTCCACTCGTCCCAGGGCCCGCTCATCTCTCCCCTGTCTGCCATTTTGGGTGTCTCAGCACAAGATGCTCTTCTCTCCACCTCACATTGCCTCAGGCCCGGCATCAAGTCCCCGCTGTCCGCCGCGGGGTAATAGCTTCCCCCCAGCGCCTCTGCATACTTCGTGGGGCCACTATGTTTCAGGATGTCAGCCAATGGGGGGATCGCCCGGCAGGAGCTCTGCCATTTGCGACCTACTCCATTGGTGTGTAGTCACGCCCCATGTTCTAACTAGCTCTTATTTGCTTTTGAAACTGTATATTGTTTTTAATTGATGTATAGTTCTTATCTTTATTTGATAAATAGACCAATAGAGGGTACGCACTTGCATCTTAACAGGCCCAGTATTAGTTTGTACAAAAACCCTCTACAATTGTCTGAAAAATCATTTTTCTTTAGAGGACTAAAGCACTTTATGATTTTAACAGATTAATATCATGTACTAGTGGGGCTTTGTCACGAACTTGCTTCCCCACAAAGCAATACTGTAGTCCAGAGAGCGGACAAGAAATGCTGGACCGCCCCCTCTGAAGCGGATTTTGTCCTTTCTCCGCAGCAGGATGAATGGGTTAATCCCACGGAGACTACGGAGGAGGACACATCAGCATTTCCCGTCATCGGCCCCTTTAATTGGGAATCTCACTGGGAAAACATCGCCTGCAACAGCGACGTCACGGACACTGGGCCAATCTGGGAGACGCTGACGCAAGGGAGGAACCTCCAAAAACCCGGAAGACAGCTGAAGGAGGAGTCTGCGACCTCGAGGGAAGCCGCCGAGACGCCGACCGCCGAACAGGAGAAGCCGTGGAGGAATTCGGGAGAAAGGAGAGGCCAAGGAGTGCCAGGAGGCCAACGTCCCCGCGCTGCGCCCAGCCACGCTTCAGGAGGAGTGTGGCTCAACCAGGTACGCAACCGCGTTGCGGGGTGGGTCGGGAGGAAGGAAGGGGCCGACGAGTAGGGCTCTACGTTCCTCTTCTCCTACTGCAGTGCCTGTACCTTCTATCACATTCTTCTCACAGACGGTCCGCTTAGCACTGGTGATCCCCCACACCCTTCCCCAATGCACCTAGGTTGGACAGTACACTAACGCCTGCCATATCCTTCTCTGTTTGTACCGAGGGACTGATGTAAGCCTCCTGGGAGAAAAGAGAAGACCCCGGAAGTACTGAGAAAGTAGCCGACGACTGGATAAGACGGATTATCCCTCTACTGTTTGCTCTGAACTCTGGCTGCCAGGCGTAGACGTGTATATAGTAAAATAAAGCCACGTTTATTCCAACCTTGTCCCGACCTCGATCCTTACGCTACATCACAGGCTTGTAAACCACTTGAAGGTACTAGTGTCTCCACTTTCTATATTTTTTATATTTGTAGAGCTGCAGGTCATATAACCCTCCTGTTTTTTGGGTGAAATTGTGTTTTGTTTTAATGACAGTATTTGTTTATGCAGGTCTTAACTAATGTGATATTGGATTGTTTGTTTTTATGTACTGTTTTATGGATGAAATTCCGAATAAACATTTGTGCCTGCCAGTACTAGTAGAAAATCAGATTCCAAAAGAAAAACATCAGGAGTCACATTGTTTATTAAGAAAATCTGATTTGTTTTGTAAACTATCATGGCAGAGAAACAAAAAACACATGAAAAGAGAGGATAGAATACAACTACAAAAAAGTGGTAGAAGTAATATCTAAAGAAACATTAATGTGACACATTGGTGCTGAGACTGAAAGAGTTAGGAAAACAACTGACTCAAATGTTTGTGTTTAATAATGTTTGCTCTTTCAAAGAGATACCTAAAACAGAAAGGAGATATTACCAAAAAATGTTTAGTAAACTCAGAAGTCAGAGTAACAGTAGGTCAGGGAAAAAAAGGAATATTTTAGAGGTCGAGTTATAGTTACTTCAGTTAACTATAACTGGTGAAATCCAGGCTGAATTTTAGGTAAAACATTGTGTTTCACTTAAGTATTTTGTCACTTTAACCTTTGGTTTTTAGTGAATTTCTGAGTTTTATTTGTAATGTAACGTAAGATATTATTGACAGAACTAATTATAACATCCCTTTATCCTATGTTTTCTTCAGTGAAATTCTGTGTTTTTTAACGTAAAGTAACAATATAAAGAGATGTCATTTTAAGTCAGGCAGACATGCTGGCTTCATCAAAAGTCAGAGCACCAAATATAAAAAGCAGGCCTATTGGCTTTAGCAAGGTATCAGCACATCAAGCTAAATAAAGCAGACCTATTGGCTTTGCAAAAAAGTCACCACAATAATTTATCAATAGCCATATTCCAAAGCAATCCCAATAATTACACACAGCGATGCATAATATATATTTTTTTAAATATTCAAAAGAAAGCATTTTTATTCCAAATAACTCTAAACTTATGTATGAGTCTTTAACACTTTTCAGGCCACAAAATGTAACCATATAATCATAGAACCATAGAATAGAGATTCCCACACTCCAGCTGAAGAGCATACAGCACCACCACAGAGTGCTTTAAAATGAATTGTAAGCTTTCCTGGAGTTATGGATTTAATGACCCAGGAGACATTCATTTTTTAAAAGATTTCCTGGGGGAGAAGGGACTGCGCTGCTCCATGCAGCCCCCCACAATACTTTTGTAATATGTTGGTGGTGCCCCTGGCCAGTTTAAGGCACCACAAACAAGGGAAAAATATGCAAATAAGCCCTTGAAGGCCTTTATGGGCTGTCCCTAGACGGGAGCAGTTAATAATAGATGAGTGTCATCTGCTGCTCATTTATTGGTCATTTTTTAAAATTTGGGAGTCCCACCCGGGACACGCACAGTTTATGTATAGTTCAGTACTGCGGGGGGGGGGTCCCAAAACCCCAAAACCCCATCGGTCTCTGCCTGCTCCCCAGACAGCACCCATTCTGGGTGTCAGCGAGAACCAGCCATTTCTAATTTTGCCAATGGGTTCCCTGGTCTCATTCGAGGCATTTACAACTTTTTTAAATGTTGGGGGCCTCAGGGGAGACCCTAGGCTCTTGTGGCCCCTGCCAACTCCCCAGCCAGTAACCATACTGGGTGCCAGTATGAGCCGGCAACAACAAAAGTGCTCCTGTCTTTATGGGAGCAGTTTCAACTTCTGCTCGAGTAGCAGGAGCAAGCACTCTTCCCTGCTCGCACTCGTGGACAGGAAAGGAAAGTAAATGCCTGCTCCCGGCTGAGGTGGTAGCTATACTCTCTCTGGGCTCTGTGAGATGGGGTCCCCAGGGGCAATAAGTGGCTTGTGGAAGTAGACCTCCCAATAAAGAACATATTTTTTCGATCCTGGGGTGCTTGGTGCCCATACCGGTTCGGGGGGACCCAACATGTCCTTCTCCCCAATTCATTATAAAAAAATAAAAACAACGATCGACCCACCCCCCATTCCCTGCCCTAGTGGTTTTTAATTGAAAAGGGCGGAAGCTACTGTACCGTTAAAAAAAAAAAAATGAAGAAGAAATTTGTGTTGTGGGGTCAAGGTATCCCTACGCCTCCCCATATATTTTTTGTATATTTTTTTCAGGACATGGGGACTGAGTCCCCGAGTCCTAAAATGGCTGCTGCAACATCTCTGTTGATGCTGTGGCAGCCAATCAGGTCTTATCTTTTCATCGCTTGGCCTTTGCGGATCCTCAGAGGTGTGAAACATATACACATTTTGAACCTTAATTCTCCAAAACTTCTGAATGGATTTACACCAGATTACAAAAAGGGCACTATCTTGGTACAGATCTAACTTTTTGCCAAATTTGGTGTAATTCTGTTTATCTGTTTTGGCTGTAGCTGTGTCTAAAGTTCCCATGGGAAATTCCATGGCGAAAATGCATTTAGGGACCACCCTTTTTCTTGGCCCCCATTTGATGGATTACCCTGATATTTTCTAGGAAGGAGCTGAGGTGGATGAGACCTTTTTTTTGGAATGTTTCTTGAAGATTTGTAACATTGCGCCAAAGTTATTAGCAAACCAAAACATCCATTTCCTATGGAAACATGGTCCTAACTGTAACTACCCAGTGACAACGCCACTGGGTACGATGTCATCACAATATGGTCAAAGGCGGCAGCACGCTCTAACTGCTGGTGCTCTCATGGAAGGCAGACCAACCTTCCGATATTTTACCAACAAGCAGAAAAACGCTGCACTCCAGGAATTCAACAATTTTAAGTTTATTTAATCAGAGCTTCAAACAAACTGACTCGTTTCCACACCAGCCACTCTTTGTCACAGTTCATGAGTCCATCATCACTTTCCATTTTATGTATAAGCTCCTCCTGCCTTTAATGACACATTTTGGAAAACCTAGTTTAAAACAATAATAACCAGAAAAACCCAGAAAACAGCTCCGTGAATCACATATAATTAGAAAGTTACTAATGTAAAGTGTCCCTTTTACTTGATTCACAATTAATTCCATCATTGAAATCATATTGTCCAGTTGTCACGCGCTGTTTGTTATATGATAACATATATGAGCCTCAAAGTCTATTGCACCAAATTCATGATGGTCTCTGTAACAACCAGTTTATTACTAACTTTTACAGGCCCTCCATAGTTGCATCACTGCATATTCTCAAAAACCAATAAGTTATGTTTCATATTATATGCATAGATGCATAAATTCCCCCAAACTATTGGTTTTATTTCATCACCTCCGTGGCTGTACTCTAAAGCATCCACACCGATATGATTCTTGTGACCTTAGTGGTCGATTTATCAAATGCTTATTCCTTTGTTGAGTCCAGACTATAAATTGATTTGGAGCAATGCCTCATTAGGCAAGATGCAGAGTTATTGTGTGTTCTTGTGGGATGCTTACATAATAGTTATTACATATCTTGTAGAGATTGTCAAGATGTCTTATTTGAGAACTTGATACTCTATCTGCACAGATCTTTTAGAGATAGACATGTAGTTCTTCATCAAATTTTGATTTCAACTGGCGGAGCTTGCATGCCTTATCTTCGCCTCTTTCACTTTTTTTCACTGTATCTGTCATAATACCTCATTGTTCGCCACTCATTGTCATGATATTTCATCTAGTAATGAGCAATGACATAGCTGCTGCCTCTATTTTGTACTGCCCTTTTATGTTCAAGAATTCTCTTTTTCAAGGAACAGATTGTGCTTCCAACATACTTACGGCCGTGTTGGAGCAGTTTTCTCTTTCATGCAGAAATTCACAATATGATATACTTTTTATGAGGGCTTTGGGATAAAAGCTTGTCCCATGCAACACGCTACTCATTGTAGTCGGTTTCCTAAAAAGTGTGATTTCAATCACGTTGTTGCGAATGTAAACTCTGACATCTAGAAAGTCGACTTATTTTTTACTTGTTGTACATGTGAATCTGAGTCCACGATCATTTCTGTGTTGGTCATTGAAGTACGACATAAGTTCCTCCTCTTTTCCAGTCCAAAAAAGAAACAGGTCGTCAATCTCTCTTGCCCACAAAATGCTTAGCCTGGGGCCATAATAATGAGCCACATCTATGTAGTAGCTTGTGCTTGTTTGGAATGTCACTGGTTCAGAGCCTCACTGGGTGAGTGTTCTGTATCAGGAATTCCAGCTTTGTCAGTTGGTGTCTTCGTGGATCTCTGCTGCTGCTTTGCTTGATGGCTCAGCTGTTTCATCTAATAAACCTTACTACGACTTACCTGGTGTTCCTGCTTCATTACCACATCTTTGTTGGCAACGAGCGCTGGGCCATCAACACGAACCTGTGTCCATCGGCCAAAGTTCCTCATTTTCAACGTACCCGGTGAGACTAATTGTCTTCAGTCCAAGGTTGATCTTCTTCTGCACGTCCGACAGGCAACACGCTGATCCGCATCGTCAGAAGGTCTTCATTGCGCATTTTGTGGCAGAGCAGCGGGAAAAATAGAGGCCAGTGGACGCTGGAACGCATTTGGCACACGTGCGTTCCAGCAACGATTTTTTTTTGGTGGGAGCAGAGTCAACACGCGTAAGCACGTTCGTGCGCGTCTGCGTGTCATTGCTGAAACGCGTAGTGCTCCTCCTGGCGTATGCGTCGCAGTGACGTATGAAAGCGTTGCGTTTCACTGTGGAACGCAGGGAACACTCTGTGTGCGCGTCACAGTACCCCTTTGTTAAACTGAGGAAGAAGTGCAGGACGAAGGTTCTCTTCTGCTGCTTGTCAACATTCCTCACGTCATAAGAGAACAAGAGGAGCGGCAAAAGCGGGAAGTGTACTATTGATGCAGTATACAGGTACTGTGAAGAGATTGTCCATTTGGTTTTTCTGGTCTGCGCTGCGATTAACTTTCAAGTTTATGCTGCATTCAATGTTGTTGCACTAACGCGGGAAAACATTGCACTATAAAAAGACTTCCTACAAGTATTTCAGGTACAAGTGTGTCAAGGCTTCAGTTGCGCGCAACAAGAATACACTGTTTGGAGACAAGTCATGTGTGATTTGTTAAAGTGGTTTTATTAGCGTGCAACAGGAACACACTGTTCAAAGGCGTTTCTTCACGAAATATTTCAAGGAACACACTGTTCAAAGGGATTTCTCCACAAAAATATTTCACGCAGAAGGGTATCTACTGCCTTTGGTTGAATCAACGCAGACTCTCTTCTTCTGTCACTGTTCTGTTTTCTCAGCACACTAATAAGTTCCTGTCTACTAAAATTGTGTAAAATGCAAACTGTTTCGCCTCCTCCTCCGTTTTTAGAGACACCTGGTGAGCCACCCATCAAATGGAAACAGTGGTTCGATGGGTTTGAGACTTACCTTGGTGCAATGGGTGCGAACAGGTTTAGAGCCGAACGCAAGAATTACCTGTTGCTACACTCCTTAGGTTATGAGGGAAGGGCTATTTTAAAACATCTTCCTCCTCCAGTCATTGATGGGGAGAACGCCCTTGATGAATACCAAGACACAGTTAAAAGGCTCCAAACTAGATTCGATGTTCAGCCCAGCATAGTGGTGCTTCGCCACAAATTCTTTTTACGCACACAGAACACAGGGGAAGACGTCGACAACTACATCACGGCCCTGAGGAGACTTGTAGCAGAATGTTCAGTTTGAGAACTTTGCAACCAAATCAATTTATCTGTCACTGTACAGATAAAACTATCAAGCAAAAACTCCTTTCCATGGGTAATCCTACTCTGGATGAAACCATCAAAGTAGCGAAAAGTATTGAGACTTCACAGTTGTCGGCAAAGGAGCTTGATAACAAAAACACTGAGGCTGTTTCTGCTTAAGGTAAAAGAGAGGGATAACAAAGACAAGGAGAACAAATCCTCTGAAAGACCTTGTTCCAGTTTGGAGATAAGCAGAATGCTTTCTTTTCTCAAAGTAACTTTTGTTTCAGATGCGGATACAAGACTCATTTGGGGAATGGCAAGTGTCCGGCTAGGTTCGTGACTTGTAGGATTTGCAATAGAACAGGTCACTTTGCAAAAGTATGTCAGGCTGCAAAAGGGAAAACACACTCTCAACCGTCTTCAGTGAAATGTGTTGTTGATGGAAGCATGCTTGGGGATGACGAAGAGTTGGTCATTAAAGACCTCTGTAACATGGTCGTGGTCGTACAAGATGATGGGGTCATAGTGGGCAATCCTGAGATGTGTGTTGACCCCCTTGTAGAGATTTTAGTGGGAGATCGAGTACTGAAGCTCCTTGTTGATTCCGGTGCTCGAATCTCTATGATCACGTTGAGTCTATTTAATGCGACCTGGCCAAATAGACCCCTGTTACCTCCTGATCGTAAAGCTGTCTCTTACAAGGGAAGAGAGATCAATTTGTCTGGTTACATTGAGGAGATCATGGAGTTCAAGGGGAGGAGGATTGCTGGGAAGTTGTACGTTGCACACAAAGGGTTGAACATTTTGGGGTGGTTCCACCAAGGTTTATTTGGGATGGTGCTCAGACCTGGGGCCACAGAACAGGTCCTTGCCATAAGGGACAATCCTGACCTTGAAGATCTCATTAATAAATTTCCTCATGTGTTTTCTGGTGAGCTTGGAAAGATTAGGGACTTTCAACACAAAATCATCGTAAAAGAGGATGCCAGACCCGTCAAACATAAGCTGAGAAACGTCCCCTTTAGTGTCAGACAGGATCTTGAAAAAGAGCTTGACTCTTTGTGTGCCAAGGGAATAATTGAGCCAGTTGAATCCTCCCTATGGTTATCTCCGCTTGTTGTCGCGCGCAAGCAGAACGGCGAGTTTAGGGTCTGTGTTGACCTCCGTTGCTTGAACAAAGAAATCTGGGTGGATTCACATCCTCTACCAAATATAAATGAAATGCTGGCAGGTTTAAAAGATGCAAAGATTTTTACAAAATTAGACTTAGCATCTGCCTACCATCAGGTAGAGTTAGCCCCTGAGTCAAGACACCTCACTGCATTCGTTTCCCCTTGTGGCACTTTCCAGTATGTCCGTATGCCTTTTGGGCTTGCGTCGGCTGCTTCAGTTTTTCAGCGACTCATGTCCAACATGCTGAAGGGGATCAAAGGGCTATCTGTTTTCCAAGACGATGTCCTTGTCTTTGCGCCCGACAGAGTTACGCATGACACCATTTTAAAGGAAGTTCTGTTCAGATTCCAAACTAACGGTGTAGTGTTGCGTAGGGACAAATGTGTTTTCATGACCAAGGAGGTTGAATACTTGGGGCATTTAGTTAATGAAAAAGGGGTTCTCCCTAAGTCTAGTCTTGTTGACTCAATCGTCAAGTCCAAACCTCCCTCTGACAAGACTAGTCTCAAGTCCTTCCTCGGTCTTTGTGAATTTTATTCACGGTTCATTCAAGATTTTGCAAGCAAGTTGAGGCCTTTGTCACAAATGCTTATGAGGGGTGTTGCTTTTGAGTGGAGTTCTGAATGCCAAAGTGTCTTTGAGTGGGTGAAGGAACAACTTGTCTCGCCTAAGGTGTTAAAACACTATGACCCTTCTCTTACCTGCACCCTCACTGTTGATGCTAGCAACGTCGGAGTGGGTGCTGTCCTGTCCCAGAAGAAAGGGGGTGAACTCAGGACCATTGGGTTTGCCTCCAGGGTGCTGTCCCCTTCGGAAAGGAAGTACTCAGTTATTGAGAAGGAGCTGCTGGCGTGTTGGTGGGCTGTGATGAAGTTCAGGAACTTTATTTGGGGAAGGAAGTTCCGTCTTCAGACTGATCACAAGCCTTTAGTCTTCATTATTAGTGGGAAGAATGTCAGGAGTTTCACTCCCAGGATTGCACGTTTGTCTTCAAAACTTCTTCAGTTTGACTTTTGTGCTGAATATATTCCTGGAAGCAAGAATGGGTGTGCGGATTTCCTTTCTCGTTCCTCTGACACTGTGGAAGATGAACTTAACATGGGTGAGGAGGACAAGGAGGAGTTCATTGTGGCCGCAGTAGATCTTCCACAGTTGTGTGCAGTCTCTGAGTGTGAATGGTGTCAGGCCCTCAGTTGTGATTCTTCATTGACTCTTGTTATGGGTTATGTTGAAAAGGGTTGGCCCAAGGAGAGGAATTTGAATTTTGATTTTAAAACATTTTTGCAGGTTGCGGATGAGCTATCTATTGAAGATGGGCTGTTACTGAGAGGTGACAAGCTTGTTCCCCTCTTGCTTTGAGAGCTTCTTTAAGTAAACATGCTCATGAAGGACATCTAGGTGCCACACTTACAAAAAAAAGGGTGCGTCTTTCTTTCTGGTGGCCTTCCATGGACAGGGAGGTGCATGAGAAGGTCAAGTCATGTGTGATTTGTTCCAGCTGTGACAAAACTGCTAAATTGCGCACCACTCCCCTTTCTCCAATTGATTTGCCGTCTGCACCGTGGGTGAAGTTGGGGCTCGACATTGTGGGTCCCTTTCATGCCCTTGATCCTTCATCTAAATTTGCTTTAGTTCTTATGGACTACTACTCTAAGTGGCCTGAGGTCAAGTTCGTGAGGGAGGTGACCTCTAGATCTGTTGTCGAATTCCTCAATGATGTGTTTATGAAGGAAGGTTTTCCTGAATTCCTAGTGACGGACAATGGTGCCCAATTTGTCGTACGTGAAGTTGAGGAGTTTCTCCACACCTGTGGGATTAAGCACCTCAAGAGTTCTCTTTACCACCCCCAGTCCAGTGGCCTGGTTGAGCGCATGAACAGAGTGCTTGGCGAGTGTATTCAGTGGGCCCTTGCCAACAAATGTGTTGTTGCAAATTCCGTGAGAAGCATGCTTTGGTTTTACCGTACCACCCTTCATTCAACCACGGGTGTCTCACCTTTTGAGTTGTTACGTGGTCGGAGAGCTGCTACTGCCTTTTGTCCTAGTTGGATGAGCAAGTGGGTTAAGGGTACTCATTGGACGTATGAGAGTGTTAGGGGTCATGTTAAAGTGGCTCAAAGTAAGCAAAAAGCTTACTTTGATGTTCAAAAAGTGTTAAAAGTGTGGAAATCACTGTGGGTGACTATGTCTGTGTCAAAAAACCTGTCCATGTTAGGAAGGGATCTTCAAAGTTTGGTCAACCTGTTAAAGTCATGGATGTGAAAGGGAATTCTGTTAAGCTCAACAATGGACAGTGGTGGAACAAGTGTTTTTTGGTAAAGAGTTGTTTGCTTCACGAGGATGTTGGTGGTGAGAGTGGTGAGTGTTGTTCTGGTGGTGAGAGTGGTGGAAGTAGTTTTGGTGGTACCAGTCAGCTCGCCCTTAGGCGGAGTGCTCGAGCTAGGAAGGTTCCTCCTCGTTTTAGAGTTTACGTTTTCTTGTGCTGAATCTGTTGTCGTTTTTTTGTCTAACTTTCTTTTTCTTCCACAGGTATTCTTTTTCTTGTTCTTGCTTTTCTGTTCTTATCCTTTCTTTTCTTTTTTTTGGTAGTAAGTTTCCTTTTTGCCTCAATGTTTTGAGGGAAGACCCATGTAGTAGCTTGTGCTTGTTTGGAATGTCACTGGTTCAGAGCCTCACTGCGTGAGTGTTCTGTATCAGGAATTCCAGCTTTGTCAGTTGGTGTCTTCGTGGCTCTCTGCTGCTGCTTTGCTTGATGGCTCAGCTGTTTCATCTAATAAACCTTACTACGACTTACCTGGTGTTCCTGCTTCATTACCACAATCTAGATATCTCCTTCTCCCACCATCCATTGGTAAGATTTGCATAACTTGAAATAAGATGGGGATCTCCTTCTGTCCACCACTGTTGTTGATATGATTGGTGACTAAAGATATATAATGATGTATATGAATACACTCACACATACATACATATATATATATATATATATTACCTACTGGCCGTCGCCAGTAGGTAGTTATAGTTAGGACCACGTTTCCATAGGAAAAGCATTTTTTGATGTGCTTATAACTTTGGCGTCATTTGACGAATCTTTACGAAATTTTCCAAAAAGTTCCTCTTTTCAGGTCAGCTCCTATCCTAAAAGTTTGGGGGGGATTCGTCAAGGGGGGCTAAGAAAAAAGGGGGGTCCCAAAACGTGTTTTCTCCATGCAATTTCCATAGGAAACTTTAGTCAAGGCTACAGATCAAACTGCTGAACGGAATTACGCCAAATTTGGCACAGAGAAAGGTCTTGGTCCAGAAAGCACGCTTTTGTTTAAATCAGGTAAATCCGTTCAGTAGTTTTAGAGAAATATCAAATTTTCCAGATATCGATATTTAAGAATTCTGTCATCTGATTGGCTGAAATGTTACGAGCACGAGCTTGCGGCTCATTGGAGGCGAACTGTTGAAACTAGGAAGTGTTGGCAGCCATTTTATGATTCAGTCCGTCAGCTCACAACTCTCCCTCTACAAGGCATCAGGTTCGTAGTTCTACCTCTGCGAGGCAACACTAAAAATATACCGCAGCTCTGTCTGTGCGAGATACCCCTTTCACGGTCCCTCTCCCCACATCACCAGCTCGCGGCTATGCCTTTAGAAGCCAGTCCGTCGGCTCGCAGCTCTGCGACTGCGAGCTGTGAGCCATTTTGTGACTCAGTCCGTCAGCTCGCATCTCTCCCTCTAAAAGGCATCGGATCCGTAATTCTACCTCTGCGAGGCAATACTGAAAATATCCCACAGGTCTGTCTGTGCGAGATACTCCTTTTACGCTCCCTCTCCCCACATCATCAGCTCGCGGCTATGCCTTTAGAAGCCAGTCCGTCGGCTCGCAGCTATGTGTCTGCGAGCCGTCGGGCCTGCAGCTCTACCTCTGTGAGCCACCTCGTTAGCTCGTAGCTGTGTCTGTGCTAGCAGGCCCGTCGGCCCATTACTCTCCCTCTGCGAGTTAGCCTGTCGGGTTGCAGCTCGGAGGGCTCGCAGCTGTATCTCTGTGAGCCAGCCCGTTAACTGATAGCTGTGTGTCTGCTAGCAGGCCTGTTGGCCCGTTGGTCTCCCTCTGCGAGTACGGCCACAGCTCTCCCTCTGCGAGCCAGTACGGTGCTGTGCTTTTGCGAGCCAACGGCTCGTAGGTCTCCCTCTGCGAGCTGAGCCCACGGGCCGCAGCTCTTCCTCTGCGAGCCTGCCCGACGGCCCGCAGGTGTCCCTCTGCTAGCCGAACCGCAGCTGACACTGTGCGAGCCGAAATTGGGAATATAAGGCGGCTCTAAAAAGAGCCCTTGTGTTTATTAGTTGGAGCTACATGTAAGTGCAAATGCACAGCTTCAGGTTAATCAGGAAAACTCGGTTTCCCTCATCTGTGAAGTGTACTCCATCACTTCTGTAGATATCAGCCATATCAAAACGTATGATGTTGTTGTAAATCGACCCCATTCTATGGTCTCTGAGGTATGCAGACACAGCTTTGTTAACATTCTTCATAGATTTTTCAATCTTATGACAAAATTGGTTTGACCATTTCCACTTCTGTCTTTGGCATATATTGGAATATACAAAGACAGTTTGAGGCAAAAGTAACATCAATTGTCCAAAGGTGTCCTTCATAAGCATTTCCAAACCTACCCCAGTCAATGTGCCTAGGTCGTTACCACCACAGTGTACAATCATGAGATCAGGGTGTTGGAGATGCAAACAGGTTTTAACCAAAGGGAGCAATTGGTGCCACTTCAATCCTCTCTGTGCAAACCATTTAATGTGCACATTTTGTAAACCTGGGTCTAAGTCAATACGTCTCTGTTCTGCATACCTCTTGCACCAGAAAACATAGCTATGTCCTACAATCCACACTAGCATTTTGAAGGTATGGCTAGAAGATATGGATAAATGTCTGTAGCTCAGGCAGTCCGTTCGTAGAATAAGAGATATGTTTAAACATGGGGAACTACTTTTTTTTAAAATACAAAACGTTAACCGATTGGGAGATGAAATGTATTGTGTCCTAAAAAGTAGAGTGTATATTAGTTTTGATGAAAAGCATCTTTGTGATTGGTTAATAAAAAAGCAGTTTATACGTGGAGTACATATTATAGGATGAAATTTGCTCAGCTCAACCACACCTGCTAATTGTATTTGGAAGGTGCAGTTCAAACTTGAAAGAATGGTGAACTTTTGACCTCCACGTGCCGTTAAATGTTGGAGAAAATGTTGCAAAAAAATATCGGTAAGTTTAAAAAAATGATGAACTTTTAACCTGCACGTGTCGTAGAATGTTCTAGAAAGTGTTGATACAATACCTTGAACTTTTCACCTGTATGTGTCCTTAAAAAAACTGTTTATATGGAAAGTTAAAAAATAACCAATAAAGAGAGGTTTTGCAATCTAAAAAAATAAGGAACTATTCTGATTTGTTCTTTACATGTATTTATGTGTGGCGCAACAGGGAAATTGTGCCATTACTGGTTCCATTCTTGATGAAAGCGGTGCATTACATGTACTGTGTGACAAGAAAAGAATTGCATGCGTTTGTGACATTTGAAATCTGCATACCAACTACGAAGGTAAATTAGAAATTAAGAAGGTGTGTTATGTGTTTTGTAGTAGTGGTTAAGTATTTGAGACGATATTTTTAACTTTCAAAGTGAATGACAACAGATGCAATGGAGCCAACGATCATGCAGCTCGGACACCCAACACTGCTCCGACACCCCCGCCACTAGCCCCTTGTCCGCCATCCCCCCTCACCTCCCGCCCCACACAAACAAATGTGACAGCAACCTTAGGAAATCTGGAACGTAACAAATTGGCTGATGTCGCACAATTATAGTAAAGAAGATGCATGTGAGGTTGGACAAATAAGAATCTCAGTCATCTATGGATTTACATATAAAACATTTTATTTAAACAAAACAACAAAATAAAAGTAGGTACAGGTATGGCGTGTCATCCCTCGACAATTTGTGAATCACAGCCTGCAAGACAAAAAGAAAGATAAGATTGTGCGTCATGCGTCCATGAAAGGAGAGAGAGAGAAAGAGTGAGAGAGAGGAAGAGACAGAGAAAGAAAGAGTGAGACAGAGAGGAAGACAGAGACAGAGAGGAAGACAGAGAAAGAGAGAAAGAGTGAGAGAGAGAGAGAGAGAGAGGAAGAGTGAGATACAAGGCAGAGAGAGAGAAAGAGAGAAACAGTGTGAGAGAGGTAGAGAGAGAGAGAAAGAGTGAGACAGAGAGGAAGAGAGAGAGAAAGAAAGAATGAGAGAGAGAGGAAAAGACATAGAAAGAGAGAAAGAGTGTGAGTGACAGAAAGGAAGAGATGGAGAGGGAGAGTGAGTGTTGACACTGTGGAGAAAATCCTCACAGCTCACCTTTCTGCAACAAGTGTGTCTCCAACCACGTGCCGGGACATAGTGCAGTCTTGAAGTTTAGTCATCTGAAACATAGTATAGAATCAGTAATGGTAGAGTACATACAACTGCACACGCCAAATTCTCTGTTTCGCCCCTGCGCACCCAGGCTGCTGCACCCCATCGACTCCCGCCGCCCAGAGGTGTCTGCCCGCCTCTGCGCACCCAGGCTGCTGTACCCCATCCACTCCCACTGTCCAGAGGTGTCTGCCCGCTGCTGTGCACCCAGGCTGGTGCACCCCATCCAGTCCCACTGCCCGGAGGTGACTGCCTGTTCCTGTGCACCCAGACTGCTGCATCCCATCCACTCCCACTGCCTAGAGGTGTCTGCCCGCTCCTGTGCACCCAGGGTGCTACACACTATCCACTCCCACCGCCCAGAGGTGACTTGCTCGCTGCTGCGGAAACAAGCCTCTCTGCTCACCTTCCGCCACCGGCGTGTGTCTAAGAGGGTCCACCACGTGCCGAAGCAACATCCTCAGGCGTTGCGTACACGCGGTCAAGCCGAGCTCACAATTCAAAGTGGGTGTTGATTGCAGGATGGCCACGCATCATCGCAGGCTGCACACGTGCTCAGCTCTGGTGGCACTAACTCAGTGGAACTGAAGTCATCGCCTCGTGGCGGGAGGTCCGTGTCGGGGGGGTCGTCAATCTGTGAATCACAGCCTGCTAGACAAAAAGCAAGATAAGATTGTGCGTCATGCGTCCATCAAAGGAGAGAGAGAGAAAGAGTGAGAGAGAGGAAGAGACAGAGAAAGAAAGAGTGAGAGAGAGAGGAAGACAGAGAAAGAGAGAAAGAGTGAGAGAGAGAGGAAGAGAGAGAGAAAGAGAGAAAGAGTGAGATACAAGGAAGAGAGAGAGAAAGAGAAACAGTGTGAGAGAGAGGTAGAGAGAGAGAAAGAGTGAGACAGAGAGGAAGATAGAGAGAAAGAAAGAATGAGAGAGAGAGAGAGGAAAAGACAGAAAGAGTGTGAGAGAGAGAAAGGAAGAGATAGAGAGTGAGAGAGAGAGAAAGAGTGTGAGTGACAGAAAGGAAGAGATGGAGAGTGAGTGTTGACACTGTGGAGAAAATCCTCACAGCTCACCTTTCTGCCACCGGTGTGTCTCCAACCATGTGTCGGGACATAGTGCAGTCTTCAAGTTTAGTCATCTGAAACATAGTATAGAATCAGTAATGGCAGAGTACATACAACTGCACACGCCTAATTCTCTGTTTCGCCCCTTCGCACCCAGGCTGCTGCACCCCATCTACTCCCGCCGCCCAGAGGTGTCTGCCCGCCTCTGCGCACACAGGCTGCTGTACCCCATCCACTCCCACTGCCCAGAGGTGTCTAATCTCTGCTGTGCACCCAGGCTGGTGCACCCCATCCAGTCCCACTGCCCGGAGGTGACTGCCCGTTCCTGTGCACCCAGACTGCTGCATCCCATCCACTCCCACTGCCTAGAGGTGTCTGCCTGCTCCTGTGCACCCAGGCTGCTGCACCCCATCCACTCCCAATGCTCGGAGGTGTCTGCCCACTCTTGTGCACCCAGGGTGCTGCACACTATCCACTCCCACCGCCCAGAGGTGACTACTCGCTGCTGCGGAAACAAGCCTCTCTGCTCACCTTCTGCCACCGGCATGTGTCTAAGAGGGTCCACCACGTGCCGAAGCAACCTCCTGAGGCGTTGGGTACATGCGGTCAAGCCGAGCTCACAATTCAAAGTGGGTGTTGATTGCAGGATGGCCACGCATCATCGCAGGCTGCACACACGCTCAGCTCTGGTGGCACTAACTCAGTGGAACTAAAGTCATCGCCTCGTGGCGGGAGGGCCGTGTCGGGGTGTCGTCAATATGTGAATCACAGCCTGCTAGACAAAAAGCAAGATAACATTGTGCGTCATGCGTCCATCAAAGGAGAGAGAGAGAGAAAGAGTGACAGAGAGGAAGAGAGAGAAAAAGAAAGAAAGAGTGAGAGGTAGACAGAGAGAAAGAGTGAGAGAGAGGAAGAGAGAGAGAGAGAGAGGAAGAGAGAGAGAAAGAGAGAAACAGTGTGAGAAAGAGGAAGAGAGAAACAGAGAGAAGAGAGAGAGAAAGAGAGGTAGAGAGAGAGAAAGAAAAAACAGTGTGAGAGAGAGGAAGAGATTGAGAGAGAGAGGAAGAGAGAGAGAAAGAGTGTGAGGGAGAGAAAGGAAGAGATGGAGAGGGACAGTGAGTGCCCACACTGTGGACAAAACCCTCACAGCTCACCTTTCCGTCACCGGTGTGTCTCCAACCACGTGCCGGGACATAGTGGAGCCCTCAAGCTTACTCATCTGAAACGTAGTATGGAATCAGTAATGGCAGAGTACATACAACTGCACACGCCTAATTCTCTGTCCCGCCTTTGTGCATCCAGGCTGCTGCACCCCATCCACTTCCACTGCCCAGAGGTGTGTGCTCGCCGCTGTGCACCCAGGCTGCTGCACCCCATCCACTTCTACTGCCCAGAGGTGTCTGCCCGCTGCTGCGCTCCCAGGCTGCTGCACCCCATCCACTCCCACAGCCCGGAGGTCACTGCCCGCCGCTGCGCTAACAAGCCTCTCTGCTCATCTTTCGCAACCTGCATGTAGAAAAGAGGGCCTACCACGTGCCGCTGCAAGCCCCAAGCCCGGGGCCCGCGGACATGGCACCCTGCATATCATGCAGCCCCGCTCCGCAGGCCACCAGGTCTCACATTTGGTGCTGGGTCTTGATTTCGCCATGGCAGAGGACATACCAGTGCACCGAGCTTTTCATCGCAGGCTGCACACCCGCTCAGCCCTTGCGGTCCCACTAACTCTGTGACCAGCGAGGTGATGCCACGTGGCGGTAGGCCTTCGCTGTCTGATGGCTCAGGCCTACACTGCGGTCCAGCAGGGCACACAAAACCTGAGCTGTCCAGACCGCCGGGACGGGCCATCAGCGCAGGCTGCACACCCGCTCAGCAGTTACGGTACCCGTACCTCAGTGGACCGAAAGTCACCGTCCCGTGCCGGTGTGCCTGTGCCGGCCGCAGTGCATCCGGTGCGAGCAACTCTGAAATGGCGTCGAGCACGTGCGCCTGGTCTTTTTTATTGGCAGGGTCACGTGTCCTGTGACGCCTGTGCTGGATGGGTGTGGTGTGGGTGTATACTAGCCGTGAGGGAGTGGCTGTGGCGTACTGACAACTAGGGTGTGACCAGCAGATCACTGCAATGAAAATCTGGGCCATGTAGCGTTGTTGTCCTTCTCTGTAAGTGTAAGCGGAGTGGGCTGGCCTGGCGTATGCCAGTCTTGCGTGAGGCTGTGAAGAATGACTCCGGAGCTATGGGCGTGGCTCCGTCCTGGGCTTTATGAGGAATCAACTGATGCGGGTGTCCCTGTTGTAGTGCTGACATCACCCGGGTCGCAAGCGCCAATGTGTCACTCTGTGAGCCAAGTCCCACAACATGGCCAACATGGAAGGTACGGGGAATCACTGAACCTACATTCATCCATAGTTCCACACATGAAAGATGGTGGACATGACACATCTGTGTGGATATGAATGTTTATTGCACATTCAGTGGAGTGTTGCAGCTGTAGCAATACAGGGCCATGCAAAGTTCAAGTTTCAGTTTTTGGCACATGGAGGGCAGCCAATTAGAGCCAAGCTTGTGTTTGGGGTTAGGCTGCGCCAACATATGTACTTATACAATTACTCCGCCAATCCCCAAGCACTTATAAATTCACTATACACTCTCCTTGCAGTACTCTAATGATCCAGTCTCTACGTACGTACTTGTACAATGACCGAGAGAAAGTTACATAACCGAAGTTTTCCCCACTGCCATAGGTAACATGGTTGCATACGCTGTCCACAGCACATTGTAATGTGGTAGGGCCCAGGGGCGGCATCTTGCATACATATGAACACACGGACACAGATAGATAGTGGAACTGGGTACGGGCACGTGCGCTCGACTCATTTTTATTACCAGGGTCACATGGTCAGTGACGTCTGTGCTGGATGCGTGTGGGGTGAGTGTAAGCCAGCCCTCCGGGAATGGTTGGTGCTGGCAACAAGTACAACAGTAATCATTGGATCAGACACACAGATTCAATCATAAAGGGTCAATGATTTGTGCTGCACTAAGGTAGGGGCAACAGATGTGAAATAATACACACAAGATTGTATCGTAAAGGGTCCATGACTTGTGGTACACTGAGTTAGGGGCAGCAGATGTGAAATTATACACAAAACATTGTATCATAAAGGGTCCATGAGTTGTGCTGCACTGAGATAGGGGCATCAGAACCATTGAGCGTGTGCGCAGCCAGCGATGATTCGTGGTGCGGGCGAGCCGCACTGGGAGCAATGTCTGTTGCCTACTGGACTGAGTCATCTGCAATCGCGACTCAATGTGAATTGTGAGCCCTGCTATCCGCAGTGTAGATCGAAGGCAGTAGTCAGCACAGACATCGAAGAATGCTTTTAGTCACTTCCTGTTTACAAAATTCGAGGACATAGAGTACAATTCTCTGCAATAAATAAATCATGTCTCAATTTAAATTGTGCGCTCTGCTAACCGCAGTGTAGGTGTATGGAACAAAAGATGAAACATTTATGGAATACACTGTCGAAATATGTAGGTTTCAGGGACGTTATAGTTAGTTGCCTACTGGACTCTGAAATTAATGAATGAAGACTGAATTTGAATTGTGAGCCCTGCTGAGCACAGTGTAGGCCGGAGGCAGCGATCAGGAAGGGCCTACAGCCACGTGGCGTTGACTTGAGCTGCATACAGTTAGTGGTAGGTGTGGCGGTCAGCGTGTGCGCAGCCAGCGATGATGCAATGTCTCTTGCCTACTGGACTGCATCATCTGCAATCGCGACTCGATCTGAATTGTGAGCCCTGCTGACCGCAGTGTAGGCCGGAGGCAGTGGTCAGGAAGAGCCCAGAGCCACGTGGCGTTGACTTGAGCTGCATAGAGTTAGTGGTAGGTGTGGCGCTCAGCATGTGCGCAGCCAGCGATCATGCAATGTCTGTTGCCTACTGGACTGCGTCATCTGCAATCGCGACTCGATCTGAATTGTGAGCCCTGCTGACCGCAGTGTAGGCCGGAGGCAGTGGTCAGGAAGAGTCCACAGCCACGTGGCGTTGACTTGAGCTGCATAGAGTTAGTGGTAGGTGTGGCGCTCAGCATGTGCGCAGCCAGCGATGATGCAATGTCTCTTGCCTACTGGACTGCGTCATCTGCAATCGCAACTCGATCTGAATTGTGAGCCCTGCTGACCGCAGTGTAGATCGAAGGCAGCAGTCAGCACAGACATCAAGGAATGCTTTTTGTCACTTCCTCTTGACAAAATTCGAGGACATAGAGTACAATTCTGTCTGCAATTAATAAATCAAGACTGAATTCAAATTGTGAGCTCTGCTGTCCGCAGTGTAGACTGCCATTCAGTGTTCCTTTGTACTTGCAAGATGAATTTGGTCATTGTACTAAAGCTATAACTGATATAAAGCAAGTTCTTGAAGCAAGGATATTATGTAGGTTTTAGGGACGTAATACTTAGTTGCCTACTGGACTCTGCAATTAATGAATCAAGAGTCAATTTTAAATGTGAGCCCTGATGACCGCAGTGTAGGCCGGAGGCAGCGGTCAGCAAGGAACCACAGCCACGTGGCGTTGAGTTGAGCTGTACAGTTAGTGTCACCTGAAGCAACCAGCGTGTGTGGAGCCTGCGATGATGCGTGGTCCGGGCGGGCCGCACTGGTAGCAATGTCTTTTGCCTAATGAATTCTGTCTTAATAAGTCCACGCGGCGTTGACTTGTGGTGCACTGAGTTAGTGGCACCTGAAGCACTCAGTGTGTGCGCAGTCTGCGATGATGCGTGGTCCGGGCGGGCCGCACTGGGATCAATGTCTTTTCCCTACTGGAGTGCGTCATCTGCAATCGCGACTCGATCTGAATTGTGAGCCCTGCTGTCCACAGTGCAGATCGAAGGCAGTAGTCTGTACAGACATAAGTCTGTGGTGCTCTGCTGCTGGGTTCGCAGGGGGCCTGTGTCGAGGAGGCCGGCGGTCACGGCGGAGGCCTCGTGGCAGGGTGAGGGCTGCCGCCCTGGCAGACGCTTTGGCCTTCCCACAAGTGAACCACGCCCAGAGCCCCAGCCTATTTATTCATACTCCTACGCTGGAGTGGCGTACGTTGGACCAGCACACTCTGCTTCCGCTTCCAGGGGGGAACAACACAGCTACATGACCGAGATCTTCCCCACTGCCTGAGGTAACATGGTTGCATCTATTGTCCACAACACTACAAGCACCAGCAGTATATGTCCACATGGAGAGGTTTGTGCTCTGCATAGTGAGGTCTGTCCACCACATCACCGCTACACTTGGTATTGTGTGCATTTTTATTGATGGGTGACTTGCGTCCTTCACACATACTTGGTTGCCACATATCCCAAGATTCAGCTATTGTGTGGCTAAGGGACCATGCCGTTTTTGGAAGGTCCGCTGTTCTGTTCTGCGCTGCCTCGGTGGTAGTAGGGAGGGGGGTGGTCCGGGCGGGAGGTCCTGAGGGTGATGGCAGTGGGTGTTGTGGCCTTCTTGGGTGTCGGAGCTGCATGGTCAGTAGCTCTATCACATGTGTTGGTCTTCAGATGTGGTTCTGGGCTGGGCTCCCTTTCACATTGTAGGTAGTCGTCCTGCTTTACACCAGTAAAAGGCAGATATTAAATTCCTACTGCTAACGCAGCTTATCGCCTGTTTTTGGATCGCACCCCAGATTTGGCTGCTCGTTGAAAATATCGGGAAGTGGTGTTTTCGTGTTATTTTTGAACGGGAACGCCTACTCTGCATATTATTAGCGTTAGTTGTCGCCCTCATTTGTGGCGAATTTTTTTGCGGAAGCTATTGTTGGAAAACTGGCGATATTGGCTGTTTTCACTAGGTTGAGAATGGAATGATAATTTAAAATCACTGAAAAAACCATAGGTTTAATGAACATTATAATTAGAAATTAGCATTTAAAAAACGTTTGAAATTCACTGAAAAAACCATAGGTTTCAGGCACGTTATAGTTAGAAATTAGCATTTAAAAAACCTTAGAAATTCACTGAAAAAACCATAGGTTTCAGGGACATTATAGTTAGAAATTAGCATTTAAAAAACCTTTGAAATTCACTGGAAAAACCATAGGTTTCAGGGACGTTATAGTTAGCTGGACATTTCACTCGTACAAAACCATAGAAATTCCACTGTTATAGTTAGTTCAGCTAACTATAACTCGCGCCCCGCAATGCACTGCTGATGACATCACATATTACATCATTCATGACATGGTCAGTGACATCACTGATGACATCTCAAATGACATCACTGATGACATCATCCATGTGACAATCTGATGCACCTTCTCACACCCTAATATAACCTTTGATACACCCACTCCAAAAAACAGAATACCATTTTTGAAACCATAGACACACCAATACCACTTACTACATATCTAATCACTGGTTCTTAGGTCTACACACTCATCCACTCATTCACCCATACAATCACTCATACATGCAGTCACTCATCAATACAACACTATCATATGCACTCATACACCTACACAGACACTCACACACCAGCACTCATCCAGAGTTACTCACACACCTAGTCAGTCATGCAAATAATCAATCACACTTCCATTTACTGACCTATACAGTTATACACACAACACATCACTTATTCAAACAGAAAGAAACGCATAATTACTCTCTTATACAATCACTGATACAAGTACACACTCATCCATACAGCCACTCTCACAATCACTAACTCTCACGTATAGTCATTTATATACTCCAACTCTCACATACACTGTCTTTTACATATGTAGTTAGTTGGACATGTGCCACTGAGACATCCATTCAATCACTAACACACCCATACACACACTCACCCACGCATACAGCTGTTTCCACATGCACTCTTGAACCCATACACCCAGTGAATCAACCACTCAAACATGTATGCACAGAGTCACACACCTCCCACGCACACACTCAGGCACCCATACAAATACTCTGGCAACCAATTAATAACCCATATAGACACTCATGTAGCTACTGACCAACCCATGCAGCAGCTTATACAACAGCAAACAGACTGATATAGACATTCACACAGTTTAGTCACTAACCCATGCATTCAGTAAGACACATGTAATAACTCAGTTGAACAGTCAGTCACACACCTACTAAATCCTCCATCCAGACACTTATACACCCACTCATTCTTCAATACACCTTGGTATATATATAATACATATTTAAACTTTAAAGAAAAACACATTCACTGGATGATATCATCAGTGATGTCATTTGAGATGTCATCAGTGATGTCATCAGTGATGTCACTGACCATGTCATGAATGATGTAATATGTGATGTCATCAGCAGTGCATTGCGGGGGCGCGAGTTATAGTTAGCTGAACTAACTATAACAGTGGAATTTCTATGGTTTTGTACGAGTGAAATGTCCAGCTAACTATAACGTCCCTGAAACCTATGGTTTTCTCAGTGAATATATATATGTGTGTGTATATATATATATATATATATCACTTCACCAGTTCCGGTAAATAATCAGCTGGACAGACTCACGGGCGGTCCGAGTAAGAGCTACCGGTAGCTCCACAATTTTCTCCACCATTCCTCCACACGTCAGCAGGGAAACTCGGACACTCAATCTTGCTCAATAAAGTTTTAATGGCAGCAAAAAGCAACGCGTTTCGGCATCAGCCTTGATCACGCTATAACCCACAACCCAATCAATACGTGTTATATACATTTTCGTGACAATAGAAAAAGGACTAAAAACACCTCAGTGTAAAAACACCTTCAACATTTGGCAGCCATTTTGAAGTGTCTCCAATAGTACACTAATCATTGTGGGTATACACATGTTTCAAAATACGTATGACAATACATGTTTTCTCAATGTTTACTCATCAATGGTGATATAACAATCAAGTTATTCTATTGGGGACACAAACTACCCTGTAGATAATCATCTCAGTGGATTGCAGTAGTATTGCCCTAATGGACATGCGGAATGGTTCATTGTCACAGTTTATCCCAGTAACACCCAAGTGGGCATACATAATCAGTAGGTAAAATATTTGATTTCCCATAAATGAAAATCCTGTGACCTCGTGGTTCATCTTAAATATATAACAGCCAATCACGATTGAACCTAAACGGTCTTAGAACTTATCATACACAAATATATTTATATCAATTCATGATTGAAATAAAACCATAAAAAATAATGTATCAATGAAATTTTGACCTAATGGGGTCCTTAACTGCAAGATGGATCCTCAGTACCCACAATATTGCAACAATCCCGCCAAATTAGCATGCAACATCCCACTTTTTCACAAACTACCCCAATATTGCCCAAATGGGCATGCGAGTCTGATGGCAATATCCTAACACATTTCATAGTACTTATGTCACCAAATAATACATTTCAAACATAATAACAATTTACATACAAAGTCTAATGGAGTTTTTATCTTCCTGCCAATGTTGACGAAAAATTGTGCCCATACCTAAAAATGAAAAAGTTAAAATTACTGAAGGGATATGGAGACTGCAAGATATATGTACGTCATAAAATCAATCTAACAAGTGGACTGCCAATTCCTCACTGGAATTAAGACCATTCGGTGTTAAACTTTCAAAATCAATTATATACCTTGATTCGAGTTTTCGCAATGATAATTCTCGATTACCACCTCTGACCCCCATCAAAACAGCATCAATCACAACCAGTTTTACTAACTGTTCATTTTGAAAATGATGTTCATGGAAGTGACGCGCTACTGGGTATTGCCTGTTATTATGTCCAATGGCCCTGAGGTGCTCTATTACCCTCTTCTTGGCCCGGTGGATAGTACTCCCCACATACCATTTATTGCAGGGACAAATCAATACATATACACAGTATTACAGGTCAGAGGTTTTCAAATTACAAATTCTCTATTGGAATTTGGTAACAGAAGTTTGACACAATCATTGCTTTTACAACAGGCTTTGCAATTCTTGCAGCACCTGAAACCTGGTTGCCCCTTGTCTTTTCCCCTTTCATTTTCTGACACCTGATTATGGCTAAGCTCATCCCGCAGTGAACGACTTTTGCGAAAGGTAATCTGTGGGTTGCTGGTAAGATTGGTCTTCAAATGCTCATCAGTTAAAAGAACATGCCAGTGCTTTTTAAAAATTCTACGGATTTCATGTGCCTGCCCAGAGAAGGTAGTGATAAATCTGATGGTGTCTCCAGTATCACTCTGTCTGTTGGGATTCAACAGTTCTGTTCTAGTAACCTTCTCTACTCTCTCACAGGCTTCCTCAATCATCCTGTGTGTATACCCTCGTTCTTTGAAACGTCGACACATAATGCCCTTCTCTATTTTAAAAGCATCCTCCGTACTGCAATTGCGTTTCGCACGTAATAATTCCCCGTAAGGTATACTGTAGATTATATTACGGGGATGGGAACTACCTGCACTTAGAATACTGTTCCCTGCTGTCACCTTGCGGAACAGACTAGTTTCCAGGGTTCCTCCTTTAACACATACGGTTACATCCAAAAATTCAATGGATGTTTTACTGATGTGTTCAGTGAAAGTAAGATTTACTGTATTAGCGTTCAATTTCTTTACAAACTCTTTCGCTGAATCCACACCACCACACCAAATACAGAAGATGTCGTCTATATAACGCAGCCACAGGACTACGTTCTTCCAAATTCCACCAATGCGTGGACACCTGCTCCTCCACCAGCCCATGAAAAGATTCGCATAGCTGGGGCTGAAGCAGGTGCCCATCGCAGTGCCCTGTGACTGCCTAAAAACAAATCATTGAAGATAAAAATTGTTGGTAAGACAGAATTGAATCATCTCCACCAGCATTTCCGAATGGCAAAACAATGAAATTGTGCGTGTTTTAAGAAAATGCTTAATAGCCTGTATACCCAGCTAATGCTTGATACTAGTCTACAGGCTACTTACATCCAGAGTAACTAGGGTATACTCTTTCTTCCAGTGTAAGCCATCAATGATTGTTAAAAAGTGTGTGGTATCTCGCAGGTATGCTGGAAGTGCTACTACGAATGGTCTAAGGTAGTGATCAATGAAACGGGATGTGTTCTCTAGCAGAGAACCGATTGAGGAAACAATCGGTCTACCAGGAGGGTTTACTGCATCCTTATGCAATTTGGGGAGTAGATAGAGAATGGGGATTCTGGGATGGGCACACTTAAGATAGTTATATTCCTCCCATTCCAGCAATCCCCTCTCTCTCCATTCAATCAACATATTACCAAAGATTTTGTTGGATTTAGAAATTTCCAAAGAATTAGAAGTACAGTAACAGATAGTATCATTCAATTGTCTCATGCCTTCTGCTAGATATTTCTTCTTATCTAAAACCACCACATTCCCTCCTTTGTCTGACTGGCGAATAACAATTCCCTTGTCATCTTTAAGGCCATCTATTGCTTGCATTTGTTCCATAGTGAGATTTTTACTACTAGAAGGGGCTTTTTATATCTCATTTTTTTTAAATCCTTTAAAACACCCTTCTCAAACACCTCAATGGCATCACACTGGACATTCGGCAGAAATTTAGATTTAGGCTTAAAATCACTTCCAGGATTTATCCCCAAATCAGCATCACAACCTTGCAATACATCATCTCTAGACAGCTCATTACCTGCCAGACTCGTTAGTGTTTGGATAAACTCAATATCTTCAATATTCAGATCATTTAATGGCCTAACCCTACTCTCAGCCACATATGTAGGTGGTTGCGTCTTAAACCATTTTTTTAGCTTTTATTTCCTTGCAAAATAAAACAGGTCAATTCTGGTTTGAGTGTAATTCAAGTTCATAGATGGACAAAAGGACAAACCTAATGCGAGGACCTCTGTTTCCTCAGAGGAGAGGGCCCGTTGAGATAAATTGATGACAGTCATGTTCTCATTTTCCTGCCCCTTGTTTCCATTCCCACGGGTGTTTTGTCGTCGCCTCTTCCTCCTCTGTTTGGCTTGTTGGTTCCTCTTGCTCTTCCTCTTGTTCCTCGTCCTCTTCCCCTTTGCACCCCCTGTTCCTGGTACTGTTTTGTCCTGCCTTGGTTCATCATTTTGAACTGCAATAAAAAATTACTCTTCCTTTTCTGGGGGTCTTGGCTAGTTTCTTGGTTAAGACCACTCAGTGATGCATCCGAGAGACTCCCATCAGAGACATCACTCTCACTCACTTCACCCACATTGGCTGGCATCACCGTAAATGTAGTGCCAACGTCAATTCTTTTTTCAAACAAATGGATATACTTGCGATGAAATGTCAAAGTGCGTCCTGCTTGATAGTCCTTGAAATCCCGCAAGAACTTCCGTTGCTTTTTAGCTGTAATTTCTTCTTCAAGTTTAGCCATGCGAGTAGTGAGATGTTTCATATATTCCTCTAATGCCTCTTTGGATACCAATTTACCCAGTTCCTCCAGAATGCCATCAATTGCAGACAACAATTTGCTCCTGTCTTTGAGAGCATACTTCACCAAGATCCGCATCATAGTGGTCGAGCATGCCGCTGAGTTATTGGACCATTCCTCCAACATCTCGGGGTCTGGGTCCTCATATGTCGGGATCGTAAATATCCTCAAACCCAGAGGTACCCGGCCCACGTCGATGTATCTCTGCAGCGACTCCGCCTCCCACCATTTTGACAGTTCCTTTTTATATAATTTCTCCAGTTGATTGTACAAGGCTTGTACTTGAATTTCACTATTAATATTGGTCACCACGCTGAGGGAGTTGCCACTTGTTCTTTCTTGGGTAAAAAATAATCTATCTGCAGTCTCTTTTCTTTTAGCCTCTAAAGCTGCGGCCATTATCACAAATATATTGTCAGCAAGGTTGTGCCGGTATAAAGATTCTTCCCTCTTCCGTAACACCGGCTCCCAAACCCCTTAAGGTACTGTGAGCTGAAAACTGGTTAATCAAAACCCGAACTGGACTTCCACTCACCCGTGCTGCACGAGGCACGCTCCGCTTCCTCCACGGAACACACGCTCGGCTGTCACTCGTAGCGAAGTCCGACGGAAAATGACATTCCCAGCGTCAGTATCACTGATTTCATATTAAACACCGTGTTGCTGAATGCGCTTCCGCTCTTCATGCGCAAACGGGATGATACCACGGATGAAACATACAACACCCCAACTCGCGGTGTTTGTACCAATGCGGGGGAGTCCGTCTGGCGTTTGAATTCAAGCACTTCACCAGTTCCGGTAAATAATCAGCTGGACAGACTCACGGGCGGTCCGAGTAAGAGCTACCGGTAGCTCCACAATTTTCTCCACCATTCCTCCACATGTCAGCAGGGAAACTCAGACACTCAATCTTGCTCAATAAATTTTTAATGGCAGCAAAAAGCAACGCATTTCGGCATCAGCCTTGATCACGCTATAACCCACAACCCAATCAATACGTGTTATATACATTTTCGTGACAATAGAAAAAGGACTAAAAACACCTCAGTGTAAAAAACACCTTCAACATTTGGCAGCCATTTTGAAGTGTCTCCAATAGTACACTAATCATTGTGGGTATAAACATGTTTCAAAATACGTATGACAATACATGTTTTCTCAATGTTTACTCATCAATGGTGATATAACAATTAAGTTATTCTATTGGGGACACAAACTACCCTGTAGATAATCATCTCAGTGGATTGCAGTAGTATTGCCCTAATGGACATGCGGAATGGTTCATTGTCACAGTTTATCCCAGTAACGCCCAAGTGGGCATACATAATCAGTAGGTAAAATATTGATTTCCCATAAATGAAAATCCTGTGACCTCTTGGTTCATCTTACATATAACAGCCAATCACGATTGAACCTAAACGGTCTTAGAACTTATCATACACAAATATATTTATATCAATTCATGATTGAAATAAAACCATAAAAAATAATGTATCAATGAAATTTTGACCTAATGGGGTCCTTAACTGCAAGATGCCCACAATATCAGTACCCACAATATTGCAACAATCCCGCTCAAATTAGCATGCAACATCCCACTTTTTCACAAACTACCCCAATATCGCCCAAATGGGCATGCGGAGTCTGATGGCAATATCCTAACACATTTCATAGTACTTATGTCACCAAATAATACATTTCAAACATAATAACAATTTACATACAAAGTCTAGACTTTGTATGTAAATTGTTATTATGTTTGAAAAGTCTAGACTTTGTATGTAAATTGTTATTATGTTTGAAATGTATTATTTGGTGACATAAGTACTATGAAATGTGTTAGGATATTGCCATCAGACTCCGCATGCCCATTTGGGCGATATTGGGGTAGTTTGTGAAAAAGTGGGATGTTGCATGCTAATTTGAGCGGGATTGTTGCAATATTGTGGGTACTGAGGATCCATCTTGCAGTTAAGGACCCCATTAGGTCAAAATTTCATTGATACATTATTTTTTATGGTTTTATTTCAATCATGAATTGATATAAATATATTTGTGTATGATAAGTTCTAAGACCGTTTAGGTTCAATCGTGATTGGCTGTTATATGTAAGATGAACCACGAGGTCACAGGATTTTCATTTATGGGAAATCAATATTTTACCTACTGATTATGTATGCCCACTTGGGCGTTACTGGGATAAACTGTGACAATGAACCATTCCGCATGTCCATTAGGGCAATACTACTGCAATCCACTGAGATGATTATCTACAGGGTAGTTTGTGTCCCCAATAGAATAACTTGATTGTTATATCACCATTGATGAGTAGACATTGAGAAAACATGTATTGTCATACGTATTTTGAAACATGTGTATACCCACGATGATTAGTGTACTATTGGAGACACTTCAAAATGGCTGCCAAATGTTGAAGGTGTTTTTACACTGAGGTGTTTTTAGTCCTTTTTCTATTGTCACGAAAATGTATATAACACGTATTGATTGGGTTGTGGGTTATAGCGTGATCAAGGCTGATGCCGATACGCGTTGCTTTTTGCTGCCATTAAAAATGTATTGAGCAAGATTGAGTGTCCGAGTTTCCCTGCTGACGTGTGGAGGAATGGTGGAGAAAATTTTACTCGGACCGCCCGTGAGTTTCTCCAGCTGATTATTTACCGGAACTGGTGAAGTGCTTGAATTCAAACGCCAGACGGACTCCCCCGCATTGGTACAAACACCGCGAGTTGGGGTGTTGTATGTTTCATCCGTGGTATCATCCCGTTTGCGCATGAAGAGCGGAAGCGCATTCAGCAACACAGTGTTTAATATGAAATCAGTGATACTGACGCTGGGAATGTCATTTTCCGTCGGACTTCGCTACGAGTGACAGCCGAGCGTGTGTTCCGTGGAGGAAGCGGAGCATGCCTCGTGCAGCACGGGTGAGTGGAAGTCCAGTTCGGGTTTTGATTAACCAGTTTTCAGCTCACAGTACCTTAAGGGGTTTGGGAGCCGGTGTTACGGAAGAGGGAAGAATCTTTATACCGGCACAACCTTGCTGTCAATATATTTGTGATAATGGCCGCAGCTTTAGAGGCTAAAAGAAAAGAGACTGCAGATAGATTATTTTTTACCCAAGAAGGAACAAGTGGCAACTCCCTCAGCGTGGTGACCAATATTAATAGTGAAATTCAAGTACAAGCCTTGTACAATCAACTGGAGAAATTATATAAAAAGGAACTGTCAAAATGGTGGGAGGCGGAGTCGCTGCAGAGATACATCGACGTGGGCCGGGTACCTCGGGGTTTGAGGATATTTACGATCCCGACATATGAGGACCCAGACCCCGAGATGTTGGAGGAATGGTCCAATAACTCAGCGGCATGCTCGACCACTATGATGCGGATCTTGGTGAAGTATGCTCTCAAAGACAGGAGCAAATTGTTGTCTGCAATTGATGGCATTCTGGAGGAACTGGGTAAATTGGTATCCAAAGAGGCATTAGAGGAATATATGAAACTTCTCACTACTCGCATGGCTAAACTTGAAGAAGAAATTACAGCTAAAAAGCAACGGAAGTTCTTGCGGGATTTCAAGGACTATCAAGCAGGACGCACTTTGACATTTCATCGCAAGTATGACCATTTGTTTGAAAAAAGAATTGACGTTGGCACTACATTTACGGTGATGCCAGCCAATGTGGGTGAAGTGAGTGAGAGTGATGTCTCTGATGGGAGTCTCTCGGATGCATCACTGAGTGGTCTTAACCAAGAAACTAGCCAAGACCCCCAGAAAAGGAAGAGTAATTTTTTATTGCAGTTCAAAATGATGACCAAGGCAGGACAGAACAGTACCAGGAACAGGGGGTGCAAAGGGGAAGAGGACGAGGAACAAGAGGAAGAGCAAGAGGAACCAACAAGCCAAACAGAGGAGGAAGAGGTGACGACAAAACACCCGTGGGAATGGAAACAAGGGGCAGGAAAATGAGAACATGACTGTCATCAATTTATCTCAACGGGCCCTCTCCTCTGAGGAAACAGAGGTCCTCGCATTAGGTTTGTCCTTTTGTCCATCTATGAACTTGAATTACACTCAAACCAGAATTGACCTGTTTTATTTTGCAAGGAAATAAAAGCTAAAAAAATGGTTTAAGACGCAACCACCTACATATGTGGCTGAGAGTAGGGTTAGGCCATTAAATGATCTGAATATTGAAGATATTGAGTTTATCCAAACACTAACGAGTCTGGCAGGTAATGAGCTGTTTAGAGATGATGTATTGCAAGGTTGTGATGCTGATTTGGGGATAAATCCTGGAGGTGATTTTAAGCCTAAATCTAAATTTCTGCCGAATGTCCTGTGTGATGCCATTGAGGTGTTTGAGAAGGGGGTTTTAAAGGATTTCAAAAAAATGAGATATCAAAAAGCCCCTTCTAGTAGTAAAAATCTCACTATAGAACAAATGCAAGCAATAGATGGCCTTAAAGATGACATGGGAATTGTTATTCGCCAGTCAGACAAAGGAGGGAATGTGGTGGTTTTAGATAAGAAGAAATATCTAGCAGAAGGCATGAGACAATTGAATGATACTATCTGTTACTGTACTTCTGATTCTTTGGAAATTTCTAAATCCAACAAAATCTTTGGTAATATGTTGATTGAATGGAGAGAGGGGATTGCTGGAATGGGAGGAATATAACTATCTTAAGTGTGCCCATCCCAGAATCCCCATTCTCTATCTACTCCCAAATTGCATAAGGATGCAGTAAACCCTCCTGGTAGACCGACTGTTTCTCAATCGGTTCTCTGCTAGAGAACACATCCCGTTTCATTGATCACTACCTTAGACCATTCGTAGTAGCACTTCCAGCATACCTGCGAGATACCACACACTTTTAACAATCATTGATGGCTTACACTGGGAGAAAGAGTATACCCTAGTTACTCTGGATGTAAGTAGCCTGAATACTAGTATCAAGCATGAGCTGGGTATACAGGCTATTAAGCATTTTCTTAAAACACGCTCAATTTCATTGTTTTGCATTCGGAAATGCTGGTGGAGATGATTCAATTCTGTCTTACCAACAATTTTTTTATCTTCAATGATTTGTTTTTTAGGCAGTCACAGGGCACTGCGATGGGCACCTGCTTCGCCCCCAGCTATGCGAATCTTTTCATGGGCTGGTGGGAGGAGCAGGTGTCCACGCATTTGGTGGAATTTGAGAAGAACGTAGTCCTGTGCCTCTGTTATATAGACGACATCTTCTGTATTTGGTGTGGTGGTGTGGATTCAGCGAAAGAGTTTGTAAAGAAATTGAACGCTAATACAGTAAATCTTACTTTCACTGAACACATCAGTAAAACGTCCATTGAATTTTTGGATGTAACCGTATGTGTTAAAGGAGGAACCCTGGAAACTAGTCTGTTCCGCAAGGTGACAGCAGGGAACAGTATTCTAAGTGCAGGTAGTTCCCATCCCCATAATTTAATCTACAGTATACCTTACAAGGAATTATTACGTGCGAAACGCAATTGCAGTACGGAGGATGCTTTTAAAATAGAGAAGGGCATTATGTGTCGACGTTTCAAAGAACGAGGGTATACACACAGGATGATTGAGGAAGCCTGTGAGAGAGTAGAGAAGGTTACTAGAACAGAACTGTTGAATCCCAACAGACAGAGTGATACTGGAGACACCATCAGATTTATCACTACCTTCTCTGGGCAGGCACATGAAGTCCGTAGAATTTTTAAAAAGCACTGGCATGTTCTTTTAACTGATGAGCATTTGAAGACCAATCTTACCAGCAACCCACAGATTACCTTTCGCAAAAGTCGTTCACTGCGGGATGAGCTTAGCCATAATCAGGTGTCAGAAAATGAAAGGGGAAAAGACAAGGGGCAACCAGGTTTCAGGTGCTGCAAGAACTGCAAAGCCTGTTGTAAAAGCAATGATTGTTTCAAACTTCTGTTACCAAATTCCAATAGAGAATTTGTAATTCGAAAAACCTCTGACCTGTAATACTGTGTATATGTATTGATTTGTCCCTGCAATAAATGGTATGTGGGGAGTACTATCCACCGGGCCAAGAAGAGGGTAATAGAGCACCTCAGGGCCATTGGACATAATAACAGGCAATACCCAGTAGCGCGTCACTTCCATGAACATCATTTTCAAAATGAACAGTTAGTAAAAATGGTTGTGATTGATGCTGTTTTGATGGGGTCAGAGGTGGTAATCGAGAATTATCATTGCGAAAACTCGAATCAAGGTATATAATTGATTTTGAAAGTTTAACACCGAATGGTCTTAATTCCAGTGAGGAATTGGGAGTCCACTTGTTAGATTGATTTTATGACGTACATATATCTTGCAGTCTCCATATCCCTTCAGTAATTTTAACTTTTTCATTTTTAGGTATGGGCACAATTTTTCGTCAACATTGGCAGGAAGATAAAAACTCCATTGGACTTTGTATGTAAATTGTTATTATGTTTGAAATGTATTATTTGGTGACATAAGTACTATGAAATGTGTTAGGATATTGCCATCAGACTCCGCATGCCCATTTGGGCGATATTGGGGTAGTTTGTGAAAAAGCGGGATGTTGCATGCTAATTTGAGCGGGATTGTTGCAATATTGTGGGTACTGAGGATCCATCTTGCAGTTAAGGACCCCATTAGGTCAAAATTTCATTGATACATTATTTTTTATGGTTTTATTTCAATCATGAATTGATATAAATATATTTGTGTATGATAAGTTCTAAGACCGTTTAGGTTCAATCGTGATTGGCTGTTATATGTAAGATGAACCACGAGGTCACAGGATTTTCATTTATGGGAAATCAATATTTTACCTACTGATTATGTATGCCCACTTGGGCGTTACTGGGATAAACTGTGACAATGAACCATTCCGCATGTCCATTAGGGCAATACTACTGCAATCCACTGAGATGATTATCTACAGGGTAGTTTGTGTCCCCAATACAATAACTTGATTGTTTTATCACCATTGATGAGTAAACATTGAGAAAACATGTATTGTCATACGTATTTTGAAACATGTGTATACCCACAATGATTAGTGTACTATTGGAGACACTTCAAAATGGCTGCCAAATGTTGAAGGTGTTTTTTACACTGAGGTGTTTTTAGTCCTTTTTCTATTGTCACGAAAATGTATATAACACGTATTGATTGGGTTGTGGGTTATAGCGTGATCAAGGCTGATGCCGAAACGCGTTGCTTTTTGCTGCCATTAAAACTTTATTGAGCAAGATTGAGTGTCCGAGTTTCCCTGCTGACGTGTGGAGGAATGGTGGAGAAAAATATATATATATATATGCACATGTGTGTGTGTGTTCACACACATACACACACACACACATATATTTGTATATATTACCACAAAAATGCTTAGTAAAGGTCCACGATGTAATGCAACGCCTTGAAAAGGTCAACACATTGTTTTACGTGTGCTAAATTCATGTGTGCCAATGCTTGCAGTGTAAAGACATACATTCCAATCCTATCATCGAATCCATGTGTAATGCTAGTTTAGTCATTTTTTATAGACAATTCCACTGCTTTTCCTCTAGGAAGAACCATCTTTCAAAAGTCATTTCTTCAGAGAAACCACTGCAACAAATGTAGTTCGGTCTTGGAATGCAAATGTTTTCCCACATTGAATGCAGTATATACAAAGCGATGGATTGTTTAATGGGAACGTTTCATAGATTTTGATTGGTCCTGCAACTTCATGTAAAAGAGTACTGAAGTCACATCCAGAAATTGGGTACCTTACACATGAGACTGCAATATTGTTTAAAGATAATATTAATTGACTTCCACTACCAAAGAGAAGTTGTAGTCTAGAAAATGTTTGCCTTTATGACATTGCACAGACCTATATATTTCAAAATATTGTTGTACTACATAAAAAGCAGCATACTACTCTGTCAAACACTGGGAACATTGTTCAATGAAAAAAGAAACACCCAAACTTGTTAATTATTGTAAACTGACCTACGTACAGCAGAAAAGAAAAAGATGCATGACATGACTTTAGGGTCTGAGGAAGAACTGCTTCTGTATGGGAGTTATGAGAGGCATTTTGAAGACATAAAGGATCAGATTGAATGTTCAAGTTTCATACCATACTTGACCATAGAAGAGGAAGAAATTTGACAGTAAGAACTTGGTATCAACTGAAATTGCAAACTAGACTCTGGAAGGTACCCAATCATTCTGAAAAGAAAACCAAAACCCTCTTGGAGAGGCACCAACAGAAAATAAAGGTGAGGTTGCTTTGAATAAAGTTAAAGTTGTAATGCGACACACTAAGGAGGGTGAAACAGACTTGACTAGTTTAGTTACACAGTTAATGAAGAGCACCGTGGTATTTATGAACATAACATGCTATTGCAACATGGCATGCACCCCATGGAGCAATAGTTCTTGTGCTCTCACTTCAAGCCTCTTCTGCTGTATGTTAATGGTCCTACCTGCCTACTAAGAGTTTTCTTATATATGTAATAACCTGGTATCTGCTTTAGGAAACAGTTTGGTTGCTTTGTATTGTTAGAGCACCAAACGATTTAGTGGTCTAAAGTATTAGTTTTACCAGTTGAGCATGGCAAATTGGAATTCCTACAGTTGCCTGGTCGTGTTGCTCATGAAAGTGGCAAGATAATTATAGTAATGAATGTTTTAATTGTAGATAAGGTCAGTATGGCCTCCAAATGTTTTTTTAGCATTCATTTATGTGGTCATGCAGGAGTACTAAGAACTGTGTACCAACCACTGTTTGTAGATATATATGTTGTAGTGTTTGATGATTTGTTAACAATTGCCTCTAGTTAAAGGCCAGCCAATGTTTCACATTCTGAGTCAAGACGATGTGTGAAACACCCTTGTGAGTATTGGAAATGGTAAACTTCATGTACAGGGTACTGTCATGGAGCCCAGACCCGAGACGGAAGGGAAAACTAACTGGTGGCATGGCTGAGTCCATCAGCAATCCCTTAACGTCTTGGGCTGGTCATGCTTGGTGTTTTGGTGCCTCAGGGAAAAAAGGAAGCACAATGAACTGTGCAGCTGGTGAAGGCAGCTGCTGCCAATGTATGGTGATGCATTCTCTGCCCCCAGAGGACCCTAGTGAGCCCAGATGACATTTGAGGACAGTTCCAGCCCGTGAAAGGTTTCGCTGACAAATGGCTACATTCAATTACCACCACAGTAGAGGATATTAATGATAAGATCATCCTCAAGCAGTTTGAAGCGTTACCTACGGATATGCCATGTCTGTTGAAACTACACCCTAATCCTTCAATAACAACCCTAAACTCATGCTAATGGGAGTAACTGGCACATATTTTGGAGTAAATACACTGACACTTCACATCAGTAGGGATGATATAAGTGGCAAAGGCTAAAACATTAGGTATTATTGTGAGGCAAGAGGTTTATTATAGGGTGTGGTTGTGCGACCTAACCAACTTGTGTCAGGTTTGTTTGAAAAACCTTTGCTCTTAGCCACAGCTACCCAGGACTGAGCTGTGAGCACCAAAACAGTTTAATAAGATTAAAATGCAACACAATAAAAATCCATCACTAAATTATATCAATAGGTTGTATTTTTATCTTTAAATAGACACCTCAAGGACAAAAATCCACTGGAGGGTACCGGAGATATTGAATTGTTAAAGAAACAATAAATCACAGATTTTTACTTAGCTGAATTAATCATTGTAATCTACTGCAACTCGCAGTTTAGGGTATGCCACAACAAATAACTTAAAAATGGCTATAAGGGCACTCTTGGGCGACTAACTAAGGCCAGTCACTGGGATAAGGTCGAATAGAACAGTTACCGCACAATCAAAGCAGTCTCTAGTCCAGTTCCAGACACTATGGCCGAACTGCCATAGACTTTAATGCAATGGTTCTGATGAAAGGGATGCAGAAAATTCTCAAGGATCCTGAAGATGCTGAGCTGGTGGCAGGGGTCTACCTGGTACCAACCCTTAGTCCACGAACACAGTGGGGCGACTTTCGCCATAGTGTTAAATGTCCCTCAAAGGCCAGCAAAACCAGCAGTGGCAATGGCTTCTTTTGCTGGGTGACCAAACTGCACTCTGATGACTCTACTGGACCAAACAGACTTGGGTGCAACTTTTGAGGGCCGAGACTCCGTCTCCCAGGCTGCACTTTGGTGGTCGGCGGCCGTCAGGTGTTCTTTGCTATGAACTTGCCAAGGCTTTTATGGTCGTGTTGCTATAACAGGGAGTCAGCCAACTGACCCTTGCAGTCACCTTCTCTGTCTCGGGCTCTGGGATGACTTTTCCTTGAGCGGGACACCACAGACACAGCACTTTACCTGCTGCACTTAGGGCAAGCAAGGACAGTCCAGTCTTTGGTGCAGCCTGTCTTTGCTGGGTCCAGGGAACAGCAGGGCAGTCTTTCTTTGGTCCTCTCTCCTGTAAATATGTTATCTTGGGTCTGGGTGCCACTTTTATGCCAAGGGTTCCCCTGAGGGGATGCAGAATCTTTTAGCCAATGGTTATGGTACTGATGAACATATCTCTACTCTTAAGCTCATTACTAGGTGGAGGAAGCTGGCTTTTTATGTAAGTGTGCCAATGTAAGGACACACCATTTAAAAAGTCCAGACAGCCCTTATTGGTGTACAGGGACTTACTTATAATCCCAAGTGCTCTATTTCTGGTAGTGTGGTCGAGCAGCTTAGGCTTATCAGAGGTGAGTGTTAAGCAATTGTTGAACACAGTCATTAAATGATACACATACTCAAGAAGAAATCTGAGACCAATTTATAAAAATAACACAGATTTCTATATATTTTTAGACACCAAGATCATTGAAATCAGGTAATACTTTAAGAGTTATGAATTTTACAGGAAAACAGTAAAATACTCAAATAATGGTTTTTGAGGAATGAGCTTCAAACGCAGTAATCTTATCCTATGGAAGGAAAGACATATACTGCAAACAGATACTTCTAGTTGAAATTCGGGGGTGCCCTTTGGAACTAAGGGCCAGATGTAGGTAGACAAATACCGATCGCAAACGCAGAAATTCGCAGAATTTCCACGTTTGCGATCGCAAAAAACCCATGTGAAATGTAGAGGCAGAAACACCGACTCGCTAAATAAAAAACGCTAAAAATAAAGGAAAACAGTTAGCGATTCCTTATTTAGCGAATATGCCACACCGACTCACTATTTAGCGACTTGCTAAATAAGGAATCACAAAATAAAGTCGCAAACCAATGTACATAAAATTGCTAATAGCGAATTTGTGAAAAATCGCTATTTAGGAGTCGCAAATTAACACTGATTCAAAGCAGGTGGTAACCAGGTGCACAGCATATAAACAGCCCCAGAATGCATCTGCGTGAACACAATGGCGGCCCTCTATGTCATTGCAAGGCGGATGCAAGCAGCAGCACAGAGGATCTGGAGACGAGAGGAACGCGTATACAGGGTGCGCATTACACTATTCCAACTCACAGAGGCAGAAATCCATGAGAGGTACAGGCTTCACCCAACCACCATCCTAGACCTGATTCGTGACCTGCACCCAATCCTGGAGCACCAGACACCAAGGGCGCACGCAATACCTCCACATGTACAGGTCCTCTGTTGCCTGCACCTAATAGCATCCGGCAGTTACCAGGGGGTAATAGCTGTGGCTGGTGGTGTCTCACAGAGTTGCCTGTCCCGCTTCTTCAACACATTCCTGGATGCCATGATGCAAAGAATGCACCACTACATCCGGTTCCCCAGCACACAGGCGGAACTACATAAGACGAAGATGGACTTTTATCAGAAGGCCCAGTTCCCACATGTAATAGGGTGCATTGACGGGACACATATACCAATCTGCCCCCCCTCTGCTACTGAGTACATCTATCGAAACCGCAAATCAACACACTCAATCAACGTGCAGGTCATATGTGATGCGTCTCACATCATTACCGACATCGTCGCTAAATTTCCAGGGAGCACACATGATTCCTACATCTTCAGGAACAGTGGGATCTATACCCGTCTTGCAGGGGGTGAATTCAGAGAAGGATACCTGCTAGGTAAATCTGTGTGACACACACTGATGTATACCTTTGATATATCTATTGCTGTCTGTGAATAACCACACTTCCTTTCACACTTAGGTGATAGCGCATATGCAGTGCGTGCATTTATCCTGACTCCATACCTCAACCCAACTACCCCAAGTGAAAGGAGATTCAATGTTGCCCATAAATCGACGCGGAATGTGGTGGAGCGTACATTCGGACTCCTGAAAAGCAGGTTCCGCTGCCTGCACAAAAGTGGAGGTGCACGGCAGTACCGGCCTGTGATCTGCTGCAAAATAATAGCTACATGTGCCATGCTGCATAACCTGGCCACAAAGAAGGGAACACCCGTGGAACTCACTGAATCAGAGGATGAGGGTGAGGAATGTCCACAGCCACAGCACAGCGGTGCAGGTGTTGCAGCAGCACCAGATGGGAGACACAGACGGGTTGAGATCACACACAACTATTTCTGAGTAAGTAATGAGACAAAGCGAGTAACTGCAATTGTGCAATGGGTTGACCTTCAGTCAGGCAATAGGACAGCACACCGCCGCACCATGAAGGCCTCACAGTGCCTCAACAACCCCTGCATGGCATAGATACTCTCAATGCAAATTTCCAAATCCCATCATTTGGTCAAATGGGTTACTTCACCCATCTCCCAATGCCAGGTGATGCCTGCCATTATTTTCTGCGCCCACGGCCAGCACTGCTGCGTTCACTTGGCACACTGTCCTCCCTACAGGTCTGTCCTGCGGCTGGTCCGTGCCTTGCACTGCGCCTCCTGGACTCTTGTATTGGGGGAGTGATACTGCTGCGGCTTATTGCCTCCTCACTTTCCCCCCCATCCCCCGATCCTGTGGCAGCGATTTGTGTGGTCTGGAGCACCTCCAAGGCACTGGTGACTGTGACCAACCCCCTTGTGACGTCACGGCTGCAGTGGGCCATCTCTAACTGCATGGCCACCGAGCGCCTGCTAAGGACAGAGGTGGCATTGCATAGCTGGTTCACCACCTTCGTGTACCCCTCCATGCTGTGTCTGTCCCTGCGCCTTGCCCCACGTTCATTTTCCATTTTGTTGCACAACAGTCTTACAGCCTCTGCCATGTCCCGCATGCCCTCAGCCACGGTGTTGTTAAGGCAGTATATCCCCTCCTTCATGTCCTGCATGTTTTTGTTCATGGCCACCATCTGGCGTTGCATTGACCGCATTGTTTTACCTTGCAGCCGCTGCACCTTCAACATCTTCCCCTCCAGACCAGCAAAAACACTGGACTCCTCTCCCTGTGCATCAGGACTGGGTGCCCTTGGTCAGCGTCATCTGGCACCTGTGTGGCCACGCTCCATGGGGGACTGTGTTCCTGGTGTCTGTTCAGCCTCTTCCTGCAAGGACTGTTGTGCTCCCATGCTCTCATCCTCTGACCCCTCCATCTCCTGGAGGCTACCCACTGTATACCTCCTGGCTCTCTGCGGTGGTGGTGGTGGTGTGACCTCAGCAGGTGACAGGGCCTCCTCATCCTGGGTGTTGGCTTCCCTGGGTGCCTCTTCTGTCTCCCCTTCTGCAGCCTGGCACGCTGGGTCGCCTGTGGATACAGAATGTCCTTTTACTCACTTGCCTAGCAGCATTTGTGTATCAATAAATACATGATTGCCAATCATACTGACAGTACCCCGTTTGCTTATTTACTGATGTGTGTGACATGAATTTGGGCTCGGTGGACTACCTGATATGCTATGTGTCAATTGGGACTACATCTCCCATGATGCATTGCTGGTTTTTGGCAAATCATGGACTGGAGTGGGATTCATACTGGGTCATTGGGGATTGGGGTTCGGGAGGGGGGGCACATCATGCTGTGCATGCATCTTACCTTGTATGTTGTCTCCTCTGGCTGAGCTGTCCGCGTCTCCGATGCCAATCACGCTCTCCGGCTGGAGGGTGGACTCCACCAATTCTTCCAAGGGAGTTGGTGCAGGCGCAGTAGATGTCCCGCCACCTGTCTTGTTGACTTGTTTGATCCGGTCAGCCACCCTCTCCTTGGCACGTTTGCGCAGGTCGTACCAGCGCTTCTTCAGCTCGTCTATCGAGCGCTGGGTGACACCAATGGAATTGATTTTATCCTAGATCACAAGCCATATTTTCCTTTTTTGTGATTCTGGGACGTGCAGGGATTTTTTGCCGAAGAGCTGGTCATGATCCTTCACCACCTCCTCTATTAGTACCTCCAACTCCCTCTCACTAAATTTGTGTTTCCTTTTCCTCTCTCCGGCCTCCTTTCCCTTCTCCTGTGTGTCCATTGTTGTTTTGGGTGTCTGCAAGGTGGTTGCTATGCAGCTCCTGACTTTTTGGTTCTGCAGTCTGCCTCTCCCACTGCTCCAGGCTCAGTGTAACAGCATGTGTCAGGCCACTTCCTGGTTGTGAGGTCATCAGGGTGCCCCGGATTGGCTGATTCGCTAATTAGCGATTTTTTGAAATTGCGATTTCGCTAATACCGATTCGGTAATGCGAAATCGCTAATACCGATTCGGTAATGCGTAATCGGTAGTTATTTTAGCGATTATTACCGAATCGCTATATTTTAGCTATTTTTTACATACATCGCACTTTGCGAGTTCGTAATAGCGATTCGGTAAAAATCGCTATTTGGGATTTACCTACATCTGGCCCTAAATGTGCTAAGGGGCCAATGTCCAAAGAACCACCAGCTGTTTACCAGCCCTGGCGTCTTTGGGTGGAGAGGTGCTGGATGGGTTGTTAGCCTTGAGCGCTACACCGTTGAAGTCAATGGGCAGCTAGAAACAAAGGCTGCAAGGGGGGACTTGGGTACAAGTCTGGCAGGACCCAAAGGTGGGCTCGGCTTGTGAGGGTCTTTGGAGCAAGAGGGTGCAGTTGGTTGTCATGAACCGGGGCTGTGGGGCTTGGGTACAGAGGTGTTTGGGCGTTGGAGGCTCTCCAGTTCTCGATTTGACCTGTAGAGGGGAAGAAAACAGACAGCAGGGCCACTCCTGGTGAGAGCCTCATCGGTCCTGAAGTCCCTCATTGGACAGGTTGGTTTTGGCGATGGTGGTGTCTGGTTTTCTGAACTGGGACACACCGAGGATGACCTATATTGGCAGCTCATTACTGTCATAAAACCACCGCCCAAAGACATAGACATTTCTGACACTCTGAATAGAGAAGAACTCAAGTGGGTTCTACGTTCCAACAGCCTCCACACGGGCCTCAACTGGATGGAAGACTGGACTTCCTAGCAATGAGTGATACACATGACCGGCGTAGTCACTGGACTGTAAATGACTGTTCTTTGCCACTGACATTGATCCACTCCAGCTTGAAATAATACCATAACTGGAGTATCCAGTAGCGCTTTGCCCACTTTCCCTGGTAAACTAATGTGTTGTTGTTCTGTGATATATTGAAAAGCAGATTATATAATACTAATCATGTACTTTACTTACTGAATATCATGTTACCATTACAGGCCTTTCCCTGTGTTTATATTTGTATTTTTGTTTATTTTTATGTATTCCTCAATCAATCAATCAGGGGAATTGTAAGCGCGCTACTCACCCGTGAGGGTCTCAAGGCGCTGGGGGGGTAAACAGCTCCGTTCAGTCGAAGAGCCAGGTCTTGAGCGTCTTCCTGAAGGTGTTCAGGGAGTGGGACGCGTCTGATGTTGAGCGGGAGCTCGTTCCAGGTCTTGGCCGTGATGTAGGAGAAGGTTCTTCCACCTGTTCTGGCTCTGCGGATGCGCAGGATTTTGGCGAGGTCGGCGGATCAGAGGATTCTCTTGGGTACGTGGAGGGAGATTCTCTTGTTGAGGTATTGGGGTCCGGTGTTGTGGATGCATTTGTAGGCATGGGTGAGTATCTTGAAAGTGACTCTCTTCTCAACGGGGAGCCAGTGGAGGTTCGTAGGTGTTGGGTGATGTGCTCATGTCGAGGATGAGTCTGGCTGCGGTGTTCTGGATGGTCTGGAGCTTGCGGATAAGAGACTTGTTGATCCCGGCGTAGAGGACGTTGCCGTAGTCCAGTCTGCTGGTGACGAGCGCGTGGGTGATGGCCTTCCTTGATTTGTGGGGGATCCACTTGAAGGTCTTTTGGAGGATTCGGAGGGTGTTGAAGCAGCTGGAGGTGATGGCGTTGACTTGGGTCATGGAAAGGGAGGAGTCGAGTACGATGCCGAGGTTTTGGGCATGGTTCGAGGGTGTGGGGAGGCTGCCGAGGGCAGTAGGCCACCAGGTGTTGTCCCATGCCGAGGGGGAGGGTTCGAGGACGAGGACTTCTGTCTTCTCCGAGTTGAGCTACAGGCAGTTTCTGTTCATCCAGGATGCAACGTCCTTCATTCCTTCTTGGAAGTTGAGTCTGGTGGTGATTGGGTCCTTGGTGAGGGAGAGGATGAGCTGGGTGTCGTCGGCGTAGGATACTATGCTGAGTCCGTGCTTTCTGACGATGGCAGCGAGGGGGGCCATGTAGATGTTGAAGAGCGTGGGGCTGAGCGATGATCCTTGGGGCACTCCGTAGTTGATTTCCGTGGGTTCGGAGAGGAAGGGTGGTAATCTGACTCTTTGGGTTCTGCCGGTGAGGAACGAGCGGATCCAGTCGAGGGCGGTTCCTTGTATGCCGGCGACGTGGAGTCTGACGGTGAGTGTGCGGTGAGAGACAGTGTTGAATGCTGCGGAGAGGTCGAGTAGGATCAGGGCTGCGGTATGTCCTTGGTCGAGGATGGTGCGGATGTCGTCTGTGGCTGCGAGCAGGGCGGTTTCGTTGCTGTGGTTGCTGCAGAATCCGGATTGGGAGGGGTCCAGGATGGAGTTTTCTTCGATGAATTTGGTTAGTTGTGTATTGACGGTCTTCTCTGTGACTTTGGCCGCAAAGGGGAGGAGGGAGATGGGTCGGTAGTTCTTGAGGTCGGTGGGGTCTGCTGAGGGCTTCTTGAGCAGGGGTCTGACTTCTGTGCATTTCCAGTCGTCGGGAAAGGTGCAGGTCTTGAAGGTGGTGTTGATGGTAGTTCAGGAGCGATGGGGGTGGCGGCTCTGTGGAAAATGTGCGGGGGGCAGGGGTCCGTGGGGGGCCCTGAGTGGATGCTTTTGACGGTCGAGGAGGTGTCTTCGGTGGTGACTGGGGCCCAGGAGGAGATGGTGGTCTGGCTGGCATTGCTAGAGCAGGAAGTGGATTTGGAGTTGGGTGTCTGGTCGTTGAAGTTGTCGTAGAGTGCCTTGATTTTCAGATGGAAGTAGGATCCTAGCTTGTCGCAGAGGTCCTGGGAAGGGGTGATGTCCGTGGTTTCGCTGGGGGGCTTGGTGAATTCCTGGATGACACTGAAGAGTTGCTTGGAGTTGCCGGCGTTGGCGAGGATCTTGTTTTTGATGAAGGTTCTTTTGGTGGATCTGATGCGTTGGTGGTATTCCGTCATGGCGTTTTTGTAGGTGGTGTGGTCTTCTGGTGTTTTGCTGTTTCTCCAGTTCTTCTCAAGACGTCTACAGGTGTGTCTGGATTCTTGGAGGTCGGCGGTGAACCAGGTGGCTTTCCTGGGGCGTTGTTTAACAGGTTTGCGTAGTGGTGCAAGCTTGTCTGCGCAGCTGGAGATCCATGTGTGGAGGCCTTTGGCTGCGAGGTTGGCGTCGGTCGGTGAGGTGGGGGCGTCGCGGTTGAGGGTGGAGTTGAGTTGTTCCTTAGTGACTTAGCTCCAGTTCCTTCGTGGGGGGCGCGGTGCAGGTTTGGGCGGTGTGATTTTGTCGACGTGGAAGTGTACGCAGTGGTGGTCTGTCCAAGGGGGTTGCGTGGTGTGGCTGAAGTGGATGTTGTTACCTGCTGCAAAGATGGGGTCGAGGGTGTGTCCTCCCTTGTGGGTGGGTGTGGTGACGAGCTATTTCAGTCCGATGTTGGCGATGTTGTCTAGGAGGTTGGTGGAGTTGGGGTCGCTAGGGTTATCGAGGTGGAAGTTCAGGTCTCCGATGAGTATGTAGTCCATGGAGGCGATGGCGTGGGCGCGATGAGGTCGGCGATGGTGGTGGTGAACGAAGTGCGGGGTCCGGGGGTCTGTAGGTGAGGGTGCCACGGAGTGAGGTTCTGGGGCTGGTCTGAATCTGGAAGTGGAGGTGTTCGGTGGTGAGGAAGGAGTCCTTCGTGGTGGAGGTGGAGAGTCGGAGGGAGCTCTTGTGTACGATGGCGAGTTCTCCTCCTGGGCAGTTGGGGCGTTCCTTCCTCTGGATCTTGTATCTGTCGGGGATGGCGGTGGCGATGTCGGGCGCGGAGGAGGCGTTGGTCGAGGTTTCCGTAAAGAAGGCGACTTCTGGCGAGAGGGTGGCGAGGAGGTCCCAGATCTCTACGGCGTGTCTGTGCAGGGAGCGCACGTTGAGGAGGATGCACTTCAGGGCTTCGGTGGTGTCGTCCGGCGTGGGTGCTGTTGGTGGTGAAGGAGAGTCTGCAGTTTCGGCAGGAGAATTGGCCGTGGGTGGTGTTTGGCGTCAACAGCTGGCAGTTGTTGTTCCTTCCGGGGTTGAGTGCGAGGAGGGCGGCTGGGTTGTAGCGGTGGATTGTCGGAGATCCAGGGTTCCTGGCGCTGGCCGCGGTCGGGTCGCGGACGGGCGCAGCGGCCGCCATTAAATAGGGAGGGAAGCACAGCTGGGAGGTGGGAGCGGGAACATCGGCAGGGGGGAGGGGCCGCGGGGGCAGCAGCGGTGGGAAACGTGCAGGGAGCAGCGCAGAGTCAAAAGGGCAGAAATAGAGGAAAAGGCACAAAAAAGGACATAGTAAGGCAAAACAGACAGAGAGGCAGAGAAATCAGACAAAACAGGAAAAAGGCACAAACCCAAGATGGGCAGCAGCGGGCCAGCAGAAGAGCAGGGCTCTCCCACTGGACCACCAGGGATGAGGCACAGGCAGGAGCCTGCGGGTTGAGGAGGGCCTCGAACCCCTACTCACCTGTGACCAGCAGTGCCCAGGGCAGTGGCACTTCCCAGCGGAGCTGCAGTGGGAGAGAGCAGGTAACTGACCAGGAGGTCAGGGATCTTGCTCCTACCCTCTAACCTTTTGACCATGAACACCTCTGTTAAATGCTCATATATAGTCCTTTGGAATTAATTCTTCTACTTTTTTCTTTTAATTCATCCCCATCTCTGTGGCATTTCCTTTCACTTTGATTAGGATCGGTTTTTACAATTCAGAACCATCCCCATCCTCACCCCTCCCGTTCTTTCATAGCCCATTGTGCATTCTCCCTCATCATGTGCGACGTTCCTTCCCCCATTGCATATCATGACTCATGTGTGGTCTAGTGACCACTGCTCAGCCGGCTTTTTAGCCGGCAGCATGAGCCAGTCTCCTCCTTTTAGGAGCCGGGCCGTAGCTTCCGGACCGACTCCCGCACTCTGCGATCATGGATCACGTCTACCAGGTAAGCATTGGAGTATCTTTCACCCATTGCCCATCCCAGTCTTAATTCACCTTAATTGAATTGTTGCCTCTGTCTTCCAACAGGTATTGTTACGCCCACAGAATCTCTCCTGTTATTGGGCATCCTGCACGGCCCGGATTCAATTACCCTCTATCCCAGGTAAGCGTGACAGTGCCATGTTTCGGTTCGCACACAGGCTTTGCCTCATATTGAATTAACAAGGTTATTTACTGTTCGTTCTTAGTCCTCCCACTTTGCAGCAATATCTGCAGCTTAGCGTCGACATTGCACTTCATTGGCTGCCATTACTCGTGCCGCTGATGTCCTGCGTGCACTGCACCCTGCTTACTGGCCTCACTTTATATTAAGAGGTACACATGGCTTTTATTTCTGCCAAACTTCGGCCTGCCTTCACCTTATTATACCCATACCCACCCATTGTATGTCCTCACATGGGATTTATGCACATGTCCTCACATTTTAAAGCACATATTACCCAGCTCCTTGAACGCCAGGCCACCCCGACACATTGTGGATGCTGGCTGCAATTTTCATTGGACTTTTTGTGATCCCAGGTACTTGCCCATAGCACCTTAGATCCCTTTGGTACTTTCAATCAACATCCACTTTTTTCTAATCTCCTATTCCTTAATTTATTCCAGCTCCCGCCCACATGTCCTTGGCTATGGGCCTATGGCCTTGTTGGCCGAGCCGCAGCCCTATACCCCCAGGTAACGCTCATTCTGCTCATTGTGTCTATAGTCCCATGTACTCCTGACCCAAGACACTAGCCACCACAGCATCACTCAGCACCGGCGCAGCATCTTCTCCGCATCAGTGCCCCACCATCACAGCACCACCTCAGCATCCTCACAGCACCACCTCCGCATCAATGCACCACCACCAGAACAGCACGAACTCAGCACCAGTGCATCCCCACCACAGCATCAGTGCAGCACCACCTCAGCACCAGTGCAGTACCACCTCAGCAGCAACGCAGCACCACCTCAGCATAAGTGCAGCACCACCTCAGCATAGGTGCAGCACCACCTCAGCAACAGCGCAGCACCAACTCCACATCACTCAGCACCACCTCCACACAAGTACACCACCACCTCAGTATCACTCAGTACCAGTGCAGCACCACCTCAACCTCAGCACAGCACCACCTCTGCATCAATGCACCACCATAAGCGCAGCCCTACCTCAGCACCAGCATAGCCCTACCTCAGCAGCAACTCCGCTCCAACACAGCACCACTTCAGCATCAGAGCAGCACTACCTCAATATCAGCGCAGCATCACCTCTGCAGAGCACCAACTCAGCATCACTCAAAAACACCTGAGCACCAGTTCAGCACCACCTGAGCATCAGTGCAGCACCACCACCTCAGAATGACTCGGCACCAGCACAGCATCACCCAGTGCCACCAGAGCATCACTCAGCACCACCTCGGCACCAGCGCATCTCTTCAGCACAGCACCACATCTGCATCAGTGCACCACCACCAGCGCATCCCCAACTAGCCCCAGCACAGCCCCACCACAGCACCAGTGCTGCCCTACCACAGCACCAGTGCAGCACCAACTCAGCACCAGTGCAGCCCCACCTCAGCAACAATTCACCACCCGCGCTGCACCACTTCAGCATAAGCGCAGCACCACCTCAGCATAAGCGCAGCACCACCTCAGCATAAGCGCAGCACCATCTCAGCACACCACCACCTGAGCACCACCACCTGAGCATGACTCAGTACCACCTCAGCATGACTCAGTACCACCTCAGCATGACTCAGCACCACCTCAGCATGACGCAGTACCACCTCAGCGTCACTCAGCACCACCTCAGCATCACTCAGCACCATGTCCATATCACTCATTATCACCTGAGCACCACCTCAGCATCAGCACAGCACCACCTCCGCATCAGCACAGCACCACCTCAGCATCAGCACAGCCCCACCTCCTTATCAGTGCACCACCACTGCAGCCCCACCTCATCACCAGAGCTGCCCTCCTCATCACCAGGGCAGCCCCACCTCATCACCAGGGCAGCCCCACCTCAGCACCAGGGCAGCCCCACCTCAGCACCAGGGCAGCCCCACCTCAGCACGCCCCACCTCAGCACCAGGGCAGCCCCACCTCAGCACCAGGGCAGCTCCACCTCAAAGCCAGCGCAGCCCCACCTCAAAACCAGCGCAGCCCCACCTCAGCATTGGTGCTGTGCTGAGGTGAAGCAGCACTAACTCAGCACCACCTGAGCACCAGTGCAGCACCATCACCTCAGCACCACTCAGCACCACCTCCGCATCACTCAGCACCACCTCCCCATCACTCAGCACCACCTCAGTATCACTGAGCATCACACTAGCACCAGCACACCACCACCTCAGCAGCACTCAGCACCACCTGAGTAACATTCAGCATCACCTGAGCATCACCTCTGCACCAACACAGCACCACCTCAGTATCACTCAGCACCATCTCAGTCTGCCCTCGGAATCTGACATTTGTTGATTCTCCCCTAGGGTCCGTACCTGAATTATAGCACGAGCAGGCGACGATTTCCCAACCTCCACCCTCCATAACAAAAAAAAGCTATAACAAAGAAGCATTAGAACAGGCAGGAAGAAGTTGCCAGCATTGCAAGGACAAAAAAAACTAGAAGGCATTTTTTATGTAATTTTTTTTTTTTTAGGGTTCTTCAGTTGTATATAATGTCTTCTTGGTTATATATAAGGTAACAAAAATGCTTATAACACTTTATTATGACTTTTCAACATGCTGCACAGCAGCCACAATGCTCTACAACATAGCTTAAAGACATTGGCAAAGCCAATAGCTCGGGCTAAACACTTACAATGTCCCAAAGGCGAGACCTATTGGCTATGCCAATACTTAATACTATATTTCCCATTGATTTATATTGGGAGGTAGTCTTTTTTTTTTTTATTTTAAGTTTCATTTGGCGGCCATGGTTTTTTACCTCTACCTTCTATTTTGGGGTCTATTTGTGTTTATGTTGGGTTATTTTTCCAGGAACCAAGTCACGGTTAGGTGCTGCTGTTCATTGGAACACGTGGATTGAGTTCTGCCTAGTGTGGATTGGAAGGCATTGTGCCATCCTTCCAGTGCGTTATTTGTTTTGGCTTCTTGTGCCAAGGGACTGTCATAGAGATTCCACCATGGTATCTGGTACTAGGCTTGGCATTTTTTTTCCTGACCAATGCAGTCTGCCAACCCGTATATCTTCGAAATAGTCCATTAGGGGACTTAGGGTTTGATTACGATGGCAGTAGGATGAGCGTGCAGCCACCATCCCTGCGGGCAGGTGACCATTTGACAATGAGTCGACAGTCCCACCTGCCCTATTATGATAGGACCGCCGTGCAGGTGGTCGGAAAGTGCCTTTTTCTACTGTGGCTTGCGCTGCAGGCCAGGAAAAGGAACACAGCACAAGCTGCAGTAGTAAAAGGCACTTGGTGCCTGGCACAAGGTGCATGGATGTGTGGGGGGCACTACATAACTACTTAACAGTGGCCCACAGGGGCCCTGCTTGGTAGTCCCCAAAGTCCTTTTCCGGCTGCCTTTCCATGGCATTGGGACCGCCATGAAAAGGGAGTCGGAAAGGGACATCCTAATCCCTACGATGGTGCCTGCACAGGCACAGCCCACATGGTAGGGATAGGAGTCTGACCACTGCCTCAATGGGATCCTTTATCCTGTCGGAGGCGGCAGTCTGCCCCCCAGACTGATACGGTCTGACCGTCTGCATCATAATGCGATGGTCGGACCGATGTCCTGGATGTCGGTGCGACACCAACATCCAAATGAGGCCATAAGTTTGTCTTCATTTTGTTGGTAGAAAGGGCTTTCTATTAGTAAGTTATGATGGTTGACTACTTCTGTGACAGGGTCTAAGGCTATTTATTTGATTTTGAAAGCGAGTTGGCTGTTACTGGAGTATTCTACACGTAGTGTAGATTTTTGGAAGTGTCGCCATATACTTTGAATAAATTGATAGTCACAGCCATTTATGTCAGTGTAGGGGTTTATTTTTAGAAATGTTTGAATCATAGCTTGTTCAAAATCTATGATTATTTTTGGGGGATATTAGTTATTTGTATGTTGTTTTATATTTAGGCGTTCATATAGGTCCTACTTTGTTTGTTTGATACTAAAGCATATCCAAAAGGGATATTGGTGTTTTCATATTCACCATTATTAGTGTATATTTGAGAGAATGGTTTGGGACATATTTTGAAGGTCTCATCCATCAACCAGGTTTGGCATTGGGTAATTTTTATTAAGTTGTTTGCTGTAGAGAAAATCAGGATTCATTTTTGATTATATAAATTGTCATGTAGAAGAAAGGTTCCTCATTAGGTGTTATTTTTAAACAGTCAGGTATATTAATGTCTCTGTATGTTCTAGGTTCAGGTGGGGTATCGCTGGTGGCTTTTTTAGTGCGTGCAATTAAGTGTTTTAAAGTGTGAATAGGTAGTAGTTGGCCTGTTACATGTATGGGGACTTTGAGTAGTATGTCTTTCAGATTTTTGCTTGTAGATTCCTGGGAACTACTGCTTGCCTCTCTTATATTTTGTAAGATTTCTCTAACTTCTATTTCTGTCTGTAACAATAGTGAGGTGGTTGTGCTCTTTTACATTTATTACAAGTGTATCTTTAGTAGTTGCACTCCCATAGCGTGAATTCGAATAATATTTAGTACATTTCCAGTTTATGGTTTCTGTTGATGCACTATCTTGGCTGTAGGTATAGCCCATATGGTGTAATAATTGTTTCCCTTTCTGTGAAGTGATATATTCAGCCTCTTCTGTCATTGTATCTGTAAATAGTTTAACAGTATAAATATGTTATAAATAGATTTTTGCTTCTGTTATTAATATTTTAAAAAATGCAGTTACTTGTTATTTATTTACTTACTTGTATGTTTTGTTAAGACGTTTTGCACTGTTTTGAAGCTTTTCCTTTTACATTGTTTTAACGTGGAACACGTGCTGAATTTTCTGTTGAAAGAGACAGTTATATTAATTAAATATGGTATTTTGTTGAAAATTTGTTGAGGATTAGGGAATTAGGTTTATTTTTGTGCATTGGTTGGGAGAGTTTTTAAGTAATATTTATGCATACTTACTTTAGAATATATTTTTGATGCTTTGTTATAGTTGATATTTTCTGGCAGTTGGTTGGTTTGGAAGTTGGTTTTCTTCTCCTCTAGGTAGTCTATGTAAAAAGATACATTTTACAGAGTATGTTACGAAGAGCTGGAGGTACTACTTAAGTCAGCAGATATGCATAATGTTTTAGAGATAGCTGGTAAGGAGAACGCAGGGTTGCCGGAATTTAGAGGAAGAAATTGCTCTACGGTTATAGATTACATATTTGGCTCCTGCAATATGATAAATTTGGGCATCATAATCCTGTTGTAATAGTTCCTGACATTTTAGCTAATAGGACAATTGATTTAGCTACTGGCCTCCGCTCAATCCGCCCATCCACCCCCAATTTAAGAGTATGCTGGAAACTGTCTGATCCAGTGCAATTTTAGGAAAGGTAATCTCCTAGAACACTGATTTAGCATTGAGGTGTTTAGCAGAACATGGAGAACAGGATGATAGTCAGTGTTTTTCTGGGTTTCTGCGAAAAGATTAAAAGGTTGCTTAGTAAGCCTCATAGATCTATAGCACAGTGCCCAAGGTGGTTTTACCACGCATGTTCACATGCCAATTGTTCATTACATAGAGCCCTGTGTAAAAATCCTAGAGATCACACAGAAGTGTTCGTACAAGGAAGGAATATAAACTTGTGGTCTCTCATAGAAGAAACAAGGTCATCACTGATCAGTAGAAGGCTCTTTCTGCTAAAGCACAGTCAAAGGATGGTTCTGCTTTTTGGAAAGCCGTGTCTAACATGCGTTCCCTCGATCGGACATCCACTGCCATTTGCTGTCATGTAGAGAGTGACGCGTGGGTGGAGCATTTTGCTCATATATTCTGATAAGGTTGTGAAAAATTCAGTTTTATCAAACCAGGCTGTTATTCCTTTTAAAACATTAAATCTTACTCTTGATGAAGTCATAGCAGCAATTCAACAGTGCGCGGGGGTAAATCTCCAAGCCCTGATGGAGTCCCCATCGATTTAATTAAATGCAATCTGGATCTATGGGCTCCCCTGCTGACTAACTGTTTTAATAGAATGGCGTCTTCTACTGTACTAAGTTCTTAGGTGTACTCTACTATAGTTCCCCTTTTTAGGTCGAGCCTAGAGTAGCGCGCATGCGCTGCTCTGCGAGACTTTATGTAAGGGGCTTCCAAAAGCTGACCACACGCTCGTGCACAATGGCCTTTTCCGTGCGGTTACCCGCACGGCCGCCATGTGTTTTTAATTATCGCGCCCGGCGGCCGTGCGGGTAACCGCAAGCAATAGGCCATGGTGCACGCTCTCGCGCGCGCACCGCTCGCGGGCTTCTTTCACTTTCCTTCCATTTCTATCTCCTTCGTCAGTCAGTTGCTTTTATTGTTTTTGTTTTCACTTTTTCTATAGATCGTTCTAGGTATACTTATTTACTGGGGCTTCCAAAAGCTGACCACTCGCTCGTGCACAATGGCCTTTTCCGTGCGGTTACCCGCACGGCCGCCATGTGTTTTCAATTATCGCGCCCGGCGGCCGTGCGGGTAACCGCAAACAATAGGCCATGGTGCACGCTCTCGCGCGCGCACCGCTCGCGGGCTTCTTTCACTTTCCTTCCATTTCTATCTCCTTCGTCAGTCAGTTGCTTTTATTGTTTTTGTGTTCACTTTTTCTATAGATCGTTCTAGGAATACTTATTTACTTCTCGCTCTACTTCTTTCTTGGTTTGTGCTCTCATTGTTTTCCTTTCATCTCTACTTTGTGTTCCTTCTGTGCTTCCAGCCTCCGCTCCTCCCTCTCTCTATTTGTGTTTTCATCTTTGAACTCTTTGTCCTCGCCCTGCCCTTTCTCTTCCCCTCATTTTCCTTTATTGCTACTGCTCTCACCACATTCCTCCTCCTTCGCTTATTCTTCTTTGTCAATTATCCTGTCTCCCATTCTTGGTACAGTGAGCGCCAACGAAGTGGGTGTTTGTGACTCGCCCATGTTTTTCTCACTTCTCCCGCTTTAAAACAAATAGTTGTGAGCGGCGCAGACAGAGTTTCAACGCTGGGTAGTTGAGGACAGGCCTTTAAAGATGTGCAAGAAATTTAACACTTTTACGATGAAATTATCCAGCTACTAAACTACAGTTTCGACTACAGCGTATTTGTCAAAGCTTATTTCACCATGGGCCTTTACGTCTATTCAGCGGCCTTCACTGTTGCATGATGTCAAATCTGCTCTTCTAAAATTACAAGCTACAGTACAGGCTGCTATAAAACGTGCAAAAAGGTTTAAGATAACAAGCATTGGCATAGCCAATAGGTCTCGCCTTTGGGACCTTATAAGTGTTTAGTTATCCAGCACAATATCCTTGGTGCAACAACATCAACTGTTGCATGGCTAAACACTTATAAGGTCCCAAAGGTGAGACCTATTGGCTATGCCAATGCTTGTTAAAAAAGGCGATCGCACAAAGCCCCACTATCGCCCAATTTCCCTTATTTTCATACTAGCAAAAATTTTGGGTCGAGTTCTGTACAATAGGATTCAGGATTGGGTATGCGAAAAGAATATCAAGGATCCATGTCAATGCGTTTTTCGGGCATGTATCGGCACCATGGAGCAGTGCCTTAATTTGTTGGGTTACCGTATACTAGCCAATTTCCAAATTCAGTCTCCCTTGTACTTAGGATTCATGGACTTATCAATGGCCTTTGATTGTGTAATCCGAAACAGGCTTTGGCAACACCTTAGTGAAATTGGACTAGACGGAGCTCTAATCCATATGTTGGCTGCGCTTCATTTGAACACCTCAGCTAGGATGCAGTGTGGCCAAAATGGTGAACTTTCAGGCACTATTGAGACACACCGTGGAGTGCGGCAAGGGTGTGTACTTGCTCCACTATTGTTTATTCTTTATATTAATAACTTAAGCAGGGAACTGGCAGTTACCACCCCTGATGTCCCGAAGATTAATGGTTCTCTGCTTCCTGCACTTCTATATGCAGACGGTGCGGTTTTAATGGCCCACACACCCAAAGCTTTGAGAATGTTAGTTCACACCTTTGTATCTTTAATGTCAAAACTTGGACTTTTAACAAATTGTTCTAAATCTTTTATAATGACATGTGGCACAAAAAAGATCCCTGGATTTTAGATTCAAAATTGGTTCAAATACCCTAGAAAGCACAAAATATTTTCTGTACTTAGGTATAACTTTTAATGCAAAAGGCTCATTAGTTCAGCACGTCTCACAAAGCAGGGCAAAATTGCCAAGATCAGCGGGTTCACTCCTTCGTCTACCACGCCTGGCTAACGGTTGGCCTCTGGCCCCGGTTATACAGATTTATAATGCACAATGTTCTCCTACTGCCACTTATGGGGCGGGCGTTTGGGGTATTGCTGACTGTATGGCAGTTCAGAGGGCGGAAAACAATTTTTGTAGCAGAGTTTTGGCTGTCCCAGCATCTTCCTCGCATTATATTTGCTATAGAGAACTAGGTCTTACCTATCTGGGTGATTATATTCTAATCAGGCCCTCTTTGTTGTGGCTTTCTATTTGGCGCAACGAGAAAGCCTCATTAACAAGGGCAATTATCACCGCCTGCCTGGCCTGTAACAAGAGCATGTCAATTCCTTGGTTGTCATATGTGAAAAACTTGTTTGTTGATGTTTGTCTTTCTGAAGCTATTTATGACACCACCTGATGTGCTTCTATTAACAAAAGACAGGCGTCTGCAATGCTGCTAGTTCATTTGCATGATAAGAGAGTGAAGTTGAGTTACATAAAGTGTCCATTAGATAGTATTTGTTTTTAAGTGGGAAGACCTCCTTAAATAGTTACGTGTGGAAACCAAGCAAGGCTTGGGAGCACTCTTTGCTATTTAGGTTCAGAGCTGACACAGTGAAGTACCTTCTTTGCTTTCCTTTAGGGTATTAGCTGAACTTGGAAGCGATTGTTTGTCCATGTAATAGCGGCGCTAACCAATCCATAATACACTTTGTTTTCTTTTGCAAATTTTATGCATTGTATACAAAAAGCATCTTGGTCCCATTTTTAAGATCTAGAAACTTGAGGCACTGTGCCGTGGCTTATTTCTGGCTTTAATGTATTTTAGACAAAGAAACTCGTACTGTTATAACTTGTTTTTTACATGCTGCTGTTCGTTCACCTGTCAGTATGGATTGTTTCAAAACAATGGGGTATTGCATTGCATTGTTTTGTATAGGTCTTTGTTTTAAACGTAGGCACTGTGCACTTTATTAGCGCTATGTATAAATTGTTGTATTATATTTTTGCACATGGAGTTATTTATAACTTTTATTATAAATTGGACATATTTTAATTGCTTTTATGTGCTGTATTGCTTTAATTGTTGTTTATCAACGAATTAAGTTATTTTGAATTGAACTGAGTGTGTTGCCATTTATTTATTAAAATATATTTTTTAGTTTAATATCAGTTAATTCTTAGTTTAAATATATGTATTACTTGAATTTGTAGTGAAGATGATTTATTTCTGTTTTAATAGTTTCTTGTGAGAATCTGGCAGAGTTTCCTCCTCTTGTAGCGGTTATCGTTTTTTGGAGTATTTGGTTCTTTTAATTAATGTGCCTTTTATATTGTTTGGCTTAATTGTTTGTCTGATTTTATTGGTTAAAGTTGTTTATAGTGTTATATAATTAGTTGGTTTAGTATAATTTAAATTTTAATTGCATCAGTTGAGTCCTTGTTTGGTAAATGCTAATTTAAGTATTATTATTTGTCGTATAATATATAGTTTGTTTTTATTATATATGAATTTTGTTGTATATATGTATTAAATCATATTAATTAATGTGTTTATATTTTAATAGTTAATAATTGTTTTGGTATTTTTAAATATGTGTTTTAGGTGTATGATTTTGTTTGGGTGTTTGTTTAATTTTTGGTTAATGTAATATATTTTCATTTTATTATACGTTTTGGGTTTATTTGAAGTAATTGTTTTTAAGTCAAAATTGTTTTTTGGGGTGTATGGTTAAGGATTTATTAGTTATGTTGGCGATAATATTGTGATTGATATTGTATTAATCGGTATTTCTGACATTTTACATGTTTATAGACGACAATGTTAGTGTTTCTGTTTTTGTCATCGTTATGTGTAAAAATCATTTTTTTTGTAAACGATATTTGTGTTCGATATTAGTGATTCTAATAGTGAAGTATACCGAGGCAACATTTTTGTTATTGATATTAAGTTTCTGATATTTGTTTATATCGATATTTATAGGATCAATATTATGCCAGTGATACAACTGCAGCTTGCGCAGCTAACCCTGGCTACTGAGGAGAAGAGGGCAGCAGTTGAGAGAGCCTTAGAGGAAAGAAGGCCACAGACAAGCCACAGAGTCCACTGATGATGACAGTGACACAGATGTGGCAAAGAGAGGTAAAATGGTCCACATTCCCAAACGCCTGGTGTCTAGCTTTTTGTTGTGGGATGACATTGACCAGTGGTTGAGGCCTATGAGGTAGTTCTGTGCATGCATAGAGTCCCAGAAGAGGATTGGGGACTAGTCCCTGGAAACATATGCCATTAACGGAGAGGGACACGCTACTGGCCATGGAGAAAGCTGACAGGATGATGTATGCCCTCATGAAAGAAACCCTTGTGGTCAAGTTTGGTCTTACCACAGAGAAATACCGCTTAAAGGTCAGGGATAGCCAAAAGTTGCCTCACCAGTCCTTAGTTGATTTTGAGGACTACTCTAGTAAGGCACTAGATGGTTGAGTGAAGGACAGCAACATGAGTGACTATGATGGGTTGCTCATCTATTTATGAGAGACCTCATTTTCAGTAATTGCTTTGCAGAGCTGTGCCAATACCTTAGTGACTATAAGCTGCCTGTGCCCAGAAAGCAGGCAAAAGAGACTGCCATGTGGATTAGTATCAGGGTGTCAAAGATGGTACGTAGGGGAGACCACAGGAAAAGTGGACTGGGTCCCCACTGCAGAAGAAGGGGGGAGGGACAGGGAGATCCAAAATGAGGTCTCTAACGTCCCCCAAAAATGTTTTCAAGAGAATGAATCCCAATCTAATCCTGATGATAATAAGAGAGGGTTTAATAGGACGAAACCCATGGGCTTTTTCCAGCTCAAATGCTAGGAGTGTTTCCAGCTCGGGCACAAGAAGGGGGATGCCATCTGCTCCAGCAGGAAGCAACCTCCCACTTATGGGCCTACCTTGGGAATTACCATTGTAGTACTGGGGGGGGAGGTTGTCCGAGTTTTTTGGTGGAGTACAGAGGTTACCCTAGTGTCCCTGGGTGGCAAGAAGATTGTATTGTATTGTAATTGCATTTATATAGCGCTTACTACCCCTGATGAGTCGCCGAAGCGCTTTTTCGGCAAGTAGCACGCTACTCTGGAACCCAAAACGGATTTGTGTTGTATTAGTACAGTGAAATATGAAAGTAATTTGAGTGGTGAATAGGTTAGTCAGTTATTTGGATTCAGAAGGATAGCGGAGGGATAGAAGAGGGAAAAAGGTTTGCATTTGTATAGCGCTTGTTACCCCTGATGGGGTGTTTAAGCGTTTGTTTCGGCGAGTAGCACACTACTCCGGAACCCATAAAGGATTAGTGGTGAATTAGTATACTGAAATATGAAAGTAATTTGAGTGGTGGATATTAGTCAGTTATTTGGATTGAAAAGGATAGCGGAGGGATAGAAGAGGGAAAAAAGGTTTGCATTTATATAGTGCTTGCTACCCCTGATGAGGTGTTGAAGCTCTTATTTTGGCGAGTAGCACGCTACTCTGGAGCCCATAAAGGATTAGTGGTGGATTAGTATAGTGAAATATGAAATTTGAGAAGTGGACATGTTAGTCTGTTATTTTGTTTGAAAAGGATAGTGGAGGGATAGAAGAGTGAAGGATTTAGACTTTTTTGGGGATGTCATAGCAGTAGTGGGAGGCTTGGGATGAGTAAAAAGGGATGTGGAGGGGAAGAGTCAGAGGGAAGAGTTTAGAAAAGCTTGTTTTTGGGGGTTCAGTATAGTAAAAGAGGTGTCAGATGGTCCAAGGAGGGGTAGAGTAGGGGAGAGTCTAGAAAGGGCTATTTTCGGGATCCTAGTAGTGGTATGTGGTTTGAGATGAATTTTTTATTTATTTTATTTTATTTTAAAAGTTTTATATAGCGCTAGCTAGACCCGTGGGTATCAGAGCGCTTTACATACACACTGTACAAAACCAAAGGAAATTGCATTACTTAGTAGGAAGGCAGTAGGGAAGCAAAAACAGAGATAAAAAATACAACATGAAAAATAGATAAACAGTGCAGCGGAGGGAGAGAAAACAAACGAAGGTGGTTAACACAGACCGGTCACCACTATCCTTGAATGTCAAGAGAGAGAGGAGTTAACTCGGATATTGAAGTCTAGGTTAGTTGATGTTGGTCAGGAAAGTATTTGTTAAGGAGATGGAGTTTCAGGTCCCTTTTGAAACAGGAGAAGGAGGGGTTGCATCTGAGGACTCTAGGAGAGCGTTCCATATCCTGGGAGCGTTGCCAGAAAACGATCGGTATTGGGTGGTTTTCTTTTTCAGTTTCGGAGGGATAAGAAGGAGTGAGTTAGAACTTCTCAGTGTTCTGGATTGACCTGCTCTTACCAGTTTGTTGTTCAGGTAGTTGGGGGCCGGAGAGTGAAGGGTTTTGTGTGTGATGCAGGCCAGCTTGTAAATACACCTCCCTTCCATAGGAAGCCAGTTGAGGGAGTTGAGAGCTGGAGTGATGTGTTCAAATCTTTTCACTCCAGATATGAGTCGAGCGGCCATGTTCAGCACTGCCCTTAGTGGGGCTAGGTGAGCTTTTGGAGTCCCTGTTAGGATGGCGTTCCCGTAGTCGATTTTAGAGAGAACTAGGGATTGAACTACTGTCTTGAGATCATCCTGGGGAAGAAAAGGTTTCAATTTCTTGAGGTGTTTTAGTGAGAAAAGAGCACCTTTTGCAGAGTTTTTGATGTGGGCCTCCATTGATAAGTTCTTGTCAAGGGTGATGCCTAGTGACTTCACTGAGTCGGATAGGACGAGGGGGCAGTTTAGGGCAACCAGATTCTTGAGCCACTCTTGGATTGGTCGATGGCTGCTTTTTGGAGAGAATAGGATTAGTTCCATTTTATCTGGGTTGAGCTTTAAGTGCTTAGTGTTGAACCAAGTTTGGATCTCGGTTAGAGTGACATTGAGGTGTCGGATGTCGTTGGGAGACTTGATTTTGAAATAGATTTGGGTGTCGTCAGCGTAGAGGTGGTAGTTCACTCCCGCTTTTTCAAGATGATTGTGAGGGGCTCCATGAAGAGATTGAAGAGGGACGGGGAGAGGATCGAGCCTTGCGGGACCCCAAGTGTGACTTTTGTTGGCTTCGAGAGACAGAGGTTGATTTTAATTTGTTGCGAGCGGTGTTGAAGGAAGGAGGTGAACCATTTTAGTACTGTGCCATTAATGCCGGAGCGTTTCGACAAGGTCTCCAGAAGAGCTGGATGATTTACAGTGTCGAATGCCGGAGATAGGTCAATAAGGATGAGAAGGCAGGCATCACCTTCATCTAAAGCCTTGTGAATATCGTCAGAGATGTTGAGCATAGCTGTTTCAGTGCTACAGCCTTTCCTGAATCCTGATTGAAAGGTGTCGAGGAGGTTGAACTCATCAATGTGTTTGTTGAGTTGGTGGAGAAAGCATTTCTCCAATGTTTTCGCAAGGAACGGGAGGTTGGAGATAGGTCTGAGGTTGTTAAGATCATTAGGGTCGGCCCCTGGTTTCTTGAGAATGGGTGTGATTTGTCCTAGTTGAAGGGAGTCTGGGACACAGTCTGAGATGAGAGAGGCATTGATGATTTTTGTCCAGAATGGGGAAATGGTGTGGTTGAGTTCTTTTATAATTGTGGATGGGAGGGGGTCCATAGTGTGGGAGGAAGGTTTTAGGGTAGAGATTATACTGAAGACCTCGTTTTCCGACATTAGCTCAAAGTCGGACCAATGGACATTGTTTTTTAGCTGGAGGCAGACCTGATTGTCCTTGGTAAGAACTCTTTCTGATTGGTCAAGGGTGGTTAAAGGGGGCAGGTTAAGAGGGAAGGAGGGTTTGCGGTTTGGAGGAAGGATTGATCAATTTTTGAGACTTTATTAGAGAAGAAGGTGGCAATTTCTTCACATCGCTCTTTGGTGGCTATGATTTCGTTAGAGGGAGTGCAGTTTGTTTGGCTTTTGATAATGTTGAAGAGTTCTCTCGGTCTGTTTTTCACCAGATCTAGTTGGTTGCGGAAGAAAGACGCCTTTTCACTGAAAATGTGTTTTTGTATGCCTGCCGAGCAGATCTAAGTTGCGCTAGGTGCAAGGTCGAGGGTTTAGTCTCCAACACCTTTCCGTTTGTCTGAGTTGACGCCTTTCGTTATTCAGATCCATCTTGAACCAGGGTTTAGATTTGGTTCGTCTCATTTGTTTGAGTTTGAGTGGAGCTACTTGGTCTAAGACCTCTGTCATTTTAGAGTTAAAGTGTGTAGTGAGGTCATCGGCCGTCCATGATGAGGGTTGGGGTTGTAGATGGGCATGAATCCTGGATTCAAGTTCGGGTAAAGGGACTTTTTTGATGTTTCTGGTCCAGTGCTTAGGTTTGTCATCACGAATAGGTTGGTGTCTGACAAGTGCATCAATCTTGAACAGAATGAGGTGGTGGTCTGACCAGTCAATGGGAGAAATCGCTCTCAGAGAGACCAGTTCATTGTTGGTAATGATCGCATCCAGTGTTGCACCTTTGATGTGAGTTGGTTCATTGCAGAGTTGTTTGAGATTGTATATTTCAAGTAGGTTGGATAGGTTCTGGACAGTGGAGTCTTCTGGGTCATTCCAGTGGATGTTGAGGTCACCCAGGAACACGTCTTTTGTGTCTGTCATGGAGAAACGTGTTATTAGGTCTGTTAGTTCTTCGGGGAAAAGGGTACGCTCTCCAGGAGGATGGTAGATGGTGTGGAATTTGATGGGAGAGGTGCCCTTGGCAGTGAGTTCGACACCCAGGTATTCAAACGATAGGTATTCTGCAGGTTTAAGTTTGGTGATCTGTATTTCAGCTTTGTGAATGATGGCTAGTCCCCCCCAGTTTTGATTGGCCTGTCTTGTCTGATGATGTTGTACCCTGGAGGGGTGAGAATGTCAAGAATGGGGGTGGAGTGGACATTAAGCCAGGATTCTGTGAGGAAAGCGATGTCAATTTCTTCAGCGAGTAGAGCTTCAGCAATGTCTGTGGCGTGTTGTACTGCTGATCTGCAGTTTAGGAGCATGCAAGAGAGAGGGCGGGGAGCCTTGGTGGTGGGGGAGCTAGGTGGATAGAGGAGTATTGAGCAGGAGGTCTAGGCAAGTGAACAGTTTTAGGGATTCTGTTAGTGCCAACAATAACAGGGATGGGGAAAGGGACTGATTTCTGGCTCAGAGCGAGGTAAGGGTCGTTGGTCACATCAGGTTTCAATACCGAAAGGGGGAGGCGATCCCGGTTGGGTCGAAGTGCCTGACTCGTTGACGGACTGGAGGGTTGGGGGTGCTCTGTGGGGCCATGGGAGAGGTATTGAGGGGGTTTGAGCAAATCTACCCGACGAGAGGGAGTACGGTGGCTTGGTCCTGTTGAGAAGGTCTTGTTGTAAGTGTAGGAGATCGGCAGCAAGGGAGTTAATTTTCTGCTCCATTCTGTTCAGTTGCTGTGTTATTGAGTTATTGAGAGTGGATGTTGAGGATATATTGATAGAGGTATAGGGGGAGAAATAGGGTAGTACATTGGATATGCTGAATTAGAAGGAAGTAATAAATATATAGATCCATAAGTCCATGGAAAGTTTATAGATGCATAAAGGAAGTAAGTATATGTAGATTAAAGATATTGATAGAGGTATAGGGTGAGAAATAGGGCAGTGCATCGAATATGTTTTTTTTGGAGGAAAGTAATAAATATATAGATCCAAGTACATGGAAGGTATATAGGTGCATAAAGGAAGTAAGTATATGTAGATTAAAGATGCATTCAATAAACAACTCTGGTTTTCAAGTGTTGTACTTAAAAATTTATTTAAAAAAAACAATTATTCTACATGTTTATACAAAGCAATACATATATATGGGTACATATCTATAGTACAAATAAATGCTTATATAAAGAGGGATATGCTGTATATTTCTGTTGGGAAGAGCCAATTCTTGAGTAGTTTTCTGAAAATAAGGTGGTTTTCGGTGGATCTTATGTTGGGGGGTAAAGATTTCCATATTTTGGCTGCTTGAACGGAGAAGGATGTGCCACCCATGTTTTTTTTCTTGAATCTTGGGATTTTGAGGCGAGGTGCCACTCTAGAGTGGAGTTTCCTATGTTGAATGTGTTTGGTGATTTTATTCCTTCTGAAGAGCGGTCCCATTCCATGCATCGCTTTGTGGGGGATACAAAGCAGCTTGAACGTGGATCTTCTGGCAACCAGTAACCAATGCAGCGCTTTCAAGGCAGGGGAGATGTGGTCTCGCGGTTTGATATGCAAGAGTAGTCTGGCAGCTGAGTTCTGAATCCGTTGTAGTCTTTTCATAGTCGTTAAAGGTGATCCGTGGTAGAGGCTATTGGCGTAATCGAGTTTGGACAGAACAAGGGAGATGTTAGCCTGGACCTTGTGTGGAAATCCCAAATGGGGGAAGATTAGTCGCAGAGTTTTTATAGTAACAAAGCTTGATTTTGCTAGTTTGTCCACTTGGGCATTCATTGACAGCTTGGAGTCCATGGTAATTCCGAGGTTTCTTACTTCCTTCTATACTTTAGGCGGTGATCACAGTTCATCAGGCCACGCGGCAAGCGGGTCATAATGTTTCAAATTGCCACACGTGAGTATTTCCGTTTTGGAAGCATTCAATTTGAGATGGCTCCAAGTCATCCATTGACCCACGGCTCTGAGACAACTGAAAATTGGAGAGTTTCCAATGTCTTTGGGGCATTCCAGTTGAAGGAGTATTTGTGTGTCATCTGCATAGTTATAGCACGTGAGGTGAAATGGATTGATCGGTACCAGTAATGACTTCATGTAGATGTTGAAAAGCATGAGCGAGATGATAGAGCCTTGAGGGACCCCAGCTTTTGTGGAGTACGGTTTGGACGAGAAAGGTGGGGTATGGATGACATTAGTTCTGTTTCGAAGGTAGGACGTGATCCAGTCTAAAGCAGTCCTCTCTATGCTGGCTTCACAGAGTCTTTGTATCAGAGTGTCATGGTCAACCGTGTCAAAGGCAGCCAAGAGGTCCAAGAGGAGTAGCGCAGCAACCCCGCTACGGTCAACTGTGTTCTTCAGGTCATCCCAGATGGCAAAGAGGGCAGATTCTGTGCCTATTCCCGGACGTAATCCTGTTTCGAAGTCTGAAAGTATGGCATTGTATTCAATGAATTGTGACATCTGGGCGAACGCTGCTCTTTCTATCCGTTTGCCCAGGAAAGGTCCATTTGTAATGGGTCTGTAGTTGTCAGAGTTCAGCGGGTCCATGTTTGTTTTCTTCAGTAAAGGGCGGATGTATGACTTTTTGAGTTCTTTTGGAAATATTCCGGTAGTTAAGGAATCGTTGATTCTTCTTCTTACTGGAGTGGCAGCAGAGGTTGTTAGAAGAATTGTATTGAAAGTTTGCGGTGGACACGGGTCAGAAGGGCTGCCGGCAGGCCTGCTTGCTTTGACCAGGTCCATAAATTATTCGTGTGAAATGTGTTGGAAGGAACGGAGATGCTGAGTTGGAGTATTCTTAGATTGTTGTTTTGTAAAAGGGTTAGTGCTGGTGCTTTGTCTCTGTTTTAAGTATGAGTCCAACGGTTCTGCTTTGTCCATGTAATGATTTGCCAGTTTGTCTGTAAAATCTTGAGTAACGGGATGAGTTCCTTCTAGGCAATATGGTTTACGAAATTCATTGAGTATTTTATAGAATTCTTTATTTGAACATTTAGCATTTTGAATTCTGTCTGAATAGTACCTTTTCTTTGCTTTTTTGATAGCTGACTTGTACAATCTGTTAATTTTTTGTAGGTGAAGGTTGTTTTGTTTGTTTTTTGTTTTGAGCCAGGCAGGTTGCAGCTTTCTAATTTGTAGTTTTATGTCTTTTATCTCTGTATTTCTCCAAGGTGCTTGTTTTCTTTTGTTCTGTTGTGTGGTTTGGAGTGGTATCAGGATATCAAAAGCTTCCTGTAGCCACTCATAGTATTTGAACAGAAATTATTGTTTCCAGATCTGTACTGGATGTTAGTTGTGTTTCTAAGTGTTCCAAATTGAGTTTGTTCCACGGTCGATAGGCGGATGTGGTTTTAGGTGAGTCGCTTAGTGTTGTTTTATGTTGGAAAGCAAGCAAATGATGGTCTGACCATATGACTGGAGTTATAGTTTGAAAGTTAACTAGTTCGGTATTGGCAAAATGTGTGTGGGTTTGTGTACAATCTAATGCAGGTTCAGTGCATCTAGGCCAGTGATTATTGTTTTTGGATGGGTCATATTGGGTTTGTTAAACCAAATGTTGAGGTCACCCAGAACGCATAGGTTTGAGTGTATTGTTATCAGGTTTGAAACTGTGTCTATAAAGGCATCTGGGAGTGTCGCCTTGCTAGGTGGAGGTCTGTAAAGGAGCAGGAAGTTACAAGAGGAAGATGGTGTAGGATTGCATCTGGTGAGAAGAGCCTCACAATTCTTTTTGCAGATGTCGTCAACTTTAGTGATATGTAATGTTTGCCTGAACACAACAGCTAGACCAACTCCTTTTTTCGCCTATACAATTTTGGGCGATCGTTTGACAGCCTAGAGGAATGGCTTCATGCAGGACTTGAGCCATATCATCTCCCAACCATGATTCAGTTATGAATAGTATGTCTGGTTTTCCGTCGGTGAGAAGGTGGTAGATGTGATGTTTGTTTTTAGAGAGCGATCGAGCATTTATTAGTAGACAGTTTAGAGAATGTGCTTTGGTGACAGAGAGACTTTGTTTTGTAGAAGAGTGATCAGTATTGTGTGGGTTAGTAGCAGGTGTGTTTTAGTGCTGGTATTATCTGTATTAGGATAGCAATTGTGTAGCTGTTCTGTAATGTGTTCCTCGTCCAGCAGGCTAAGATGGCATTTTGATGGGTCTGCGTGCGTAGGTGGTGGAGACGGTGTTTGAGAGGGAGTTTGTGCGCTGTGTTTTTGTGGTGTAACCTCGTTGTGTAGTAGACATGAAGAAGCAAAGTTGTGATGTGTGGCACGTTGCTTATATTGTTTGCGTATGTTTAGGGCGGAAGGTGTACGAGTCAGTGGTGGTGCAGGATGTGGGTCATGTAGTAAGCTTCTAAATTGTCCAATGGATGAGAGGCGGTTAGAAGAGAGTTGCTGTGTTGCTGTATGTGTGTTAGGTGTTGTGGAAGAGAGAAAGCTTTGCATTGTAGTTTGTTCATTTGTGTAGTTTGAAAGGTGGTTGTATGATTGTATTTTGTGACTGTAAGTATTATGAGGTGTTGTGCTTGAGAGATTTTGTTGTGCTGATGTGTGTGATATGTTTGGTTTTTGAGGAGTAGTGAAAAGAGGTGCTGATGTATTTGTTTTATCAGATGGATTTGTTTGTATAGTATTGTTTGCGAGTGGATTTTGTAAGGTAAAGGGGGTGGTGATGTGTTTGTGAGTAGAGTTTAAGTTGTGTGTAGGAGGGGATGAAGTAGATTTAAGACTGTTTGTTTTAGACTTGTTTGCTGCAAGAGTTAAAATGTGAGGTGCTGTGGCATGTAAGTGTTGTGTTGTTGTGTTATTGTGGTAGAAAGAAGAAGAGGGTGTTGGTTGGACAAATGATGGAAGGCTGAGTATGGGTTTGTTAGTGATAAAAGGGGATCTGTTAGGAGTAATTAGAGTGAGGAGTATGTGTCTGGATGGGTTGTAGTTAAGTATGTTATGGATTTTGGTTGTGCTAGTGATGAGTGAATTGGTTAGTGGTATAGGATAGAATTGTGTACTGTTTGTAGGTGATGGTGAAAATGTGTGGTAGCTGGGATAGAAGGGTATATAGACGTGGTTTGTGTGGTTTTGCAGTGTATGCTGGTACATTGATTTGTGCATAGGGTTTTATTACTGAATGGGAGAATGGGTAGCATTTCTGGCCCTAGTCCCGACCAGTCTTGAAGAGGCTCAAACAGGCAACTGCCCTTGTCCTCTCTGCCCTTGTCCTCTCTGCCCTTGTCCTCGACGCCTGGGCTGAGACGCCCTAAACCTTGGCCTTTTATAGTCCTAGTAATCAGGTGACCCCTTCAGCCAATGGGAACCCTAGCCCTAACCCTATCCAATCACAACATTAGCCTTAAAATCTAGAACCAATAGGAGACCAAGACCTTACAGCCAATCATAGCCCTAGTCAAAGCACTCAATCAGGCTCAAAACCCTAATCTCTATGTCCAATAGAGGCCCTAGCCTCAACCCTAGTCCCAGCAACCAATGACACAGGAAGCCCTAATCCCTACTTCCAATAAAAAGCCTAACCCTAGTCCCACACCTAGTCCAGCAACCAACCACACAAGAAGCCCTAATCGCTACTTCCAATAGAAAGCCTAACCCTAGCCCTAGTCCCAGCAACCAATCACACAGGAAGCCCTAATCCCTGCTTCCTTTTTTTTAAAAATAATTTTTTATTATTAATGCAAAGGGAGATCATCATAGTATATACAGATAAAAGGAAAACAATCCAAATAGAACAGCGTGGCAATCAAATCACATAGTGTCCATTAACCAAAATTAATACATCAAGAACATATAAAACTGAAAAATCTTATTTAAATTATCAATCCTTAAGTACCCTATGCCAAGTAGTTTGGAATTTCCGGATAGCGCGTATACCTATGGTTTTTGCCACAGCTTTTTCCCTTTCACAAATGTCAACCAACATGGTCCACCATTCTACTGAGCTACTGGGTTTAGGGGAGATCCAAGCCCTGGCAATAGTGAGCCTTGCAGTAACTAATAAGATGGCAAAAAATGCACGACGTGCAGGGCTAGGGTCATTCTTAAAACCCATCATTATCTGTGTAGTAAATCTTAATTCTAGTCCCAGTCTGTCTCTACAAACATGGCTAATATCCTCCCAGAATCCCCAAATTGGCGGGCATGTAGCAAACATGTGTACTATGTCGGCTGCAGTGGCTCCGCATTTGGAACATTTTGTTTTTTCATCCAGGGCTTGGTCGCCTCTTTTTCCCCGCCAACTTGCTATCTTCTTGGGAGTATAGTATAGCATACACAGTGTCTTGAAGTGTTAAAGCTTTAAATTGACTGACACTACTGCCTCTTTTAATGTAGTAAATGCATTCTTGATCACTTCAGCAGATATATCTGACCCCAAAATACGGCTCCACTTCATCGCAAGCTGTACACGTTGATCTATTCTAGGCTGTGTAAGATGTTGGTAAGCAATACGTATTGAATGTTTAGGGAGTGCTTCGTGAATAAATGTCAGAATCTCATGTGCAGAAATTGATACAAGCCCTTGAAACCTCAGGAAAAAATCTCTGATCTGCAGATACTTATAATAGAAATGTTGAGGAAGTGAAAATGCATTTTGGAAACTGTGAAAGGTCTTGAAACCAGTAGTGTCATATAAATGACCAAGTCTCTCCACCCCGTATATAGCCCAGCTTTTTGCCAATTTATCCTTAAAGATCTCGGGCAGAAATGGATTGTCCCAAAGAGGGAACCTATCGTGAAAAGTTGGGAACGAATAGCCAAGCTACTTCCAATAGAAAGCCTAACCTAGCCCTAGTCCCAACCCTACATTAATTGAATCACAGACCCAGAAACCAATCAGAACCCTCAAATACCCAACCAATGAGAACACTAACCCTAATCCAATAGAAACACCAGATACAACCACCAATCAGTGCACACATGTACCAACCAATAGCAGACTATATAAGGTCCCAGCGACCTCAGACAAGGTTTGCTGGCCAGGGAGTCGGAAGCTGCTTCTCTATTCAGAATCTCCTAGGAGACAGACAAGCTCAATCCACACTTTGGACTTCTGCAGATAAGGGCCTAACAAACTTTGTCCTCTAACAATACTGTTTGTATAAAACTTTACTCACTCTCCTAGACAAAAAAACAAGTGCAAAATCCCTATAAAACACAGCTTAAACAGCTCACAGCAGATTACTGCTGTTTCAGAGTGCCCTCTGTTCACTCTCTGATGTAGAATATCCCTGTTGCTAGGGCGGGAAAAGGTGGGGGGCCTGGTTTCACTCACTTGCTAACACAAAATTGGAGCTGGGGTGGATTGCTTAACATACAAATCTGAGCCCAGAGCAAGGGAGAAATTAGGAGGAAAAACAGAGTCACAGGGAATGAGAGGGAAAAAAACTACAGATTTTGGACTGAAAATCCCACAATTCAACAGGTTAAATAAAAACAGTCACGGGCAAGTAAAAACCACAAATTTAAACACAAAACAGGTGAGGAATTATGCAATCACGGGCAGGTTAAAACTACAATTTTTAAACTGTAACAACCACAAGCAGAACAGTTCTAAAAATGATGCAATCACAGGTAGGGAAAATCGCTTTTCTTTAAAATTTAGAAAAGAGACAGTACTAGTCTGCCTCCTTACCACCTCCTGGTCTTTGGATCACTGCAATCTGCTCATATTCCTGGTAATACCAAGAAGTACAGGCAGTGGCTCGCCTTCAATGGGCAGAGGATGAGAGACACAGGAGCCAGTATGACAATCATAATCTGTCATCTGATGTTTCAAGTGATAACCAGGTGAGTCACTATTCAGTTGCTCTGGTTTCCTTTGGGGGAGGGATGTGTCATATGAATGGACTCACATCTATCTTTAAGGAACCTGCCTGTTGGAGGTCAGTTAGGAAATGACCTAGAGCAAACCATCTGAAAAGAGGTGGAGCGCAGGTACGACTTGGAGATGTTGCAACTCCCAGAGTGGGTGTGCCGACCACATGACCCATGGCAGCCTGTCAGTGGAGTCAAAAGAGCCTGTAGACTGAATCAGGAAGAGGAAGAGCAAGTGTTGCAGAAAACCCACCCAGAAAATTCCCACAGTCCGGTAGGAGGCTGATCCTGAGGGTGACACTCCGAAACCTACAGGGGAAGACATTGCTACCCTGGGAGACCTGTCTGAGTTGGCTGGCTGGCAATCTGATGAGGACTATTCTAGGCAGAATTCTATGAGGTAGAAGGACTGCCCCACTCTTGAGGGTGTACAGCGGAAGGCTGAGGCCCAGGCAGCTGGCGACACCTCTGGTCATCACCTTGTTTATTAGGAGAACGGTCTCCTAAGGTCCCTCAGCCTGGGTTAACCTGTGTATTAGTAGTTCCTCAGTACTACCGGGCCTTCCTACTGAAGCTGGCAGGACATCTGAGACACATCAAAACATTTGACCAACTAGTCACCAACATTTATTGGCCCTGGATGAGGATGAATTCAGGTGTATTCTGAAGATCCTGTGAAAATTGATATGCCAGTGGATAGTCAGGGGCAAAGCATAAGGATCCCCTGCTACCAATCCCTTTACATGGTACCCCCTTTGAAAGGGTGGGCATCGATATTGTCAGGCCCCTGGACCCCAAGACAACTTTTGGCAACAGGTTCAGCCTGGTCTTGGTGGAACATGACACACAGTATATGTGCGTGTGGTGGTGCAGACACTCTGTCAGACACAACCTCCTTACAGAAACCGACAGAGGCACCAACTTCATGTCTGCATACATGAAGTTCATGTGGGACGAGTGTGTGGTAATCTACAAGTTCTCCACACCATAACACCCCCAGACCAATGGGCTTGTTGAGAGATTCACCATGACCCTGAAAGGCATGTTCAGGGGCCTATCAGAGCCCTTGAGGAGTAAGTGGGGCTTACCATGAATTCAAAATGGGTGCTTGAATCTGTGGAGTCAAATCTACATGACCCTATTTAATATTTGCTATCAAACAGAGGTATCGAAAAGGTATTGGAGAAGACTCCTCCACAACAACTTATCGTGGCATGGTGCATTTTAGTCATCCTCACCACACCAGAGTAGGTGAAGACCACTCCGACAGAATCAACCAAATTGGGAGTTCTTATATAATTATTGTTGAGGAAATAAGCAGAGATCTAGTAATAAAAATATCTATGGGGAAACCCAAGGACTCCTTTTATTAGCTAGTACCCTTGATATGGTTAAAAGAAAGTCATAAGTGGATTCTAGATGAAGTATAGTGCACCAGTGCTCAAGGTCCTTGACTTCTCCAAGGAATTCCTAGTTCAGATTGATGCTTTAGAACATGGCATTGGGGCTGTCGTGTCACAGCTAAATGATGAGAGCTTGGACCAACCTGTAGCCTTGCATAGAAGGAGCTCCTCAGTGAGTGTGAAAGATTTTAAACATTAATCTCTGAAAAGTGGCTGGGCTCCATGTAGTTGAAAAAGTAGACTGTTAAATTGCTACCGGCCCTGTGATGTTGAGAAGGCTGACCTCGAGAAGGTACCTGCCAATAACCTTTGGTGAGCTCCACAGGACTGATATATAGCACATATGAAAAGTGAATATGGTGGTAACTTGCCTAAAGTCAACACAGAATCTAATAGTTCTGTCTGTTTATGGAACTAAAACAATATGTGAGTACCATTTACTATATGATATAATAATCTCAAATTGTGGCATAGGCTCAATCTCTTTTTGTACTGCTGATCTTTAAGCTTCTGGTATTCAATAAGGTAATGACGGGATACATGCATTGTTTGGGTTTGCAATCTGTATTTGACATAGGTGGTGAACCTCAAAAGCGTAGAAAACAAATCCACGAATGGTTTAAATGTTTAACAAATTTACTTTCTGTTAGGGAGTAGCGTGGAATTGTTTAGCTACTCCTTCCCAAGAGGATGAGTTGGAACTGTAACAAACTGGATTTATATTTGGGGTGGGTGAATGACCACCTAAAGGAATAATCTCAATTCTTGTCAGGGTGAACTTTCAAAAGTCAATAAATTAACCTGAGCTCAACCACTTGGTAGCTATAGCACAGAGCATACATTCTTATCTTAGGGAAAGGTATAAAGTATTTATGCAGTCCTAAAACAATAGTAAAGTCAAAACATCAATAATAAAAATCCTAAACCAAATTAGAAATATAGAATACAATTTAATACATAAAATAACACAAAAACAACAAAAATCCAATTAGGGGAACCTTAGATACAATTTTTTTTAAAGATTTAAGGGAAAATAACGCCCAAAACTGCAAAGCACCAACGGTAGTCAATGATTGCAGTAGACCAAGACCTAGGCGCATTTTGAGGCAGATTGCTCTGTATACTCCAACCAGGTTCGACCTGGTTGTAGAGTTTACCTTGGGACTTCAACTTTTTGTGGAAGTCGAAATCCTTCAGCGGAGAAGACAGAGGCTGTACCCAAGTAAGTCATCACAAAGTTAGATTGTATGTGTTCCTACTAAAGCCGTTGATTTAGGTGGGGAAGGCGCAGAGTGGAAGAAATTCAAATTTCATACTCGAAGTGCTCTCGCTGGTCAAATAATTTTGGTGCCTTTTGCTAGGTCAAGATGTTTACTTTTGTAGTAAGGGCCTGATTTAGATGTTGGCGGAAAGAGTACTTTGTTGCAACAGTGACAGAGTACCTTCTTTGCCAACCTGAATGTCCGCCTGCCTGATTTACAGATGGGCAGGCCCTCAGTATGTAGACAGCAGAGACTACTCTATCTCCGCCACTTTCATACTCCTTTGATGTAAGGCACATAACCAGTTTTTACTATTACAATCTGCCACCTAAAACGTATGTAAAAGTATACATTTTTCAATTATCCCAAGCCATAGGAGAACACTCCCAAGTGAAGGGGTCATTGTTTTTTTATTTCCAAAATTCCGCTTTGGGATTTTGTTTTTAAAAATAAAAAAAGGAACTGAGTGTTGTGTGGCTCCATCATGTTGACGGAGCAGTAAGGCACACTTTCATTGCATTTACAGGAACTGTTATGACAGCAGTTCCTGTGAATGCAAGAGATGTCTGCTGGGCCTCCTGACAGATCTAAATGTGGTGGCAGAGTATTCTTACCATGGCAGGAGTAAACTATTTTGCAATGGCAATGGTACTAACACCGTCCACCAACATTTAAATCAGGACTTTGTTTTTTGGAGCTCAGAATCCTCCAGGAGGGCAAGGCTGTGGCTATATCTGACAGTGAGTTCCACAAGGCCAGACACCTTCTCTTCTAGGGTCAGCTGAATTGGATTTACTGCTGTGGAAAGCTCTGAGCAGAGTTACTGCGGTGTGTTGCGAGAATGGGAGAGAGCAGAACAAAGCCATATCTGCAAAGAAGTTGTGCTGTTCTGTTCTTTTCCTGCACCAGTGCACTATATGATGCCATCCACCAATGCAGACACCCTTCTGCATTTTGATCAGCATAGTTTTGTGCAGGAAGGGATCTCTTCCTGCACAATAACTATGCTGAAAGGTGATTTCCTCTTTGCACAAACGTTCCATATATTATTATTTTTTCTCACAAAATTTTCTATTTCAAACGTTTTTGAAATGTGCGATTTACTAATGTGGTGTTTCTTTGAAAAGACATGCTCTATTGATTTATGAATGTCTTTGTTGAAATATCAAAAATAAGCAAAATAAAGCTTGAAAACTTTGGAATTAATGGTCTAAGGTTTATCACAACTCTAATCAAAATAAACCCCCAGACATCCTGTTTGCTTATCTCAAACTGAAATTAAGCATTAAAGTCGTTACAATGTAACCTAGTATTTTCCTATTGGAGAGTCAGCCTTGCCACACTGAAAAATGACTTTAGGGGGGGTTAACTGCCAGGGCATGTAAAACATTGATTTCTACATGTCCTACTTTTAAATATAATACACCCTGCCTTATTGGGCAATACACCCTACCTTAGGGGTGACATAAAGATATTGAAAAGGAAGGTATAGACCTGTCAAAATGGTCATTTTGAAAGATCAAAATGGCAGTTTAAAACTGCACACCCAGGCTGCAGTGGGAGGCCTGAGGACATGCTTTACAGAGCTACTGCATGGGTGGCATAATGAGTGCTGCAGCTCACTAGTAACATTTATTTGCTGGCCCTGGGTACAAGTAGAACCATATAATTGGTCTTTCATTAAATCCTATCTTTCAAAATTTTCTGACTACCACACACATTTCAGGCCTGTTTTCACTCCTTTCTTTTATTGCTAAATTATTTGAAAAGGCAATTACATTTCATTTGCAATCATTTGTGTAGGAGAACGCTTTTTTGGACTACTATCAGAGAGGCTTAGAGCTAGTTTTAGTACTGAACTGGTGGTTGTGTCAGTTCTAAATGAACCAAAAGTGATTGTAGATAAAGGCAGGATTGGATCTCTGGTTCTGTTAGAACTTTTTGCAGCCTTGGACACGATCGACCATCAGGTGCTGCTTGGTCACCTGGCTGATTCTTCCATTGGTGGCTAGTTGTCAAACATGGAAGATTTAAGCCCTGATGCAGAGTCCAGATACTGCAATTGGGATCCTTCACCTCTGGTTCGAGACCCGTGCTGTTGAGTGTGCCTTAGAGATCTTCACTCTCACAATTGCTTTGTAATCATTACTTGTGTCCATTAGCCCATCTTCTGCATGAGGTCACGGTTGTTTTCCTTGTGTATGTTGATAATATGCACCTTGTTAGTGTAGGAGGACAGACTGTCTATAGGCCTGAGCGGTGGATCTTCCCATTTGGAAATTAAATACTAACTTTTTCAAACAGAATCTGCCTAAGACAGAAATTCTCTTCACTCAAAATGCCCCCGATTTCTGGGATGGGAGCCTCTGGACTAGCTGTATGGACTAACATCCTAGTAATGTTGTGTTAGTGAGAAATTTAGGTGTACAAATTGACTATGGTCTGACCTTCACTGTACAGGTTGCAGCAGTTCTAAAGTATTGCGTTGTCTATATTAAGATCCTATGGAGAATGTTTCCTTCTCTTTCTCCCACAAGAACATGGGCGCTAATTTCTTTATCCGTTTACACACTGACTATTGTAATGCCATCTATTTGGGCATGTTTCACGTAAGTCTTAACAGACTTCAGTATATTCAAAATGTCACAGCTAAATCTTTGCAAATTTGATACTGTTTTCTCTTAAACTTAGGCAGTCTCCTTGGCTTCCTCTTTGGAAGAGGATTCATTTTCAAACATATGTCTTATGAATAGATTTTTTCACCAAAGTAAGTCTAAATGTCTGTTTTTCAAATATCAATGCACTTCCAAGCTTCAGTCTGCTTTAGATAAACTTCTTGTTATCCCCCGATTCATACGATCCTGTTCAGGCACCATCTTTCTTCATGCTTTGGGTCTAAAACTGTGGAATAACCTTCCACTTTCGTTGAATATTGTGGAGCAGTTGTTTTATAAAACTGTTTGTATCCTGGCTTTATTATTCCAATATCTGATATTGGCCTGCTTGCTCTTTCCTCTTACAATGCCTCATTAGTTCAAAGAGACTTCATAGTGGAGTTTACTTCAGCCCTTCATCTATTATCAAGCTAGTTAGAGAATGAAAAGGGGAACAGCAGTCAAATTAAAGCCCTTGTCATCAGTCTCAGGGTCTCAGATGGACGTCTCACAAAGGGAGCTCCACATGATGTGATGCTGCTGTACTGTGAAGCAGCTTTGATACACATAACAATAACAGAAGTTAGCACCACCTCTAGGTTGACATTTTTAGGTAATTGTAGGAGGCTAGCTTAGTATATGGTGCACACTTATTTAAGGGAAGCACTTTGCACTAATCCACACAACCGTTATGATGATTTTAGAGGTCTTAGACAATCATAGAAAGCTCTCTATGTGGTAGCTGTGGAGAGCAGCCTTCAGGCTTATTCCAGAAGGAGTGTTAAGAAGCTTGTTTTACCAGAACTAATTATATAGTGTAGGTTAAACAAAAAAAGAACCACACCGTGTAGTTATAAAAATAGGTATATTTATTATACACAGTCACTAACACATTGGTATAGCTCCTATCCGGAGATATCAACACAATTCACACAATTCTTCAGTTGTAAACAGGTAAGTGTGGCACTGGAGCAACTGATCAATAACTGTGATGTAGTAAGACGAACTAAAAGGTTTCTTGTTTTAGAATTTCATTTATTCCACCTTATTCTGATTACTGCTTTTCATTTCTCTCTTTTCTCAGGGAATAGTTTGTTGAACTTGTCTTTTCTTTCTCTTTTCTTCGGAGTCTTCGCTCCCTCTCCAGAAAAGTTTTGGTCCCCGCCGACGCCCCTTGGAAAAGAAGACAGGACTTGGGTAAGTCAATTGTTTCTTTCCTTCCTTTTGACCTTTTCCTATCGTTTATATGGGTCGGGAACGTGTGGGGTACATTAAGCTTATTCACCCACCCTTCACCAGTGTCCTCGTTTTTACTTCTTATCGTTTTGTGTTCTTTGTTTTCATTGTTCCTCGTTCCTGCCCCCCCGCCGCTCCCGCCCTTCCTCCTGTCTCCCCCCCCCTTTTTTTCCCAGTTTCTCTACTTTGTCTCGGGTAGTTCTAAACAGGTTGTGAACTCGGCCACGCATCTGAGAGAGCCACGCTCCTCCTGGAACGTGGCGGGGCACCGGTTGTCTTTCCTCACGTCTCCGGTTGTATTCCTTCTCTCTGGGTTCCTGTACGACACACACCAATGCCGCTTCCGCTCCTCGTCCTGCTCGGCGTCCAGAATCGGCGTCGTCTTCTCCACTCATCATCCGAACCTCCCTCTCTTCCGTTTCCGGCTGGGATTTTAAGGGCCTGCGTTGCTTCCAGCGCTTTCCTGTAGTATCTCAGCGCCAGGGAATATCGCCTGCGTCAGAGCGGCTCCGCTACTCTCCACATCAAGGTCAGTCCCAGCAACAGGTACGGCAGGCTGTAAGGAGGGGAAAGGAGATATAAAAGGGGGCAGAATGTCGGTTTCCTCCTCTCTTTCCCCTAACATATCCGTACATACGAGCAATTCGTGACATACTCCTCCCCCAGTCTCTTTCCGATCGGGGAAGGGAGGAAAGCATGAGAGAAAGTCTGCATTCAGATTGTCGGAGCCTTTGCGATGCTTGATGTCAAACGCAAAAGGTTGTAGTGACAAGAACCATCGTAATATACGGGGGTTATTCCCTTTGTTACGACTCATCCACTGTAAGGGTGCATGGTCGGTGTAGAGAGTAAATGATGATCCCTCCAGATAATAATGTAGTTTGTCTACAGCCCACTTGATGGCGAGGCATTCCTTTTCGATTACCGAGTATTTTTGTTCCCGGGAGTGTAATTTACGACTAATGAACAGTACCGGGAGTTCAACCCCATCTTTGGTTTTCTGGGAGAGAACGTCACCTAACCCTTTATCTGAAGCATCTGTTTGTACTATAAAGGGTTCTTTGAAGTTGGGGGATATTAGGACAGGGCTGGAAGTTATGGCTGCCTTAAGCCGTTGAAATGCCCTTTGAGCAGACAAGGGAGGATCTAGCAGTTCTTTCTTTTTCACGTCCTTTTTCTAGAGGTCTGTTAGAGGGGCTGCTATTTCAGAGTATTGGGCTATGAATCTTCGATAATACCCGAGCAATCCCAAGAAGGCCTGAATATCTCTTTTGGTAGTTGGAAAAGGAGTGTCTAGGATGGCCTTGACTTTTTCTTGTTGTGGTGCAATGATGCCATTCCCTAGAAGATACCCCAGATACCAAAACCTTATTGAAGCCTAATCTGGATTTTTTTGCATTTATGTGGAGTCCTGCAGAACGCAGGGTCTGAAACACTCTTTGGCAGTGTACAAGATGTTGTTCCCAATTGGGGCTGAAGATCACAATATCATCCAAATAAGCTGATGAATAGGACAGATGGTTGTGGAGAACTTTATTCATGAGCCTTTGGAAGGTGGCGGGGGCCCCATGCAAGCCAAAGGGTAATACGGTGAACTCAAAAAGGCCAGTAGGGGTGCTAAAGGCAGTTTTTTCTTGGTCCTTGGTTCTTAAAGGTACCTGCCAATATCCTTTTGAAAGATCCAGGGTAGAGATATAAAGGGCCTCACCAAGTTTTTCAATTAACTCGTCGATCCGGGGAAGAGGGTATGAATCAAGTTTTGAAATGGCATTAACCGCTCTAAAATCGATGCAAAAACGAACCGAGCCATTCGGTTTTGGCACGATTACAATAGGAGAAGACCAATTACTCTGGGAAGGTTTTATAACCCCCATCTGTAGCATGTTTTCTATTTCTGTATTAATGGCGTTTCGTCTGGCTGCTGGGATTCGATAGGGGCGCTGCTTTACTATTTTCCTTGGAGGAGTAATTCTGGAATGCTCAACAAGGGTGGTTTTCCCCGGAAGATCAGAGAAAATGGACGCAAAAGGATTTAGTACTTCTTGAAGAGAGGTTTTCTGGTCTTCGTTTAGGGCTTCATTTATGATGAGATGGTTTAAGGAAGAGGAGGATGATATAAAATTGCTGTTCTTGGGGGTGGGGCCTATCCATTTTTTTTTTAGGAAATTGATGTGGTAGGTCTGTGTTCTCTGTGGAGACATCCTTATTTTGTATGTTGTGAGACCGATCTTACCTACAACTTTGTAAGGTCCCTTCCACTTGGGTTGTTTTTTTGTTAAAGAGGGCGGTTGTAGGATTAGTACCCAATCATAGACTTTTAGGTGTCTCCAATTCTTTCCCCGGTTATAGATGGTCTGTTGTCGTTTTTGAGCCTTTTCTAGGTTAGCATGGACAAACTCTCTTAACTTGTATAAGCGTGTTTTCAGTCGCTGAGTATAATCCAGTAGATTCAGAGAATCCTCTGGCTTTTCTTGCTCCCACGCCTCCCTTGTCATTTCTAAGAGGGCCCGTGGCTGTCTCCCATATAGAAGTTTGAAGGGAGAAGCCCCAAGACTACTTTGTGTTTGGCTCCTGATGAAAAAGAGAGCGAGGGGCAGGAGAAGATCCCACTTTTCCTTCAGTGGTCAGCATCTTTTTGAGAGTTAACTTAAGGTTGGCATTGTATCTCTCACATCGGCCATCTGTTTGTGGATGGTACACTGACGTTTTTAAGTAGGAGATATTAAGGGTTTTACAAATTTGGCCCATAAGACGAGACACAAAAGGAGTCCCTTGGTCGGTTAAAATTTCTCGGGGGAATCAGACTCTAGAAAAGAGGTCTAGTAATTTATCACTTATATTAGTTGTAGTGGGGGCCCTTAGGGGAAAAGCCTCTGGGTATCTTGTTGTGTAGTCCACTATTACTAGCGCATATATGTTCCCCTTTTTGGATCGAGGGAGAGGACCTATAAGGTCCATGCCCACTCTCTCAAATGGCTTCCCTATTATTGGGAGGGGTTGTAGAGGAACAGAAGGTGGCCTATAGGAATTTTTCTTTTGGCAGACCTCACATTCCTGACAATATTTGGTTATGTTTGCATAAATGCCAGGCCAATAAAAATATCTTAAAATGGTTTGTGTAGTTTTTGCAGCCCCTGAATGTCTGGCGAGAAGATGGGCATGAGCATAAAAGAGTACTTGTTCACGGAATGATTGGGGTACAACCAACTGAGGGATGTCCCCTTGTTTTCCCACGCGATATAACAAATCGTTTTTTATGAGGAAGTGGGGGAAACACGTACTGGGGGGCGTTGAGGCGTTTTTCGCTTGTTGCCAGGCCACCTTAAGGGTAGGGTCCTGAGTCTGAGCATAACGAAAACTCCTATCAGAAATCCATGGGGCTTGAGTGAGAAAAGTGGGGCTAGGTACTTGTTTGTGACTTTGGCCTTGAAGGTTTTCTATGATGATATTAAGGAAAATAGGATTATCCGTTCCCAAGATGATTTTCTCAGGGAGGCTATCCATTACTCTTACCTTCACCTGCATCTGTGATCCCTTTAGTGCTTTCACTGGGACTTCCACTAGGGGATACAATTTAATGTCTCCATGAACACATCGAATGGGTACATGAGCGTTGGAATGCATTTGTGAAGGTTTTACCAGGGTCTTTTGCACTACCGACTGACGACAGCCGGAGTCCAACAAAGCAGCAACCTTTTCCCCATTAACAAAAAGACTTGCGTAAAAACAGGATCCCAACTCTTCTGTATATAGAAGAGATCGGGGCACATACTAATATTCATAGGTTCTTCCGTCGGTTTCTTGCGCGGACAAAGCCAGGCTATGTGGCCCCACTCGCCACAATCAAAACATTGGGGTCCTTTAGAAGGCAGAAACTCTGTTCTGGATGTCTGGCCTTTGACAGGTTCTGCCAGTATCTTGGGGTTCTTTTTTTCTCCCTTCCCCTGTACTGTTGTGGACCACGAATGCCTTTCTGTTAACATCAAAAAAGACTTTGGTTGAGCCCTAACAAATGTGGTTGCCATCTCCACGGCTTGCTCAACCGTGAGATGAGGTTGTTGTCTGAGCCATCGCTGAGTAGCATAGGGTAGAGCCTCTAAATATTGCTCTAAATAAATAAGGTTCATTATGTCTTCTTTGCTGTTTTCTTGTGGGCGAAATCATTTATCAGCTGCTGCTTTTAATTTGAAGAATAGGGTTTTTGGGTTATCCCCTGGGGAACCTCTTTCTTTTCTAAATCTCACCCTATATGCCTCTTGGTCCATACCTAAATGGTCCAGTATTATCTCTTTAATTTCCTTGTACGTAGTATTTCCTGTAGGATTGGTCACTTGATATGCCGCTTGAGCTTCGCCTGTCAACAGGGGGGCAAGGAAGAATGGCCATTTAACTTCAGGCCATCCACATGCTCTGGCTGCTCTTTCAAAATTGAACAGAAATGCGTCAGGATCCTCCCCTGGGATATACTTCTGTAGGGCGATATTTGGATATCCTGCTTGGGTACTTGGAAGTGTATGTATTCGCGGACCAGACTGTATTTGTTTTTCCGCTACCCTTTGAATGCATTCTAACTGTTGGGTCATTGAGGCTTTGAACAGGTCTCGGTCAGCTTGAGCAGAAGTCATTTGCCGCTCCAATGCCCATTCCAACTTCTCCTGGCCGCTTATGACGTGTTGTATAAGATTCTCTATTTTCAGTTCAAATGGAAAGCTTTTTCCCGGGTTTCGGCACCAAAATGTGGCACTGGAGCAACTGATCAATAACTGTGATGGAGTGAGATGAACTAAAAGGTTTCTTGTTTTAGAATTTCATTTATTCCACCTTATTCTGATTACTGCTTTACATTTCTCTCTTTTCTCAGGGAATAGTTTGTTCAGCTTGTCTTTTCTTTTTCTTTTCTTCGGAGTCTTCGCTCCCTCTCCAGAAAAGTTTTGGTCCCCGCCAATGCCCCTCGGAAAAGAAGACAGGACTTAGGTAAGTCAATTGTTTCTTTCCTTCCTTTTGACCTTTTCATGTCATTTATATGGGTCGGGAAGGTGTGGGGTACATTAAACTTATTCACCCACCCTTCACCAGTGTCCTCGTCTTTACTTCTTATCGTTTTGTGTTCTTTGTTTTCATTGTTCCTCATTCCTGCCCCCGCTGCTCCCATCTTTCCCCCCCTTTTTTTCCCCAGTTTCTCTACTCTTTGTCTCGGGAAGTTCTAAACAGGTTGTAAACTCGGCCACGCACCTGAGAGAGCCATGCTCCTCCTGGAACGTGGCGGGGCACCGGTTGTCTTTCCTCACGTCTCCGGTCGTATTCCTTCTCTCTGGGTTCCTGTACGACACACACCAACGCCGCTTCGGCTCCTCGTCCTGCTCGGCATCTGGAATCGGTGTCTTCTTCTCCACTCGTCGTCCGAGCCTCCCTCTCTTCCGTTTCTGCTTGGGAATTTAAAGGGCCCGCGTTGCTTCCAGCACTTTCCTGTAGTATCTCGTCGCCAGGGAATATCGCCTGCGTCCGAGCGGCTCCGCTACTCTCCACATCAAGGTCAGTCCCAGCAACAGGTACCACAGGCTGTAAGGAGGGGAAAGGAGATATAAAAGGGGGTAGATTGTCGGTTTCCTCCTCTCTTTCCCCTAACATATCTGTACATACGGGCACTTCGTGACAGTAAGTAAACAGAAATACACAGTGGTCTCCAGGGGGAGGCAAACCATATACTAAAGAAGTGGAATGCGAACTGCAACCTAAGTCGGAACTTGGAACAGGAGAGACAGAGGAGCTGGGGACACAAAGAATCACCCAAGGTAAGTAACCAGGAACCCCATGGAGGCTGTGTGCAGAGTGGATACACAGCCGCATACTCAATGCAAGTCAACGGGAAAGTCGTGGTTGCAGTGTTCAAGAAGAAGGACCCTTCCCAGTGGACCCTGAAGAAACCCAATGGAAGACAGAAGGTTGGATAGGCACCCCGACTGTGGATACCCCAGGAACCAGGATACCTACTCCAGGGAAACCGGGTGCATAGGTGCGAAGTGACGTCAGAAACCGCCATGGACCACAATGGAGAACTTCAGGAAAGATGCCGCTGGCCAAGAAGGTGAATGAGTCCGTAGAATCCAAGGCTGAATTCTTGAAGTGAAGAACCTGCAAGCAGAGGGGACAGAGTCTATACCATTCGTAGGTGACCAGGAGGCACGGAAGAGCAATGACCACTGATGACGGAAGATGCAGTAGTGATGGCGGTGATCTTGTCCCTACAGCTGTGAGGACCAGCTGACGCTGTGGAAGACCAGGAGCCGTTCATAAACTCTCCCACGTCAGAAGTCGAGATCCAGGGGGACCAGCAAAGGTCCAAGGGACTCACCAATTACAAGAGAGTCAGAGCAGGTCCGAGCAAGCAGGGGAGCCCACTGAAGCCAAAGAAGACCCTCAAGAGGACCCACAGGCCGAAGGCACAGGAGTCGCAAGAGGACCTCGAGCAGCTCACCAAAGATGCAGGCCCATAGTGCAGAGGATGTGGTGAGTACGAAGATCTTGGCAGGAAGAGACTTTGGAGGCTGGAACTTCTTGTAGCCCAAAGATCTCTGGAGTACAGATCGAACAAGCCTCAACACGGTGCACAGGGGTTCTGTTCCAGCGGTTCAGACGAGGGATACTTGCCTCAAACTTGCTGAGAGGACAGGTCAGGCCTCGAGGGAGTTGCAGAACCACCACCTGTGTTGCTGAGCCTTTCGGAGTCCATGGGACGTCAGAAGCAGCAGACCAGTCAGCTTTGTTGCGGTGCCTGCAGATGCAGGGGAGTGACTCCTTCATTCCAAGGGAGATTCCTTTGGGTGTCTTTGATGCACACAGGCCTGGAGAGGAACCTGGGTGAAGCACAGACGATGAAGAAGTCTTGCAGAACAGCAAGACCAGGAGCAGCAGGATTCTTCCTTGGTGCAGTCTCAGTTCCAGGCGAAGTCCAAGGTGCACAGGCGGTCGAAGTTGAAGTGGTTTCGGTTTTTAATCTTGTCCCACGATGAATCTGAAGAGCCACCTACAGGTAATCCCTTAAGTACCCTAGTAAAAGGGTTGGAACATTCAGGGGTCCCTCCAAGAGGAGGGGCGGGACAGAGGGGAGGATACGTCCATGTCCTTTGCCCAGTTTTGCACCAGAGCAGAGTTAAGGGCTCCCTGAACTGGCACAAACTGGAGTATACAAGGAGGGCAACAAATGTGCCCTTCAAAGCAGTCTGGTGGCACTGGCAAGTGCCCCCACCCCAACCCAATACACTAAGGAAACCTATTGTTCTACCTGCCCTTGCTCAAGCTCTGCTCAGCAGCAGGCGGGCAGAATGATGTCTGGGGTCGGGAACAGCACTAGCTTTCTGGCAGACTCTGGAAGGCTGTTACCAGGAGAACTGGAGGCTTACCGGAGGAGCCCCTCCCAGTGCATGGACTCATACCTCCAACACCGGTAACAGTTTTGGGGTATGATTCCAATGTGTTTGATACCAAACATGCCCAGGTTCGGCACACTCAATATATAGTTAGCCATTGCGTGATGACGCTTGGCCACTTTATGTATGAAAATGACTGTCCGCACTTACAAAGCCTGGAGAATCGACTCTGAGGTTTGTAGGGGGTGCCCTGCTCAAGCGAGGCACCCTACACTTATAACCTTGCATCCTCCCTTCAGGATTGAAAGGCCTGCCTTAGGGGTGACTTATAGGTTTGAAGTGCAGTGTCCTCAAAATATAAGTAAACGTATATCTGTCGTAAGTGGTGCTAGTACCAACTCACACAGGCTGCAATGGCAGGCCTGTAGTCAAATTTGTCAGATGAAACCACTTTCTTGAAACTGGATCATGATCCAACATTGGAGATTAAGCAGGTTTTATTGAAAATCTTGGATAAATCCATAGATATGGTTTGGATTAGCTCTAAAACCAGGACATATCTCATTAATTTCCAAAGAGACCACACCTGTATATGTTGCCTAAAATACACAAGCACCCCGTGGACCCACCTTTCAGACCCATCGTCTCCGGGTGTGGTTCCATTTTTGAACCTCTAAGCAAGTATATTGATCATTTTTTACAACCTATTGTGTGTGATTGGAAATCATATGTACGGGATACTACTGATTTTTTTTATCTCGTTTACAAGATCTGAACATTGAGAACATTGACAAGTGGTGTCTATGCACTATAGACGTGACGTCTCTTTACACCTCAATTCCTCTTGCAGAAGGAATAGATGCCGTCGAATGGGCTTTATTGAATCAGCCAGCCTTGAAAACGCATAAGGTATTTCTTCTGGAATTGTTGCAATTTTGTTTGCAGCATACCTACTTTCGTTGGAAAGATGAGTTTTTTCTTCAAATCAGTGGGACCTCAATGGGTTTCAGGGGGGCACCCACATATGCAAATATTTTTATGTCACTATTTGAACAGAAACATATATTTGAGAACATCACATGGAGTCAACGTTTGGTCATGTATTGTCGTTACATTGACAACATATTTTTGATATGGTCCCACACTGAAGAATTACCAAGACAGAATATCGCAATCTTGAACACAAGAAATAATCGGATCAAATTCACTCACACTATTAGTGAGACTCAAGTATCTTTTCTTGATGTTTTGATTGAGAACAAAAGCACTGGGTTAGCAACGAGCACATATACTAAGCCCACGGACAGAAACAATGCTTTGCTCTACAATAGTTTTCACCCTCCGCATCTCATTCAGAATCTACCATATTCCCAGATGATGCGAGTGAAGAGATTTCATCAGAAAAAGAGAAATGTGACCAGGATACTGCAAGGATACGACAAAGATTTCTACAAAGAGGGTATCCGTTGGCAATTGTGGACAAAGCGGAGGTACGAATTCAACAAATTGAACGGAAAAATTTGTTCACCAAAAAAGAAAAAGTAGTTTCCAACCAGAAGGTATTTGTATCAACATTTTCCACTAGATCCAGAAGTATCAAAAAAGTGATCAATAAAAGGTGGGAACTGTTAAAACGGAACCTGATTTTAGAGATTCATTCATGAATAAACCGTTATTTTCTTACACCAGAAGCAAAAATGTAAAGGAACTGTTGTCCGCAAAATCTGAGAAACCTACTGGAAACTATCAAGGCATAAAGAAATGCATGAATTGCATTCATTGCAATAACGTCATTCAGCACCATTCTATCACACACCGGCGAAAGCATTTCTTTAAAACACACGTCGGATTGCAATGCCATGAATGTAATTTATTGTATTAAATGTCCGTGTGGATTACTCTATAATGGTAAGACTGAAAGGAAAGTAAAAATCAGGATTGGGGAGCATAAAAGCATGATTTGGACTCAGAACACAAACTCTAACTTGGTCTAACTTAGAACAACGTCACAACATTGCACAGTTACGGTTTTTAATTCTGGAAAAAGTAGAACCTAAGGAGGGTTTAGATCCGGGTAAAGTACTATCTCAGAAAGAAGTGCATTGGATCAAAAAACTCAATACCATGATGCCGTTGGGACTGAACGACAAATTAGATTTGAGTTGCTTCTTATAAACAGAGCATCATTTATTGAGACATTATGCATTAATGTATTAAGCATAAGTGTGTAGCACAGATCAGCACATTACCACATTGTTCCCAAAAACACAAAGGCAGTTGTCATACATTAACAGGTTAATCTCATGCTTCCAGTGGAACTCAGATTTGTAGAAAGCAAGCAGGGTTCTTTGTGAAAAGTTCGTAATTTTTTTTCTTCTGATGCATTTAAATTGATGTTATAATGCAATTTGACAGGCCGCTTTTAAATTCATGTTACGATGTAAATCTGATAGGCCGCTTTTGTCCTATCTTTATGATGTATGTTTTACTTAACGTATGGGACATGTTTTGAAAATTCAACATTTTGTTCAAACTTCATAGATGTATGCCTATGTTTAATATACACTGCTGTAAGCACATTTTGAGCTTGCAAGATGTCACATAGTAGAACTTCACTGTCAACCATATGGAATAAACTGATCACATTACACAAGATGAGTGTATGTTTATGTATTCGTTCCACATTTAGTTTCGGGATTTTTAAACACTATAGCTTTGCAATGTAAATTAATGATGGATTGAGGATTGGAGTTATTTTGAGTGTTGGGAGCGCTTGGGTTATTTAGTTGCACTTGTGGTGGCACATTGTTCAGTTTTTTATTTTTTCATTTAATCAGTTGGAGAACGGGCACCTCATATTGATAGGAGTAGTACTTAAGGTGACACTTTGGTAATTTAATGAGGAATAAGTTCAGTTTGCATCGTGTAGGAGAAAGAAGATGTCATGATACTGGTAACTAGGTGCTGGTCGAGGCACCACTCTAAGATGGCCGCCGTCCGTTGCGCTGTATTCACTAGTGGATACAGGGGGCGGAGTTATCTTGCTGCCCCCTGACCACCTTTTCACGGGTAACGTTTAATACGGACGGAATAGCAAGCGGAGGAGCATCGATGTTTTTGAGCCAGGAGAGCAGATTGTTTAGAGACTGCAATTGACAATTTTGGTAAGTTTTGTGAGTGTATCTCATTAGTAAGGAGGATACATGGATGTTAGCACTAACGTTCAGAGTGTTAATTTATTTACTGCGCAGGTGCTGTTCCGGTGGACTTTGTACGAGTGCAGGTATTATGGCATGGGGCACCACATTCTCTTATTTCATTAGTCACGTTATTTTGAACTGAGGCATAAAGGTGTGGGTTATTAATTTTTTTTGTAGGATTGGTGACATCGAGTCTTTCGTTGTTGAATAAGTCGCACGCATTTACTTCTGTTAACTCGTCGCAGTAAGTATGCTTTTAAGATCTTCTCTCCAGGGAGCATGCATAGTGTCGCAACACGTTTTGGGTGTTGGGTCACGTGATCATGAATTGGGGCATTAGCACGGGTGATCTTGTATAGTAGGTTCTTTGTGAATTGTGAGCACGTGTTGAGGTGCACTAATACTGATGTGGCAGTATGTTGTACGGTAGGTTGGACATACACAATTATAGATTTGGCAAAGCCTGTCTAACTAGATGATGACGACATTATCATGGCCTTAGGTGCTGGGAGTTTCAGCAACAACTAGTTGTGGTAGTTGTGTTATTCGAATTGTGGTACCATGCACATTTATTCTGGCAATTCACCCCATGGGTGGAGGATTCACTTGGTAGCTTATGATGAACTTAATTAGAGTGAAGGAATTCATTGTTTATTTTCTATTCATTTGTTTTTTTAGTGTCCCCTGAGGAAGGGGCGTACTGTCCCGAAATGCATAGGGCATCACATGAATAAATGGGGAGCTACGCCAAAGAAGACTGTATTCATATGGATCATATGTACTTATGTTTGTGCATTGTAATTTTTATTATTTGCTGTAAATATGAAAAGTATTGACTGATTCAAAAAGTTTTGGTAACGATGTAATACACATCAGGAGAAATAAGAAAATCATGGAAACAAATGATTGAGTACGTGATAATTATTAATATTCAAACTTGTGTGTAAAAAGTTAAGTTGTCTACCTTCACTGCAGTGCACACAGTTATTCAGGCACAAGTGTACCTGAACCCATTCAAAAAATATACCTTTTGCCAGGCCCAAACCTTTATACTACATATAAGTTCTGGAACCAGGAAGAGTATGGACAATCAGGAAACATACTGAACTGCAACTCTGCCAATGTTGTATACTTAATAACCCGCCTGTGCAGTCGCCGCTATGTTGGCATGACAACAAGGAAAATGAAGACGTGGATTTGCAAACACCGCAGCAACATCTGTTGCAAACGGAACACAACCAAAATAACTGACCATTTCCTCAGAGAAGGCCATACCACCAATGACATGGAATGGGTCATCATAGAACAACTGTAGGGCAACAATTGCAACACAGAATGATAATTGTTCGAAAAGGTACAACGCTGGATATACCAGCTTTCTACACAAAAAACAGGTCTATACGACAAAATCCAATGGAACAGCATACAATTCTAATCCCTGACCCCATACCTTAAAACCCAATTAAATGGGCTATATACGAACCCCCGAAACTTGTATTGCAAGAATTTCACATACTCGTGCAGTCATGTTAGCACTACTTGATGGTAACATTCATCATCACTGCAGCTTATTTAGCCCAGTATTTCTAATAGCCATTTGAACTGTGCCAGAACTACAGGTAGTAAATGAGGCTGCCAAATGAGCCCTGGTTTCTCATAATATCCTTTGGTATTAGAATAGGCAACAGGATGCATAAATATCATCCTTGAATCCACCACATTTTTTACATATAAATAAGGGAAAAGAATCCCCTCCTTTTTATGCACCGTTTTTCGCGCGCTCTTAATTTTTCAACAGCACAAATCTTTTTAACATTTTCAACAGTATTTTTGTCATGTTTTCATTGTTTCCCCACAATATGTTTTTTTATTTATTTGAAAGGTTTTATATAGCGCTGGCTAGACCCGGGGGTATCAGAGCGCTTTACATGAGCATTGATCGTTACAGTTAGAACAGTTATTCAATTAGGATAAAAACACAGACAGGCAAGATATAAAACATTATTAAATTGACAAATAAGTAAAGAAGCTATTTACACGAGAAGAGGTTCTCAGGAAAGACTATTATACACTAAACAATATTAAATTAGCCAAAGGGCAAAAAGGCTATTTACAAGAGTAGAGGCTATCAAGAAAAAGCAGGTTTTATACGATGACAAGAATACAATGTGCAGCTCATTGTTGGGTGAAGGGGGGAACAAAAGTTCAACGCTGGTTGGTGGGAAAAGAATAAATTGATTAAAATAGATGGGAGAGAACAAATTGGGGAGAAAAGAAGTAACGTCTGATGGAGATTCAAGGAGGAGTGGGGGTAGGGGTCGTAGATGGGGGAGGAGGGGATTAGAGGGTGATAAATCAAAAGAAGGAGGGGGAGAGGGGAAAGAGTCAGGAAGAAAGGAAGAGTGGACCCGGAGCGTGGGAAATTGAATGAAGGGTCAACGGCGAGGTTATGGACCCCAATATTTGTTGAGAAGGTGAAATTTGAGGTCTTTTTTAAAGCTGAGGTAGAAGGGGTTACAGCGCAAGTCCCTAGGGAGAGCATTCCAGATGATCGGAGCATTCCCGGAGAAGGAACGAGATTGAGTGGTTTTCTTTTTTAACAGGGGGGGACGAGGAGTAGAGTATTAGTGCTTCTCATCAGATGGGAGCAGCCTGCTTTTTTGAGTTTGTTAGTGAGGTACAACGGGGTTTGTTGGTGAAGGGCTTTATGTGTTATGCATGCAGTCTTGTAGGAGGATCTTCCTTCAACGGGTAGCCAATTGAGGGCTTTGAGGGCTGGGGAGATGTGGTCAAAACATTTACAGTCTGTGATTAGCCTGGCCGCTAGGTTGAGCACAGATCTAAGGGGGGCAAGGTGTACCTTGGGGGTTCCAGTGAAGATAGCGTTACCATAGTCAATTTTGGAGAGAACAAGTGATTGGACAACCCATTTATGTAGTCTGTCTTATCTGCAATTATCATAGGGCCAAAGAAAACTTTTCTTTTCTGTTTTGATTTGTTTTCGTAAGCCATGGTCCTGTGCTACAGCATTAGCACGTGTCCGTTTTGGTTTCCATGGCGCTATCCGAAGACGTGACATGGACTCACCCATGTGACATGTGAACGTAATGTGTACCCGGAAGCGCCTGCTGAGCATGTCAACGTGCACGTGATGCATCGCCGCACTGAACAGACTACTTAGTTGGACGTGGCTGGGGGCAGTAACAATGTACGGAGCTCCGGAGGCCAGAAAGTAGGTACTCATATGGGCGATCACCCTTGACAAAGTAAGTGTGGGCTGGGAGGACTGAGTAGCAGAATCTTTTTCCCTAAACAAGACCCCAAAGTTGGAGGGAGTTGTAACTATATATGTGATCCCTAACAGTGTCTGATTCAGGGCTCGCCCCCTCGGATCCTCCATACTGTAAGGAATTACAGAGCAATAAGTATGTATTTGATCCCTTAAATACTGCATGATATTCATGTCATTTACCTCGCACCACTTTGTGTGCTTTGTCACTTTTAAACTTATCAGTATGAGCCTCGTTACCTGACGCGATCCATGTTTACATACATCTCTCTGTCATTACACTGCAGTGCATGTGGAATCTCAATGCACTGCATACAGTCATGGTGCAGGATATCTCCTGCACCTTTGATTTATCTGCATGATTGGATAATGCGGAGCACATATATCGGTATTCTGCTAATTCGTTCAGGGGCACAGATGTTCCATCACGCTTGAAACTACATGTGTGGCGTAAGCGTGCTGAGAGTGCTAGGCCCATGCCCCTTCAAATGTTTTTCCTACCATAGTACGAAATGATGCCTTTCTCACTTTTTTCTACACAGAGACTCAAATGGAGTAAAACACCGTTCATAACTTATGGTTTTATCTGTGATATTGTCACATGCCTTAGCACATACGTGAATCTGGTCCTGAAGAAAGCCATACTGTCCCTTATGGGCTGCTTAGACATTATGGCTGAAACATGTCAACCTAAACTGAGGATGTGAGAGTTCATTGGTTTCTCACAACACATCCACCACTGCTTTTAATCCTTGTCCAAGGTTACCACTATTAAAATATACCACATTGGTTGGTAACCTGAAGACAATTTTAAATTCACCTCTTTTCCCGTTTGAGAAAAAACAAAAATAAAGCCTGCTCAGTTGTAATCAAGCGTTGAAGCACACCCTTGATGCGCCAGGTGTCTCGGGTGTAACCCCAATGATGAAGCATGCAACCAACTAGGTTGGTGGGTGAGGAGTCTTTTAATAAAACCTAAAGGTGTTTTGTTCACACTGAGTGTGAGGGACATCTCAAGCAGACTAATAAATGAGCATGGTAGCGCGCTTGCTTTTCTTTGTTGAATATATTTATAGAGGAAGGTAAGCAAGCCCACTTCTCACTCTCTTTTTTGATAAGCTTCACACAAATACTTTACACATTGCTTCTAAGTTAAGCCTGACTGCTCTGTGCCAAGCTACCAGGGGGTTGAGCACAAGTTAATTTGGTATTTGCTTGTGCCTTGCCCAGACTAGGATTGTGGTGGCTGCTTGACCAGGGCTCACACCCCAATGAAGTCAAGGTTGAAATGTGAAGCAACATGAAAGCGCTGGAGTCAGAAGCATGGAAAAACAAACAAGCTGTGACACACTGACACTGGAAGAAGAGCAGAAGACACAAGGATGCTTTGGATAAAAGGGGAGCAGCACAGACCACAAAACCACTTTATTGTGTGTAAACTACCGCGTTATTGAAAACAGGTACACATCACAACAAGAAGCCCGTTGGCCTTCTCCTCACAAAACTAGGCCTCACTATACAACAAGTCACCTACGATTGCTTACCCCCCCACCTCTAAGCTTCCCACCCCATTTACATATTCATCTTGCAAACTCTCTAACTCCTACCCAGTTATTGAACTGGTGACCTTTAACTCTCTTACTACTTTTCCTACATCTATTAACATTTAACCATCTACATATCCTACATCTTAACATTTCTTTCTTGTTTCCTCCAGGTGTAATTTTATTGACAACCTCCATTTTCCTGCTTCCCTATTTGCCCAACAATAATCTGAATCTATATCCATGACAACTTATCTCCCAACCGCCACTCAGACAAGGCATCCCTGACTTTTCTGACCCCTCCACTAGGACCCTCTATTCCATCTATGCACATTCAGAGTTCCGTCCAAAACCTCTTTCACCTGACATAAGTATAGCCCCATCCCATAGCGAGACAAATGCACCCTGTCCCCTCTGAAAACTTTTGCCTCATCATACCTCAAATCCGGATGTTCCACTTGACCGAAATTCTCATACCTACAGAAAACTCTCATATCCCTGTTGACCTTGCATCGTGCCTTATCTATTGTGGCAGGTCTGTTCGCCCCGCCCTCCACTCTCTTCTCAGAACTAATTGTGTCCAGATCATGTAATATTCTCTCCATTGGTGTTTGATCTACAACATATCCTTCTTCATTTCTTTCAGTAACGCTTGCCATTTAGTAACCACCATGTGATTTTTGCCCAAAAAAACATCGGGGCATCTATGCCTGCCTCAACATTTTGTTCAAAAAGTGCAGTAACTCCAGCCATTTCATTTCGTCTTCCGATCTTGAGCAATCTGTCATCTAAACCAAGAGTTAACACCTTTACCTTCTTGAAGTTCATGTCTCGCCACCCATTTTATGAATGAAGTCTCACTATCCAAATGGACAGGTCGACCTCTCCCGGACCAGCCACTGCACCTGAAAAACAACATAGGTCAGATACAACCAAATCTCCCTCACTTAACAACCCCCTTCCCAATCTCACATACCACCTTAAGCACTCTGAGGACCACCTGCCCAGCTGCATCAACCTATCCCTGCCACCTCCAAGGCCACCCCAATCCTGAAAGAATGTGTGCCATAATCTTTTGGGGCTTCCCCCACACTAGCTAGTGCCTTACTCCACACACACAGCAGTTGAAAAGAGGTGACCCTGGTCCCACTGGCATGCTGAAACACCACACCCTGCACGTCCCCCAGAGCCACCTTAATTTCTTTGCTGAGATTAACCGAGCATAAAGCCTGAACCGGGAATTCCTGCAACACTACTGTCTTTCCCTTGGACCTTTGATCTGTCTTGGAGTAGCGCAGGAGGATTTCTATCTTGCTGGCCCTAATGACCCCTTCTCCCCATTCTAACCCTGTTAAGAGCCCCAATGTACCCCAATATAGGCCTAGGTAGTTGCATGACCTTTTACCTACATTTGTCCTACCTTGTTCTACATAACGGCTCTGGTGCTGACCTTATACCTAGTTAGGTGCCGAATACATGTCGTGTGGTTTGCTCGAAAACTAGCCTCATTTATTATGCATGAGGATTCTTAGTATCACAGCAGGATTACCATCTTCTGCATAATAACTCTGTACAAGTCACCACTATCGTCATCCTTGGCCAACAAACCCACAGTACCATGACACCATGAGGGTACCAATCGGGTATATAAGTACCACATCTTCATTGGGAAAGTTAGAGGAGAAATCCATGCTGACACGAGACGCTGAAGTCCCTGCACGCAGACACTCCAGCAGGCAGTGGTCTGACATTCCTCGTGAGGTGTCCAACTCAAGACCAAGACAGGGTCCTTCATGCTCTCCCATCAGGTAATGGTAGTTGACTCTTTCCTAGGGGGATTCTTGGATACATACCTACATACATGCTAGGTACACTTAGGTACATCTAGTTAGGGTTTGCATCTTAGGAGTACTTATGATTACTGCCATGTATCTATATGTCTGCCTATATTCATTGTTTTAGCACCATGGTAGAATTCTACCTTTTATTTACTCTGTTGGTGCTTATAACCGTATACATCTGTTTCTGTCTAATAGTTGTTGCAGCACACGTATTTTATACTAGGATGACACTGGTTCAATAAATGCTTACTGAAAACGTCCCCACTGTTTATTTTGTATATCTCTCTGAGACCGAGTGAGCACGAGTGACTGTGGGATCGTGGAACCACTACAGTACTTTTGGCAGGGTTGTCATGTTCGATAGTTGCCAGAAACTATTCGCTCCTTGGTAAGGTTGTGGGGCTTATAGTGACACTGTGAGCTAGCTGGTCTACAGAGTAACATATCCTTTGGGGGTGTCTAGAAACATTCTGGACACCAATCCCTTAGTTTATGTTGTCTAAATGCAGAGATCCTATATAGATTTGTAGGAACTACACAACAACCCCATGACCTTCTGACTCGCCTCCTGCTGTTCCCACTGGTTTATTAAGTCCTATCCAGCAGTTCTGACACCCTGAAATCCATGACATCAGAGTTGCAAACAACAATGTCTCCTCTCTCTCATGGCATATCATGGGCAGAGCCCCCAATACCTTGCCGAAAAGGCATCTTGTCAATAGTTTCGTTCCCGTGGTCCTACTACCCCTCTCTCTCTCCCAGCCTACTAACATCCTCCTCCCTAACTCCCTAGCTGATGGCTCATACCCCCACAGGAGCTTGCCCATAAATGCTATCCCGGCCAACTTTTCTGTAATCGTGACACAAGAAAGACCCTTGTCAATCACTGCTAATCTAAACTGAACCACGTCCTCTTCACTGTTCCAATACTTGGACCTCTTTTGTGCACCATTGGTAATGTATTCCTTCCATGCCTGCACACGTAGGACCTCCTGGCGGACTCCGCAGCGACCCTACCACAAACTGGAGCATCATTTTTTGCCTATGTGCCACATGTCCTCTGGCATAGGTATCTTGAACTCATCTGCCTCCATGCCCAGCCCATCGAACCTCTCCCACTGCAAACGAGAGAGAGCATACCCAATGTCATTGTCCACCGCATATACGTGGCTGACCCTGAATGCTACATCATGTCTCCGACAACCCAGAACAAAAACCCGCAACAGCTTGAGAACCTGTGCATCTTTGGCGGATTGTTTTTTAACAATATGTACCACTGCCATGTTATCTGTTCTAAACAGGACCTTCTTGTGAGCCAGTTCTTGATCCCATATTATTACTGCCACCACCAGCAGGAAGAATTCAAGAAAAGCAATACTCCTACCCCCCCCCCCCCTGCTTCCAACCCTCCGGCCACTCTTCGGTGCACATCCTGTCCTGCCAGTATAAACCAAACCCAACGCCCCGCTGCGTCAGAATAAATCTGCACCTCACAATTGCACTCTCTCTGGGCCACTATGGGTATTCCATTGAAATCTTCCAAAAACCTGTGCCACACATGTAAATCCTCCTTCGTACCAGCTGTCAGCCGCATGTGGGGATGTGGTTGTGAAAGGCCTGCTAGTGACCTGCTCAGACTCCGGCAGAACGTCCTACCTACCCTCACTTCTCTGCATGCAAAATGTAAATGACCTAGCAAGACTTGAACTTCCTTGACCGTCACCTTATTCCTTGCTGACATTGTGTCCAATAGTAACTGCATGTGTATTTGTTTGTCCCTGGGGAGCCTCGCCTTCGTGCAGTTAGAATCCAGTTCAATTTCTAAGAATGAGAGTACCGTACTGAGCCACATTGTCTTTTCTGGGGCCAGAAGCACCTCCAAATCACCCATGAGCTCTTCAAAACTTGCCAACTGATGTGGCAGTCCACAGAATAAGGTAGCCCCACAAAAAAGAAATTGTCCAAGTAATGAGTCACGGTCCGGTGACCTGTATGACACACAAACAGCCACTGGAGAAATATGCTATAACACTCAAACAAAGTTCACAGTATGGAGCATCCAGGGGAAATGCTTTATCAACGTACCATTGTCCCTTCAAACTGCATTCCCAACAACTGGAAGTTCTCTCGGTGCACTGGAATGTTTTTGCCGTACACTCTGGCGAAAATCAAAAAAGTTGCAGTCTAGTTCTCTATTGTCACTGGTACTCAAGGACGCTTTGGCAACTCTCACTCCACCTCCTTGGAGCTCTCTTTAGCTCTGAGTTCCCGGTGTAATAACTTCATCATCTCAATATACTCCCCCTTCCACCCTTCCATATCCTCTCCTTAGTTGCTAACATTAGGTGGGAACCCAGAGGCTTTGTCATCCCCATATGGTAAATTCTCTATCTTGTGTTCCTTACTTGCCTTCATTCCCGTCTCTTGTCTGTCCCACTTGTCCTGGCCCTCCTGTCCTCTCTTCCCTTCCAGTCTGTCTGAAATTTTGTCCTGATCACTCTTGGCCCCCCTTCCGGTGTCACTGTCTGCGCTGTCTCCCCGCCCTCCTGGTTTGTCAGACGGGAAAAGCGGGGTGCTGCAAGACACATCAGTCATGTGTACCTCCGTTCCTACCCGTGCATCTTTGACATTCAAACCTTTCTGTAGTCTTACTTCCCACTATACCCATCCCCCATCTACCCCAGTCAATACTCTTTTTACTTCCTCTCCCTGTCCCTTCGTCACCCTTACCTGGCATTAAGGTTGGCCTGTGCTCCAGATCCAGGTGCCTAATCATAAAAGGTCATCACCATGTATCGTAAAACATTGTTCCCTCCAATCGGTTGTCCGTGCCTGTAAAACACTAGTAACAAATGTGTTAACTGCACCCCCTTTTGCCCCACCTGCACCGCTCTGCCACCAACTGTTTTCCTCCTGCACAGGAAGATCGTCATTCACCACTTCACCTTCTTCTAAGCTCATTTAATCATAATCCAGCTGCATGGCCCCCTCCCGCTACTCATGTGCCCTGCATGCAAAACAACCTGCGTCTCTTCGCCCTTGTAACCTGCGTGCTGCTGTCTCTTTGTGATGTCCAGACTGTGCCAGGGGGCTGTCTTACGCCCTGCTGACTGTACCTTTTCTTCATGTCCATCCATACTGCACCCCTCTTCCCTGGGAACTGCACAGATCCATCTGGGTCGATGCACTCCCGATTCCACCCCAGACTTTTGAGTGGCAGTGGATGTGCCATCATTCTCCTTCATCAATCTGGCCACCCAAGACCCAATCAATCAATCAATCAATCATGTCACTTATAAAGCGCACTACATACCCGCGAGGGTCTCAAGGCGCTGGGGGAAGAGGGGGGTGGTGCTGCTACTGATCGAAGAGCCAGGTCTTGAGGAGTCTTCTGAAGGCCAGTAGGTCTTGGGTCTGTCGGAGGTTGGTGGGGAGGGTGTTCCAGGTCTTGGCGGCGAGGTGGGAGAAGGATCTGCCGCCGGCGGTCGTTTTCCGGATGCGGGGGACTGTGGCGAGGGCGAGGCTGGTCGAGCGGAGCTGGCGGGTGGGGGTGTAGAAGCTGAGTCGTCTGTTGAGGTAGACTGGTCCGGAGTTGTGGAGTGCTTTGTGTGCGTGGGTGAGGAGCTTGAAGGTTATCCTCTTGTTGACAGGGAGCCAGTGCAGGTCTCTCAGGTGGGGTGTGATGTGGCTGCGTCGGGGGATGTCGAGGATAAGACGTGCAGAGGCGTTCTGGATGCGTTGCAGCCGTCTCAGGAGCTTAGCTGTCGTTCCTGCGTAGAGGGCGTTTCCGTAGTCCAGCCTGCTGGTGACGAGGGCCTGGGTGACTGTTTTTCTTGTTTCGGTGGGGATCCACTTGAAGATCCTGCGGAGCATTCGGAGGATGTTGAAGCAGGATGAGGAAACGGCGTTGACCTGCTTAGTCATGGAGAGGGTGGGGTCGAGGATGACCCCTAGGTTGCGTACGTGGTCGGTGGGTGGCGGGGCTGTTCCCAGTGATGTTGGCCACCAGGAGTCATCCCAGGCTGAAGGGTTGGAACCAAGGATGAGGACCTCCGTCTTGTCCGAGTTCAGCTTCAGGCGGCTGGTCCTCATCCATTCGGCGACGGCCTTCATTCCTTCGTGGAGGTGGGCTTTGGCGGTGTGAGGGTCTTTGGTGAGGGAGAGGATCAGCTGGGTGTCGTTGGCGTAGGAGATGATGTTGAGGTTGTGCTGTTGGGCGACGTAGGCGAGGGGTGCCATGTAGATGTTGAACAGCGTTGGGCTGAGGGAGGAGCCTTGGGGTACGCCGCAGATGATCTTGGTGGCCTTGGATCGGAAGGGGGCGAGGCGGACGCTTTGTGTTCTGCCGGAAAGGAAGGATGTGGTCCAGTCCAGGGCCTTCTCTTGGATCCCGGTGTCGTGAAGGCGTGTTCGTAGTGTGTGGTGGCAGACCGTGTCGAAGGCGGCTGATAGGTCCAGGAGGATGAGGGCTGCTGTTTCTCCGTTGTCTAGCAGGGTCCTGATGTCATCGGTGGCGGCGATGAGGGCGGTTTCGGTGCTGTGGTTGCTGCGGAAGCCGGACTGGGATGGGTCCAGGATGTTGTTCTCCTCGAGGTAGTGGGTCAGTTGTTTGTTGACGATTTTCTCGGTGACCTTCGCGGGGAACGGGAGCAGAGAGATGGGTCGGAAGTTCTTGAGGTCCTTGGGGTCTGCCTTGGGTTTCTTGAGTAAGGCGGTGATCTCGGCGTGCTTCCAGCTTTCCGGGAAGGTTGCTGTCTTGAAGGAGATGTTGATTATTTTCCGGAGATGGGGCGCGATGGCTGTACTGGCTTTGTTGAAGATGTGGTGAGGGCACGGGTCTAGCGGTGAACCGGAGTGGATGGTGTTCATGATCTCGCTGGTGTCCTCGTCGTTGATGTTGGTCCAGGAGAGCAGGCGGTTGGTGGTTGTTGGGGCAGTGGTCTCAGTGGTTGCCGGGGCGGTCGTGGTGTTGAAGCTGTCGTGGATGTCGGCGATTTTGCGGTGGAAGAAGGTGGCCAGTGAGTCGCACAGGTCTTGCGATGGCTGGATGTCGTTGGTGTTGGAGCTGGGGTTGGAGAGTTCCTTCACGATGTTGAAGAGCTCTTTGCTGTTGTGTGCGTTGTTGTCTAGGCGGTCTTTGAGTGAGGCCCTTTTGGCGGATCTGATGACGTGATGGTGACTGCGGGTGGCGCTCTTGTGGGCGGCGTAGCTGTCCGCTGTCCGTTCGTGGAGCCAGATCTTCTCCAGTTTTCGGCATGTTCGTTTGGAGGCCTGGAGGTCTTCGGTGAACCAGGTGGCTTTCTTGCTGGTGTGGCTGTTGGGCGGATTCTTGAGCGGGCGAGGGTGTTGGCGCAGTCGTCGATCCACTGTCTGAGGTTGCGGGCGGCGGTGTCGGGGTCGGAGGGTTCGGCGGGTGGGCTCAGGGCGAGGGTTGTGGTTAGCTGGTCTTCCGTGACTCTGCTCCGGCAGCGGCGAGGCATTTGTTCGGTGCGGTGGTGCGTGGTGGGCTTCCTGTAGGTGAAGTGGATGCAGTGGTGGTCAGTCCAGTGGGGTTCGGAGGTGTGGTTGAAGGAGACGTGTGGGCTTGCGGAAAAGATGGAGTCGAGCGTGTGGCCGGCGGCGTGGGTGGGTGTAGTCACGAGCTGTCTGAGTCCGAGGGTGGCGAGATTGTCAATCAGGGTGGTGGAGTTGGTGTCCTTGTTGTTCTCGAGGTGGAAGTTCAGGTCCCCGAGGAGGATGTAGTCCGTGGAGGCGATGGCGTGTGTGCTGACAAAGTCAGCGATGGAATCGCTGAACTGTGGTCGGGGTCCGGGGGTCTGTAGATGAGGGTTCCTCTGAGGGTGGTGTTGGGATCGGTGTGGATCTGGAAGTGCATGTGTTCGGCGGTGCTGAGGGTGTCGTCGGTGTTGGTTGAGACTCTGAGGGTGTTCCTGTGGACGATGGCGATGCCTCCTCCGACTCCGTTGGTGCGGTCCCTGCGGGTGATCTTGTATCCGTCCGGGATGGCAATGGCGATGTCGGGGGCTGAAGCGGGATTCAGCCAGGTCTCCGTCAGGAATGCGACGTCTGGGGAGGTTGAGTCGAGAAGGTCCCAGAGTTCGATGGCGTGTTTGCGGGCGGAGCGGGTGTTGAGGAGGATGCATCTGAGGTAGTTGGGTTCTTTCCTGGGCGGTGGTTTGGCGGGGCGGGTGCTGGCGAAGCTGCAGTTCCGGCAGGTGAAGGGCCCTTGGGTGCGCTTCGGGGTGGCCTGGTAGCAGGCGTGATCTTTCCGGGGGTTGAGTGCGTGGAGGGTGCTGGCGTCGTATCGGCGTCTGTTGATGTGGCGGGCGCGGGGGATGCCCAGACCAGGGGTCTGGCGCTGGGCGCGGTCACAGCGCGGACGGGCGCAGACGGGCTTGCCTTAGGCGCGCCCGCTGCGCACGTCCGCTGCGCGGCCGCACAGCAGCCGCCATAAATGGGGAGGTGGGAGGGAGGAGCAGGGAATGGGGCAGCGAATGGGCAGTGAGGGGCGGGGCCGCAGGCGCAGCGGCGGGAAACAGGCACAGAAGGGAAAACGAGCACAATCAGGGCATCAAGGGGGCACAGAAAGGAGAAAAAAACGAGCACAATCAGGGGCAGCAAGGGGGCACAGAAAGGAAAAACGAGCACAATCAGGGGCAGCAAGGGGGCACAGAAAGGAAAAAACGAGCACAATCAGGGGCAGCAAGGGGGCACAGAAAGGAAAAACGAGCACAATCAAGGGCAGCAAGGGGGGCACAGAAAGGAAAAAACGAGCACAATCAGGGGCAGCAAGGGGGCACAGAAAGGAAAAAACGAGCACAATCAGGGGCAGCAAGGGGGCACAGAAAGGAAAACGAGCACAATCTGGGGCAGCAGCAGGGCACACAGACGGAGCTGTGTGGTGGGGGAGCGACCTACCAGTCAAGGTCAGGGGTCGCTCTCTTCACCACGCAGCGGCCGCCATAAATGGGGAGGTGGGAGGGAGGAGCAGGGAATGGGGCAGCGAATGGGCAGTGAGGGGGCGGGGCCGCAGGGGCGCAGCGGCTGGAAACAGGCACAGAAGGGAAAACGAGCACAATCAGGGCATCAAGGGGGCACAGAAAGGAAAAAAAACCGAGCACAATCAGGGGCAGCAAGGGGGCACAGAAAGGAAAAACGAGCACAATCAGGGGCAGCAAGGGGGGCACAGAAAGGAAAAAAACGAGCACAATTAGGGGCAGCAAGGGGGCACAGAAAGGAAAAACGAGCACAATCAGGGGCAGCAAGGGGGGCACAGAAAGGAAAAAACGAGCACAATCAGGGGCAGCAAGGGGGGCACAGAAAGGAAAAACGAGCACAATCAGGGGCAGCAATGGGGCACAGAAAGGAAAAACGAGCACAATCAGGGGCAGCAGCAGGGCACACAGACGGAGCTGTGTGGTGGGGGAGCGACCTACCAGTCAAGGTCAGGGGTCGCTCTCTTCACCACACAGCGGCCGCCATAAATGGGGAGGTGGGAGGGAGGAGCAGGGAATGGGGCAGCGAATGGGCAGTGAGGGGGCGGGGCCGCAGGCGCAGCGGCGGGAAACAGGCACAGAAGGGAAAACGAGCACAATCAGGGCATCAAGGGGGCATAGAAAGGAAAAAAAACGAGCACAATCAGGGGCAGCAAGGGGGCACAGAAAGGAAAAACGAGCACAATCAGGGGCAGCAAGGGGTCACAGAAAGGAAAAAACGAGCACAATCAGGGGCAGCAAGGGGGCACAGAAAGGAAAAACGAGCACAATCAGGGGCAGCAAGGGGGCACAGAAAGGAAAAAACGAGCACAATCAGGGGCAGCAAGGGGGCACAGAAAGGAAAAAACGAGCACAATCAGGGGCAGCAAGGGGGCACAGAAAGGAAAAAACTAGCACAATGAGGGGCAGCAAGGGGGCACAGAAAGGAAAACGAGCACAATCAGGGGCAGCAAGGGGGCACAGAAAGGAAAAACAGAGCACAATCAGGGGCAGCAAGGGGGGCACAGAAAGGAAAAAACGAGCATAATCAGGGGCAGCAAGGGGGCACAGAAAGGAAAAACGAGCACAATCAGGGGCAGCAAGGGGGCACAGAAAGGAAAAACGAGCACAATCAGGGGCAGCAGCAGGGCACACAGACGGAGCTGTGTGGTGGGGGAGCGACCTACCAGTCAAGGTCAAGCTTCTCTTCACCTCGGGGTGGATGAGCCGTACCCAGCTCTACCGAGTTAGCTCTACCACTGTGTACCGGTGCCTGCAAAGAGAAATGGAGGTCCGTGTGTTGGTGTTAATATCCCTGCCTGACCTTTTGTTCCACCTGGCACCCATTGCCAATTTCCTACCCTATCCTGTTCTTGGGCATCCCCCATGTTCATGCCTTCCTGCCACATCTGCCCTCAACGACACTTCGCCGTGTGACCCCTCCCCACTCCCACTCCTGGCTACCGTGAAATGCCCCCCCCCTTTTCACCTGCGCCATACCCTGTTCCACTCCCTTGCGCCCACAAGTCCTGAGCCGAGGCCTGTATGGCCCTTGATCTGCTCCTTCAAAAAGCCACCTGTCTGCCCCCTCTAACTCCTCCTCTTCCCACCCACTACACTCTAACATCGCCGCAAGCCAGGATGTCGCAGTATCCCCCGTTTGACCTTCCCCGCTCTTGTTTCTGGCCTCCATTTGACTGGCCGCATGAGGGACAGAGGTCCCCCCATCCCCACAAGTCGTCTGTCACCCAGCGAGAACTACCTCCTGTATGTCCTCTCTCTACACCCTCTCCCACGTATACTACCCCTGAGGGTAACCACCACTCCCCCAGTCCCCGGTCACTCGCATCCCTCTCATACCCCCATCCCCCTCTCCTGCCATTGTGATCTGGCCGCCCAACCCCCTTCCTGCTCTACCCCATTGCCCTCCTCCCCATCTTACTCCCTCTATCCCTGGCTGCCCCAAAGTAGATGCTATTACGGCTGCTTGCCCTCCTTCCCTCCTCTGCGTCCTGCCCCTTGCCATCCTTCCTCCCCCACACCATGTTCTATCCACAACCTCTTGCTTGGACCAGGGGCTGATAAACCCCCTTCCACACCTCCTTCTCTGCATTCCTCCCAACCATCTCCTTCCTCCTCTGTTCTCTCCTGCAGTGGCCCCATGGTACCTCCTCTGTTCTCTCCTACCTTCCCTGCCACTTTCCTCCCTTCCTCCAGGCTTATTTTTGAGCCTGCTCCCGCATTATTAGGACCGCCCCTCCCATTGCCTCCACCCTCTCCTCTATAGTCTCTATTGGGGCCACATCCCCTGCAGTCCCCGCTTCTACCTCCCCCCCTGGCAACTTCTGACCTACCAGTGAGGACTCGCCCCGCGGTCCCCATTGGTTTATTAAGTCTTTCTTTGCCTGGCACTGCCTTGCTCGCCCAGACCCCTCTCTCTTTACCGGTCACAAATAACAACTCGGGCCGGCGCAGTGCATTGTGGCTGTCGCGCATGCCGCACAATGGCCCTGATACCACTCTCCTCCATCTAGTGTGTCCCCCGCGCTCATACTTGTGAGCGCTCCTGCCCTGCCACTCCACACAGCGGTAAACAAGCCCTCACAGCAGCGGCAACCACACTAGCTGCCCGACGTGGCACATGTGCCGTCACACCCAGCTCATGGGGCGATCAAATCCTTGCGGGCTGCCTCAGCGAGGAGGTGCATGGATTCCTTAATACGTGAATCCTCCATTCCTTCAGTGTAATATTGAAATCACCGATCAAAAATGCCCTAGTGCAACCGCCGTGTCACCTTCCCAAAATGGTGACTTTAACCATAAACTGGCCATGTTTATGTTGGGCTGCCTACTAAAGCCATATAGCCCAAAAAAAGCCCATTTGCAGCATGGGCTGGTCCATTTACCCAAAATACCCGGGGGAAACACCGCCAAAACCCAGTCTCTTGGGTGCGGCTTACAATTATAGAGCAAAGTCCAAGATGACCTCTGCTCCCACATGGACAAGAGATCTCTGCATTTACTTTAAAGAGACACAGTTTTCATGAGTCAGCCTAAGCAAAGTGGTCTCATGAGCACAAAAATATAAGGCGGATCTCTCAACACCAATGTCCAGTGGAAAACACTGGGGCGTGTTGGAGCTTCTTCCGATAATTCAGGAGAATGTTCAGTGGGGTAAATACAACATTAGTCAAACTGACAGTCGTTCATAACAGAATAGGAGACAAGCTGAGGAGGTTTCCTATTCTGAAATGCTGAAGTAAGAATATGAAACATAACAATATGCAATAAACGCAAGGATGTCTTGACACAATGACTAGTCACGTCTCTTCACTGAGAAGTAGTGTATAAGTAATGCAAGAGTTGCAGAAACAAAACCAGCAAACTGTTTACCTAATGGCAGCACTAAATTCAAATTCAAGTTGGCAATGCTACAATTAGCAGGACAACTGATTGTGAAACTGAAGTTATCTGAAAATTACTATCACGTTGCATGAACATGCTCGTGTATAATAACCTACAAAAGACAGTAACTTTAAATGCTGATGCAGGAAATGACTTGACGCTCAGTTGCCAATGTTGAGGTGGAGTTAAACGTGGAATATGGTCGGGGCAGTGGGGGGGGCTGTAGTTGATTTTTGTAGCATATCCAAACTGTATTTACTTGGAGTTAATATTTGTTAAGTTTGACAAAATCTCAGACACCAGGCAAATGGCACATTTCAGCTCATGATTTTTAATGTTGAAAGATATTTATGTGGAGAGAGAAAAATTATCACTTTGTCCTGCCTACATTATCACTTTTCTCATGTTTCTGGTGCTGAGCCTTGAGACTGAGTTTATGGATGTAGGCTGAAAAGTATTCAAGGAGGGATGTTATGCATAGCATTATCACATGAGCAGACTTTGTCTGATCTGTATCTTTTGAATTTGGAAAAGACAACGGTAAAGGCAGTTCTTCACTGTGCCTAAAGATTACGACGATAGGATGCTCCTAATGATGTAGAATATACTCTGAAGAGAAGAAAATTTTCTTCAAAAACCTATTGACACAGAAGGAAAAAAAAAACAGATTAAAAAAAGAAACTAGTTCGAAAGGAATACAATTTACCTGAAGATTTAGTCAGTACTATTAATGATATTCCATCACAGTTTCAAAATAACAGTAGTGTGGACTGTTACTACATTCTAACCATGAACATACAAGAAGATGCAATGGCACAAATAGGGGGACCGATTCACAAAGGTAAACTTAGACTTGTGGTCTAAGTTTACCTTTGTGAATTCCGAAAAGTAGTGAACTTACACGAAACTTTTAAGTTTACCTTTTGAATATTGAAAAGTAGTAAAGTTAGACTTTTGGTCTAAGTTTACCTTTGTGAATACTGAAAAGTAGTAAACTTACACTTTTGTTTAAGTATAAGTACAATGCTTGAAATCGTAGGATTTCAAGCATGAGCAAATTTCTGTAGGCAGGAAAATCTTCTTAACAGTACGCATTGTTTGCCATGAAGGACACAGCACCACCTCTGGACAGTCCATAGGCTGGATTAGTTGAGAAGCAGACTGGCTTGTGTGCAATTATGAAAGCATTCCTCTAGTTCTTTGGTAATCTATGCTTGAAAAATATGTTTGTATAACTTTACCCAAGCAAACATTTTTTGATAGCCCACAGCTGCACTGACTAAAGTCTAACAAAGGAAAATCAGATCAAAAATGAAAATACAAAGCAAGTAATTGCAAAATTATTTTCCCAAAAAATCATAAAATAATATTGTACAGAAATGATAATTAAGGAAGAGAGAATAAAAGTACTAAAGGTCACGTAAGTTTCCAAAGAAATAAAGAAATGTGAAATCCTACACTCTGAAAGTAATAGAGAGTATTAATTTCTGATGTGCTTTAGGGTACAACATTCTCCAAAAAATAGAAACCAGGTTTTGGGATGGTCAAAAAAATGGAAAAGAAGTATGATTCATGAAAAACAACAAACTTTATATAATGGCAAAGTATTAATTAAAAAATGAACTTTAAAAAACAAATTTAGTTCAAAGTTCAGAGGAAGATAATTGTTCTGTTTTAGATTGTTGGGCTATTTTTGTAACCCAAAGATTAGTTTAGTTTATTCCATGTTAATACGTTGCCAGTCAGCAACATAGTTATTGTGTTTTTTACAATCTGAATGCAGTTACGTTTGATCCAAAGCATTCTGCATGCAAACTTGGTGCACAAATGACATGCAATGTTTAGAAATACTGACTTGCTAAACACTCCGACCATAATGCTAACAGTAAATGTTAATCTAAACCTAACATTAAATACTATTCTAAATGACTTATACAATATTACAGGGGTGTGGAATTTTTTTAATAATCTACTTGGCCAAGGGACAAAATGCCACTGAGATCTACATGTCCTGTAAAATCTACTTGCCCCACCTACTCCCATCCCTACATCAATTATAAGGGCTGACAGAGAAACATTTTTTTTATATATTTTTGTTTTATTAAAATCAGTAAACAATTAAATGCTTTGTAATAATGCATTGCTAAAGAAAACTTGAAAAGCGATATTATCCCTTTTATCCAGACGTATAGAAATTGCATAGAAATACAAAAAAGTATGGGAACTGTGATGCTGGACGAAAAGGGGGCAGGGTCAGGGAGTCTGGGGCCGAAGTCAAAGCAGTAGCTAAAAACACAAAATATTTTGTAACTTTTTTGGGTCTTTCACCTTCAGGTGACTACATGTACAATAATGGACAGCGTTAATGAAAATTAAATGCAAGTTATGTTAATCAGTGGGAAATGCACTATCAGACATTATGAAACCTCACCAGAGAGCCACAGAATTGAATCCTGGTTAGTGCAGTGGAGAATAGTGACTTGTGCATGTTTAGGCCTACAACGTCCCAGTCTGGTCTGTGACAAAGCACTTGGCCATGTAAGTAATTATTTTAAACTTGCATTATTCACAATATAAGATAGGCTGCTACACAATGCTCAATGAGTTTTAGGGGAAAAAAGTGCTTTCAAAATATAGATTTTAGTAATACCCAGACTGCGCATAGTGCAAAGTGTTTGGATAATACTATTGATAGTGACAACTGTTCTCTGGTTGTTTATCCCAATTTGTTTTTAGATAAAAATGTGTAAAACGAGGACAGTGGAAAAAAGAGTGAAAACAACGTGATCTTGTCACAGTCAAGCACAATCGAGCTTCGTAGTACGTCTGCAGTAATTTCTTGCAAACAGAAAAGGCAAACAAAAACATTAGATTGGGCACTGGCAATGCACACGGTTTTCCTGCGAGTTCAATGTTATCATTTGAGGGTGCTTCAGTTTGCTGGGCTCCTTCTTGTCTTGATTCGGGAAAGAGAACAAGGAGGGCGCGATAGGGAGCTATAAGGGACAGCGTGGTAAATAATTGTTTACTTACAATAGTTTGTGAGACAGTAAAGGCACATAAATGAAACTTCTTTTCTAAACTAAATAAGCAGATTTTTTTCACACAAAAAAAAAATCTTAAAGCAGCCTGGAATTTAGAGACATGGATATTAGCTCTGGTTTCGATCAGGTTGAAAATCAGGCAATTGTGGACACACTTCTTTTTCTATGTGACTTAAATTGAAAATATGTCTAATAAAAAACAGCAGTGTAAAACTAATAGTATAATGTGCTGTTCGCTACTGCCCCATTAACCCAAAGGGTTACTGCTGGCATTGGCACATGTGACCTGCAGGTCTGTTACACGCTGATCATTGCAGCGCACACTCAACCCTCTGAGTTATCTGAAATCGGAGCCTGTAACCTGCAAGTCGCACTGATTCATATCTCCTGCTACTCTTCCCCCCCCCCACCTTCTTCTGAATAACCGCCCAATTTATGTCCCTCTTTGCAAAGCGATACTTTCTCTTACCGCCTATCTCTGGCTATAGCCACAGCTTTTAAATTTTGCCAGACCTCAGGAGAGTCTGGGTTGAGCTGTGCTGCAGACTCCGGGCAAGGGCCCTCTAGATTAGAACAGCAAAAGGAGAGAGACGGCACTACAAAGGTACAGACACAGTCCCAGTGAGAGCCCCTTAAAGACCACCATCATGGTGAAGGGAGAGACAGTCAGCTGCCTTTGCTGCCTGCTGCAAACTCAGCAGGAAACAAGTGCAGGACCGAAGCTGTGGGCAGTCTGACTCTGTGAAACTTTTGGAATGCGGGCAAGTACTTCCCGTTTTCCCACTATCATGTTGGTAATGGGAGCATGAAATGTTTTAGCCTGTCGCCTGCAGCCCACAGCTCAATGAAGACAACCGACTACGTAAAGGCATGGTACTGAGTGCAAAGAGACCCCCGGATTGCTCGATGCTGTCTTTTCTAGTGACGTCAGACAGCTAACCTTACCTCGCCAGACTATGCTGAAGCAACTGCATTGGAACACATTCGTCTCCCTCCTGTTCTGCTTTTATACGTCTTGAAAGTGAGGTTTACTGCCCTCTGATGGCACTAAGCGACCACTGCAGGCCTGACCACTCAGAGTGGTGTATTATTCAGATGCGCATAAGTGCTTATATTTATACCTAAATGTAAGCCTTGTGGCGCCACAAACTACCGCATGCTGTGACTGCCGCTTGCTGAGACTGAGTTTCACTGCCCCCGCCAGTCACTGGTTAGAGGCCAGTCATGGGCTGCTAGCCAATCAGAGGCCTCCAAAGGTTCTCTGGCAGCCTTTCTGATTAGCTGTGAGCCCCAGACAGACCCCCCAGGATATTGCGGCATGGATTAGCAAATTTAGCGGCACAAATATGGAAATTTAGCGGCATTTTTGCAGCACTTTATTTTACTCATAATCATTCATTTTCAGTCTGAAATCTATGGAAACTGTTTCAGCAGAATATTCCACTTTGCAATAGGCATGTTTAAAGTGTCTGCAACTCTACGGAAGCACAGCTCCAGTCCTAACCTCGCGGGAGGGAGCTGGATTTCTCCCTGGGATGTTCTAGTGCCCATGTATGTACCCCTGCCGGGGCACCGCTGCCTCCCGGATCTGTGAGGCAGGACACCTCTTCCTCAGGCACCCTAGGGCACAGGATCGTAGTGGCTGATCCAAATAAGTGAGACGGAAAGCATAGGGAGGTCACCTCCTGCTTACTGGTTATTTCACCAATTTGTGTAAATGTACATTATCAGGTGCAATCTTCACCTTTAAAAAATGGTAGAGCATATTAATAACTTCTTCAAAGGCTCCATCAAGTGCTCAACGTCCATGGAAAGCACCACCCCACTCATGGACTCACCTGCACTTTAATCTACAAATCTCCTAAAACTTAACCCTAAATGGAACCCTTGTCTACCGACCACCCGGACTATGAGCTACCTTCACCAGCCTCATCACGGACTTCATTGCTCCCGCTTACAATCGACTCCAGAGCCTTCATACTCCTCAGTGACCTCAACTTTCACCTAGAAGATAGAACCGACCCCTGCTTCACAACACTCCTTGAAAGCCTCAACAACATTGGACTAACCCAACTAGTAACCGAACCAACACACATTGCAGGACACATACTGGACCCCATCTTCACCACAAATTACAGCATCAAGTATAACTCCACATCACCATTCATATGGACTGATCACTGCATCATCCACTTCCAAATCAACACACCAAAGGTCAACATGAGCACCAATGCCAGCCTTAGAAGCAGATTGGCTAATATCCTCAGCCCAGGTCAACCAAAACCCCATGGATTACCTCAAAGATATCACCAACTTCAATAACTGGATCAAACACTGTGGAGACTACCATTGCACCCATCAAACACAACAGGCAAAGAAGAACCAAAAAGCACGCCAGCTTTTACACAGAGGACCTTTGAGACTCCAAAAGACCCTGCAAACAGCTAGAAAGGAAATGGAGAGCCACCCACAAAACCACCGACACAACCACCTACAAAGCTGCACTAAGACACTACTACCAGCAATTGAGAGATACCAAAAAAGAGTACGCATCGAAGGGAGCACCAACAGCTGCAAGGAGATCTTCTCCATCATCAAGGACTTCCCCACACCATCGGCCTGCGTCAACAGCATCACACCCTCCCAAGAACTCTGCAACAACCTATCAAACTTCTTCACCCACAAAATCACAAGCATACAGCAAATCCACACATCAACTAAGCCCTAGCGATCTCATCACCAGTCTGCCCATCACCAACCAAGACAACCACATGGGGAAACTCTCACCAGAGAAGACACCGTGACGATCATGAAATCCATCCATTCAGGAGCAACACTCAATCAGGATTCAGGAAAAACCACAGCACCAAAACAGCCCTCATCACAGCCACCGACATCCAGCGCATCCTGGGCCAAGGGGAGACAGCAGCTCTCATCTTACTCAACCTCTCAGTGGCATTCGATACAGTCTTCCAAAACATACTCATCAGAAGACTTCATGAGATCGGCATCCAACGACCTGCACTCAAATGGATTTGCTCCTTCCTCACAGAAAGAACCCAAAGAGTCAGACCAGTGTGGTACTATAGGTCAAGGAACTCTTTTAATTCGAAATATTTGGTAGAACGCACATATCCATCCTTGCTTGCATACACTTTGGGGCCCAGTGCCACAGCACCTTTTGCACCAATGCTAGCCACGCCCATGTTGGCATACATAAAAAAACTTGGAACAGAAAACCAGGCTCTGAGCCCACAATACATGAATTTATTTTCTCAAAAATTAACAGAAAAATGCAGAGAATTATTGAAATATGCAGATATCGGTGCACCTCAGTTTGCTTTTCCCATGTGCTGGGTAAATTATGAACAGAGTGGCTGTCAGAATATATATTTTTTACTCAATCCTACCCTTTTTTAGTGTTTTATTTTTCTCTGTTAATTTGAAGTGCATAGATTTATTAAAGCCATTCCAATAAACACATTGTTAGACATAAAAGGCTATTTTTTTTTTATCTCTGCCTGTTTAAATTATTCCTGTGCATTTATTAGGGGATAAACAGAGCTGCTGCCAACCTGCTGGCACCAGTTTCACGTTTAGCAAGCCCTGTGTTTTTTGTTATTAACCTACACCCCTCTGCGCGCTGGAACACCTACACCCATACTTAAAACGGGAGAAGAGTTTCAGTTTTGGGGAGGATTCTAAAACATCTTTGGTAGTCTCAGTCTTGACACAACAGGTAAGTGGGCAGAGCTAAAAAGGCACAGCAATATAAACTGGTGGGGAGAGGGGGCTGAGCCACAGTTTCTCATCCATCTCAAACAGTGCTCACCATGCCGCACCACCTCCTAATTTCCCTCACCACTATCTAAAGGAGTCGTCCGATACCACTTGTATTGTGCTGAGACCAACACTTTCAGAGTGTTGGCACTGAGAGGAGGGGTGGACGCACTGTGGCACCCTCAGAGGTGATCAGCTGAGAGCACTCAATTGCCATCCACATCAGTTCCATTGGATGAGATGCGGGAAGTCAGACATAACAAGTAACTGTCCAAATGAGGTTAAGCAATGAGCATCTTATCACTGCAAGGCCAGAATCAATGCCCCATATGGAAAAACTTTTGTTCCCACAGCTGTGTATCAGGGCATCACCCAGTTATTGCCTCGGGGTAAAGTGGAAGCAAATGGCCCTCAGATATTCGTAATAGAGTGGCCAGCATCTTCGTGGCCAAACTGTGCCTCAAAACAGGTGGTTTCTGATGGCAGAACCTCAGCTTGCTTTGCTGTTAGAAAGCTTTGGCGGGTGGCAAATTCACTATGGAGTGGCTTTCTAAGAATATTGGAAAGTCTTTTCTGTTTAAGTAGAACCTTCTGACATTTCCTGCGCGGGAATGGCGAGCAGCCACAGGGTGAAAAGTCATCAATAGGTTCCACTTGCCGGGAGGAAACACTCTGATTTTGTTGTTCTCTGGACCCCTCTCTTGCAGGTTTTGTTTTGCTGAACTAAAAATAAGCTGCGTGTGACACAATAACAAGTCAGTCTGCCGAGCATTAGATTTTTGACGAAAGGGCTCCCATCGAGTCAGCAGAAGCACTTTCATTAAACATTTCACGTCAAAGAAAAGTGCTGATACAGCAGGTTGGCTGCCGGAGGGTGGAGTGGAGGTGGGACCTTCACCACCCTAGTTGAAGACAGAGAAGATTTGTAAAAGTTAGCAATGGAATTCAGCCCATTATGAAGCAGCTATTTTACGGCTGCACGGCGACACCTAGTGACGTGTGCGCCGCGTGCAACCAATAAGAAGCCTTCATTATTTCCTTTCTTCAGGGAGACCCTTTTTAGCGGCCAAATCAGCAAATATCGCGGCCATCGCGCTAATCTGCCGATTTCGCGATTTTTTCGTGAATCGCGAAATGCTGGAGGGTCTGCCCAGAGTGCCCACAGCATGTATTATTTACGTAATGTAATGCCGTGGTACAAAATAGACATTAAATCTTCTTGCCCGCCATAAAAATCAACATGGTTCGGGCGTCGGGCGATAGGATCCCCCCAACCCTGTATTATCAGAAATCACATCCCTCGTGTCAGTTCTTGCTCTTCCTCATACATCCTAACGAAGGGTAGGAGCTGTGATTATCTTGATTTCTCAAAAGGAGAGTGTCATGGAACTTTCTTAGGTTTTTGATGTGTTTTTTGTGGGCATATTCTCCCACTGCCGTATCCAGGCTCAAGAATGGGCCCGGGCGGAGTTCGCATAGTCATGCTAAGTGTAACTCCGCAAAGTGGCAAAAAAACTCTGCTGCGCTACGCTGAGTTCCCTAGTCCCGCCCGTTCGCATGACGTTTCCTCCGTACGGCAACGTGAATTGTGTTTTCGGGTGGCCATTTTGTTTCTCACTCTGTTGATGGTGCTGGGCCTACTTTTTCATCCTTACTCAATCTCTGTAATCCTTGACTTCTAAATCTTCCCATCTTTTTTATTTATTATCTTACCCTTTGTCTTTCTGAGTGTGTATTTCACATTTTTTTCAACTTTTTTTGAGAGTTTTGTACTCTTTCACTTTACTTCCTTCCTAATTTTTTTTTACCTTCTTTCCTTCTTATTCCTGTTTCTGCATTTTCTCTCTTCCCCTTCCTCCCTGCGCCATGGCAAATAAGGGTGCCCCAAAAAGGCCTGCAACAAGGAGCCGCCTTTCTTGCAGAAGGCGGCGCCAGGAAGGGGTGCAGCCCCGTACCTTGTTTTCCGAGGCGGAGGTGGCAGCGCTGGTTTTTTATGTCCAGCACCACCTCCCCTCCACCCTGGCGGCAGGCCTGGGTCCTGGTACAGACCCCGGGAGTGCCAGCAGCGCCGGGGAGGATGTTCCGGGCACTGTATCACTGCTCTGGGGTCTGGCGCACCCATAATCAGCTGATGCACCGGTGGTCCGACATCCTGGACCGAGAGCGGGACCTGCTAGGGGTTGAGATTGCGGGTTGTGTGAGTAGCTAATTATTAATATTATTATTACTTGTGTGTTCTATGTTATTGCTAATATTTTTTCCCAAATAGCAAGCATGCTGCTCACTTGCAGTTAAGTTAAGTTTACAAATATTATCTCTTATGTAATCATTATTCTAGACAGGTACTCGTCGCTACCTAATCGTACTTGTTGTTGCTCGCTTGGGCTGATTATGTAAGAAGTAATGCAGAGACTCCTTTGTCCTGTCCCTAAGATAGTGGTAGTATATTAGTGGTGTGCATCCTCTCACTTCAGTTCTAAGAGCCTTTTTTGTAGCTCGTACAGTGACAAGTAACCAATTTGGTGTATGCATGAGTCCATCTATGCATTTAAAGAAAAAATGCAGACTTAGTGAAGCAAACATCATTCGTTGCTATTTATTAGTAATTCCAAAATCTAGTTTACTAAATTTTGAATAGGGCTAGGTAGGTTTAGGAAATTTGGAATAGAATAGGACGGTGCGCAATACTAGTCTACTACTAGTCGATCTGATTTAGAAAAGTTCAATGTTTTTGCGATTGCCTTTTCCTGTCAAAAAATATTTTTGGATAGATTATTTATTTACCACCAATCTTTTTTTGTCTTTATGTCTTACAGCAGCATCCAGGGGCAAGAAGAGGTCTGAGGCAGGTGAGGAAGCTGGAGGTGCCTCCCAGTCCCAACGTTCCTCGGCCGATGGCTCTGCTGGCCCAAGTAAGTCCTCCTGTTGTTAACATTAATACTTATTTCCCTAACTTTTACCGCTCCTTATTTTGAATTATTTCTACCCGTTTCCAAATCTTTTTTCCAAATCCTCTTCGATATATCCGTTTCTAAATTTTTGTTATCCCTGCATTATCCTATTATCCTATTTACTTATTTTCTATATTCCTAGTGTCTGTACTTTACTTCAACCTGTCACTGTACTAGTCTGTCTGTAGCTTCCGTTCTCCTGTTTCGTCAGTCAGCTTTCCCTCTCCCCTTATATTATAGTTTGTGGACTGCCTAGTGGTGGTACTGTAAGACTCAGAGAACCCATTGGTCACGTACTACTACTACTACTCTGCCATGCAGATTGCATGCCCAAGTAGGTATTCTACGCATGTTTGTTGAGATACGAAGGCTTTCTCAATCAGTAAAACGAGAGAGTGGTAATGGTCACGTTGGACACCCCAAAGTTGTGTCTTCTTAGCTAGGCCTAGTATTATTAGCAGCAGTTGGTGAACTGATGACCATGCACCATGGCTGGACGGAAGTATGAGGAGGATGGCCCCATTGCATTTGCCAGCCAAGACCATATCCATTTGTCCACTCTTTTATTTCTTTTCAAAAACTCAGATTCATCAATAGCTTCAGCCACTCCTTTACAGTTTGTCTTGAGGCTTTTCAAAGATTGCCACAAAAACAAAAAGCCCCACCTGGGGCTGTATTACAGTAAGTGCCCTTGGGGCGCAACGGACGTTGACGCCCGCTTTGCATGCTCCCAGGGCACTTTGGTATTATACAAGGGGGCGCAGATGCTTGTAAGTCCCCTTCAGTAATACCCACAGTGCTGGTGCACTTAAAGCACAAGCGTTACTTCCAGGGGGCGTTCCCTTGTTTGCATGGGGGCGTGCCCTATGCAAATGAGAATTCATTTGCCTCTGCACCCACGCCATATTACCAACGCAGGCACAGAGGCTAAGCCCTCTGGAGGGGGGAAAAGGGGTCCTATGGACCCCCCCAGACATCCCCTTGCAGGCAAGTGCGGTCACTGATTGCACCCGCCTGCAAGGGGATCTCTAATCCCCTGGAAAAGTGCAGGCGGGTGCCGTCTGCACTGTGAAAACACAGAGGTGAGTTCGCGGCTGCCCTGGGGGCAGTCCATTCACCGTAATAGGGTGCACTTTCATTGTTTGCACTGGGCACATCTTTTAATAGGTGCACCCGATGCAAACAATGAAAATGCATAATATGGTCCCAGATATTTTTGATATAAGATACTGTCTGTATCCGAATTGTAATGATGTGTGTGGGGTATTGGTGTGGTGAAATGTAATATGACTGGAAGAGAAGGATGCGTGGGTGAAAGGATGCATTTACTATAGGTGGCTGATAGGATGAATGGGTGGGTGAAGGATGCCTGCCTGGGTGGGTGAAAGGAATCCTCCGATGGGTTTGATGGGTGAAAGGACGCATGGATGGGTAAATGACAAATGTATGTTGGTGAAAGGTTTGTTGAGACTAGGAGCCATGTTTGGATGGATGGATGGTTTTCAATGGTGAAGACTTGATTGAGGGAATGTAAAACTTAAATTGTGAGTAGCAAAGCCAAGGGTGAAGGATAAAAAATATGAGAAGAATAATGCAATGATGAATGAAAAAATCCTTGGGAAGAAGAATAATCAAGGGACTAGGGCGCTCCTCTGTAGTGGCGTTCTTCTCACCTTTACCTGCTTGGAATGGTTTTTATCAAGGTTTATTGATTCAAAGGGTTGAGGTGTATTTCAGACTACTCCCTTGACTCACAGTAGTTTTCAAGCACGGCTTAGAGGAGCTCCGACCTGCTGCTGCGCAATACCCCTGTAAATCTGCTCACCGATCCAGAAAACTGCCAAAACTGGACTGCGCAGAGAGCAGTGAACTGGGTCCTGGCGGCGTCCGATTGCTAGAGGCCCGGGGGTGATACTGTGGTGGCGTGGAGCAGTGGCAGGGCGGGGCCAAGAGGCCGCGGCATCGCAGCTTCATGGGCCTCGTGAGGTCGCCGCAGGGAGGAGGAGCGGGCGCTTGGAACTCCTGAGAAAGTTTCCTGAACCGGCAGCCAAGTGCTGAAATCCGAGATACTGACCGGGAGGGGCTAAGAGGTGAGGAGACTGAGGAGACTGCGAGGGCTCGAACAAGGGCCAGCGCTAGAGGCTCGGGGGCCCTGAACAGAGGCCTGTGCGTGTTGGGATTGGCGGAGGGCAGGGCCGGACTGGGAACCAAAACCGGCCCTGGCAAAGTGCTCGGCTGGCCCCCACCGGGGGTTGGGGGTGCGGCCGAGCTGTTTGCCAGGGCCGGTTTCGGACGATTTTGTTACAGGGGCCGATTTTGCAGCTAAGCTGCAAAAACGGCCCTGTAACAAAAACGCCCCCCCAGGGGCCCAAAACCGGCTCCCACCCTAGCGGCCCACCGGGGAAATTTCCGGTGCCCGCTATGGCCAGTCCGGTGTGAACACCTGGCTCATCGCCCCACCCCCACTCGTGCCTTCGCTCCTCCTCCTTTTAACTAACAGGGTGACAAAAGGAAGGTCCCCCCTCTGTCCCTTCCTGCTTGAGACACCACCGTGGCCCCAGGATCACCCCGAAAAATGGCCTGAATACGTGGAGGAACTGGGATAATTGGGGCAAGGTCAACAAACCAACCAGACAACATCGAGGCGCTGACTGCTCCCAAAGACTGCCCAAAACACAGGCTGGCGAAACTAGGCCATCAAAGGGTGGTGCACAATATAAGGAGCTAAATGAGTTGTGCCCCGCGTCGCGGCAGATCTCGGGTGGGGTGTGGTGAGAGGGATGATGGGGTGCAGGGTCCCAACAGGCCACAGGTGGCAAATTTCCATCCCCTTCCCTAGCCCCCCCAACGATTGGCGGGTGCGCTGCAGCATGACGGCAAGAGGACACCAGACAGCCCTCCAGACGAAAATGGACAAATTTGCCTAACCAAGAGTAGATATCTCCATGGAGGATGTAGGAAACCAAGCCCCCCCCAAACCAGAAACAAAGCACGAAGAAGGATGACTCCCTGACTGTGCAGTACATATTAGCTGCCATACAAAATGTTAAAACCTCCCTGGAGGGCAAGATTGATACTGTGCCCATGGACCCTGACGCGAGCCGACCTGCGGAACATGGGGGCGCGAGTCAAAGAAAACGAAGACTCCATCGTGGCGCTCCAAACCGAGACCAAAGTGCTCCGAATCCAAGTTGGTGAACTGACAAAGCTGACACAAGTGTTGGAAAATAGAATGGAAGATGCAGAGGGCCGCTTCAGGTGTAATAACGTCCGCATCCTTGGCGTTCCAGAGAGTGCGGAGGGACCGGCAGTCGACCTGTTTGTGGAAGAGCTAATACTTAAACATCTCCAACCCAAAGGCGTGTCAGAATATTTCTTTGTGGAGCGTGAACATCGGGTGCTGGGAGCGGCGCCAAGACCTTGAAATCCCATGCACCCAATTATAGCCTACATCTTTAATTTTAGGGATAGAGACGTCATCCTACAGACGGCCCGAACTGCCCCACCCTCCCCCCGAGTGACATGGGAAAATAGTACGATCATGTTCTTCCTGGACTTTACTCTCCGAGTTCAGAAAATGAGACGTTCATTCCTGGAGGTGAAAAAGGATTTAAGAGAAAATGAATTAAAATAGGCAATGCTCTTCCCTGCCAGACTGAGGGTAGTGACTTACAACAAAACCTGGTTCTTTGAAACTCCGGCGGAAACCTGGTCCTGGCTGGATTGATGGCACACAGTCGGCCAGGTAGGGGCTGCAGGAAGAAGGATGACAGAAAAAACGGGATCGCACCGAGGAGGATCGCCAAGAGACGCTTCCATGGATCAAGCAGGGAGACCGGAACATTCAGGGATCGATCACCCAATGTGATCTATGCCAGAGCTCCAGTAAGTGCAACAAACCAGGCAGGGGGACACTATAGGACACAAGTTGGGGGAGACATTCCCGGGTCTCATTGGTCTTGACATTTTCAGAGAACATTACTATGGTAAAAACACCAAGAGAAATCCGATGTGACCAGACATTTGGCGAGACTTCATCACAGTTGGCAGTAAAGTAACGATTTTAAGATGATGGGGTGGCGGATGGCCGGGGCTGCGGTCACCGCTCCCCAAATGTTTAAAATGTGTTTCCGGGTTGAAAGCGCTCTGCATAGTTGTGGTGGCGGGAAGTTTAAAACCCGTAGTGGGGGGGGGTCAGTTTGGGAATGGGATTGGTTTCTTTGAATAAGTTTTTGCCACTCATGAGACAATTGTTCCAATACTAGACAAGGACCAACGACCTGCTACCTTGCTCACCGCCCCACGCACCCGTATGTTCCTATATCCCTGGGTTGACTTAGAACGGTCCCGAACCCATGAATGCTCTAAGATGTGATCAGAATGGTTCACTGCCCTCACTCAATCTACGAAAGCCAGGTGCCACGACACCCCTGGTTAATAATAAAGGTTTCAAAATACTTTTCTGGAACGTAAATGGTCTGGGGGATAAAATAAAGAGAGGAATAGTCCTCTAATACCTAAAGCGATACGCACCAGAGGTAGTCCTACAAGAAACACATATCCAGGGAACACACTATGGCACACTTAACAGATGGGGCTATAAATTAATTGCGGACTCTGGATATTCTAGAGGCTAAAGAGGAGTCTGTATTTTGATGCGCACCTCTTTCCCCTTTACGAATCCAAAAATGACATATGACCCGCAGGGACGCCTGGTGGCGTTCTCTGGCAGTTGGGAGGGCCAGCTCTTCAATATAATTTCGATATACATTCCCCCAGGCAGCAATCCCTGGTTTTGCCAGAACTGGGGGCACTGCTCTTGAATCTCCCGGAGGGTAAAGTGGTGATTGTAATGCAGCCTTGTCCCCAACACTTGACCGATTGCCCCACATCCGCAGGATCAGGCGGGCAAAACATTGAGAGACTTCTTGTCCGCTGTGGGTTTACAAGACATCTGGAGGGGTCTCAACCCCAACGCACGGCAATATACATATCTCTCCGGGGCACATGGCAGTTTGTCTCGCATCGATTATCTTTTCACTCTGGCCCATCAGGCACCCCACTTTCGGGATGCTCATTATCTGGCTTGTGGGATCTCAGACCATTCTCCAGCCTATGCCCATTACGAAATAGATGAACCACGACAGCTGGGAATGGGTAGGATAAATCTGTGGTACTTTCAAATTCCCCTATTAGATCTGGGATCCAAGAGGCAACAGATCACTACATTAACGAAAATAAACGAACAGTAGCCTCAGCCTGTGTCCTCTGGGAGGCGTATAAAGATGTGATCAGAGGCCAGGGCATTTCTTTAATAGCGTGTGAAAAAAGCGCAATCACTTGTGCCTAGATACGATAGTAATCAGGAGGTCTTCCAGATCTTGGACGTCCCTTTCTGACAATGGCGCTGAGGTGAGGCACTGTTTGGCACTAAAAAAGGCAGAGCTTAAGGCCGTGGCCGAAGAGGCATCGAAAGCCAGATATTGGGCGATGCAGCAGAACCTCTGTGAGGTGGGAGATAGAGCGGGCACATTGCTGGCATGGCTAGACAAAAAATCAGATGCCTCCAGATGGGTACAAGAGGTAAAGGGAGGAGATGGAACTATTGTTCAGGGAGGGGGCCAAATAGCAGAAGCGTTTGTTGATTATTATGAACACCTCTACACTTTAGGCTCCTCCACTCCGATCGCTGGAACTTTTGGCCACACTCCAGCTTCCGTGCCTTGAGTCGGGGGATAGGGACCTCTTAGAACAGGACTTGACAGAAGCTGAGATAGCCAAGGCGGTCAGAGATCTTAGATGAGGCAAAGCTGGCGGCCCCATTGGTTTGCCAATTGAATTATACAAAATAACGGCCACTAAAGTGCTACCCCTATTACAACAGATGTTTGATGATAGTTATACCAAGGGGATGCTCCCTAGGGACCAACGGATAGCTGGCATTATAGTGATCCCGAAGGTGAGTAAGCCCCTTAGTGAATGTGGCTCATATAAGCCGGTCTCCCTTTTGAACGCTGAGCCGAAAATCCTGGCCAAACTATTGGCAAATCGCTTGTCCCCTGTGATGCATTCTCTGGTTGACCCTGATCAGTCGGGCTTTATGCCGGGACAGAATACTGCCCTTAATCTTAGGCTTCTACATGGGGTAATAGGTAGAGCTGCGACCATTGAGGAAGATGCGTTGGTGGTCTCACTAGACGCCCGTATGGCATTTGAAACGGTAGAATGGCCATTTCTCTATGCGGTATTGGAGAGACTAGGCCTTGGGCCAAAATTTCTAAAATGGATCAAACTCTTGTATGTGGAGCCCTTAGCACAGGTCTCAGTAAATGGGAATGTATCCAGACTATTTGAGCTTCGGAGGGGAACGAGGCAGGGATGCCCACTGCCCCCCCTACTGTTCGCATTGATACTGGAGCCCCTGGCGGTGTGTATCGGGGGAGACCCCATGATCCGAGGGCTGCGGTGGATGCCAGAGTGGGAAGACAAAGTCTCCCTATACGCTAACAATATCCTCATGCATGTGGCGAACCCCAAGGTCACGATCCATAGGATGCTGCATATATTCTATCTATTCCGCAAGTATTCGGGATATACAATAAACTGGGGAAAATCGGTTATATACCCACACTCCCCAGAAAGTGCCAAATCCGGATAGACACAAAAGGGTTCTGGTACTTGGGAATATACATTACTAGAGATCCAGCGAGCTTTTATGAGCAAAATCGGGCTCCTCCATTGAACCGCTTGAAGAGTGATATTCAACTCTGGTGCTCGCTGCCACTATCCCTCCTGGGTAGAGCAGCGCTTTTTCAAATGATGATACTGCCCAGGTTCCTATACGTGCTCCACAACACGTCCTATGCTGTGCCCCCAAGTTATTTCCAACTAATAGATGCCGCCGTACGACAGTCATTGTGGGATGGAGGGGCATCACGAATCTCCCTGGCAAAGTTGACCAGGGGATGGTTTGATGGAGTGAAAGCTCTTCCCTCCCTTCGTAGCTACTACTGGGCAGCTCAACTCACTGTGGTTAATCACTGGGTACATAAACCCCTGGCTGAGCCCGCATACAGGATGGACCATCATAATATGCAGCCAGGTGGCTATCTTAGGGCAATCTATGGGGGAGGCTCGGTAGATTCCTTCCACACACCGACTGCAACTACACTCCGAATCTAGCAGTAGGGATCCAGAGCATTAGGTTGGCATAACAGAATCACTTTAATGACTCCACTGTGGGACTCGAAGAGGATGGGTCTACTAACACAACAAGCAGGTTTTGACAGATGGGACACGATCTGGATCTCTAGGGTTGGTGATCTTTGGGAGGGGGGCATTAAGACCTTCTCTGCCCTGCAGAAGGAATATCAGATGTCGCAGTCTGAAACCTTTAGATATCTCCAAATTACCCATGCATTGCAAGTGGCTATTCCCAGGGGGACGGTGCCGCCAGAGGTTTCCCCACATGAGGATAAACTACTGGATAACTATTTAGATACAAAAGCGACTTCGCTGGTTTACCGCAAACTCATAGATATTCTACTGGACCCCCTATTGACACTCCGATGAGAGGGAGACTTCGCCGCCCTGGAAGACGAGGAGTGGGTGGAGGCTATGGCCTCTCCCAGGGAGGTAGCCATACGATTGAGCTTCAGGCTGATACAGCTCAAGATTTTACATAGAGCCTATTATACATGTACTACCCAGGTGAAAATGGGGATGCTCACCTCGCCCTTATGCCCTAGGGGATGCGGACAGGAAGGTACCTTCTTCCACCTGCTGTGGGAGTGCCCACCTCTTCAAAAATACTGGACAGCAATACTAACGACCATGAGGGAAATATATAAAGTAGAGGGGAATAAATCACTGAGATGGTGTCTGCTAAACATTTGGGGAGACTCAGACCTCACAAATGCCGAGCGCTTATGGGTAACACTGGGATTCATGATCGCAAAACTCAATATAGCACGAGGGTGGAGAGCAGTGACTGTCCCGACGCTGACTGAATAGAAAACTAATTTGGACTGGTGTATGCATGCGGAAAGGGCGGTCTATGAGAGCAGGGGATGCCTGCAAAAATGGACAATGATTTGTGGAAAATGGAATGAATATCGAGGGATGCTGTGTACTCCGATCGTTCGACCTGAGCAGTAGCAGGATATAATATAGCTGAATGAAAGGAAGGGGTTGGGATGAGGGGGGTAGCCGTGAGAGGTCAATTACTAATATGAAAAATGTTAAAGACTTGTCAATTTGTTTGGGACTTGCTAAATTACTATGATGTGTATCCGACAAATGGGTGGCTTGTTGCTGTTTCAATAAAAAGATTCAGTAAAAAAAATGTGGTGATGGAGGGTGAGGCCAGGGATTAAAGTGGGACTAAGAGTAAGTGCTTTTGCATTTTGTGGATGGGATAGTCTGTGATGAACGTGCCAAATACAATATCCTGTTCCTTAATCCTTTCCCTGTACTGTAGTGCATTGCTTTTCCCACGGGCAGACCGGAGGATGTCTGTCTGCATAATTGTTTTTATATAGTACCTCATGTGACATATATTATTCATAGTAACTATCCATCTGCCTTGTAGTCAGGGTGAAATTGAGGCATTTAACAGAGCATGGCCATGACAGGGATAATTGTCTAGTACAGCTGCCCCACCTGCAAACAGTAGCAAAGTAACGTGACACAAGTATTTCTGATGGATACATCTGCCTGTGGATTCCTCACCTTTTGAATTACCCCTGCGCCAGCATTCCACGGAAACCCTTTTCTTAGCTCTCCCACGTCGACGAGGACGTCACAATGACACAGCTCCGCTCGCGACTTCGTATGACGTCACCGGAGCCATAAGAAGACCTCGTCGGCGTGCTGACGTCCGTTCCCTTTTTTCCGCGCCATCGACGCGTTACGGTTTTCTGGGACTCTCCAATTGGTTTCGTTATAACTTTGTTTCTTCTTCTCTCTTTAAGTAGCAGTGCGATGGTGAGGTGTTCTCCTCAGGATAAATAGCAGGCAGGAGACCAAAAGTAGTTGAAGAAACAGCATACGTTTATTGTACATCTCATGCAAGGGACCTCAGCCACCAACAGTCCAAGCCAACTGACAAAAGCTTTCCAATAATGACATTCTCTCTCAAGGGGGAGAGTTCCACAATAGAACACAACCTAGCAACCTCAGAAAAGGAGATTGCACAATACAAGGCACAGAAAGGAGAGACAGAAAAGCAGAATACCACATACCTTCCCCCTTATAGCATAAACATGAAGCAATACAGAGAAAGAAAAGCAAACAAACAAAAAGATATTATGAAATACTTAGCGAACACAATCTTGTAAGCGACGAGGAGTGGTCCTCAAACGAGAAGAACACCTCCTGGGCACTTGAGAAGTAGAGCAAGCAGCAGGAACCCCAGTACCAAAGGAAACACAAGGAGGACACTTGGCAACCCTACCCAGGTTCCAGATCCTATGGTCACTGGTCTTGACAGCATTGTTGAATAATTTAATAATTTGCAAGGGATTACCAAACTTTGAGGCAGCAGCACCTTTTCTTGGTAATTTCACTCTGACCCAGTTACCAACAACTACAGAAGTTTTCTTAGCAGCCTTCCTCACATCAAACAAATCCTTCCTCCTCTGCATACACCCCAACTCCTTTTCCCTCCAACCAGCAGTATCTTCAGACCCACAGTTAGACATTTTCCCGCAGGAGGCCGCCCAAGATGGAATTATATTAGTAATTGCTGACCTACCCTTAAATAATCTAAAGGGAGCCACTCCAGTGGATGAATGAGGTGTAAACCTATATTCACGAACCTTTCTTTTGATGGCCTACTCCCAATTATCACCAGAAACAACTGCTAGCTGCATGGCATCTTTCAACACTTTGACAAACCTTTCCACGGCGCCATTACACTCTGGGTGATTTAAGGCAGCCTTTTTATGTTTTATACCCCTCTTCAAAAATTTCTCAAAGAAATGCGAAGTAAACTGAACTCCGTTGTCAGACAATAAAGACATTGGAAACCCTCCACGCTCAAAGAGCTCTTCCAAAAATTCCACAACAACCTGAGATTCAACAGAATTGACAATTTGAATTTCAGGCCACCTAGAATATAAGTCCATACAAACCAAAACAAATCGATCCTGAGACCTTAACTTCACAGGTCCCAAAGTATCAATTGCAAGATCAACTCAAGGACCAGAAGACTGTTCCCGGACGATCATTGGTTGTGTCCTGCACTTCAGCACCTTGTCACTCCCAGCACACTGGGGGCAATTGCGAACAACCCTTTCTATGAAAACATCCATCGCTGGCCACCAATAAGCCTCTCTAACCCTTTCTTTGGTTTTTGCTATTCCCATGTGACTCACATGGGCATTGTCCACCAGCTTATCTTACAAAGCGTCAGGAACTACCAATTTACTACCTCGCATCAAGATACCACACACCAAGGTTAACTCATCTTTGACATTCCAAAAGCCTTTAAGATTTTCATCACAGACATGCTTGTTGCCCCAGCCATCACGAACTTTCGCCAACACAAGTTTCAAGACATTTTCCTGATCAACATTTTCTCTCCACACTTCCTCTGAAAATAAACCCTCAGTGATAACACAAACATTCACCTCTTCTTCAAACTCCTCGCCAGAAAAGAACTCAGACTCCTCTGGCACATCAGCAATATCATTTTGACTACAAAGCCTGGAGAGACAGTCTGCCAAAATGTTTTTAGAGCCGGGAAGATAAGAAACATCAAATTGAAACTCTTGCAAGGCAACAACCCACTTCCTAATCCTGTGTGAGACAAAGTCAACCCCTTTCTTGCAGAAAACACCTCTAAGAGGTTTGTGATCAGAAACAACATGAAACGATTTTCCCCACAAAAACTTCTTTAGCTTGCGAATGGCCCAGTAGACTCCCAGAGCTTCTTTCTCCATGACAGAATAATTACACTCGGCACCTCTCAAGGGTCTGGAAATGAAAAGAACCACCAGCTTTCTGTACTAAAACAACACCCAAACCTTTTGAACTAGCATCCGTCATGAGATATGACTCTAACAAGGGATCAAAGCTAGATAAGGAAGGGGCACCATTCAAAAACTGTTTGATGACATCAAACTCTTCACTACAGACATGACTCCAAACAAACTCACAACCCTTTTTTAGCAAGCTACGCAAAACTTCAGTTTTTTGTGAAAAATTGGGAACAAACGTATTATAAAATTCCGCCATACCCTGGAACTTTACTAATTCCTCTTTGTCCTTAGGGTATTCCAAGTTAGAAATGGCTTGTACCAAAGAGGGTTTGGGTTTAATACCAGAACCAGAAATTAAATGACCCAGGTACTCAATTTCCCCAACAGTAAGTTTGCATTTTTCAGACTTCAGAGTGAGACCAGCAGAAAAGAGCCTTTCTAAAACCAGAGTTAACCTTTTATCTTGTTCTTCAAGGTTAACACCATGGATAAGGATGTCGTCTTGATATACTTTGATCCCAGCAATACCACTGAGAACTCTCTCCATCACCCTCTGAAAAACAGAGGCCGCTGAGATAAGTCCAAAAGGCATCCTGAGACACTTGAAGGTGCCAAAAGGCGTGATGAAGGTGGTAAGATCTTGTGAAGTTTGATGAAGCTTGACCTGATGGTATGCTGATGAAAGGTCCAATGTGGAAAAGTGTTTGGCTCAAGCCAAAGAGGACAACATTTCAGTGATATTGGGGAGAGGATAATGGTCCACGATGACTTCTTTATTCAACTCCCTCAAATCTATGCATAATCTAGCCTCCCCATTGGCCTTGCGAGCCATAACGACTGGAGAAATCCACTCAGTCGCCTCTATCTCTTGAATGATTCCATTTTTGATAAGCTTATCTAATTCATTTTTCATGCTATCTTTTACTAGTAAAGGAACACCCCTGACCTTTGCTACTTTGGGTACAGCTCCTGGTTTGATCTTTATGTGGTGAACATAGTTCTTGAGGCAGCCTAATTCCTTGCTAAAGACTTCTGGATATTTCGCAATCCAGACATAAGCCCCATCATTTACAGCTTTAACAGCTGGCATATCCCTCAAACACACCGAGAGCGTTTGATTTGGATCTAGGTACACGTAAAGATCCCGCTGGTGGAACCAACTAATCAAAGAATCCCCTCTCATAGAGATATAAATTTTCCCAGGAACAATCCTGCCTTTGAATTCAATAGTGCCCCAGAAAAAACCCAAAAGATCAATAACTTCTCCTCCATAGCCTCTGGGTTTGATGTCTGGCTTGACTAATTTGACCTTGTTACATAGGTGTTGATCATAAAAACTCTTAGGAATAAGCGTGATTTTGGCACCAGAGTCAAATAGCATTTTTACAGACTGATCATTTATCAATACATTCTCAAAAGGCCCCTCATTCCTTGAATCAACAACTTGACAAATCTCAACAACCTCACCATCTTGCTTGTAAAGATCAACTTCCCTAACTTTCTTCTGCTCCCTCTTGGATCTACAGCAACGTGAAAAATGGCCTTTCTTGCCACAATTGGAACAGGAAACCTTCCACCCAAGACAGTCTTTAAAGTTGGCTATGTGCCCAGGATTGCCACACCTAAAACATTTACCGTGAAACAAAGTGTTACTAGAAGGTGAAAAACTTTTAGAAGGTATGGCTGAGACCGAAGGCCTATCAGATCTACTCTTAGAGGGAGGTTTGATACTAACCTCTTTAACATCTTTTTCATCTTTCTCAACAGCACCGTTTTTTGAGCACTCCTTTCTAATGGTGTCAACACAAGCTTTAGAATGCTCATGTAACTTCAAAATAGTAATAACTTCTTGTAAGGAGGGATTATCTTTTTGCCATAAACTGTCCTTGGCTTTATCAATAGAACAACCAAGCATAAGTTGATCTCTCAACCTCTCCTCCAAGGTTGCACCAAAACAACAAGTAGAAGCTAGTTTTCTTAAAATGGTAATATATTGCTCTACAGTTTCCTCTTGTCTTTGCATTCTCTTCCCAAAATAACGCTCAAGAACCATACTTACTCTGGGAAGATAATGTATGTCCATCTTTCTAACACATATTTCATATTCATTTAAAACGGCAGCTTCACTGTCCGGAAGATCAGGGAGATGTTCAAAGACTTCCTGACCCTCCCAACCCAGACAATGCATAAACAAAGAGGCTTTCCTTTCCGCACTTAAGGAAGTGCCACAGACCCTAGCAATATTGGCAAATACTTTTTTCCATTTGATCCACAGAATTAAAGGATCACCAGGTGCAGCTAGAAAAAATGGAGCAGCAGTGACATTCTGCATGTTTAAGAATTAAGCAGAGAGTTTCACACAGACGTAAGCAATTATGAATATTTTAAGAAAGACAAGAAAATAAATGAGACAAAGGTTAAGCAAACAGCTGTGTGTGGAAGTAAACAAAGAGAACTACAGCTGTGCACGTGAATACCTACAATAAATCGCAGCTGTGCACATAAGGTAACAATATTAAAGTCAATTTTAAGAATTGCAGCTGTGCACATCAGCGTTGGGATAATAGTAAGCTGTGCACATCAGCGCTGGTGTAGAAATATTAAATAACAGCTGTGTGCAAACGCAGCTGTGTACATCAGCGCAGAAGTAGCAATGATAAACTTTACAGAAAGGATTAAAGCTGTGCGCATCAGCGCAGGTGTAGGAGTATTAAATGGCGCTGACAATGAAGCAATGAGCTTGTTCCAACAATCCTCCAGGCAGGGTCAGGCAACAGACCTCATGCCAACATTAAGAGGAGAACATTATGCGAGCCTGACGTACTTTGCGGGAAACAGAGTTAAACAAATAAAGAAAATAATAAAGCTGTGCGCATCAGCGCAGATGTGAAAATATGAAATAAAAGAAGTGCATGTAAGCGCCGAGAATCAACAAATGGGCCTGCTCCGACAGGCCTCCAGGCAAAACAGGCAAGCGTAGGCCTCCAGGCAAGGTCAGGCAAATGTAGGCCTCCGGGCAAAGACAGGCAAGCGTAGGCCTCCAGGCAAGGTCAGGCAAACGTAGGCCTTCTCCGACAGGCCTCCAGGCAAAACAGGCAAGCGTAGGCCTTCAGGCAAGGTCAGGCAAATGTAGGCCTCCAGGCAGAGACAGGCAAGCGTAGGCCTCCAGGCAAGGTCAGGCAAACGTAGGCCTTCAGGCAAAGTTAGGCCTCCGGCCAAGGCCAGGCAGATGCGAGGAGGCCCAAAGCGGCGCACGGCAGCACGTTGTGAAGCCAGCGGAGCAGATGCCAGAAACAGGAAAACCAAACCCTACCGTGAGACTCCAGGGTACAGTACACCAGCGCGCTCCTCAGGAAGACAGGAGCAGGGAGGCTGGAAAGTCATCTATGAAGAGTCCTCACGTTGAACGAAGCAATGAAGATGTTAGTCGAGGGCAGCACACCTGATGAGCCTCACAAAGGATTTAAGGTAAAAGCAACCTTATATCTGTAAGATAGGACCGGCAGCCAGAATGGTAAGTAGACACTTCTTTATTTAAGTATAAGGGTGGGAGAGCAGGGGAACAGGTCCTGCGCAGAGGACCGCAATCTCCAACTGACAATATCTACTACATTCGGAACAGAACCCCCATGAGTGCGACACTCTGTTGCCATAGAACCATGACAAGAGAACACCACACACCTTCCCCCTTAAATATAAAAGCATAATAACAACATAAAGGCGGAACAGAGGTGGTAAAGTAACCAAGTAAAATTGCTGAAGGAAAGGGCGGTAAAACAGGTAAGGGTACGGTACAATTAAAATGTGAAATCAAGAAAATATAAACTCTAAGGCTTAGTAACAAAATCCTTTAGTTTGGTTGGCATGGATACGATTCTTCCACACCTGGTAACCTTACAACTGCTATCATTGGAAAGTGTGTTCATCTCAGCAGAACTACCCTGAGAAGCTGGAACAATCTGACTAGCAGACTTATCCAATGTGACAGGATGAGGTGGGACCTCAACCTGGGGAGCTGAAAGCTGAGAACTTCCAAGTAAACCATCTGTTAGTGCAACAAGAGTAGGATCAAGTGGCAAGGACACATCATTCCAATCATCTAACAACCAAGAATTTGAAAGCCCAACACTGTTATTGTGCCAAGACAAAATGCTATTGCACTTGGCAAGTTTACTGAGGTGCCAGACTTTCCCATCGCTCAACCTAGCTGAACATTTAAACACTTCCAAGACTTTTAAAGGGGAAGAAAAACGAATGTCCCCTTTACATACTTTCCCAGAAAGTTTAACACACACCGGATGCCCTCTTTTGAGAACACAATCTTTTACCTTGTTCCTTTGGTCATAGTAAGTCTTAGTACAGTGTGTGTGCCTTCTCCAAATTGTTTTTTGCTACCACAGTTGACCATTTGGTTTGATACCTCTGAAACATCCAAACAACATTGTCCTTAGTATAAGGATCTCTACCTCTCAAAATTTTAAAAGGACTGAAACCTGTGACAGTCGGAGAAATCCTGTAGGCCCAAATCATCTTGTTTAATTCAACTTCCCAAACCTTACCAGCATTGATGGCCCCTTGGACACTACCCATTATGACCCTGTTGAAACGTTCAACAGCTCCATTGCAGGCTGGGTGGTAAACAGGAGTTTTCCTTTCATTAACACCATTCCTACGCAAAAAATCGGAAAACAATTTGGCAGTAAATTGTGGGCCATTATCGCTTAAAAGAGATTTAAAGGAATCCCTTCTCTAAGGAAAGTTTTCTCTAAAAACCTCACAATGCTAGGAGAATCAGCCTTCTCCATAATCTCTAGTTCTGGCCACTTTGAAAATAGGTCAAATAAAACGACAATGCACTTAGCAGTACCTTCCTTGTCTAAGATGGGACCTAAAATATCAATAGACAAATTACACCACGGACCAGAAGGCGGTTCAACTTCACCTAAGGGTGGCCTCAAGGGTTGCAGAGATTTATCGGCAGAAGCACAATGGACACAATTTCGAACAAATTTCTCCATTTCTGTGTCAATACCAGGCCACCAATAACCAGACTTAACTCTTTGTTTAGATTTTACGATGCCAAGATGACCTTCGTGATTTAATTCAAGAATCCTGGTCCGCAATTTAATCGGTGGAACAACTCTATTCCCCCGTAACAGAAAACCTGAATCAGAGACTGATAGCTCACTTCGCAATTCCCAGAAACTCCTACAAATACCTTTAACATCACATTTACTGGGCCATCCAAGCAAAACATATTCCTTAATCTTGTCTAAGATTCCATCTACAGCATAAGCAGATTGCCACTCCTCTAATCCAATGGCTTGTCCCCCCCAATCAGAATCAATGCTGGCAACGCTGCAGTCATACCAAATGTCATTACTACTTTCAACCTCTAAAACATTGATGGGGGATCTGCTAAAAAAATCAGCAACAACATTTTTCTTACCAGGCAAATAAATAACATCATAAGCATAGTCTAACAGATGAAGTGACATCCTAGCTAAGAGTGGCGTGGCTCTACCTGCACCTTCAGTGGTAAGTACTTTGACTAATGGCTTGTGGTCAGAACGTATGGTAAACTTAGTACCCCACAAGTACTGCCTGAATTTCCTTGTGGCCCAAACACACGCTAACATCTCTTTCTCAATCACAGAGTACTTAGATTCAGCCTCTGTGAGAGATCTCGAAGCAAAGGAAATGGTGCTTTCCTTACCATCTCTCGACACTTGGGATAAGACAGCACCCAGGCCCTTGTCACTGGCATCAGTGGTTAAAAAGGTGTGAGATTTTACATCAAAACCTTGCAAAGGAACAGCATTGCAAATGTCTTTTTTAATGCAGATAAACTCATTTTGCAAACTCTCATTCCAAATGAACTCTTGACGTACTTTAAGCAATTGTCTCATGCCAAAGGTTTTCTCCGCGAAGTCCCTGACAAACTTTGAGTAAAACTCAGCTAGCCCTAAAAAGGATCGTACACCATCCTTAGTGGTAGGAGCACGAGCTTCCTCAATAGCTTTAATAGTTCTGCATTTGGGAAACACACCATTGTCACTCACTTCGTGTCCAAGATAAGAAACAGAGTGTCTGCAAAATTTACATTTTTCCAATTCAGCAGTGAGCCCGCTGTCTCTCAACTTTGACAAGACAGAATGTAATGTAACATCATGTTCCTCCTTGCTTTTGCCCATAATGAGGATATCATCTTGGAAGTAGGTCACGTGAGGAATATCTTTAAAAAGGCGGTGCATCAATCATTGGAAAACCGCTGTGGCGGATGCAAGCCCAAACGGCATGCAAATAAATCTAAAACATCCCATGGGTGTAATAAAAGCAGTAAGATCTTTGCTGTCAGGGTGCAGTTCTATATGGTGGTACGCTGATGACAGGTCTATTGTGGAAAACCATTTGATCCCTTTCGTAAGACTTAGTAACTCGTTTATTTTAGGTAGGGGAAACGTATCCACTACAATTCTCTTATTTAGGTCTCTTAAATCAGTGCAAAGCCTGATTTTACCATCAGCCTTACGAGCTATAACTAAAGGGGCAAGCCATTCCGAACATTCCACTGGTTCAATGAAACCTTTCCTTAATAACCCTTCTAGTTCCTCTGCTACTTCTTGTTTCACACTTAAGGGTATATTGCGAGCCTTGCGATAAACAGGTTCAACATCCTTTTTGAGCACAATACGATGAACGAAATCCTTGAGTTTGCCCACAGTGCCTGAGAACACACTGGGATACTTGTTTTTAAGTTCTTCCACCGTTTTGTGTTCAACAGTGTCAAGCGAAAGGACTTGGTCAATTTCATTGGGGATAAGGATTATTCCTAAGGCTTTTTGGTCTACCCACCCCAAAACGGAAGGTCCAACTTTAGCAACATACAATTTACTATTGGTACTTCTACCTTTGAACTCGAAATATAGGTTTCTGAAACCCAACATTGGTATTTTCTCTCCTGGAAAGGTAACAGGGTGTATATCAGAAATGGTTAAATCAGCACCCAGGGTTGGTACAAATTCATTTTTCCATAACTTTTGGTTAATGATCGTGTACAGAGAACCGGAGCATGCAACAATCGTAATTCTGACACCACCAATAAGTATTTCACAAACCGGTTGAGATTTGGAACAACCATCAAGATTAAGCACAGGAGCATCAATGCATAATACACTTCCAGAATTGGGATTATCATCGTCCGATTGTTCGGATTCAGATTGTTCAGTGACTAATTTTACCATGTGGGTTTTTTTAATTTTGCTTCTGCACACTTTGGAAAAATGGCCAATGATACCACAATAAAGACATTTTGCTTGCAATGCGGGACATCCTTTATCCATAGCAAGATGCTCTTTGCTACCACACCTGTAACAAAACATGTGTTTCCGTTTAGGAAAGTCTTTAAACTTTCTTTTGAAAGGCTCACTATCCTTGTTTTTGCCCTTATTAGAAACTTTACAAACAACAGTACTGTTACTACTACCAACAGCAGAAGAAGTGGAGGGATGCACTATGGCTTTGGCACACCTCTTAGACATTTCGCTTTTCTTAGCAAGAGCAATTACATCCTTAAGAGGTGCATCACCAACAACCCAAAGACGTTCTTGAAGATTTGAGTCGTTAGTGTGCATTATAACTTGATCTCTTACAAGATCATCATGAAGAGAACCAAATTTACAAGATATGGCTAATTTTTTAAGAGCTGAAATGTAATCATCAATAGGTTCTGACTTGCCTTGTTTCCTTTGGAAAAAATTAAATCTGTCTATTGCAGCACAAACATTGGGCTGGTAATAGTTATCTAAATCTTCTAAGGCATTTAAGAATACATTCTGTTCTGCACCAACTCTGGGTTTCTTTTCCATTTGATTAAAAACTCGTAAACCCTCAGGTCCCAAATTATATAGAAGTATTTTTTTTTTTTTGCTGGAGAAAATTCCTTGGTACCTTCTTCCTCAATGGCACTAATATAATTAAAAAAGTACTCCTTCCATTCTAGCTATTTCATAGGTGGTTCGCCTTGAGAAGGTAAAAATGGTAATGTTGGAGTTAATGAAAATGTTTGTGTACACATTTTGTAGACTTAAGAAGAAAAAACAATTATTAAAAATACTTGAAAAAAAATAATGTAACGTGTCACAGACACAGCAACTAACAAAGGGTGGACTTACTTAAAAGTGACACACAAGGTACAACTTGCAAGTAGGTGTGCCTGTCACCGTGTAAAGAAGTTGTTGCTTTTGAAGGTGTGCGTGTCACCGAGCAATAATGGACCTGCAGGTGCACCCACGAATAGAAAATGGATGATGGTGAATAAAAAAATTGTAAGATCCTTGGAAGTATGTAATGTACTTATAAGAATTTTTTAGATTGTTGTTGAAAAGGTGTGCACATCACTGAAGAAAGAAATGACACGCAAGATGGAAGATACGATTGTAATTAGGTGAGCGTGTCACCGTGCCCAGAAGATGATGAAAAGGTGTGTGTATCACTGAGTAGAAAAAAAAAAATGACACACAAAGGCATCCAACAAATTGTAATAGGTGTGTGTGTCACCGTGGCAAGGAAATGGTTGCTAACACAGTATCAATTAGAGTAGGCCGGTGCACGCACAATCGAAGGTAACCAATTAAGCAGGAGGTTCTTGTTTTACTACAGAAAGGTGCGATAGAGGCGGTTCCGGAGCAGGAAAGGGGTTGGGATGCTACTCCCGTTATTTCCTGATCCCCAAAAAGGACGGCAGGTTAAGACCGATATTAGACCTCAGGATCTTAAATTTTTACCTCAGGCAGGAAAAATTCAAGATGTTGACCCTAGCTCAGGTTCCTCTGGCGCTGCAGCAAGAAGACTAGATGGTGTCGATCGATTTGCAGGATGCGTATTTTCACATTCCCATCCTGAAGTTGCATCAGAAGTATCTCCATTTTACGGTAGGGTCCCAGCACTACCAGTTTACAGACCTTCCATTCGGCCTTACTTCTGTGCCTCGGGTCTTCACAAAGGTGATGGCGGTGGTGGCAGCTCATCTCAGAAGGTCAGGGATTCCTGTTTTCCCCTATCTGGGCAACTGGCTGCTCAAAGCAAAGTCACCAGAGATGGTGCTCCATCATCTGCAGGTAACAGCACGGCTGTTGTTCGACTTGGGCTTCTCGATAAATGTATCCAGATCTCACCTGGTGCCCTCTCAGCGCAACCTGTTCATAGTGGCAGTACTAGACTCTACTGTGTGTCGAGCTTTCCCGCCTCCGCAGAGGATTCTCAACATTCAGGAGATGATTCCTTTGTTTCACGATGGAGCAGTTTTTCCAGTCCTGAAGGTGCTACACCTGCTCGGTCTGTCCGCTTCCTGCGTACTGTTGGTCAACCATGCACGCTGGCACATGAGGGCACTCCAGTGGTGCCTACGCAGGCAGTGGTATCAACACAACATAGATCTCAGGGAGATGGTCAGGATCTCCAGAGACACTGCGGAGGAGCTGTCTTGGTGAAGTGTGGAGGGCAACCTGTCTCAAGGGAGGCCCTTTCAACTTCTTCCACCGGTGGCCACAGTGATCACGGATGCCTCCACTCTAGGGTGGGGTGCTCATCTGGGGGATCTGGAGATAAAGGGTCTTTGGTCTCCGGAAGAAAGGTTGCTTCACATCAACCTTCTGGAATTGCGGGTGATACATTTGGCTCTCAAGGCTTTCCTTCCCTCCCTTCGCGGTCAGTCAGTTCAAGTCCTAACGGACAACACTACCGCGATGTTAATATATAAACTAACAGGGAGGCGTAAGGTCGTATTGTCTATGCAGAGAGGCTCTGCGACTCTGGTCCTGGGCTTAGGATTATCAGATTTGTGTAATTGCAAATCATCTGGCCGGAGTGCTGAATGTGCGTGCGGACAGTCTCAGTCAGCAATTATCGGCCATTCACGAGTTGAGGCTTCATCCGGAGGTGGTCCATCACATCTTCAAGATGTGGGGGTTTCCTCGGTTGGACCTTTTCGCCACTCGAGAGAACGCGCACTGCCCGTCATTCTGCAGTCTCCAGTTTCCGATGCGGGGAGCGTTGGGGGACGCGTTTCAACTGGATTGGGGCTCACAACTTCATTACGCATTTCCTCCCATACCCTTGATTCCTCAGGTTCTGAGGAAGATTTGCCAAGACCGGGCCCAAGTTATATTGATTGCCCCAGATTGGCCAAGAAGGGAGTGGTACACAGACCTTCTTCACCTCTTATCGCACCCTCCGCTCCGTCTCCCTCTCAGGGCAGATCTCCTCTCGCAGTCGCAGGGGCAGGTTCTACACCCCAACCTCCAGAGTCTACACCTTCATGCCTGGAGATTGAACAGGGCAATCTGAGTTCTTTCTCTCTCCCACAGGATGTGGTGGATGTTATTTTATCGTCCACAAGACACTCCACCAAATCTGTTTATTCTTCTAGATGAGCCAGGTTTATGAAATGGTGTGAGAGAGGTCCATTGATCCTTTGAAGGCCCGTTTATCGGATGTACTTAGTTTTTCACTTTTTTTGGCCCAGCAAGGTTGTGCTGTGGCGACGGTTAAGGGCTACTTGTCGGCCTTGTCTGCTTTCCTTTGTTTGCCGGACCAGCAGTCTTTATTTAAGTCTCCCATTGTCATGAGGTTCATTAAGGGCCTCACAAATAGGTTCCCTGCCACTCACTTCATTCTGCCTCAGTGGGATTTGAATTTAGTTCTTACATTTCTGATGAGGTCTCCTTCTGAGCCTCTTCATAGTTGTCCATTGAGGCTGCTTTCTTTTAAGACTTTTTTTCTGGTGGCTATTACCTCGGCCAGGAGGTTGAGTGAGCTGCAGGCTCTTAGTTCTAAGCCCCCTTTCACTACTATCCATGCAGACAAAATGGTTCTTAGGACAAGGGCTCCTTTCCTGCCTAAGGTGGTTTCTCCTTTCCATCTGGGACAGTCTATTACATTGCCTACCTTCTATTCTCCCCCTCACCCTTCCAAGGAGGAGGAGAGACTTCACCGCCTGGACCCTAAGAGGGCGGTCAGTTTCTACCTGGACAGAACCAAGGACTCAAGGTTGGACAACCAGCTCTTCGTTGGCTTTGTTGGGAAGATAAAGGGCAAAGCCATCCACAAGAGAACGTTATCCAGGTGGATTATCTTGTGCATCAAGATATACTACGCCCTGGCCAAGAAAGAGCCTCCTGAAGGTATTAGAGTACATTCTACTAGAGCTAAGTCTACCATGTCTGCTTTGGCTAGAGGTGTTCCTGTAGTGGACATTTGTAAGGCTGCAAACTGGGCGTCCCTCCACACTTTCGCTAAGCATTATTGCTTAGATTCTGAGGTGAGGAGGGATGGCCATTTTGCTTGTTCTGTGTTGCAAGCTTTTTTGGTATGAGTAGGTGGACACCCTCCTCCGGGAGCGGGACCGCTGTGGGATTCAATTAAAAAAGTGAGGAAACCACAGGCAGATGTATCCATCAGAAGAACAAGTTACTTACCTTCGGTAACGCTTTTTCTGGTGGATACAGTATCTGCCTGTGGATTCCTCACTGACCCACCCTCCTCCCCGTTGTCCACCTTCATATACCGAAAAAGTTTTCATGGTTTGACATGGTTGTTTTCCTATGTCTTTTGCTTGCCATACTGTTGGTTGGTAGGAAATGCTTTGTTTCTTTAGCTTTTCCTTTTTTAACTATATACTGTGTGTATTAGTATATATATATTGTATGCTGTGTATACTTCAATTATGTTGTCGGTCCACCCGTTCGCCTCGGAGGCACAGTAAAAATGGGTGGAACTGACGTCAGCACGCCGACAAGGTCTTCGAATGGCTCCGGTGACGTCATGCAGAGTCGGGAGCGGAGCCATGCCATTGTCACGTCCTCGTTGACGTGGGAGAGCTAAGAAAAAGGTTTCAGTGGAATGCTGGCGCAGGAGTCATTCAAAAGGTGAGGAATCCACAGGCAGATACTGTATCTATCATATAGGGCGCCAGCTGAGTTGGCATGCCTACATTAATTTATCCCAACAAGAGAGAGAAGAATACTTGCATAATTCATAGTGCATAATGCCTGAAACTCTAATCACATCAAAATTGAATGGCACGAGGATACCAGCAAATGAACTGCTACTGTGCCACCATATAATTTTAGGTGTTTTGCTAAGGTCATTATTTACAATTAGACTTTTTTCTTTCTAGATATAGCTACGCCTGCTGATCCGACACCTAACAGGCAGGAGATAGCAGCCCAGACCCAGTAGAGGAAACTGGAGACCATCAAGGCCGAGTACCAGTGGCTGGTGACCTAGGAGGAGGAGGCAGCAGCAGCAGCTGCAGCTGCTGTAGAGGCCCCAGGCCCCAGCCAGGCCCCAGTGCCTCCAGTACACCGTCGCCGCGGTCCAAAGGCAGCCACCCAATGCCATTTCACCACTGCTGCTCCTCCCTATTTCCGCGCATTTCAGCGCCGCATTATGCAGAAGCTGGCGCGCCTGGAAGCCAGGCAGGAGGAACAGATGGAGACAATGGAGAGGCACATTAAGAAGCTTCTAGCCCACCGTTAGTGCCCTCTTCTGCCCCTTTTTTAATCCTTTTTTGGTGGGTGGGACTTGTTGTGGGGAGAGTGAGAATGTAGGAGTTGGGGTATTTTGGGGATTTTATTTAAGAACAATTTTGTTTTTGGACTTGGACACTACTTGGGACATTGGTGGGGGTTAGAGAGAGGGGTGGGCCCATTGTGGGCTTACTAGTTTATATTTGTTAGGGGAATACATTTTTTTTAGTTTTACCTTATGATTTAAATGTTTTTTGGGGGATTACTGTTTTACTTCAAACTACTGTCTTTGCCGCAGCCAGTTTTCAAAATCTGCTGATAGTGTAACAACAAAATAATTATGCAGTACCCTCCCTTGTCCTACTGCTCTCTCCTCCTAGTCTCTGCAGTTTGCAACTATATTAACCCCCAAGTACTCGGAGGGGGTGGGTGTGTGAATTTTCATTGTATATAGAATGATTGTAGTTCAACAATTAATCAACCACAGTTCTCTTACCTTATTAGATGAAGCGAGGGCTGCATGGTTTCCCAAGGTGCCATGGTGGTGGTGGTGGTGGTAGTAGTAGTAGCAGCAGCATGCTAGCGCACTAACAGTGAAGGCATCAGAAGAGAGGTCCCACTCCCTCCTAGGTGAACTCGAACCGTAGGATAAGGACTATTCATCGCAGGGAACTAAACAAATTGAAATAAAAACGGAGTTAATGCTGTTATTATATGCAAGCTTTAAAAAAAATAGACAGTCACCTGAGACTAGACTACTAGTACACAAAAAGAGAGACAATAGAGAAAATATGATAAGCAATGCTAAATTGAATTAATCGGAGCAATAGTGAGCTAGTAAAAGTTACAAAATGAAGTAGACTTGAGCTATGAAGTTGACATGCGTAACCTTTGATGCAATAAAGTGCCTGAATGATGATGCTGGCAATGATTTTCCTCTGAAAAAAATGTGCATGGGTGGATAATATAATATTGCCAGTGTGGGCTATACTTTGAGCTGAAGATCCTTGCCCTGCACTGAGTTGGTGTTGCTTTCAGCACATCTGCCCCTCCAAGTGTGTGATCAATTAATGGTGTAAATTAAGTCACCCCTTAATAAATCACACAATCCAGGGGAAGAGGGTTTGGAGTTTGAGGAATGGATGGGAAGGGGGATTTGGGGAAAGGTTTGACAAAGACAAACACTACACAAGGACAACATTCATCTTGGCAATGAGCAGCCAACCATCATAAATCTGTTATGGGAGGAAAAGGAAATGAAGGAATGATGATGAGTACAGTTAAACCAAACCAAATTGTCTGTCTGCCCCCAGAGAGACCCAAGTTACATTATATATCTAAATGTTCTGTGGTATCGAGCTTTGAAAGATAGCAAATATATTACAAATTAAATTATCTGTAGGAGTCAAGTAAACAACACACACAGTTCTAATGATTACTAAAAGAAACAAGCATTTGCAATGCAATGGGTCTCGCATTTGCGAGAGTTAGAGCTATTAGCATTGTAAATGATAATGTCTTTTAGCCATGTGTTTTTGTATGGAGTGTTGTGGATGTATGTGGTGTGGAATTATGTGGGTTGGATTGACATTGCTAGGTATTATGATAAACACTGGCTTGTGTGACATCAGATGCATTCCAAAGACAATCTGAAACCCACTTGAAAGCTTGTTATGAAACTGTCAAAAGCCAATTTTATCTTAAGGATGTTAATAGATCTATACCACTAGAGGGACCAACCCATGTCATTACAGTAAACCAGGCTTAAGCAATGGGCCGGGAGTTTAGGAGAGTTTGCACTGTACAAAAGGTTTGTGCATAGTTTGTTAACATCAGAGTACTTTGACTGTAGTAAACCTATGGATCAGGAAACAGGTGTGATGTGAGCTACCAACGCAAAGTACTAGAAACTGTATCATAGTAAGAGCTGCTTACCATGGACACCATCGCTGAGTGAGGGAAAAGGAATAAACAGGGGGCCATAAGGTGGGCTTTAGGAATAAAAAGCTGTAAAAATGACTTGCCTTTGTTCTAATTTTTTCCTCTTTCGCTGCTCTATTTAGCCTCAAACGGCTGACCCAGACACGCAACCGGTGGGTGAGTAAATTTGCTGTCAGAGACCACATAACTTACATAAAGGCTCAAAAGAAGGACAACTGCAGAGAACAGGATAACCAGTTTTACGTCGTACAAGGAAGGGAAAATATAATTTGACTGCATAACGTATTTCTAAGTTTAAATCAAAATGGGCACCAAAGCTGCTGTGTCCAAATAAAAAAGGTAACAATAGTTACAGGTATTGGCGTTGTAAATGACAATGTCTTTTACCCATGTGTTTGACAGCATGGATACCGTTACAGTGAGCAATAGCTAAAGTGCAGGCAGGCAGATAGAAACAGAACATATTCGCAATTACAACTTCATATCGTAAGGAGATATGCAGTGGCAAACAGATGGGTGTAAGTAATTTGCGGTGTATGCGAAGTTTGCAGGCATAACTGTTTGTTAGGCAGACAGCAGGCAGAGACTGTGAGGGGCCAAGGAAAGCAGGTGCTGTGTTATGCAGTTCCATTTTATATGTTTCATTCTCCTGAGCTAACAACATTTTGAGCCAGAAGAACAGACTAATTGACAGTATTAAGAACTTTATATTTTAGAAAACTGGAAACCTAGGAGCAGCTATAGGCAGATTCGGTTTGTGGTGTTGCCGTAGGCAGGAAAGAATAGGTAATGTGCTGGCAGGTGATTAAAAGTGCCGTATTGGGTGTGTGCTTGTGTTTAAGGAGAGCAGGACATGGGTGTGTTGCCTGTGTATCTGTGTGTGTGGGTAGGAAAGGCGAGGCACTGTTGTGTATTTGTTTATGGTGGTGGTTAGATAAGGCCAAGTTTTGTGAGGAGAGTAGGAATGGCAAATTTTGGAAGGTGCAGAAAAGAACAGGCATTGTGCTGTCCAGGAGTATAAACCCACCAGTAATATGTCTGTATGAGGGGCAGGGGGAGACCTACAGCTGTGTGTCGATGGGTGTTTGTTTTGTGTGTTCAGGTTGTGTTTGGCTGAATAATGATGTCTGTTCCCTGAATTTTGTTATCAAATTTAGGTAAGAGGAATGCCGGGGCGAGGTGATGGATAGCCAGGTAAACTGATGCCAGAACCTTTTTGCAACTATGCTATATGCCAACAGTTTGTGTAAAAAAACAGCACAGTATAACAATTAATATGAAAAATTACTCAGTCACGTAGCAATGTCTTGCTATTAGTGACCATATTATCGTCAGCAGTGTGTGGCATGGTAGTGCTCCGTGCATCCATGGCAAAATCATGTGTTATTAATAACAATACTACTTAGAATGGCAATGACACTGTGACACTGAAATATCCTCTGCGTTCAGGCGGTGTAGCATGGTAATATCAGGAGCACCGTATGGTATCATAAAATGCTGTGACACCATGGTTGGTACTCTTTGTGACGCTGATGGCAATGTTACATGCACTTAAGAGTGAGGTTCTGACGCTGGCAGCTTGTTTTTTTATTTTCTGAAATTGCGCGCCGGTTCTAGCAATGATGGGTGAATTTTATGTGGAAAAAGGATGCATTTTATTGTGATGGAGGGGGCTGGGCATTTTATGCTGATAGCCGTGGCACTTCTACTCCTATTTGCGGATATTACAACATACTGTAGGCTATTTTGTGAATGATAAGCAAACAACCTGCACTGTTCATAAGCTATATTTATTTACTCTTTTGCACTGAATTATCAGCTGCTGCGCCAGTAACATTTATGTTCATTTTTACTTGTTTTTACTCGAACATTATTAAAATAACTTATCTGTTGCAGTCCCAGACACCAGCACCGCTATGATGGCGCACACTTTCTGTTGATCTCATACTGAAACCTCCGTATATTACAGACTTCACAAGGCCCCGGGCGCTTGTGAATCAGTGTGCTGTCTGCCTTAAGAACCACTGACCCCTTGCTCAGCGTAGACCAGCAATACTTGCATGGGGATGATAAAGCCTCGAGCAGTATTTCTGACCAGGGGAATTCAATGCCTGCTTATCTGTACCCATCTCTTGTTTGCTGTTTGTTGGTGCATGAAAGAGTGAGAGCATTTCATACATGTACCAGGACAGTTACAGGTGTGAAACAAGTAAGCCCTTCGTGACAGCAGTAAACAAACTTCAGTCGGGCGCAAAGGGGGTACAAACCATACCTTTGATGCGGGCAGTGCTCATTGTTTCAGGTGCTCGGAAGCAAAGTAATGCCCTCCCATAGCTGCCAAGGTTTCAGATTGCCATGTGTGACATTTTCATAAATTTAGTGTAATTATGTGTGACATTTCAACAACTATGAGTGACACTTTCTCGCAACAAAAATCAAGCAATGAAAACCAGGAAAACATATAAATATCAGCAGTTACACCCATTTGAGCATCAAGACATTCTAAGAAGATGTTAAAACTGCTGGAAAGCACCAGAAACTGAAGCACCTCGTTCTCTTCTAAGCTGATCGTACTGTTAAACAAAACGAAGACTCAGATCTGCACCAGACGCGTAGATATTCAGCAAAATAGACGAGACTCCGGCAGGGGTAAGGAGAGCCGATGCACAGGTAAAGGAATGAGACAGCATAATGCGCCGCAGAAAGAGTTTGATGAGCGAAGCTGTTAGCACAAGTACCTCTGTCAATATCGGGTGTTCCCGCCAGGCCCAAAAGAAATTAAGTTATTCCTGTCCTACATACCTGCATGAAAACAGGGTCCCAGTGACCATACCTCCGTCTTGAACACAAGTGGGCACATGACAGTACATACCGGCGTCTCCTTGGTTCTCAGTTGCACCCTGTTTAAACAAATTCACTGTCCCGCACTCCCCGGTCTCGCGCCTTGTAGTCTGGGAGCAGAACTCCTCTATCGGCCGCCTCAGCTCTGGATCAAATACTGAAGCCGGCTGCAGCGCGAGCCTAGGTTGACGTGATTTAAAAATACTCAGTTCCTCGAAAATGAAAGCGCCGATATACAAGAGCTTTTGCATAGTAGCTTGGGTGCAGCAGGAGAAGAGTCAACGCCCCCCAGCCCCGGGACCTAGTGGTGCAGCCCAGCTGAGTACAAGAGTGTGCCCAGGAACAGCGTACTCACGATTGGCGTTGCGCAGCAGCAGCATCAACCAGCCCCCAAGTCTGGTCTTAATTTATGCGCAGGCTGAGGCAGCACTCTACTCACTGTCTCTCTCAGCCTCGAGTCCCCCGCCGTTTCTGACGACCTCACTTCCTGTGTTCCAGGACATGGGGTCACATCCGAAATAATTCGGCAGTGTCAGTCAGTGATTGACAGCCGCGGGCGGGACTGGGAATTAATTTCAGCCAGGGCAGATTGTAACATTGTAGCGCACTCAGCCAGAGCTGAGCAGACAGATCTTTAACTGTTTGTTAACTGTCTGAGCTAGCTGCTGGCAAGTGACTCTGCAACCGGTAGCAACTGAGCCGGCACACAGCTGGTAAAGGCGCCGGCGCGCGCGCTAGCACACTGGCGTAGGCGAGTTTCAGAGTAGCATTAAAAATGCGTGACAATGCATTTCAGTGCGGTGATGCGGAACACCACACTGAAATGCGTTAGAGTCACACCCGATGCGTGATACTTGGCAGGACTGCCCTCCGTTCAACTTTGAACAAAAGGCGGCGAAATTTACTGAGAGAAAATGTTCAAAACATGGCGAAAGTTGAAGAGCAACCGAGCCTTAGTCACACTGTAAGGGGGTGATCGCACAGCCCACTGCCAGCTAGAGTTGTAGCCTCCTCATTCTCATGGAAACCAACGCTCGGGCAGCGAGAGGAAATACATCAGAGAGCACGGAAAGGAAGCGGCTGTAACTGGAGCTGCAGTTCTTCGATCTGTTTGAGTGTACGAGGGGCCAACATGGCGGCTTTACAGAAGGAGGCGGCAATCGGACCCGGGAGCTGGAGACCATAGTTCGAGCCTCGGCGTTGGCACAACGTTCTGTGATTCTTAGCAAATCCCTTAATCTACTAATTTAAATACACAAATCACGGGATATTCTAATTTACATTAAAAAAAAGCGATCTCCGAGTGTTGGGGGTAGGGAGCGACAAAGAAAAAAACAAGCAGCAAAGGAAGAATCAATAAAAAAAAAGTTCTTCCAAACAGGAAATGAAGAAGGCATGCGTATGTACACCGTACTTTACCGGTGCTCCTCAGTTGAAAGGAAGGCTACAGGGAAGTGAGGTATCAGCTGGCAGAACGAAACAGGAGGCTACAAAGAAGAATGAAGCTGAAATGAGCCAATGATAAGCAGGGGTGGGAATAGAGTAGTTTTATTCATGACAACAGGTCTTGCAGACAGCGCACGCGCACCAATGCTAGACCTAAAAATTATACTGTATTGCCAAATTGGGAGTTGCATCTGCATTCCTCTTGGACTGTCCGTCAATCTTGGGTGCCTGGCGGATGCGGTTCGGTAAGGTAAGCGTGAGTGTATTATGTTGTTTTTCCAGTATGGCGCAAGGTAAGAGGGCCAGTAGATTGAAAAACAAAAAATGATATTAAAGAATCAAGGAGAAAGAAGTAAAACTGCATAAGGAGTGCACTGAGAAGACTCAGAGGAAGCACAAGAGAGAAGAGAAGAATAGTCCTTTATGCACTTGTTCACACACCAGGCATAAAATGAATAATTAGGTGAGCAATTTTACAACAACCACAAATCACACAAAAAGTGGTACATGTAACTATCAGTATCTGGCTGATCAAACTCCCAACTGTCATGATCATCAATTCATCATCATGAATCATAACAATAATATGTAGGCTAACCGCACATGCATAATGTGATTATCATTCTTGGCTAAATATCTGTCTCTAGTTACCTTCAACAACAGGCCCACCCACCCAATCACCACTTAGCTACAAATTTGAGCCAGACAACACTGAGCACACACACATCCCCAGCAACATTTCATTTTTCCAGTCAATTAAAAATAAACGCACTGCTGTCACAAATCACCACCACTACGCAGAGTTGTGTGGCTCTGTTGTTTAACTTTAGGACACTTCAAAGTCATTACCAAATCGGTTGGTTTCAGTGAAGTTGAAAACTTCCTTCTTCTAGTGGCAGTTCTCGAAGTAGTCATGCCCATACCCTGAGTGATTCAATTATCACTCCTGACTCCGAGTAAGGTGCCCAACTCCATACCAAATGTGTTCCAACTCAAATGCAATAGATCGACATTGTAATACAACAAGAGAAACATTGAGACATTTTTTGTGTAGACTAGATTTGTGTTTGCGTTATCTATTCTAAAGGGACTGGTCGGGTCTGACTCTTTGAGGAGTATAAAGCAGAAAACAATTACACAAAGCACTGAAGAAATCTCGCTATCTCTCAAAGGGGAAGGAAAAAAATCACCTTCAGGGAAAAAAATGATCAGCCGTCGGTAGGCCACCAACATTGCAAATCATCACAAACACATTTAAGCGTAATAGTCCACTGGGGCTGGGCTAAAATCCATGATGACTGTTTTGTCATCCTCTTCTTCTACATCTGCCTCCATAACTCTAAGGCTTTCTGGAACCTTCCTTTTCCTTAGCCTCATCTCGTGGCATGTCTCACTCTCATCCTGAGGTGGGATCAGAGTGGTGTCTAGATCATCAGAAGGGGGGCTTGAAGAAGATGATGCACCACTAACCCTCCTTTTTCTAGCTGGAGATCTGTAAGACAATGGATCTTCTGAAAGAGCAGCTTCCTCTATTTCGTCAGCATGAAGCTCAATCTCTTGAACTGCTCCTACTTCGGGAGGAAATACTATTGGTGGTTGAGGCTGTTGTTCACTTCTCTGAGTGTCATGCAACGATTGGGTACTACTTTGCGCTAGAGAAGTCAATGACCACATCACTGCTCGTCGGCGTTGCCGCCGTGATTAGACTGGCTGCCTCTGTGACAGACATGGGCTTGGGCCTAGATTGGGGTGGGTCCACTGATATGGTGGTGCTGAGAGGCCGGTGCGGCAGGCCCAGTTTTTTTCCCAAAGAAGATCTGGGTCGACATACCAGTAGTGGTAAGCTCCTTCTTCTTCTCACTGGCCACCTTCGTGGTAGCACGTTTCTTTGGGGCCATCTTGAAGCCGTGAGTTAGTAGTAGCACTTAGCTTCACACAAGTTGAAGAAATGCCTGTGTGATGTGTGGGTCATGCGTCACGTTGTGCACAGGCCTTCTGTCTGGCAGTACTGTGGGTGATGTCTCTTGTTTGTGCACCTAAAAGAAAAGAAGTAAGAAGAACATCAGTGAAACGTGGCATTGTTGCAGTTCAATTACTAGTACAAACAAACCCAATATCATTTAGTATGGTCACTGGTTACTCTTATTAATTAACAATACAGTGTATCCATTCGTAAAAACGGAACTTCAAACCAACATAAACTTCCATGGTGACTGACTGTACACTCAGGAAGGATAAGAAAGAGCAACAATAACATACAAATGTAACTGTTTGCTTTATATGCGTCACGTGATGTCACGTGGGATGTTATGTTAATAAAAATTTCTATAGCGCACGTACACCCAGAGGTTTCATGGCGCTTAACTTGATCAGTGTCACGACAGAGGCGGATTATGCATAAGCCTGCTCAAACAGCCATGTCTTGAGCATTTTTCTGAAACCCAATAAATTATTGCAAGATCTGATCGCTAGTGGGAGAGAGTTCCAGAACTTGGGGGCCAGATAGGAGAACCTGCACCCTCCCTGGCGTTTGAGCTTATAGGTAGGGGTAGTTAGCAGCTGGAGATGTGCAGATCGCAGGTTACGGGTGGGAACATGTCTTGATATCATGCAACTGATGAATTTAGGGCTCCTACAGTGAAGGGCCTTGAAAATTAAGCACCCTGTCTTAAAGGCTGCCCGCTGGATGATAGGGAGCCAATGAAGTTTTGCAAGTAATGGGCTGGCAGATTGCCATTTTGGCCGTTTGTGGATGAGTCTCGCAGCTTGGTTTTGTACCACCTGGAGACGTTTAAGTAAGAACAATGGGAGGCCGAGGTAAATAGAGTTGGAAAAATCAAGACGAGAGAGAACCAAGGCCGTGACAACCTGTATGAGAGCGGTATGAGTGAGCAAATGGGCAATCTTCCTGATTTTGCGTAGTTGGAAGAAGCATGAGGAGACCACTGCCCCTACTTGACCTCTAAATGAGAGATCAGCATTTATGGTGACCCCTAGGCTTTTTACAGAAGAGGACGGGATGGGGGGGGTCCCAATTCAGTTGGCCAATAGTGTGGGCCCCAATAGATCTGGTCAAATTGGTTGACCAGAGCTGGTCCAATGTGTGCCCTTTGATATGAGTGGACGAGAATATATGCTGTGTAAGATTAAGATTGGAGAGTAAATCAGATAATTCAGTGGCGAGCGGCCCTCCAAGAGTGTCGTTGAACCAGTAGTTCATATCACCTATGAGTAAGATGTTAGAGTAATTCGTGGCCAGATTAGCCATTTGTTCACTCAAAGAGAAAGGGAATGAAGGCATGTGCTGTGGGGGCCTATAGACAATGACACAGATAAGGTGGCCAGCATAAGAGTCCAGTATGATGACCAAATTCTCTGTCAGCGGGAGGCTAAGAGGGGTAATGGTGGTAAATTTATGATCCTTGTGGATAATGGCGGCTACTCCGCCGCCTGTTTTGCCTGGGAGCCGATTTGCCTGAATTATATAGTAGTCCTGAGGAAGTGCAGCTAATATATCTGGGGTGGAATTGAGGTTAAGCCAGGTCTCCGTAACCAGAAAAACATCTGGTTTTTCGGACGCGAGCAGCAGAAAAATGTCTAACTGGTGTTTAACCAGTGAACGGGTGTTAAGATAAAAGATACGTAAGGTGGTGTGTTTTAACTTAGTAAGGACAGAGCTTTGAGGAAAGTGAGGAATGGGGGGAAGAGGAATAGCAGGGGGACCTTGTGCTCGATATATCTGATTGACGCTAATGCACTTATAGGTGACTGGGTCAAGGGGCCCAGCCAGCTGGGCCAGCGATCTGAGTTCCTCCAAGGAGTGTTTTATAATTTGACCATAAGTTGGGGCCCCTGGGCCCGTCAGGGCGCGGACGGGCGCAGACGGGCTTGCCTTCGGCGCGCCGCCGGCGCGCCCGCTGCGCTCCCGCGTTGCGGCAAGCATTTAAAGCCAAACCCCGCCTCTGACTCCTCCCCCTCCCGGCGAGGTTGGTTGAGGCCAAGGGGTGGTGACGAGCAGAGTAAGAGGAGCTGCCCACTAATGAGGAGAGATGGGATCTAGTTGTCAAACATATTCACAGTGCAACAATACAATTTTAAGTTTAAAAGTTCTAAAACAACGAAAGCGCTACAGCAGCGGTCCGCGCGGCAATGACACTGACAAATTGTGATGTGGCACTCAGGGAGGTGCAGCTGACAAATGACAATGGAATAATCCTTAGACAATTAATGCTGTTGTTCACCTATACCAGACATGGGGTTGATTCATTGATGCGAGGTGTAGTGAAAATAGTTTGGAGAAAAAAACCCCAAAAAAATTAATATTTTTTTTTAAAGTTAAAAAAATTAACAAGTTAAAAAATGTATTAAGTAATTAAATTTTTTTTTGAAAAAAATGAAAATTGAAGAAAAAAATTAAATAAGTGAAGTTATCCTCAAAGATACAATAATATTTTATTAAACTGCTATCTCATTGCTCAACACTGACCCGAAGGCATTGCGAACAAAGAGAAGACATGCAGGCCTGTGGGGAAAGCACACTGGCTGCCTACACAAAATGGCTGCCAGCCACATGGTCACAACAACAACCAACAAGAAGGCATGGCCACAACGAAGAAGACATGCAGGCCTATGGCAAAAGCACAATGGCTGGCTACACAAAATGGTCACCAGCTACATGGTCACCACAAGAGACAGGAGGCCTGTAAAACAAAGAACACATGCAGGCCTATGGACACCGACTATACAAAATGGCCCCTGGCCACATGGCATGTGGAACAAAGGCAAATGGTGGCCTATGGTAAAAACACACACCCACGCCACAAATTCAGCAATGCCAAAACAAAAATTAACAGGGCTTAAATGTTTACAAAGCGCATCCTCCAAATGCATTACCCCACCTATACACTGTTTTCAGGAAAAAAACGTGAAATACCACCAAACAAACACATTTTGTATTTCAATCCAATTCCAGCCATGGCCTAAATGATGTTTCAAATTCAACAGACACCACAGAAACAGTTGTTTCATGCAACCATGACTAGCACTGGGCCTACTGGCTGGATGGCCAATTGGCAGACTAAGCCACAAAGTCAATTAAATCAATATTGCAAATGTATTAAACAAAACTGAGAAAATGGAGTGAATTGTGCAACATTTTTCCTTTGTAAAGTTTGTAAATAATTGTTCTTCTTTTATAAAGGAATAACTAGGCTCCTACTGAAACTGCAGGCCACCCACCACAATAAATGTTTTAAATCGCGTATGGCAGAAAACATCGTCCCGGAAGTCCCTGGCTTGCCCGAATGATGTGTTAGCCACTGCAAAATCTCATGCGAGCATGCAGCCTTGTAGCAAATCTTGTTGCGACTGTGAATGGCTCTGAAAATCTTGTGGGCGATCGTGAGCGCCCGGCAAGTCACTCCCGCATGCGCAAAAGGACATATCAAGTGCGTTAACAAAAAAAAACCTCAGCTCTGTTACGGAGTGCGGAATTTATCGGCAACTTCGTGTTCTCCGCAGAGTTGCCAAATTCCTCAAACTCCGCAAGCAGAGCAGAGTTTTACACCCAGACCTACTCCAGAATACTCAACATATCCTGTTCTCTGGATCACATTCTCTAGAGCACTGTAGAGTCTTTGTTTTTAGCAACCTTTTTCTTCTGAACAGTCCGTGGATATCTTACATCTGAGAAATAGTTGGGGTGTCATGACATCTTTGGAAGTTGTCCATTCTTCCTCGTGATGCCCCCCGGATTCCTAATTAGTAATCTAAACACCAACCTCGATTGATGCTTAACTTTGATGAATGCTCGAAATTTGACATATTGCTTCTCAGTCACATCATTTTCCATAAGGAAATCTAACAACTAACAATGCTGCTGTCATCAAGCTAGAGACTGTATGACATTTGGAAACATCGCAATTCTTGCTATGCGTGTAAAATATGTCAGTCAGTACCTTGATAAAGTATGCTGCAATAGCATGGTATGAGGAACAAAGAACTCTTCTGTATACTAATAAAATACTTTGATAAAGTATGTATCTTAAAGAGACAGTTAGTTATAGATTCCTTCCTTTAGAATTACCCCCAGGTGTCAGACTGGATCCAGAGAACTTTTTCTTTTAGCAGTACCCCTGCGCGTTGGTAGGTGGCGTCGGTCGCTGGGATGACGTTGCAGTGCCTACTTAGACACGTCCCTGTGCGCTGACGTCAGTTCTTACTTTTTCCGAAGAGAGCTTACCCCTTTAGTCACTTTTTGACTAAGCTTTTTTCGGTGAGAATGACCCTGAGGCTGCTGGGTCTCATATCCTCCTGCATCCTGCTGGTGGATCATGCCAGATGTCATATGCAGGGTCTGCAGTGGGACCTGAAGTTCCAGTGGGCGCAGCATCAGGGGGAATCTTTCCGACTACGTCCAGATCTCAGAGGGAACTGCACAACAACTGCAGTGGTGGTTAACAAACCAGGATTGGGTCAGAGGCATATCCCTCTCCCTTCCCCAACCAGACCTTACGGTGGTGACCGATGCATCACTCCTGGGATGGGGTGGCCACCTGGGAGAGGTGGAGATCAGAGGAGTCTGGTCTCCGGCGGAGTCCGGGCTCCATATCAACCTGTTGGAGCTTCGTTCGATTCATTTGGCACTGAAGGCATTCCTTCCCTCCCTCAAGGGGAAGGCAGTTCAGGTGTTCACAGACAACACCACCGCCATGTGGTAATGCAACAAACAGGACGGGGTGGGGTCGTGGACCCTTAGTCAGGAGGCTCTTCGCCTTTGAACATGGCTGGAACATCAGGGCATGACCCTGGTGGTTCAACACCTGGCAGGTTCTCTGAACACCAGAGCGGACGAACTCAGCCGTCAGTGACTGGTGGATCACGAATGGCATTTTCACTCAGGTGGTGCAAGGTCTCTTTCAGCAGTGGGTAGAGCCTTGGTTAGATCTGTTCGCCACCGAAGAGAACGCGTAATGTCAGCAGTTTTGCGCGTTGGAGTTTCCAAGGCGGCACTTGCTCGGCGACGCTTTTCGTCGCATGTGGAACTGCGGCCTCCTGTATGCCTTTCCACCTGTACCACTTCTGCCCCAAGTGCTGAAGAAGATCAAGCGTGACTGGGCCCAAGCCATTCTTGTGGTCCCGGACTGGGCACGAAGAGTCTGGTACCCCGAGCTCCTGAGCATGGCCACTGATCAGACTGACCCTTCGGGAGGATGTTCTGTCGCAGCAGCAGGGGACGGTCCTCCCCCTGAACCTGTCCAGCCTCCACCTCCTTGCGTGGCGATTGAGTTGTGACAGTTGACAGCTTTTGACCTTCCACCCGAAGTCTGTAATGTTATCTTGGCATCCAGGCGTCCCTCCACTAACACGGTATACGCCTGTCGATGGAACAAGTTTGTGGCATGGTGCACAGCAAGGGTTGTGGATCCCCTCACGGCCCCTCTTTCTGAGGTTCTTTTGTTCTTTCTCTCTTTGGCCCAGCAGGGCTCTGCTCTGGGCACTCTTAAAGGCTATCTGGCAACCATTTCGGCTTTTCTTCGCCTTCCTGATCAGCCTTCTCTTTTCAAGTCCCCTATTGTAAATACATTTCTGAAAGGCACTACTCATCTCTTTCCTCCTCCTCCTTTCGTAATGCCCCAGCGGGAGTTGAATCTTGTCCTTACTTATCTTATGTGTGCTCCCTTTGACTGCTACATAATTGTTCTCTACGTCTTCTTACTTTTAAGACTGCCTTCTTGCTTGCCATCACCTCTGCTCGCAGGGTGAGTGAGCTTCAGGCTCTGTCTTCCAAACCTCCCTTTCTTGCTGTCCATCTGGACAAAGTGGTCCTTTGGACTAGGACCTCTTTTCTGCCCAAAGTGGTTACCTCTTTCCACATAGGTCAGACCATCACATTGCCCACCTTCTTCCTGCCTCCGCACCCTTCCAAAGAGGAGGAAAGACTCCACCGTCTGGACCCAAAACGTGCGCTGTCCTACCTTGACCGCACTAAAGCTTTCTGGGTGGACGATAAACTCTTCGTGGGTTATGTGGGCGCCAAGAAAGGTCGGGCAGTGCATAAACGTACCATCTCTTGATGGGTTGTCCTATGCATCAAGATTTGCTATTCTTTGGTGAAAAAAGGAACCTCCACTAGGGTTGCGCGCCCACTCTACCAGGGCGACGCAGCCACTACTGCTTTGGGACGTGGAGTTCTGCTGGTTGACATCTGCCATGCAGCCACGTGGGCATCACTGCACATGTTTACAAAGCATTACTGCCTGGACATCCAAGTCCGGAGAGACAGCTTTTTTGGCCGTTCTGTACTCAAGGACTTCCTGGTGTGAATTTAGTTCGCAGACCCACCTCCGGGGATGGTATTGCTGGGGTATCTATTCTAAGGTAAGGAATCTATAACTAATGGTCTCTTTCAGATGAACAAGTTACTTACCTTCGGTAACGATGTATCTGTAAGAGACATACATTAGTTATAAATGCCTTACCGCCCCACCCATCCTCCCCGTTCTGAAAACTGACTTCTAGGGATAGGGACTCCCTTACAGGGCCCTAATTTTGTGCACCAGTGGTCAGTGTCTTGCATGGCTCTGCGCTTCTGGCATGGAAAGTCGTGTCATAACTGACGTCAGCACGCAGGGGCGGTGTCTAAGTAGACACCGCAATGTCATCCCGGCGACCACAATGCCGATGACGAACGCGGAGTCGACCGACGCCACCTACCGATGCGCAGGGGTACTGCTACAAAACATTTCTCTGGATCCAGTCTGCACCTGGGGGTCATTCTAAGGCAAGGAATCTATAACTAATGTATGTTTCTTACAGATACATCATTACCGAAGGTAAGTAACTTGTTCTTCTGTCTTTTACCTTCAGGTATGTACATATAAAATAACACAGCTTAAATATAAAATAAATAAAAGCATGTTAAATTAATCAGTGGGAAATGCACCATTATACTTTATGAAACCTCTATTAGTTAATGCACTGCAGAGGTCTGTATCTGTAACCAGAGAGCCATGGAATTAGTTGGAGCAATGGAGAATAGCTAGGGGCATAACACAGGTCTTGTGCCCCTTTAAAAAGTACATACTGGGGGGCGAGGCCAATACTCCGATGGAGTAGGATGAATTTTGCGTTCACTCCGTCCTCCGGCGGCCGGCCAGGAAAATCCAGCAGCGACGGAGCCTTGGGGACATGATCTGAGCCCTCCCTGCACTTATTTGATCCCTTACCCTCCACTTGTGGCCCACTCTGTCCTCCGAACCCGAGCCGGGTTCCGATACACGGCGAGTGACCAAAGGGAACAGCCTCGCCCGCCATCTTGACTCCAGGCCTCGTGGAGGCGTTGATCCCGGAGGAACCCTCAATCCATGCTGTGAGGGCCCTTCTTGAGGACTGCGGATGACCGGGAGGCAGCGCTGAAGCCCCAGTCCCGCGGTGGGTCCCCGACCACCACCCTGGGGGCCCTTGTCTGCCGGGCCCAGCGGGAGCTGTGGCAAATCACCGGACCGGGGGTGGGGTCTAGGTGGGCCTCCCTGGTTGAAGACTCAGCGCGTCCCCCCTTCCCATGCCCTACTGGTGTCCGTGCCCAGTGGGGGCTGCAGCGGGACGTATCCCCAAGTGACTTGGTTCTTGCCTGGGGGGACCGCGGTCATCTGCGGCCTGCGGCGCATCCACCAAGCCACCATTTTACAAGCCTCCTCTCCGTGGAGTGAGGACAAGGGCCCGCGGTGGCTCTGCCTGAACTGAACTTCAACGCCCCCCTGTGGGACGGGGTGCATCAACAGCCTTCTCTTCCTGAGCCCTCGGCCCAGAGGACCCAGGTTGTCGCGACCATGAGGGGGGGAGGAGTCAGCCCCCATCGTGGGACCCGACACCCATGAAATCGAGCCTGGAGAGGAACATCTCCATATACTGACTGAGGTGAGCTGGGGGCCCGACCAGCAGGGGTACATCCGCAGGACCTGCGGGTGGGGAGGCGATCGGCTGGTCTGTCGGCCAGCGACCTTGGCCCCATCTGCCTCTCTCCCTACTTTTGACTTTTGGTGAATGCTGTACTGAGGCTAGATCCCTCTCCCCTGGGAGGAGCCCCCATCTTATACAGGGACATTTGCTTACATTAGGAGGTCTTGGAGCTTTTGGGCGATCGGCTGTGCAATCGGGCAGCGAATCTGACTTCTATCTGTTGCCCTCAGTATCTCACCTTCTGCGGGGCCTGGCCCTGAGAATTGGGGGGCGCACTCCATCCCCTTTTGCTCGCCCCAGCCTGGTTGGAAGGAGGCCAGGGATACCTCTCGACGTTCTCTCTGCGTCCCCTCATCAGCTAGCCCGGGGGGACTAGCACTGAATACCCCTGACTGCCACGTAGTCTCTGATCTTGCGGCTCCCTGAGACACTCTACTTGGTGACTCTGCCTGGTTGGGAGAAAAATTGGGCTACCTCTCGCCAACCTTTCTGCGTTGCCTCATCAGCTAGCCATCGGGGACTGGAACTGAATCCATCCGCCCGCCGCATGGCCTCTGGTTAGCGGCCTCCCGGGACCTTGTACTTGGCGACTCTGATTTGGGGGACCTCGGGGAGATTCCACCGGACCAGCCACCTGGGTGTGAGCTCTGGGAGAGGGCTATATGGAGCAGGGGTAATCTCTGGAGAGCCATGCCCCGCACCAAGAAAGGAAAAGACACCGCTCCGAGCTCCTCTAATGAAACAACAGTAGCAACTCTGTGGGCGAAATCCTCCCCCAATCAACAGACCCCCAAGATGGCGACATCTCTCGAAAACCCTGAGGCGAGCCCCCTCACGCAGGCCTTCATGACTAACTTTCCTCAAGAAATAAAGACTGAAATTGGCTCACTCAAATCCGAGTTCAAGACATGCCTGAGAGATATCTGGCGTGATGTGTCTGAAATTGGAACCAGGGTCGACAATTTGGAACGTACACTCGACACGAGAACGGAGGACCAGGAGGAACTCTGGCACCATATGACAGCACTTGAAGAGCAACATATAGAGTTCCAAATTAAACAGGAGGACCTGGAGAACAGGAGCCGGAGAAACAACCTCCGCATCAGGGGGGTCCCTCGGGGCGCGGAGGGTCAGGACATAATGACCTACACTGCGGAACTTCTCCAGGCAATCAGAGGAGACGATGACAGCTCTCCTCCTACATTGGATAGAGCACACCGAGTGGCGGCTCCCAACAGGAATGCAAACCTGGTCCCCGATATCTTAACCCGGGTGCATTTCTATACAGAAAAAGAGGCAATCCTTCGTGCATCCAGGGGGAAAACTGACCTGACCTATGGAGGCCACTGTATTCAAATTTTCCAGGACCTCGCCCCAGTTACCCTGCGACGGCGCAGAGAATTTAAGCCGGTTACGGATAAGCTAAGAGACTTGGGAATTAAATATCAATGGGGCCATCCTTTTGCCTTGATTTTTCTGTGGGAAGGCAAGCGCAGATCTTTGAGATCACTGAAGGAAGCTCAACAGCTGCTGCAGCTTAAGCTAGACTCTCGGCCCCCCCAGCCCGAATTCTATGGACACTCAGCCTAGGGCCCCTCTCCGTCCGGAATGGTCTACTGTGCTTCCTCACCGCAACCGAGCTCGAAGGACGAGTGATGTGTCACAGCAGGCCAAGCAGGAAATTATACAACACCTGAAGTCCATGGATAGCTCGCAATCCCCGGACCCCTCCAGTATGGTCTCCAACCCCTCCTCCCCCACTGCATCCTGAGCTCGGGAGCCGGCTCCTTTGAACGTGCTACGACTTCCGGGTGTGGGGTGATGTACACCTTAATCTCTACGTCCACGGCTCTCACAACTTGCTCGAACTCCAGGTGCCCGTGACGAATGGACTGGGGGGGCCTTTGCGATCTGGACCCACCCGCCCCTAGACCTAACTTGGAAGCAGGGGTCCCTGGACTCTCTGGGTGTCGTGTAGTTCCTATAGTACCCCTGCAGGACCTGCGCATTTGGATAACATAAACCGTGGGCTTGGTGTTAGACTGATTCTGTGCACCCCCACCGCGTATGTTAGCCGGATTTGCATTAGCTAGCTCACAGTGCCACTAGAATCTCCTCTTATCGGGGAGAGATTAGTTTCTGGCAACCTTAGATCATGACAACCCTGATCCCTCAGAATCGTGGAAACAATGTACTACTTTTCGCTCAGTCACTCGTGCTTACTTATTCGGTTTTGTCTCAGAGAGTTACACAGAATAAACAGTCTGGGCATTTCAATAAGTATTTATTGAACAGTTGTTATTCTAGTGTAAAATATATGTGCTGCAGCAACCAGCAGACAATAGCAGAGATATATTATCAGCAGTATGATAAAAGTGAAGGGATAGAACAGTTCTACCATATTGCAATAATCATGAATACATACATGAATATAAAAAGCATTATGAAAAGTGCGCGTACTCCTACGATGCCTAACTAGATGTACCTGAGTGTACCTAGCATATGTGTAGGTCTAAATGCCTAAGAGCCAAAAATCCTTCTAGGATTTAGTCGAACCCCATTACCTGAATAGAGAGAGTGTGGTACCCCGTCCTGGTCTCGAGTTGGACACCCCGCAAGGGCTGTGTTAGACCGCTGTCAGCTGGAGCGACTGCATGCAGGAGCCTCAGCGTCTCTGGTCAGTGTGTCAGCATGGAAGTCTCGGTTCCCTCTATCTCACCGTGGCAAGATGTGGTGTATTTATACTCTAAAGTATCTCGTCCCTCAGTATGGTTTGTATTGGTCTTTGTCAGACATGAGGAAGACGTCAGGGGTGAACTTTGTACATATATATTATGCGGGAGATGTAGCTGGTGAATGCTCATGCATAATTTATGAGTACATTGTAGGCCTGTGTTCGGGAAAAACCCTGCAGTGTTCTAACCACAGACTAGATAACGTTCAACCCTCAGAGTTAGTTGTGTACTGTAGGAAACTAATGTAGGTGAAAGATCATGCCTATATTAGGGCATAGGAGATCATGACTATAATAGGGCATAGACGATTATGACCATAATAGGGCACATACGATTATGACCATATACGGCATATATGAATGTGTCTATATTAGGGCCTCTATACGACACATAACACCCACTCCACTTTCGAATTGGATGACAATGACCATACTTAAAATCTGGACAATTTAATTTTTTTTCTTAAAAAGAGCTAAAAACATGGTTTTAAAAAGACATTTAAAAATGTTAAAAATCAGCTATTCTTTAGTCGCCACTTGAAAAAGTCAATTCTGTCTCATTTATAAAAGTTGCATTACTACAAGCAGAAGAAGGCCATTCTTTCTCATGTGAAAGTGTCAATTTAGGAAATGTTCCAAATTTAGTTCGTTTATTTATGAAACGAAGTGGAGAAGCCGAATTCTTTCCCAGGACGCGATGAGCCAATTCAAGATTAAGTGTCCTGGCTTGGAGATACAGCATTATCGATGTTAGCTACTGCAGACGACAAATCCAACGCCTCACAGAGAACGTCAATTGCACATAGATGGAATTCAGCACTGCCAACAGTCGGTGCTGCGGCAGCTTGTGCGGCAGTTGTTACCTGAGTGCCCTGGAGGAGCCACCTAACCCAGCAGGAGCAAACGGCACCTGTGGATTCTCAAGGAATGCATTCATCAGAATTGGAAGACGCTGGGGACAACGCAGAGCATGGGCCTTTAGGGGGTCCAGCATAGCATCCATGTCCGGAGGCGAATCTGATGGAAACGTTAGACAGAGATCCAACGTGCATTCTTCTCCGCAAAACAGGCATCGAAGAACAGGTATGATGCAGTCCACCCAGACTGGTCTAAACGATAGAAACCAAGAGGCGTTTAGTTCTCTTAGGCAAGGAATACCCAGAAGCTGCACCATGCGTTCACGGTATTTCCGCTCCATGAGTATGTTCGCCATTTCCTCGGAAATTGGGCCGTCCATTGCGTAGCAGTAAGATTACAATCAGGACTCCTGCAATTAGGAACAGGATAAGCGGGAGACCTCCAAAGACGCTTCCCAATACGGAGTGTATAAAATTTGGGATTAGTCCGAGGACTGTCTGAAAGGTGCTTAACAGTCCTGACCCTATGGTCTTAAATAGGTGTACAATACCGCTCGTATCAGAAAAGTTAATGATACGACCCTCCATTTCTGCGAAATGAAAGGGGCAGTTCGTACGTATAAGCGCCTGTATCTCAGTCGAGGTCCTTGCAACTTGAAGTTCAAAGGTTTCTCAAGCGGAGGTTAAGGGCACGGGTTGCTGTAAAAGCATGACTTTCAGTCTGCTCAAAGTATCAAATTGTATAAAGGAAACATTCAATGAAGGCGCCTCCCTGACTGTGCACAGTGGCGGAAACAATACTTGCATACAGCAAGTTACCCTGGAGTTAACAGTGACCAGATGGGCGACGCCCGGAAGCATCCCACAGCAACCTTGATCATTTAGCATCAAGTAACTCCCATTCGAGAGCAGCTGGAAAACTGGCGTGATCATGGCCGCTGGGGTCCCTGACATGTGACAAGATAGATTCGCTACTGAACCACTACATGCTCCGTGCAGAGAAATATCCTGACACATGAGAGAACCACTTAAAGCGTTCTTGCAGTTTGTACCACTCAGATACACTTCTCGATCCCCATTCCGGCATCGATATCTATATGGTAACTCCCAAGTTTCCTTAATGTAACCCTTACCCATCTTTTCATATTTGCCTGCCTGCCTGCCTTTGCTCAAGGCAATATTGAAACTGAAACGTAGTGACCGGCAGAGTGATTTGGCCATGAATTACCCATTCAGTTGATGGTAATTCGGCTACAGTGAATGGTAACCTTTCCAGTTTCTCAATACGCAGCATTGTATATTTGGCTCCCCTTTGTGCCATTTCTGTCTGTTTATCTGTTAGATTGTATTCTGAAAACAGAGACGTGGTGTTTATAAAACGCCAGGGCACATAGCCTGCACGCGAGATTGCAGCGTCCAGCTTAACATCATAATAGAACGTAATTGGGATTGCCCGTGTTGTAACAAGGCCATATCTTGTTCTAATATGTCGATTGCCGAAGACACAATGTTGCCTAAGGAGTAAATCCTGGAGGTCAAAGTTGTTAACCCATTGTCCACTACAGCTAATGCCTTCTCTAGGTTAATACGGTCTATTTCCCGTATTCTTTCTGCGTCCTCCTGTTGGGATATTTTCCAGTTTTCATTATAATAGGCATAAATGCCAGCATATATGAAACGTTTCTGACATGTTTTCCTTGGGCCTGACAAGAAATCCCTAAGGTCTACATCAGATGTGAGTAAGGTCAAGTGATGTTGTACTTCTGTGAGTGTTGAGGTCTCTAGCCAAACAAGGCACAACTTCCCAACACTATAGGATGTCACTACCCCTGGATGTTGTATCTGTACATAGCGTGTATCTGGCCTACTGATACTAAACCCCTCGGTTATACCTAGGAATCTCTGTTGACATGTGTTTGTGTCAATGGGCCAAATCAGCCATTCTGTCCAATTGGGATCTGACCTGTTGTACTGGAGAATGTCATCTAATCCTACCTCATGTGTAGTTGAATTCTGCCCCCCACCCATCTGTGATGGTGCTGGAAACCCCGGCGAGTTCATTTCCTTGTTCTTGGCTAATCCAAGACAGGATGTCTGTTGCACAGTGTCATTTAGAAATATCATCTGCTGTGGAATGAGGCATGCTTTAAAAGCGCTTCTGTTCCCTGGACTTGCCAGTCCATAGAACCCCAGATTGATTTTAAATCTATAGTGTCCTTCCATAGGTCGAAACCCTGTGTAGACAACTGGGCCATAAAGGAAGCAGAGTAAATCTGTTTGGTGTTAGTCAACATGATTTTCTGTGCTGATGTTGTTGCCACTTTGTAATAAAATGACTTCGGGTCAGATGTATTAAACCCTGAAAAGTATGTGAATTTCTGTGCAAAAGTTTGCGAACTACCTTTTGGAGGTGTTGGGCAGTGTTCCCACTGGTGGTATTCAAATACATTTCTAGGTGTTATGGATTTGTGCAAGAAATGATGACCGTAATGTTGGTAACAGTACAATGTATCATAGTCTGAAGTACCTTCTAACATCTCATTGTTCGGAAATGCTGCAGTTTTTTCTAAATCAGACATCATATTATTCACAGTTTCAGTGTCCCAATCATCAGAAAATGTACTGGAGGTAATGATATCACTTAAAGAAATTTTAAATACATGTTTAAGCTTTAAAAGTTCAGTCGGACCGAATATATCAAAATCAATCTTGTCCCATACTATACCGTCCGGTATAGGAACTGCTGTGATGTTCACTGAAGACAAGTCTCTTGGTTCACGATGTGAAGACTGGTGTGGTTTTAAAATCAAATTGACTCTTTGGGCTGTAGAGCTCTGCTGGAGATATCGTCCATTAATAAGCATACTAAAAGTTATAATTAAACCTAGCCAGAAAAGGAAAAATAGAATCCCAGTGATATACCATAGTTCTATCCAAGGTGACACCAGGTAAGTCTTTCTAAAAAAGTTCAAAAAGTCAATGAGTTTCTGTTTGTGTGATTTTTTTTGGCTGGCATAGTTTCTGGCTCGCTTGGATCCAGTGAAAACGTATCAAAGTTCATGAAATAGCCAGAAGCATTTCGATCAATTGTTGGAATTGCATCCGGATTTGTTGAAATTGGATTTTGCTCTTGACGAGGCATGTTGACGTAGACGTCTGTAGTCAGTCTGATTGCAACTTGGTTGTTAAGTTGATTTTCTTCTTGAAGTTGAACTTCTTGTTGAAGTGGAACTAGTTCCATAATATTGTTGCTTAGTCCTTCATTCGGTACAGGTGGCTCTTCAAACGTGATGAGTCTTTCTGTTTGGACTTCTTGGATTGTAGCGAGAGGAGGGTGTCTGCAACTGTGGAGTCCACGTGGCCTACTGTTTAGTATCGGCCACATAGTGTGGTTTGATTAAGTCGATTGAGACAAATCTTTTCTCCTTTTTTTCCGGCAAGAGGCGGCAGAAGTACAGTTCTTGTGCCTTGGATTGCTAGGACCGGTACAGCTGTTCTGTAGGATGGTCCGAATTCTTTCTTGTCTGCAATCTTTTCTCTGACCAGATCCCCAACTTTTGGGATCCAGACAGGTCTTGCCGTTACTGCCTTGACTTCCTCAGTGGCGGTCTGTTTTAAGTGGACGTTGCTTTGTTGTGTCCTGGATTCATTTAGATCCTGTAAAACAGCCAAACGATCATGGATATCAAATGGTTTCTCATCCGCCACTGTGCCTTCACAATCAAGATCAGGTACCCACATTCTTGTCCCAAATAGGACCTCGTAAGGAGTGACACCCCCTAGAGAGCTTCTTGGCTGATTGTTTATTGCTCTTTGGACCCCATAAAGGTGATCGACCCATCTACCGCCCTTGCCTAATACCCTAGCTGTTAAAGATTGCTTTAAGTCACGGTTTTTCCTCTCCACAACAGAATTTCCCTCAGGATGGTACGGAGAGGAGTACCGCAATGCTACGCCCATTCCTTCCATGGCCTCTTTGTAAGCCCTAGAGCTAAACGCTGGGCCACGGTCAGAATGTAACGTGCCAACTGCGTATGTGCCAATAAAGACTCGCAAATCTTTTATAACAGTTCGAGCGTCAGCACAGCGCTGAGCCCAAACCCATAGGAATCTAGAGCAGAAATCCACTGCAACCATGATATATTTCTTGGCCCCATCCGACTGTAGGGGTCCGCAGTGGTCCAAATATACACATGCGAGAGGTTTGTCTGATTTTAGTAATGGTGTCTGTGCTGGGCATGTTACGGTGGAGCCCTTCATCTGCTGGCAGATGTCGCACTTTAAGTCATAGTCTTTGGTCTGCTTTGTTAACCTTGGCCACCAGTAGCACTGTTTCAGTAAAGAAATAGTCGCTGTGACGCCTGTATGCGCAGAACCCAAACCCTTGTGTGCTGCTAGAATTAAGCCTTGCCTACGATCCATATTTGGTATTACTCTATCCCCACTCCAGGAATCTGAGCATATGGAATGTTTTGTGCATCTAACTTGTAGGAGTACTTGAGTGGAAATTTTTAGGTACTGCTGTGCTGCCTTTGCGTGAAGCATTGACAGCTACCAAAATCTCGCCGTCTATTCTCGTTTTTGAACGAGTGATTGCAGCTACGGACGCTGTGCGTACAGCCCCCTTTGCGGCTGCATCAGCCAATGAATTCCCTTCAACGTGAACGCCATCACGCTGATGACTCAGTGTATGTATCACGTGAGCCCTTGGTAGTTCGTTTCTCAACTCCAATACCTGTTCCCATAGCATTTTATGCTTAATTGTGCCACCTTTTGCGTCTTTAAACCCGTTTTGTTCCCAATGATGTAAATATTCATTGTACGACTGTACACAGTAAATGGAATCACACACAATTAGTGTGGGGAATTCGTGTTCCGTATTTACAAGTGCCAGTATCAGTGCTTTTAATTCTGCTAACTGAGCCGTGCAGTCTCCTAGAGATTGCGTTTTAGTGCTACTGGGATGGAACTTTCCATCGCGCATGCGACCTTTAACGATTGCACACGCTGCGCTGTAAGCTTGCTTACTCCCTATGGCCGGTTGAGCAGATCCGTCAGTGTAAATAATGTATTCATACTGATCTAGAGGCAAAATCTCATTTGGTAGAGGATATTCTTGTTCGTATTGCAGAAATGCTTGTGTTTTTAAACTTGGATCAAATCTGTATTCAACATCCATTGCAGTAAGAGAATTAGCCCATTGTATCCATCTGGGATGTAAGGCTTTCGCATTTGGAATGCTAGCCTTTGTAACAGCCTCTAAGGCTGGTACTGGGGTCACGACTATTACGCGTTTTCCCTGAGCCAGAGCTCTTTCTCTTGCTACAGCGGTCTGCACTGCTGTCAGGATTTTTTCTGCTGAAGTAAATCGCATCTCTGCGTTTGTGTACAGGTGTGATTTGTATGCGATTGGTACTGTTTCGCCTTCATTGAAAGTTAAATAAGTGTACCCGCATTGACCCGCTATTACTCGGATCACTAAGTTGTGTACGTTTACGCGTGTCTGTAAATGTTTTGAAGCTATCATGTCTTCCTGTAGTGAACGTAGGATATTTGTATGTTCCTGTGTCCATTGTCTGATTGAAAAATCAGGTTTTATTAAGTCGTAGAAAGGTCTTACTCTTTCTGCGTAATCCAAAATGTATGTTCGACCAAAATTTAGGAATCCCAGAATTGATTGTAAATTCTTTAATGTTTTTGGAGGTTGGAGCAGCGCACACTTTTCTAAAAAGTTAGCTGCTAGGCTTTTTCCTTCACTTGACAGCTCATACCCTAAAAATAGGACATTGAGATGGGCAATTTTTGATTTTTTGAAATTAAATTTATAGCCCTCAGAGGCGAATCCCATAATAATGGTGCTCACCCTGATCAAGTGCCTCGGTAAGTCATCGTCCATCAGATAAATATCATCTACATAGGACAATGCTTCTTCATCCAAATTTTGGAGTAACTCTGTTACCCTTGCTGAAAACAACCCCGGGCTATTCTTATACCCGTGGGGCAAATGACAAAATTGCCGTTGGGACCCTAGCGCTGAGAAAGCGGTCAAATACCTGCTTTCAGGCGCTATATTTTGGCAGAAAAATCCATTTGAGATATCAAGTGTTGTTTTGTATTTTTGTCGCACAATGTTATTCATTAATGCGGCACTGTGTGCATTTTGAACTGCAAATGTCTTTGTGCAGGTGTTTAAATGTCTGTAATCTAAAACTAAACGATATGTGTTGTCAGGTTTTGATACGGGAAACAAAGGATTGTTCATTGGTGAGGTGCAATTTTCTATCACACCCTGGTATTCAAGTTGATCTAGGATCTCCCTGACTTGTTTTTTAGCTTCCTGCTTTATAGGGTATTGCCTTTGAGCATTTGTGGAAACTTTTAACGGGATCACGTGGTGGGTTGAATCCTCATCCCAACCAGCATGATTTTAGTACAATGCTGGAGCTAGGGCAACCGCCCACTCCTGCGCATATGCATGTTTAAATGTATGGGAACGAGGTCGTAAAATGCTGGAAAAATGACCTTTTCTCCCTTAGGGCACTCCATGACGAATGCTGGCGGCCAGTCTTGCTCTGCTAATAGGATGTCGTATCCAGATGACAGATTTTTCCAAAATAGACCTTTAACTTTCCTGGGCTTGTCCCCCTCCATCCGGAGTGTTATCTCATGTAACTTATGTGGGACACTTACCCGAGTATCAGGTGTTTCCACTGTGATATACTCACTCAACTCCGCTGTCACCAGAAATTCCTTCAGGTTCTGGCGAGCTATTGTTACTTCTGCCGCGCTGTCTAGCATCGTCAGAGCCCATTCCCCGTTCAGAAGCTGTGTCCTCAGAATTCTGGGCAAGTCTGATCTTGAGACCTGCTACCTTCTTCTTTTTGAACTGAGGTTTTTGTTTATCTTCTTTTTTAGGTGCGTAGTCCGCAGCGCGTTGCGTGTCTCTGGACTTTGTGCGCTCCTCTGACCATCCTTCCCTCTCGGAGTTTTTTGATGAACCCTGAAAGGAACGAGAGGAACGTGTATCAGTATCCTGATACCTGTCAGGTTTTTTAATATTATCCCTATTCCGGAGGTTATACCTCCTTTCAGAGGGCTCCTGTTGAGGAGATCTACCTCTGGATTGAGATCTGCTGTCTTTAGACTTTTGTTGTTTCTTATTTTCCCACTTCTTTTTAGAAGGAGTAGGTGTCTGCTTTGTAGTGTCCTTTTCAGGACTGCCCACCAGTTGTGGTTTTAATGCTTTCCCACCTAGACTGTCTCTGCCTAGTTCTGCATATGCAGTTTCAATTATTTTGGGTAGTTCGTGTTGTTGATCTACTGGACTGAACTCCCTTAGACGTTGGTGGATCGCCACTGAAGCTGCTTCTCCTTTAATATTAGCTAGTATTATGGCTGATACCTGGTCAAAGTTATTTAGTAACTTCATCCCTAAGTTTAGGGCAGGCTCTGCTCCGTACTCATTTTGTATCTGTCTCAATACGTCAGGTACTACTGCTAAGGACGGGATACCATGTGTTCTGGTATATATGGCAGCAAAGACTGAACCCCAAGAGGTGCAGTCCTCTATTTGTGGTGTGATCCCCATGGGCAAGCAGATTGTTAGTATTCTGTGTTTATCACAGGTGTTAGTATTCAGGAATACCGTCTCAAGCTGAGTTATTTTCTGAGCTATCCAGAATGGTATTTGTTCGCGTTTTGCGGGCATTTTGCCCATTACCGCGTGTAATGTTTGAGGAGTAATTTTAGTTGCTGTACCCTGGTATTGGGTCCCATTTGTTGCAACTGTTGTTGGTTGAACTGTGAGAGTCCTCATGACGAATTGTGTCAAGATCCTGTAGATTTTAATTAAATCTTTGTGTTGTATGTGTAATTCTGTCTGTGGCATTGTGTCAATGTCAGGGTGCGGTGTATAAGCCGCTAGTATTGGCCATGTGGCCCTGTCTCCTCCGAGCGGGCCTAGTCTTACTCTTGCTCTTAAGTGGGGTAGGGCGCCTTTAAACCAGTATAAGTGTTCCTGGTACGTGAGTGGAATCTCTATGTCATCAAATGGACAGTATTCCGCTGGTGCATCTCCTTCTATATAGTAGTGAAATGTCTTTGTTACGGCATCTGCTGCTGGGAATGTAACCTATGAATAGAATACCTCTATTTTATTTGATTCGTGTGCCTCAATCACGAGAGCTACTACGCCACCCCTTGGTGGTAAACCATTTTTTAATAGTTTAATGGTGAGCGAATGTCTGAATTTAGGTGCAATTTCAATTGCATTTTCGGGTTGTTCTCCGGTTGAGACATGCAGATCTACTCTTTCTTCATCGCTCTCAGTCATTTTGAAAAGAAAATCTTTTCCAAGAGAACTAAGGTAAAGGTTTTATGCACAATTTAGGAACTAAATGTCCTTCAAGCTTGATTAACCAACAGCCGATAAATAGGATATCTCGCCAACTCAGCTGTGGCGGAGTTTGTGCCCACCCACTCCAGACGTCTCTGGGGTTTTGTGAGTAGGTTCTCTGAGAATAGCACGACTGAACTACTCAGATTCTACTGTTAAATAAGTACCCAACCAACGTTGGTGGCGCCATGTCGTGTAGTTCCTATAGTACCCCTGCAGGACCTGCGCGTTTGGATAACATAAACCGAGGGCTTGGTGTTAGACTGATTCTGTGCACCCCCACCGCGTATGTTAGCCGGATTTGCATTAGCTAGCTCACAGTGCCACTAGAATCTCCTCTTATCGGGGAGAGATTAGTTTCTGGCAACCTTAGATCATGACAACCCTGATCCCTCAGAATTGTGGAAACAATGTACTACTTTTCGCTAAGTCAATCGTGCTTACTTATTCGGTTTTGTCTCAGAGAGTTACACAGAATAAACAGTCTGGGCGTTTCAATAAGTATTTATTGAACAGTTGTTATTCTAGTGTAAAATATATGTGCTGCAGTAACCAGCAGACAATAGCAGAGATATATTATCAGCAGTACGATAAAAGTGAAGGGATAGAACAGTTCTACCATATTGCAATAATCATGAATACATACATGAATATAAAAAGCATTATGAAAAGTGCGCGTACTCCTACGATGCCTAACTAGATGTACCTGAGTGTACCTAGCATAAGTGTAGGTCAAAAAGCCTAAGAGCCAAGAATCCTTCTAGGATTTAGTCGAACCCCATTACCTGAATAGAGAGAGTGTGGGACCCCGTCCTGGTCTCGAGTTGGACACCCTGCAAGGGCTGTGTTAGACCGCTGTCAGATGGAGCGACTGCATGCAGAAGCCTCAGCGTCTCTGGTCAGTGTGTCAGCATGGAAGTCTCGGTTCCCTCTATCTCACCGTGGCAAGATGTGGTGTATTTATACCCTAAAGTATCTCGTCCCTCAGTATGGTTTGTATTGGTCTTTGTTAGACATGAGGAAGACGTCAGGGGTGAACTTTGTACATATATATTATGCGGGAGATGTAGCTGGTGAATGCTCTTGCATAATTTATGAGTACATTGTAGGCCTGTGTTCGGGAAAAACCCTGCAGTGTTCTAACCACAGACTAGATAACGTTCAACCCTCAGAGTTCGTTGTGTACTGTAGGGAGCTAATGTAGGTGAAAGATCATGCCTATATTAGGGCATAGGAGATCATGACTATAATAGGGCCTAGACGATTATGACCATAATAGGGCATATATGATTATGACCATAATAGGGCATATACGATTATGACCATATACGGCATATATGAACGTGTCTATATTAGGGCCTCTATACGAAACATAACAGGGTAGGGACCTCATCTCCCTCCTTGCAATAGTGAAGCGGGCCGGCCGCTGGAAGGACAAGCGGCGACTACCACCATAATCTCGATGACACCCCCGCCATTCACCTAGTCCCCATGAGGAATGACTTCCTCAGAGTCACCCTGGTGCGTACCAATGGGCTGCTCAAGGACTGGAATGGACTATTCTGGCCCGGTTGGCCATTTTCTTGTTTGATTTGTTGTTCCTCTTTCTTTCTCTTTTTTCCCTTTTTATTTTGTTGGTCATTTGGGGGGGGGAGGTCAGCAGTTCTCCTTATTGCCCTATTCTCCCTGCATGGAAAACACCAGGCTTTACTGAGGCTGCCACCTATGGGTCCATCTTGAAGAGCACGACTCTCTCCGCACTTCTCACTCTGCAATGTTGTGTCGCCGATTGGGCTGGGGATGCCACGGGGGAGGCGAGATGCCGTCTCGCACTGCATGCCTCTCCATACATAAATAACTATGACGCAGCTTAAATGCCTTTCCCTTAATGTGAAAGGGCTTAATGCCCCTAACAAGCTGAGGCAGGTTTCGTGCTAACTCCTGGCTCATGACCCAGATATCATTTATTTACAAGAAACCCATCTCTTACGAGCAGACATACAGCGCATGGCACACCCTAAGTACCCTAACCAATTTTGGGCCTCAGCAACAACTAAAACAGCGGGGGTAGCCATCCTCCTTAAAGTGGGCAAACATATGCAGGCTGCCCGGGCGCTGCGGGACAATGAGGGACGATATGTGAAGCTCAAGGTACTCATTCATAACAGGGCCCTTATACTGATCAACATTTACACCCCTAACCACTCCCAAGATGCATACATTAGGACCCTACTCAGGGACCTGGTCTCCCGGGAGGTAGATCCGATTCTTCTTGGGAGGGATCTTAACCTAGTTTGGGACCCAGGCTTAGACCGCAGCACATCCTCCTTCCAGGGCACTGGGGCTATGTCTGTAGCGCTTAAACAGGACTTTGGGGCCTTGGGCCTAGTTGACGCCTGGTGGTATGCAGAACCAGAGACGAAAGACTTCACTTTTTACTCTCATGTCCATCGATCATACTCTCAAATAGACTATTTCTTCCTTTCCCAATCTGTTATTCGGTCGCTGGAATCGGCTGCTATATCCGATATATCCATCTCAGACCATGCCCATTTGGAAATCACTCTAGCGGGCATGGGTGGGACTCCCCGCTCTATCTCCCGTTGGAGGCTCCCCCCGTGACCAGGTCGACGTAGCAGAAATACGACAGGCGATCCAAGTATATTTTGAAATGAACAACCTCCCGGATACCAATGGCCATGTCTTATGGGACGCGTTCAAGGCAACCATCCGAGGCGTCATTACCTCAATCTCCATCGCCTGAACACGAGAGTCCTGCCTGGTCGAGGTGGGCCTTACCCAGGATATTAAGGCACTCGAGAGGCAGGAGCATGGGGCACTCTCTAGACAGCGCCAAAAGAGTCTGGCCTCGCTCCGGGGTCAACTAAGGGCGATCCAGGTAAACAAAGCGGAACATTCTCTTCTCGCCCTAAAACAGAAATTTTACGACGGGGTAACAAGGTGGGCTCCTTGCTGGCACGCCGACTTCGTATGCGTGTCTCTCGCAATCATATCTCCAGGGTTGGGACTGGGAAGGGGAGGTGGATCAACTCAGAAGCGGATAAGCAGCAGGCTTTCTGTACTTTTTTCTCAACCCTATATGACCGGGGCACAATTAACCAGGACGAGATTGATCCATTCCTTGCCTCGTGCACCTGGACACCATTGGATCCTTCACTTGTACAGCAAATAGAGGATACTATTACCCTAAAGGAACTCCAAAAAGCATTGAAAAGCTTTCCCCTAGGTAAATCTCTTGGCCCCGATGGTCTCACGATCCCTTTCTATTGCCTGTTCCTCCCTGAACTTCAGGTCCCACTACTCCGGTTATTCAATTCCTTTGCTGATACTATTAGTGTGACCCCTACTGTGGCTGGGGCAGAATTAGCTCTTATTCCCAAGCCAGGCAAGGATCTGACATTTTGCGCCTCCTACCGCCCCAATTCTCTGCTCAATGTTGATGTTAAAATTTACACCAAAATTCTAGCCCAGCGTCTGACACCGTTTCTACCTGGCTTGATGGAGCCTGATCAGGCGGGCTTTATACATCAAAGACAGGGGGCAGATAACATTAGGCGGGTAGCCCACCTGGTGGAAAAGATCCAGCGACGCAGCATCCCTGCATTCCTACTCTCCCTTGACACTGAGAAGGCGTTCGACCGAGTTGATTGGACCTTCCTCAGAGTGGTTTTGCAGAAGATTGGATTAGGTCCGGTCATGATAGCTCGTATTATGGCCCCCTATGCAGCCCCTTCGGCGCAGATCAGAGTTAATGGCCTATTAACTCCTCCATTCCTGATTCATAGGGGAACACGTCAGGGATGTCCCTTGTCACCTCTGCTCTTCGCCCTGTCAATAGAGCCCCTAGCGAACGCAGTGCGCTAATCAGTGGCAATCAAGGGCATACCGTTCGGGGGAGAAGAGCATAAGATCGCTCTCTTCGCGGACGATTTACTCCTGACTCTTACCGACCCCCAGAGCTCCCTTCCAGCACTTCTTAACATTCTCTCTCAATTTGAGCGGATCTCAGGGCTTAAAATCAACGTCAATAAATCGTAGGCGTTGAATCTCACTCTTTCCCCCCAGATGATCACAGAGCTTAGTGACCACACCCCATTTCAGTGGGCCTCCCAATCGAACCGATACCTGGGCCTTAACATCACAGCTACACTGGACTCCTGGACCCAGGCAAACTGGCCAGAATGCAGGAACTCAGTTAGGGAGGACCTTAGGAGATGGAGATCACTTCCTATATCATGGCTCGGCCGCCTTAATGCGGTTAAGATGTCCATCCTTCCCAAAATACTGTATCTTTTTCAAGCACTCCCGACTCCCATCCCCCAACGCGACATTATGAGCCTCCAGAAGGAGGTTACTACCTTTATCTTGGGCAAAGGAAAGCCGAGATTCTCCACTAATCTTCTAATGTTACCAAAGGATCGAGGGGGCCTGGCCTGCCCCAACTTCCTTGTCTACTATTGGGCGTCTCACTTGCGTTTCGTCTCAGAGTGGGTGGCTCGTGAAAGCAAGAAGCATTGGTTTCATATGGATAGGGCAGTGGCCTGCTGCCCCCTCTGGGATCTAGCCTGGTTGCCAAGGGGAGCGTGTCCCCGCAGTGCTTATATCGCCACCCCAACACGGACCGTCCTGGAGATATGGGACAGAGTTAATCGTTGCCTCACTTCCTTCCCCTCCCCTAACACGCCCCTGGCCCGCAATCCTGGCTTCCCTACAGCCTAATTCTTTCCAGGCTTGGGCAGCCGGAGAGTGTCGTACGATCGCTGATCTTTTTGAGGGAGAGACCTTCAAATCTTTTGATCTTTGTAGGCAAGAATTTCAACTCCCAGCTACGGCGTGCTTGCAATACTTTCAGATTCGGCACTGGTTGCATACCCCTTTAAACACATTGGGAGCCACGCGTCAGCTTACCCCATTTGAGTCCTTAGTTCGCTCCTTTGACGGCTCACGGGGCCTGATTTCTCAGACCTATAGGGTCCTTCAGCACTCGAACCCACTGCCTCTTCACACTTACCAACAAAGGTGGCATATGGATATTGCGGAGGATGCCCCCCCTGAACACTGGGAACAATTATGGTGAGATATCCCCAACACTTTTAAAAGTACTGCACAACAGGAGATGGCTTATAAAGTCATGACCCGTTGGTATTACACCCCCCTTCGGCTTCAGAAGATGTTCCCCACCTCCACGGCCTTGTGCTGGTGCTGCAAGGCAGACACAGGCTCGTTTATCCATATCTGGTGGTCATGCCCACTCCTGACGATTTTTTGGAAAGCGGTACTGAGCCACATCAGGGAAGTAATAGGGTTCCCCATCCCGAGTACTCCTGGGATAACGGTTCTCGGACTTCGACCTCGATCTCCTAAAGCGATGACCCATTCAGACTGGCGCTTGATCCTTCATATGCTAGGTGCAGCAAAGCAGGTCATTGCATTACATTGGACAAATGCCCTAACCCCTTCCTCCTCGGTGTGGCTCACCCGCCTCTGGCATGTAATGGCGATGGAGCTCCTCCAATCGTCTTGCACACACCAACACTAAATTTACGCATACTTGGCAACCCTTAGTGCAGCACATTTCTAAACTGGAACATGCTCGATTTGTTCCTCCCCGCCTGCAGGCTCTCCAATTATTCGAAGATGCTGTGCTTCCTCGGGGGGGGGGAGGACTTATCAGAGTGAGGCAGGGCAGACTATGGATCCTCCTCTCCTCCGCGGTCATCCCCCCTTTCCCCCCTCTCGATGCTAGTATGGAGGCACACGACAACCAGGATAGGGGTGTATATCTCAATGCCCTCTTTGTGGGAGCTGTTCCCCCCCCCCCCCAACTCTCCCCCTCCTACACTTAGTATTTCCCCCCTTTTTTTCTTGGGTTCTCTTTCTTTCTTTCTTTTTCTCTTCTTTTTGTAAGTTGACAGAACGGCTCTTTGATAGGAGACGGTTGAGCTCAAATTTATACCAGTTCCTTATTGCAGATGCCCTTTCCATGAGCGACTCTTACATTGTTGGCTATAGCCTAGCATTATTTAAGATCTGTCAGAAAATGACACAGCTACAACCCTCCTTATTGTATTTTGCTGCTTTTATTGTCAATGTTGTTGACGTAAGTTATTGTTTGATTGTGAAATAATAAAAATAGATTTCAAACAAAAAGTACATACTTCCCAGATCAGCTGGTAACTCCTTTCCAACACCGCTCAAAAAGAATAAGTCTGTATCGTCAGGATGTGACAAGTGATTCCATTAATTAGAGCTAATACCGGCTTCTGAGCTCCCTTTACATTTGCAGATTGACGTCTTGTGCACATTAACATGTCTTTCAGGTAAGCAGTCCCCTGGCAAGAAGGCTGGTTTAGCTGTCTGCTCGCCTTCGGTTTCACACCACAGGATACTCCCTGCGTTACACTGCAGCTGAAGCATTTCAGTTCTGGGAATCAACCGTGCCAGAGCGGTTATCCTTTCACAGAAAGTAGGGGAACGATTTTCCTTAAATTAAAAAGATATGGGCACATTGTGCTCCTCGGATCCCACTCACTTCAACCACTGTGCAAGATACAAGCATGCAGGAGATGGTTCAAAGAGACAGGTATGCCTTTGGCCTGGCGGGTACTCACAGATTCACTGTGCTGGAGGGCACAACTCTCTTGATGGCTGGCACTTCCATCCGCTCCACTCATGAACGATTGACGTTTGAAGAGCTGCGGGGACAGCCAGATGGGCAGGGGTTTCCCACCTGTGCAGCCTATGGTGCCACTATGGTGCCACTTCAGGTGAGACATCGCACCCTGCAGTGCCACAGCTTCCTACAGCTGTCACTGGTAAATTCTGCCTTCCACTGCCCTCCACGCCCACCCGGTCTTGGCTCTCATGCAGGGCACCTGAGCACTGGCTCCTGTTTAGTACACCTGCAGGCTCTGGCCCTGCTCCTGGGCCCTGGCGCATGGAAGTGATTGGGCCTACCGGTTCTCTGACCTGGGTTCTGGCTTGAACGCACTGTTCCCATGTATCCCACTGTAAGCGGGGCTGCTGCCACTTCTGGAGGGGTTTTGTCATGTCTGGTCCCTTCTACAGAGGGCTCCAGCACTGGTGATCACCAGCAAAGAGTGTATCAAATGCTTGCCACCATGCCCTCCACCTTGGCTCAGATGGCCCCCTAGAAAGAAGAAAGTATCTGTGCTACCCTGTGGCAGGGCAGTCTAGGGGCCTACAGCAGCAGGGATGTGGCATCCTGAATCACTCTGATAATCCTCCCTTCTCTATTAAGGACATCACCCTCCCGCTGCGCCCCTCTGCACCCCTGTATTACGTGCCAAGGCTGGAGTTACCTTCTTTCTCTCTGTGTTGGCTCACACTTCCAGTAATCACCACCACCATCGCTCCCATGCCCTCACCAGTCTATCAAACCTACACCCGCTTTACTACTGCCACAGCCCCTGGCCATTTCTAAACCCCCTCTCACCCAACAGGAGAGGACAGGGCAGGAGGATGTTTGGAGAGAGGTCTAGCCCACTAGGCCCCCTGTGGAGTACCCATATCGTTTTGCTATTGCTATGAAAACAAGAAAAGAAAGAAAAACAGAAGAACGAAAAATGCAAAAAAATCAAGAAGAAGGTAAGGAAGAAAATAAAAGTTTGTAATTACAGGTTGGATTTTTAAGTATTGCATTGAAAGCTCTGCAAAGTTATGTTGTGACTCTTAAATTAGCCTTTGCGTTGGGTCAGGCAATATGAAAGTGGGGCAAAGGGGGGTGTGGCTAGCCAGCCAAGATGGCGGATGCACTCTAGCGAGGCTCTGCATCTCAGCCTTGTTATCCGCCACAATAGCCCAGCCTGCGGCGCCATCCGTTTGATTGACCGAGTCCCATACATGACAGACACCGGTGTGCTGCTGTGGAGCTGGCTGCTGGGAGCCAGGTGACGACTTGGTGCTTGCGGCAGCTGACATTTGAGCCTGCACGTCGGGCAGGCCGTGACCCCACCGGGGATCGCACGGAGTGGGTGACTCGGGAGGCAGACACTGCACCCTCCCAGTGACGATTGCTGCCCTGTGCGATGCAGGGGACAAGGTCCTGAACACCGGAGAGGACGGCTATGGCCGTGACGCCTGCGGCACAGAGGAGGTGTGGACCTGGAAGCGGGGACTGGAACTGCAAGGCCCGGGCGCGTGACTTTCCGAGGAGGGAGAGCAGGGGCCGTCCCCCACACTAGTGCTGGGCGAAGTTGGCACCTGGACCGGGGCAGAGGTGAGGGACGCGCCCTGTAACGGGATGCACCCTGCAGTGAGTCCAGCGAGGCAGACACCAGGGCAGCACTGGGCCTGCAGCTGATAGCACACAGGAGGGCCTACAGAACACCTTGCGTCCCATGAGGGCCTGAACCGGGGCTGGGAGCTGTCATGCAGGCCAGGTGAGGCGGGGGCAGTGTGAGATCATCAGGGCCTTATTGGGCCCAGATCCGTAGCTTCAGTGATGCGCCAGATAGCGTATTGGACCCCCACGGAGTATCCCATAACTCCTGGGGGCCTGAACCGAGGCTGGAGAACGCCACACCAACCAGGTGCAGCGGGAGCAATGGGACGTCATAGATGCCCGGGGGCCCTGTCGGGCCCAGACTCATAGCTCCAGCAGGGCATTAGATAGCCTGCAGGAAGACGCACAGGAAAACCCCACGGCCCTTGGGGGCCAAAGCTGGGGACTGCCATATAAATCAGGTGAGGCGGGGTAACACAACGCCAACGGTGCCCGGGGTCTTATCTAGCCCAGGCCCATAACTTGAGCAGTGAGCCGGAACTGCAAGGGGAACTAGCACTGCTATCTAACTCTGCCTGATGACGCACACATAATCACTGCCCCCATCTGAAACTGGTGCGGAGAGGGAACTGTGTGGAAAGACCCCCCCTTACTTACAGGACGACCCAGACCTTGCTGCCCGTGTAAAGTCAGCGGAGAGGGACACCCACAATATCCCCCTCACTGTATAATCTGCCATCACATGCCCTGTCTGACTACACGGGCTCAACACCGGCACCTAGTGCCTTCTCCACGCAGCCACACCGTGACACGTGTTAGCCCCTTTGGGCACGAAGAAGCGGTTGGCGGCCTACGCACTAATGGGAGGTCGGGTGGCAGGACATGGCGGTGACCCAGGGGCCTTATCGGGCCTAGACCCACAGCCTGCTGATGTACATGTAGTGGCTGAATAGCCAGCATCACCTCCTGGACCACCATGACACTCGTGCACTGAGGACCAACCAGGGGCACCATTGATCTGCAAACTCCTTGTGGGGCTCAAGCCCCTCTATACTTATAGAAGCGCCAACCTCTTACCGCCTAAAGAATCACAGATCGGAAGGAGCACACAGCGTCTCTTCTCCCACTCCACAGCCAGGAGCAGGCACGATACATCTAAACTCTATTCGACACTGCATACCAGCAGAGGGTGAGCGACCCCTTACCCCTAGGACACACTAGAGATGGGCAGGCAATGCGCTGGAACAGGACCCGTGCCATCACAGCCAATCACCAGTGTCAGACAGCCTGAACAGGACCAGAGGGCACTAGACTCCGCAACAGCCCTCACATTGGAATCTAAACTAGACTCTGTGCTACAGGCTGTGGAGAAGATCGGAGCCTCATTGGCGCAGACACGCAAGTCCCTCGAAGGGCGCATAGACAAAATTACATCGGACTATATCTTGCTACATGTGGACCACCAAAAACTAGCAGACAAGGTAAGCAAAATAGAAACAGAAATTGAGGGAGCCTGCCCTATTGCCAAGGCCACGGCAATTGATGTACGAACCCTGAAACCGGTCCTAGGATGCTTGTTTCCAGTCCAGGGAGGACCTGGCCTGGCAGTTCAGGCTGGACTGTTCCCATTAGGCGCAGGGTCAAGACTGATTTGCATATGGCTGGTTTCAAACTGGAATGGCATGGGGAGCAAGAAAATGATGGATTTAAGCCCAGATCTCTGTATGGGGTGAACGTATGACATTGTTCTGCATTCTGTCCATCAATTGTTCTTTTTGCATTTGTCACCCTGAGTGGGACGGGTATGCCCAGACGTGAGTCCCGTGCTCTCCATGCCTCTGGAGTCAAGCTATCCTGGCTGATGAGGGGTAAAACCCCGAAACCGGTCCTAGGATGCTTGTTCCCAGTCCAGGGAGGACCTGGCCTGGCAGTTCGGGCTGAACTGTTCCCATTGGGCACAGGGTCAAGACTGATTTGCATATGGCTGGGTTCAAACTGGAATGGTATGGGGAGCAAAAAAACAATGGATTTATACCCAGATCTCTGTACTGGGGTGAATGTATGACATTGTTCTGCATTCTGTCTATCAATTGATCTTTTTTACATGTGTACGAGAGCTCACAGCGCAAGTGCACATCCTGGAGCGCAGAATGGAAGACGCAGAGGGCCGCTCCCACCGTAATAATGTCCAGGTAGTAGGACTGCCCGAGGTTGCGGAAGGTCCAGATGCTGTGGCATACACGGAACAATGGCTGAAATCCCTACTACCATCTGGAACACTTTCTACCTTCTTCGCAGTTGAAAGAGGTGATCGAGTGCACTCGGGCCGCCCCCACCAGGTACAAGACCCCGACTAACTTTAAAGACCGAGATGCTGTACTCTGTGAAGCTTGCAAATTGGAGGAGGTGACGGTGGACAATGCATCAGTCCTATTCTTACCAAATTACGCCCTAGGGGTGCAGAGGCAGAGAGGGTCCTTCCTAGCAGTCAAGAGGTGCATGCAGGAGCTAGACATCCGATATTCCCTCCTCTTACCGGCCCGTCTCCGGGTTGTTTAGAATGGTGTCACCCATTTCTTTGGCACGGAAGAAGAGGCCTGGGACTGGTTGGAATCAGCCAGACACCATACATCACCAAGCAGGTGAGAAGAATGTGCGCAGGCCAACTTGGACAGTCACAGAAACCATAGGGGGAAACGCAAACGCAATAGACGTCCACCCACACAGCTATGTGCCGTACCTAACCTGGAGCAGGTATTACAAGAGAGATGTAAAGCCCTGCAAACAGCTGTAAGGCAGCAAGATCGCAACAGTGGCCAAGAGCTGAACGCCTCAGCCATGCAGTCCTTCAGTGAAGACAGCTCCTCTGTAGTATGGCCCTTTGGGAAGGAATCCCTGCGACCTCCAAATGTGATGCCACAAACTGTGTGTTGCTGTAATAATCATAAGTTACATCAAATCATCGGCTAACAGCCATACTAGAATACACATGCTGCATGAACACGCTGTCAGGAGGTGAGAGGGGAGACGGCGCTAGACTAAATGCTCGGGTCACTGGTAGAGGGCTCGGTCAGCCATCTAATAATGGATCATGACATACACACCGAGACTCTGTGCGCTCATTCCTAAGTTAACCTGGGGCCTTCACATGTGCCACCTTCGCACCTCCCAACAGGCACCGCACCCTAAGAACCCGGCGTGACAAGTCGGTAGTTGCCACTAGGCGCAGTTAATAGTTTGGGCAGACACACTTTATCGCTCTGCTCATTCCTTGTTCAGCAATATAGAGTTTTAACACAAATATGTTATCTCCAATAGTTATGAAGCAATTGTTTCCACGGGCGCCGCCCTCGCCTATAGTTCAAGAGTAAAGCTACTGGTTTGCCCCCAATGCCAGTTTCACTTATGTGTAATAGTGTTCCCGCCCACATAACATATGTCAGCCACAAATATCATTACCTAGAATGTAAGAGGAATGCACACACCAGTGTGCCGGTATGAAACGTACTCATATCTCAAGCACCATGCAGCTCACGTAGCACTACTACAGGAGACGCACCTCGCACAGCCCGAGATCCATAGGCTACAGCGCAGATGGCAAGGGCATGAATTTGCCATGGGCTACTCCTCATATGCCAGAGGAGCCCTCATTTGGGTACGTCCAGGGACTCCCTTTATCGCTGAAGAGGTGGAAATTGACAAGTATGGTCGCTATGTGTTTGCAAAAGGCCGCTTAGATGTGAAACATCTACTGCTAGGAATCATATATGCCCTGAACACAGATCAGGCAACTTTCTGGCATACATTATCCGGGGTGCTATCCCGCTGGAGTGAGGTCCTTTGGTTGATGGGAGGGGATTTTAATGCAGTACTAGACACCACACTGGATAGGTCCTGCCCACCGCTCCACAGGCTGCTGCCACGTCCAATGCCAGGGCATTAAGAGATTGGCTACACCACTTTTGCCTGACTTGTGGAGGACACTGAACCCACAGACCTAGATCTATTCCTTTAACTCCCCCCACATGGACTTCATGTCCGCATCAACTGCTTTGTGGGAGCAGCGACACTAAATTCCGCCTGCACCCGAGTGGATTACCTGGGTTGGACACACTCGGATCATAATCCTCATATGCTACAACTTCAGTGGGAAAGAGCTGGACAAGTCAGGCCCCTATGGCGCCTACAGCCAGCAACACTGGAGGACCCGCCCTTCTGAATGTCGCTGGGCACAACTATCAACACTTTCTTTGAAACAAACACAGACTCAGTCGCCGATAAGGGGACAGAGAGAGAAGCATTTAAAACAGTAGTGAGAGGGCAATGCTTGAGTCTCAGCTGGGGAATTCGCCAACAACTGGACCGAGAGGTGACAAGCCTAGAAAACTCGCTTCTCCGCCTAGAGTCAGATGCAGTGCTGAACCCTGCTGACAGGCATAAGTTAGACAAACTGAAGCCCGCGCACGCAGAAGTAATGGAACGCTACGGTGCCTGAACTATGCTGCACACTCCGCTCGCACCCATGCGGTGGCGGACAGGGCGGGCCGTCTGCTGGGGCCGCTAATTAGACAGAGCATAACGAGAGGATCAGATGTTAAATTTGCTACTATGTCAGGAGATTCACTGACCACCCAACAGGTAATACACCAAGAGTTTGTCAAACATTATACTAAACTTAACGAGTCTGTTATCAATAGAGATCCTGAGGCACTAGAAGCCTTCCTGTCCCCTCTCTCCATACCAGTAGTGGCCCAGTCACAGAGGGCGGATATAGACGAAACAATAGTGCTTCTTGAGGTCCAGGCAGCCATAAAGCTGCTAGTCATGGGTAAGGCACCTGGGCAAGACAGGCTACCAGCCGAACACTACAAGGCATATGCATCAGTCCTGGCCCCACACTTACTGACATTATATGGTAGCGCCTCTTGGCATCACTTAGCGAGTCCTTACTCGTGTCGCTGCCTAAACCTGACAGGAACCCTGAATTGCTGGGCTCTTATCGCCCATTAGCATTGTTAAACACAGACTACAAGATTCTGGCCAAAATACTAGCAGATCGGCTGGCTCCACTTGTGCCTTAGTTGGTGCACACCAACCAAAATGGTTTTGTACCGACTCGTAGCACATATTTGAACCTACAGCTTTTTTTGAGTAGCTAAATACTTGGTAGACCGCTGGCCACACTCAGGTTGTTTGGTACTCAACCTGGACAAAGCATTTGACACGCTGGAGTGGGAGTTCCTATTCACCACCTTATCCAGGTATGGGCTGGGCTCCCACTTCCTGCACCTTACCAAACTATTATACACCCTGCCCACCGCCAGAGTCAAGAGAGGCCCTTACATGTCAGAGTCGATCCCCATTGGAAGTGGCACCAGACAGGGGTGCCCGCTATCCCCACCGTTGTTCTCCTTAGCCATAGAACCACTGGCTGAAGCCCTTCGTAGGGGTGGGGAAGGATGGGGAATCTCTCTCGGAGATGGCAAGCACGCAGTATCTCTGCCTGCTGATGACCTGTTGATATACCTCAGAGACAAAAAGAGAGCCTTGCAATGCCATAGCGAATACACTATCTGACTTTGCTTCCCTATCAGGCCTACAAGTAAATTGGACAAAATCATGCCTATACCCATTTGTTGTGGCAACCCCAGACTCGGCACTAGTGGCCAATGGCACTGAAGTACAATGGCAGCCGTCGGTTTTTCGCTACCTGGGTGTCAGGATTTATCACCAACCAGAAGATCTAATAGAAGGGAACCTCATATTGGAAATTAATGCAATTAAATCACAGATGGACTTCTGGCGCACCCTCCCCCTCACAGTCATGGGCCGCATTGCGCTTTTCAAAATGGTGGTCCTCCTGTGACTATTATATTACTTCACTAACCTGCCACTCTACGTCAAGCCCCTACTTTTTCGATCATTTGAACTTAATATACGAGATTTTATATGGCATGGTTTACGATGCAGGGTGGCATTAACAAAGCTCTACTCGCCTACGGACCAGTAGGGCTTGCTGTACCCAATATGGAACATTACTACCTGGCAGCACAACTAAAGTGGATTGCCCGGTGGATTGGCAGACTGTACTTAGCGGATACCGCTACACAGCTGCTGGCGCACACACATTCCTCAATTATAAGATTATTCCAGCCTGGGAGGAAAGGGACAACACCCACCCAGTTGATCTTAGCAGCCCACAGTTGTTTCCACAGCAGCTTGCCCCACACAAACGGCACAATCCCATATGCGTCTTCCCTACCTATACAGGGTATGCCAAGAGGACAAAGCACCATCACTGTAATGGAACTCTCTGCCTGGGGGGAAGCAGGGATACAGACACTGGGAGACATATATCACGACGGACAATTAGTACCCTTCGATACCCTAGCTGAGGAGAATGACCTGCCACAAGGCCAATTCCTGCTACATGCCTCATTGACCTTGGCGCTGCGAGCATCATCCAATATATGCATGTGACGCGCACAGGGAGACATCTCACAAAGTGGTTCGCTGATTCATTGAAATTGCATGCAGCGCTCCGATTGACATCACTTAGGCAGTACTGGGACACTGACCTTCATCGGCAAAGTACAGAGCGAGAGTGGTTGGCCATACTTGAGGGACCCATGCGCATCCCTAGAAATGCCAGATTCCGTCTGATACAATACCTTATAATACATAGGGCATATCTTACACCAGCCAAAATAAACAAATACTTTAAGCACACTGATGCTCACTGCCCCAGTTGTAGGCGGGTGGAAGAGAACCTATTACATATGCTGTGGGCCTGTACTGCTCTCACCTCTTGGGAGGTTGTCACCACTCACCTGTCGCAATGCACTGGCCAAGTCGTGGAATCAACTTGGGAAGTGTGCCTTCTGGGCCTATACCACAGATCCAAAAACCATAAGGTGACATCCAGATTCATAGACCTGGGGTTGATTGTAGCTAAGTGCTTAGTTACCAGATGCTGGAAGTCCCCGGAGCCTCCGCCTAAGAAAGCTTGGTTTTTGTCGCTGGTGAACTGGGCCCAGGCAGAGAGAGTCGCTCTGCACCGTGAGGATACCCTAGAGTTGCGCAGACTCTCAATAGCGGTGGCATGGGACATGATCCTACTGGATCACCACAACGCCGGGCAAGCAGGCAAAGAACTCCAGGAGACTACCATGGACACAGGCGGGGCCCAGGTGCTGGCAGCCGGTGTAATGTGAATGTGGGCATCCGTATGGCCTATCAGATAGAATCCCAGGTGACCTAATATCCTAAACATCTCACATACTTATCCAGGGCGCATTTTAGCCAAAAAAGAAAAGTGGAGGCTTTACTACACAAAAATGACATATAAAATACAAAAAAACTGTTGCAGTTCATGAGTAGGGCGCAAGCACTGGAGGGCAACAGAGTACTTATGTGAAGTGTTTACTTTGCCCAACTACCTGTTCACCACCTTTCCCTTTCCTGGTTTCCCTCCCGCCAACCCCTCCTACCCTACACCCCACATATTGCACACAGAAAACATGCCGCCAACATCATAGGCATGTTATCATTTTCAATCAATCATGCCATCTGGCAGTGAACTTCCCGGGCAATGTGAGTGACTATGTTACACATGTGCACGTATCAATGATAAACACATTCAGATCACATATACTTTCTTTAGTTCATTTGGAGCAAAAGCAGCAACTTGTAACACCTGTTATTAAAGTTAAAAAATCAATAAATACATTTTAACAAAAAAATGAAAGTGGGGCAAAAATACTTACTTCAAAATAACATTTACAAGTGTTATAAAACCTTTCACAAAGTATAAAATGCAAATATGTTCACCATCTATAAATATAAAACACTGTGCACATAGAGCACTATAAATAAAACAGTAACTTGCAGTTAGACATTACCATCTTTTGTGTGGTATTCCTCCTGATTTTTGCCTTCTGCAGCAGAACCCGTTTTTGTAAGCTTTAGAATTCTGCACAGTTTGCCACCTCCAACGAGAGGTAAAGTCTGTGTGCTCTTTCCTTGAAAATGAGAAAACTGTCATCCACCTGACTGACACATTTAATTTACTAATAAGTCCCTAGTATATGGCACTTACTTGTACCAAGGGCCTGTAAATTAAATGCTGCTAGTGTGCTGCGTTACAGAACAATGGACCACCGGACCCGGGTAAGGTACAGTACAAAAGTAATGGTCACAGTGGAAATTTGTATTAACATGGAATCAAAACATCACCTTGATAAATGAATTAATACGATTTATTCATAATATGCTTGTGTTCATATTAGATAACAGCACAAATATCTGTACATTTCTAAAAAGGTGCTCCAAGAAAGGGAAGGAGAAGGTGCTCAAAAAGGGTGTGCGCTTGTGAGGGTTGTAAGAGACGAAAGGCGATGTGCAATATATACATCACAGACTGATAGTGACCTATCCAGCCTCTTTGAAGGCAAGTTATGCAAGAAACATAGTATCCTAGTAACACAGGAAATCAATTTCTGTTGCTTGTCCATGAAAAAACAAGAAAGACCGTCGACATTTCGACCCCCTTGATGTTTGTGGGTTTTTGTATCCTTAGCCTGGGGTCTTCACCAGGACATGTGGAGACACCTAGGGGTAATTTAAATTGGTCTTTTTTAATCAGGTGATGAGGAATACGAGTATATTCGATTATGCAAAGAAGGCAATAAATGTTACCATTAGAACCACCTAGACGAATCTGGCGGTAAAATTTGAAAATATGGGCCCGCTGACAGTGGAGGTGAGGCCTCTTATCCGTACACTACGGGTACAACCAGTAAATCAGCACTGAAAATAGCAGGATTACTGGTTTTGTATTTAATTCTTATTAATATTATTTTTCATCACTACTCACGTGCTTTTTTCGCAGTAGCATTTTTCGAGGTCCTGACGAAAGCCGTGACACCATTTGGGTCTTCTAGGCTGAAACATGTAGACCTGTTTTCGTCCGACACGTGCAGTTATAAATCCATACTGCAGGGGCACTGTTTTTAATCCTGGCAGCGAGAACGAGCTAATAAAGGTAACTTCTTCGCTCTCATTAGCTAGTTTTAACATCACTACCCACACAGTTTGAAATAGTTCTTTTGTTGCGCCGCGGCCTCGCCACAACCTGTCTGTGCTCCTCTCATCTGCAGGATTTAGTATATCCTAAACAGAGTAGGAATAAAACATCCCTGAGCTCCTTCCTCTCAGAGAGGGAGTCGTAGGCCTTGGCGGGACTAGGCGTTCCCGCCAAGAGGAGAATCCCAGATGATGAAGCATGCCACCTTTGGTGGGTGAGGGATTTCGTCCTTAAAGGGATTCCCCCATAGGCTCCTCGAGATAACCTTTAGTGCCTCTGTCTGTTTGCCCAGGTATCCCAGCTCCAAGGATTTCTTTGTTGTTTTTTAAGGATACAATAACCCACATACATCAAGGGGGTCGAAACGTCGACGGTCTTTCTTGTTTTTTCACGTACAGACAACAGAAATTGTTTTCCTATGTCACGAGGATAGTATGTTTCTTGCATAACTTGCCTTCAAAGTGGCTGGATGGGTCACTATCAGTCTGTTGATGTATATATTACACATCGCCTTTCCTATCCTACAACCCTCACAAGCGCACACCCTTTTTGAGCACCTTCTCCTTCCCTTTCTTGGAGCACCTTTTTAGAAATGTACAGATATTTGTGCTGTTATCTAATATGAACACAAGCATATTATGAATATGAATAAATCGTATTAATTGATTTATCAAGATGATGTTTTGATTCCATGTTAATACAAATTTCCACTGTGACCATTACTTTTGTACTGCTAATGGGCTGCAGCACCCATTGTGCCACACACCAAAGTAGCTTCTCAGTCCTGACATTGCAGTCATAAGTGCAGTTTTAAATTGTCATTTCGATTTGACCAAATAACCCCTATGCCAAGCATACACCTTCGTTTTTAATGCTTATAAGTCACCTGTAAGGTAGGTGCTAAAGGCGCATAGGGCAGGGTATTTAAAAAATAGGACATGCATATTTTGTCTTTTATATGTCCTGGAGGTGAAAAACCACGTAAGTCGTTTTTCACTTTGGCACAGCTGGCTTGCCATAGACTAATACTGGTTTATCTTATTACATTTAATAAGTGCTAAAATCAGTTTGGGGACATCTTTAAAAATACTTCTCTCATTTTAATTGTAATTTACAATCCTCTTTTAATGGCAAAGCCGGATTTTAAATTATTTTGGAAATGCCACTTTTAAAAAGTTGGCATTTCCCTGTCTAAAGTTTCTAGGACCATTCTGCGAGTTTCCAGTTGCTCTTGGGCTGGTAATTGTTCCAACACTGGGAAATGTGTACTGGGGCCAGACAGTGGACAAAGAGGCCTGGGTATAGAGCATAGTATGTCTTCCTGATAGGATGACTAATGAGGAGCTGTGCCCTGTCATGATTATACTTTAGAAAAACCTGCCACAGCACACACAAAGGAACCTGACACCATGCCTGTCCCTGCCTTTTGTCCTTTGGCTGGAGTCAAACTCAACGGAAAGAAAAGAACTGACCTGAACCAGTTGAGTTTAGAGAAAGTAGGTGTTCCCCACCCGAAGTCTGACACTGTGCACATATGTATCATCCCAAGTCCATGAAATCACCACACTTTTGGACCTCAGAAGATTCAAAAGGACTGCCCTGTTGTCTGAGGAAGGAAGACTGAATATGCTTCCCTTGAATCCAGGATACCAGAAGTGACTCCAAAGGTCATGTTGGCTGACGACCTGTTTGAGCTACAGAGACCAACAAGCTTCCAGATCTCTTACCTGCTTTCAAGCTGACCTGGTCCCCTCTTCTGTCCTCTGTGGGAGTGAGTCCTGACCCCCAAGCGCTGTCCCCTAGGTCCTCGACCCTTGACTGCAGCCAGAGTGTACTTCTCCCTGCAGGTTTCACCGGATCTGTCACAGTGTGATGCAGAGCCCTGCAGCTCCTAACTGCAGGCTTCACTGGTCCTAATACTGAGCGATGCAGAGCTCCACAGCTCCCAAATGAAAGCCTCACCAGATCCAACACAGCATGGCAGGATGCTGCAGAGCCCCGCATAGTCTAACTACACCGTTTTTGCATCAAAGTTGAAAGGTAAAACTTCCAGTGGGACAAACCTGGTCCTATATCTGGAATGTGCTCTCTTGGTGGTCAGCCAGAAATTGTGACTTTGTCCCGGTCCAGAATGACCGGATACCCGTAATTGGCGCTTCAGGCCTTTTGGTGCTATTTTCACATAAAACTTTATAAACTCATAACTCCGGTTCTACTGATTGGATTTTTGTTACCTTGGTGTCATTTTATTCATTAAAGTTTACTCCGTTTTTCTAAATAGGTTTGGGTTTTTTTTGTGCTGTGTTTTCAGTTTACTACTGTTTGAGTGCTGCATACATTAACTACACGTTGCCTCCAAGTTAAGTCTGACTGCTTTTGTGCCAAGAAACCAGAAGGTTAAGCACACGTTTATTTAGTGACTTTTTAGTACATCCTGACAAGTTTTGTGACTGTTATTTGAGGTGGGTTCTCACCCCCTTCGACCAATAATCCAATTTCCTACGCTTGCTATTGCCAGAAACATGAATTTGAGGAGAAATCCTGATTTTACCATGGTACAAAGCATAGCTGTGGAACTATTATTTGACAGAAATGGAAATTTAAGGGGAGTTAGATGATACTGCAAAATTCTTGGTGAATCAAGTTAGCAATAAGATCGACTGTGGCATAGGAATTTTAAAATCACAATTTCCACAAAATAATTTTGAAAATTATTGAAAAAATCTCAAAATAAAGGGAGGAATAGGAAAGTAGATAGGATATTCTACAGCAGAAACATATAAAAACAAAGCTAAAACTCATAATACCACTTTTCAAAGTTAATTGTCATGCCTACTTAATTGAACATATGTGATATGGTAGTGGAGTGTACAATAACATAAAAGGTCTGACGCTCCACTGACAGCATGTTGTACATGTATTGTGATCTTCATTATTATTTGTTTTTAGAATAAGAATACTTGTTTGCTGAACCTTCATGGCACTCCGAAGAACATAACCAACTTAACCACTTACATAGTAACCAAATTGTCTTGGCTCGGAACTCAGACCTAACTGGATGAAGACAAACGCTTTGCTCAATATCATTTGTGGAGATGGCTAAATATGAGGGACTATGTTTTGGGCTGTTCTTCCAACTCAAGACTTAAACCGCTGGATAATATTGCTAGGGGACAAGAGGTACAATATTATAAAAGGTCATAGCATTGGGGACTGGCACGTAGCAAGAGTAACACTGGGCCCTCCAGACTAATCCTGCTATGAAAAGTCCTGCAGTTTCATTGTTGATTAAGGATGTACTGTCTATCATAAGGAAATACACTAGGTCACTGAAAGAAAACTTTCTTGAAGTTAAGTCACACTAACATCTGGTTATACCATAGTAACATTTGGGGCCATTGGGGTTATTAAAAATTGGAACCAGATTTACTAAGAAGTTGCACTACTCAGCAACTGTGCTGCGCTGCGTGAAAGGGCAAACTGTGGCATATCTACTGAGATGTGGTGCTGTTCGCCTCTCTCCCTATGCTGGTGGTCTTTTGGCAGCAATGCGCCAATACAAACACCCCTGCACCATAGTGTAAGGGTGACTGCATAGTGGGAAGTGTAGGTTTTGTACTGGAAGGAGTCCCTTGCAGTACAAAAACTATGCTTTAAGGCTTTTTCCACATCATATGTGTGCTGTACAATGCAGCACACATGCAAAGTAGGAAATTCAAACATTTCTCCTTGTTGCGCCTACATCGAGGAGGCGTAGGATTTTAGTGCAAATCCATGTCTTTGATTCATTGTAGATAGGGATTTGCTTCAAACCCCATATGTGGTTGCATTTGACTGCCCATGCACAATGTATGCACCATGTATGGAATGCCCCTATGACGCAAAAAAACACAAGGTAGCCCATTGCACAACTTTGGGATACTAGCCAACACAAATCCAGATTTGCTTTGGATAGTAAATCCCACCTTAACACTTTGTGTCGGGTTTGAAATACAAAAGTAATGCAAACCTGATGCAAAGCATTAGTAAATCTGGGCACGAATACATAATGGGTAGTTATGTAATGTTGTTCTATATTGTCTTTTGAGGGGTTCTGGTGACATTCTAAACCATTAAGTCAAAGGCTGATTATATTTTTAATGCTCTCTAAAGCAATAATGTGACTCACTACAGTTGTATGCAAACCAGCTGTTCTAAAAATGAGTTCATGGCAACGGCTCTCATTAAAAGCATGGTCGGACTAGGACAGAAAATAGGCCCGGGCACCTAAGTAAAATTGGCCTCATTACTGTATTAGATAGCTAAAAAAGTGGCTCATGTTTCTAAATTGGGGCACGCTTTATAAGTGTTTAGCTGTGATGCAGAGGCAATGTTTGTTTTAATATCAGGAAAATAAACAGTAAAAAAAGAACGGCCCAGTAGACCATAAAACAGTCCCACAAACAACCAAAAACAATAGCCCACTCACTGACCTGTCAGGCCGAACCTTTTGGCACTGCCTGATTGCCCTATAGGCCAGCCTGACCCTGATTACAAGGTACACGGAGGCAGAGATGTTAATTCTGCTACTTTAAAGTTGATGATTCGGAGGTGCTGTTAACTCCGGGGGTACAAATTTAAAGAGGATTATGAAATTGAACACTGAGAATCAATCAATCAGGTTTCTTGTAAAGTGCGACTACTCACCCGTTAGGGTCTCAAGGCACTCGGGGAGATCTGCGGCTCAGTCGAAGAGCCAGGTCTTGAGGTCCTTCCTAAACTGAGACAGTGACTGTGATTGCCTGAGATGCAGAGGCAGGGAGTTCAAGGTCTTTGCAGCGAGGTAGGAGAAGGATCTTCCTCCAGCCGTGGTCCTGCAGATTCGTGGAATGGTGGCCAGGGCCAGGTGGGCGGAGCGGAGATGTCTGGTGGGTGTGTAGAAGGAGAGGCGGTGGTTGAGGTATGCAGGTCCCGCACTGTGGAGAGCTTTGTAGGGGTGCGTGAGGAGCTTGAAGGTAATTCTTTTGTTGATCGCGAGCCAGTGGAGGCCTCTCAGGTGACGGGTGATGTGGCTGCAGCGGGGTATGTTCAGGATGTGTCTGGCAGATGCGTTCTGGATGTTCTGCAGTTTCTTTAGGAGTTTTTGGGTGGTGCCAGTGTAGAGTGTTTTGCCGTAGTCGAGTCTGCTGCTGACTAGCGCAAGGGTGACTGTTTTCCTGGACTCGGTGGGGATCCACTTGAAAATCTTCTGAAGTAGGCAAAGCGTGTGGAAGCAGGAGGACGAGACGGCGTTGATTTGGCAGTTCAGTGAGTTCGAGGAGTCCAGGATGATGCTGAGCTTCCGTTCGTGGTCCGCGGGCATGGGGGGGTTCTGAGCACTGCGGGCCACCAGAAGTCATCTCAGGCAGAGGGTTTGGAGCCCAGGATGAAGACTTCGGTCTTGTCTGAGTTGAGCTGGAGGCAGCTGCCCTTCATTCAGGTGGCCACTGCCTTCATCCCATTGTGGAAGTTGTTCTTGGCGGCTGTGGGTTCATTTGTGAGGGAGAGAATAAGCTTGGTGTCATCGGCATAGGAGACGATGTTGAGTCCGTGGCTTCTGACGATGGCTGCAAGCGGGCCATGTAGATGTTGAAGAGGGTGAGGATCAGGGAGTCACTCTGCAGCTGATCTCTGTGGGCCTTGAGTAGAACGGTGGAAGTCTGGCTCTCTCTGTTCTGCCGGTGAGGAAGGAGTGGATCTATTCTAGGGCTTTGTCGCTGATGCCAGCGTTGTGAAGTCTTGGGCAGAGGGTGTGGTGGGTGACAGTGTTGAATCCCATGGGGAATGAGAAAATACCATGAGAATATATAATTCTGGGTCAGCTTCCCGCGTAATTCCTCCTTCTGCCATAAAGTTTCTCCCAGATATCTCCGGAAAAAACATGAGACATCCTGAGCCCCATTATAATTCCTGGTGAGGCCAGAGATAATGATAATAAAGGGCCCATAAAAAAAATACTGACATCTCGTGATGAGTGCGAAAGCCCGCTTGGTTTAACCTGCATGCCAAAATATGGAGTGTCTGTTACTCCAAAAATGAGCATACAAAAATAAGTTAAAATCTCTTATCAGTGAAAACCGCTATGTCTGGAGTTGATCTACGTAGGAGGAAACAAGGAACGAGGTGACCCGCACATCTGTGCCATTGCTAACTCGAATTGCAGTGTGTCATGATTCAAATTATGACTAATTGTCTGAGAACGTTTGATACATTTGAAAGAACTGTTAAGATACTACACCACCGTACATTATGCATTATTTTCAACTATTAGACTTTACCCTTCATTTTTTAAAACAGTTGTTTACGAAATACACCTATTACGTTTATTACCACTCAGTATATTAAAGATGCACTTGTGTACAGATGATGTTAAGGCCCAGAAATAAGTAATAATGTTTTTCCAAAGGCACCAAGCACTGGGAAAAATGTCCATAGCCAGCTTACTCTTTAAAAAATATGAGTGTTACTGACATCTACTCAAGGCGAGGATGTAAATCACGTTGGAAGTTTTAACAGAGTAGGCGGGCGCAGTTTATAGCCAGCATTCTTAGTGGGATATGGGATTAACCTATTAAGCTTTGCAAATAATTTCACATCCGGTCATTTAATGTGGGATTCTAAAGCAAGATTGCTGCTTTAATCAAACACATTTAGAACAAGCATTTGCAATGCAATCGGTCTCGCCTTTGGGACCTTATATGTGTTTAGCTATGCAGCACATTAGCCTGGGTGCTGAAACATCTACTGTTCTTTAACATAGAGGGAAGGTAAGCACCAAACTGCGTGACACGCCAGGTATGGGAACACATGGAGAGAAATATTGTCTTTCAGCAGGAAATGGTATAGTCCAAAGCTCTGTTTTTAATATAAAATCAGGGCCTTCGGTGATCATATCACTGAAAATACAAGATATGAAAAAAATATTATTGTCTACGAGTGCTCGTGGAAGACAATTTCTATGGACTGGAATCTAGAGAATTCTAAAGTGATTCTGGTATTTTACTGACCTCTGCTGGTCGTTTTCTATCAAGAAAGTTAAATTGAGGCAGTTGCCAGAAAAATTTAAAAAGAATGTTCCTCAACAGAAAGCAATTCTGGTATTTTACCGACCTCTACTGATCGTTTTCTATCAAGACAGTTAAATATAGGCAGTTGAACAGAAAAAAAGTCCCTAAGTGGAAGCAGACAAGTCCTAGGGCTGATCTCCAGAGCCCACAAAGTACATACACATATAAGTATATACTAAAGTATATACAAGAGGTCTCGATTGCTCGACCTAAAAACTAAAGTACAAGCACATCCCTCATTGGACGAGACAATTTATATTTATCAGCTTTTCAGTGAAGCCAATTAAACCTTCACCAGAAGAGGAGTTTTAGGTTGTTCTACTTTAAATATTAAGGCAAACTATGCAGTGCTTAATTTGAAAAAAACATAAGTGCCAGTAGCAGTACTCTTATGCCTCTTATATTCACCACTATAACGCCCTACTATTTATCTCACTCTTTCAGATTCTTTTTTATTCTTACTTTCTTTGTCATCGTTCTTCTGTCTTTCTCTTCCTATCTACTCTCCCCCTTTTGTGCTTTTCTCGGTATTGTTCTGGGTCAAATTCTGATGAGGAAAAATCAGTGCTGATTCCCAAAAATCAGTGCCAGTGGGCCCCACCCGCAACCTCTGGTGTAAATTAAACACTGAAATTATGGCATGAAGAACAAATACACAAAGATTTTTTTCATGGGCAAACGTGGCCTATTTCTCTAAGTTCAAGAGTAAGTCAAACCTACTTGCAGAATGATATTTGTGAATTTGGTTCACAGTGACAACTGTGTATCTAAGGCACTAATAGCTTTTCTAAGTCATTACTTTTAGGCGCTTTAAAGAGATTCTAATGAACAATATTCAACTTTGCATTAAATACTTTTGGAAGTATAGGAATGACCAAACAGCAAGCTAGCAGTTTGTAAAAAAAAATTAGGGGAATTCCGCGGCGACTTGCTAAATCCTTTGAAATATAGCAGAGGGTATTTAATTCCTTATTTCACATGGTAAAACCCTCAGTCCTCAGCTTCTATTAAGCCATTTTTCTCCTGCTTCTCCTATTGAAGACTTCTTAGGCTTGTGCATATGCAGAATACTTTTAGAAATAAACTCACCAATATGCAGCGTGTAATATGCTTCAAACATCTTTTCAAGATTTTGATGTCAGTCGCTGTGTAAGCTGGTATATTGGTTTAGAAAGTGTGATAGCATGATGGTAGATTCCTATTGTGAACTACCGCAGTACAATAATTGAGCACACTGCAGTTTCCTATGCCTCCCCGTTCCAGGTGTGAGCCTTTCCTCCTACGTCTTGAGAGGTTTTTATTTATTTATTTAGTGCATTTTTATAAAGCGCGGACATTACCAGAAGGTGTCAGAGCGCTGTACAATAGAACCAGTTATGTCACAAGAGAAAAGTGTTACACAATAGAACAATACAAAGATAAACAGGAGACTTAAAAGGAAGGGTACACAAACACAAAATCCAACACAGCACGCAAGGGTGAGGAATGTACAAGAAAAAAATACAAATTTACAATGATGAGCAAACTTCTTAGAGGGGCCTGAGAATGAAAGTATTAGTTCTCAAAGTGTCTTTGGAAGAGAAGAGATTTGAGGTCAGCTTTGAAGATCCGGGTAGAGGAGGTGGCACGGAGCAATGGGGGAAGCGAGTTCCAGATTCTCACCGCATTGCCTGAGAAGGATTGCGCCATCGATCTTTCCCTTTTGAAGGAGGGGGGCTCAAGCAGAAGCTTTTCCGCATTGCGAGAAGGTCGAGAGCCTCCGGACAATTTCAATTTATTCGCCAGGTAACGAGGGGAGGAAGTGTGCAAGGCTTTGTGTGTGATGCAGGCAGTTTTGTAATTAGATCTTGCCTCGATCAGAAGCCATCGAAGAGAAGACAGGATAGGAGTGACGTGGTCGCTTCGTTTAGACCCGAAATGAAGCGAGCTGCTGAATGGAGGATGGATTTGAGAGGGGAGAGGTGGGATTTGGGTAGGCCCGTCAGAAGAGAATTGCAATAATCCAGTCTAGAGAGAACCAGCGATTGTACCAAGGTTTTTAAGTCTTTCTCCGGGAAGAACCAACGAATCCCCCACAGAAGGCGCAACTGGTAACGTGCGTTCTTAGCAATAGAGTTGATGTGGGAGATTAAGTTGAGTCTTTTGTCAAGTATGACACCTAGGGATTTAGCGCTGTCGACAATGATGGGTTTGTTGTTGAGTAAGTTCAGCTGATCCATCCAAGATTGAACAGGAGGAGGGGAGAGAGAGGTAGAAAGGAGGAGGAATTCAGTTTTGGCGGGATTTAGAATTTGTTGGTGAGCTAACATCCAGTTGTGAATAGAGTTGAGAGTGGAGTAGAGTAGTGAGAGATCGTGTGCGGAATACACCTTGAGGTAGATTTGAGTGTCATCCGCATAAAGATGGTAATGGATCCCAGATTTACTTAGGAGGTTCCCTAATGGTTCCAGGTAGAGATTAAACAAAGTGGGTGCAAGGATAGAACCTTGAGGGACGCCTTGACCTACAGCCAATGGAGACGAAAGACTGTTCGCTATCTTGATCATTTGGGATCTGTCTGAGAGGAATGAGGCAAACCATTTAAGCACTGTGCCATCCAATCCCATTCTCTGATGAAGAGTGTTGAGGAGGGTGTTATGATTAACAGTGTCAAAGGCTGCAGAGAGGTCTAGAAGAATCAGAAGACACGATTCCCCAGAGTCGAGTATATGCAGCGCATCATCAATCACTTGCAGCAGGGCTGTTTCAGTGCTGCAATTTTGGATGAAGCCAGACTGGAAAACGTCGAGGAGATTATTGTCCATAATATGTAGGGAAAGTTGTTTCGCAACACATTTTTCTGTGATTTTCGAAAGAAAAGGGAGGTTGGTGATAGGGCGGAAGTTGTTGAGGTTGTTCGCATCAGCAGAGGGTTTTTTTAGAAGAGGGGTAACCTGTCCTGATTTGAGGGCAACAGGGAGGGAGCCTTGACTGAGGAAGAGATTAACTAGCCTGGTCCAGTAAGAGAGAGTATGGGTGTAGAAATCGATGGCGATGACACTAGGGATTGGGTCAGAAGAATGGTTGGAGGGTTTCGTTTCCAGGATGCATTTGAGGAGGTCATCTTCCGAGATGACGTCAAAGTTCTGCCAAGTGACTAAGGATTTCCGCTCCTCAATGGGGGTGGGGTGGGCGACCTGATCCACCAGTGCTTTGACCTTTTCATCAAAGAATATAGCAAAATCTGCTGCTTTCTTTGTGGAATCCTCAGGCTTAATGGTTAGGGGAGAGCAGTTTGGGTTTTTGATGAGGTCAAAAAGTTTTTTGGGTCTGTTTTTGGCTGAGTCAAGGAGGGATCTGAAATGTGATGCTTTTTCATGGAAGATGTGGTTGTGGTATTTGGATCTTGCTGAACGTAGAAGAGAGAGATTGGAGGTGGATGGAGATTTTTTCCAATGTTTCTCCAAGATTCTAATGTTCTTCCTTTCATCGTAGAGAGCTTTATTGAACCAAGGTGCTGAGGGGGTGGGTCTTTTCCTTTTGCTTTGGAGTGGAGCGACATTATCGATTTCGACTGCTAGGACTGAGAGGCACTGAGAGGTGGGATCGTTGACATCCACGTTAGGGTCTAGTCTAGGAAGTGACCGCATAGCAGAATCACAAAGAGTGTCAAGATCAATGTTTTTAGTGTTGCGGTACCAGGTAGTAGCTCTTTTAGGTTGGCCGAGAGACATCGCGTGCGATAGGTGAAAACGGAAGGGAATGAGGAAGTGGTCAGACCAGTCTACATGGATGGGGGGAGCAATAGTCAGCAGGTCTGCTTTGGATATAACAAGGTCCAGAATTGAGCCCTTGGAGTGTGCAGTTTCCGAGCAATGTTGGAAGAGATCATTGGCTGAGAGAAAGGTGGCAAGCTTGTTGGCAGCCGAGTCTTCCAAAGAGCCCCAGTGGAGATTAAAGTCCCCCAGAAAGATCTGTCTGTCACTTTGAGAAAATTGGTCACTGATGAAGTCGGTGAGTTCCTCCACAAAGGAAGAGCAGTTACCGGGCGGGTGGTAGATGGCATGGAATCTGAAGGGTGAGCTGTGATGTATTTGAAGTTCTAGGGATAGGCATTCGAATGTACGGAAGAGGGTGGTAGGGAAGGCTTTAATTTGAAGGGAGTTTCTGAAGATGATAGCGACACTGCCCCCAATTTTGTCTGTTCTGTCATTTCTGAGGATAGAGTAGTCAGTGGGTACCAGAAGATCAAACAAAGTATGGGAGGAGTCGTTAAACCAGGTCTCAGTGAGGAAGAACATGTCAAGATTGTGGTGGGTGATAGTGTCATAGATTTCTAGTTTGTGTTTGATTGCAGATCTGCAGTTGTGGAGCAAACAGTGCAGCTCTGACGCAACTGTTTTGGTGATGGGGGTGTTCGGGCTGTTAAGGGAGATAGGGATAAGATTCTTGAATGAGGGTGCCCGGTAAGAAGCAGGCTGGTAAGTTCTAACAGAGGAGATGGTCTGAATAGAGAACTGCGTAGAATTATTAGGAGAGGAAGGTGGAGGGGGAGTGACGTTGGTAGTGTTGTAGCTGGCCAGTAAGTTGGTGATGTCTGCAGAGGACAGACTGTGGTTGGCTTTATTGGGGCGCGGGAGCAAGGAACTCCTCAGGAAGATATTAGGGAAGGGGGACATCTTGGCGCTTAAAAGTGAGATGGACGCTACAAGCTTGGAAATGGAAGAGATGAGAGAATCAAGTTTATTTTCCAGGGAGAGGAGGGCTGAGCATGGAGTGTTGGGTGGCTTGATGGATAAGGGAGGGAGTGCAGAGGGTGAGGGAGGACGGGGAGGGGTGGGGGAACGGGATACGGGAGGGAGTGCAGAGGGTGAGGGAGGACGGGGAGGGATGGGGGAACGGGAGACGGGAGGGAGTGCTGAGAGTGAGGGAGGACGCGGCGGGGTGGGGGAACGGGAGACGGGAGGGAGTGCAGAGGGTGAGGGAGGGAGAGGAGGGGTGGGGGAATGGGTGGGGAATTGGGGAGCAAGGGTAGAAGGTGGGGAAAGATGGTGGTCGATTGCAGTGGATGGTGATACAGTGGTGGGAAGAGAAATATTTTTACTGGTGTTGAACAGAGGGGAAGAGTAGAGATCATAAATAGGAAGAGACAGTTGGGGAGTAGGAGGGGGGTCAAGTGAAGGCCAAAGGTAAGGGGAGAAGAGAGGAGAAGAGGCTGTACAAGGAGGGGAGGGCGGGGGGTCAGATGAAGGCCAAAGGTTCGGGGAGAAGAGAGGAGAGGGGGCTGTACAGGGGGGGGAAGGAGGGGGGTCCAAGGAAGGCCATAGGTATGGGGAGAAAAGGGAGGATGGTGCTGGAAAGGTACTGTAGGCTATGAAAGGTGAATGTAGGGGGACAGGTAACAGGTGGAGTGGGGGGATTGGGCTAGATGGTAATTGAGGGAGGAGTGAGGGACTGCAAGGTCAGAGGGAGGGACGAGGAAGGAATTACCGAGGAGGAAGACATGGTTGGGAAGCAAAGGATGAGGAAGGGGAGGTTGAAGAGAGATGGGAAGTGGAAGAGAAGAATTTAGGGTATGGGGGACAGTGAAGAGCGGAAAGGGATGAGGTGAAAGGGGGACGGAAGGGGTAAGGTAAGGAAAGTTGATCGGTAGACCAGGTTGTAAGAAAGGTGGACTAAGTAGGGGGGAGGTGGGTGGGATTAGGGGGGAGGCGAAAACGTTGGAGTATCGGGAAGATGCAGGGTGGGGAGGGGGAGTGGAGGCCGGAGGAAAGGCAGACGAGATAGGGGGAGGAACATATTGGGAAGGGGGAAGAGTGGGAGAGGAGGGAGCAAGAGCAGGGGGGAACAAAGGGTAGGCCTATGTCTCCCGGGAGAGCGGCCTGATGGAGTATCGGGGGGTCGAGGGGGGAGAAAGGAGAGGAGCTAGAAGAAGAATCAAGGGAGATCATAGTTGTATGGGTTGGACGAAGGGAGTGGAAGAGATGGTCAAAGAGAGAGAGACAGAAGTCTGTAGCTTGAATCATGACAGTGCCATTATTGTAAAGTGTAATGGTGAGAGAGCCATTAAAGCTAGCGGAGGGGGAAATTTTTAGCCGCTGTCCATGGGGGATAGATGAGGAGGAGGAGACGTTGAAGGAATTGAAGAAGCTGGTGGACCAGGAAGGGATATCGTGAGTGAAAAAAATGAAGTCATTTTTGAGCTTCCCTAGGCGCCCATTATGGAATTGGTCAACAAAGAGGGAATTGTTCAATGGTGTTGTGCTTGAACCGTTTTGCTGCTGCTTTGGACAGATTAGGGGGATAAATGACTTTGAAGCAGTTAACTCCAGACTTAATTCGAATGGAAGCCATGATAAGGAGGTGAGGGGAAGGAGGGTGTGGGGGGGTAGAGAAAGGGGCCACTAGGGTAGCGATAGCGCAAAAAAGTATAATAAGAGGAGGGCGCATATTCCGGAAGTCGAGTGAGGATAATCCAATAGGATTGTGGTCAGGAGGCGACTAGAAATGCAGGGCCAAGGACTCTGGTCCAACTCCCCTATAAAACATCATACCGGTGGGATAGAAGGCTAGCTTGCCTCCAGTGGCGGAGTGGGTAAGGGACCATTAACGGGGCAAACCCTACCACCAGGGATTAGGCCCTCCAAGTATGGAATCCAGCATGGAAATGGGTGTCACCTAGTGGATCACAGTGATAGGTACAGACATTTGTCCTGACCTGGATCGAAACTCCGGGCGAAGGCAGCTCACCGGGAAGGTAGATGGCCGCCGTAGTAGCAAATCCAGTGGGGAGGCTCCTGGGAGGCCTTACAAGTTAAGCAGAGACACAGGCGGTTGGAGGGCAAGCAGAATAGGACCAATAAGGAGGAACTATTGGACACCAGAGGTGGGCCAGCTGGCCAGAATGAAAGAGAAGTCCAGGACTGGTGACTGACCCCAACCGATCCAAGATGGCTGCCTCATTAGCTCAAACAGAGAGGAGGTTCGTGGGAGTCCCTTCTTTGTTTGCATGGCTCTTGTGCCCCAAGCAGGAGGAAAATGGCCCAAGCTGAAGAAAAAAAAAAAAAGAGGTAAAAGAGGTTTAAACACCTGAGACTCTCTTCGTTAGGAAGAACTGTAACTAAGTAATGCTGATCACACCATTTCTATGTTTTGTTTGTGCAATCATTTGTATTCCTCATCCAGCATTCACTCATGTCTCCCTTCTCAAAAAATGATTTTGCTCTGAGCTATGTGAGCTGTGCTTCAGCTTTGAATGTTCACATGAAAGTCTGCTGGGTCAGGGGGAGTCCCGCACAATTCACGGCAACGCTCCTTTGAGGGCTTTGGTGGTGTTGCCCAATGGTGACTCTAATTGGGTAGTATGGTTAACATGCTTCTCCTTACATCCCACTATTCTATGCCAGGGGAGACACATTGCTAGTATTTTTTCTTCTTTGTCGGCATTGCTGTTGGAATATTGGTAAAGAAAGATGAGCAGGCCAAGTCGGTCAAGAACACAGTATTATCATAAGCAGCATTTCCTGGCCTCCAGACAGTCCCATAAGGCTCAGGACAATTTTGGCACTGATGCCAGAAGGCACTATAAGAAGCATTCTTTATCATCCATGAGACACCTAGCAGGTGCCACAGATGAATGATCCTGCCTACACATCACAGCAAGGGTTAGTGGAGCTGATTCACAGCACAATGCTTGCTGCCTTAGGGGAAACTCCAAGAACCTAAGAACACATCTATATATCTCAAAACCTCATTCTTTAGAATCACAAGGCACACTAGGGCCTGCACATAACTGGGAGGAATGTATGACGTTACATCGCATACATTCACAACGTGGTATTTTACATCGCGTTCGTTACAACGCAAGTCGTTACAACGACTTGCGCTGTAGGGCGCTGGACTTAGGAATAGTATGATTTACTATTCCAACTCCAGTCTACGTACAGTAGGGAAGGTGTTGGAATAGTAAATCATACTATTCCTTAGGTTAGAGCGCCATCCAGTGCAAGTCGTTGTAACGACTTGCGTTGTAATGACCGCGATGTAAAGGCATTGCGATGCAATGCCCGCGTTGTAATGGATGTCTCCCGACTGGAATGTATGACGTTACTGGGAGTATCGGGAGGCAAATATTTGCTTGGGGAACAGTTAATAGCAAAGCTTGATCATTTAAGTTCCTACCTAGAAATCTTCTCCTTCTGAATGTCAACCACGGATAATAATGAATTCTTTCAGAATTATAATACTCAAATTGTTTCTTTCCCCTTGCTCAAAGCAATCATGGAAGTTTAAGGCAACCAAGGGATGTAGAATGCATCTTTTCCCACCGATTTCCAGCAAAATTTGCTGCTAGGGATCGTTATACTGAAATTTCGTAGAAATATTTAATTCTAATTTACTAGCCTATCTGAAGATGTAATCTCTGTAAGCTAATTTATCTAAACACGCATCAGCAGCCTCCAAGGATTCCTCAGCATCAGTATATTTGATTGCTAAAGTTTTTTTTTTAAACTTTATTTACCATTTTCATGTTAAATCACAACCAACAGGTATTGATTCCTCAATGCAGCAGTATAAAAACATATCAGTCTGAGCGAATACAGTCTTTAGAAAGCACAAAAACACTGTCAGCAAGGGGCAACATGTACATGACACACTGTGAGTCCAAAGATCCCCTCGTCCACGTCGGTCTCCCATCCGCCCATCCAACACATAGTATGAATCATTAACAGCATGGAAATGAAGGCTTAACCCACCCCAGTGGGAACTATCCCTGCAGGCGGTTGTGACGAGGGGGCCGGCTCAATCTCTAACAAATAGCACTTCAGCGGGCCCCAAATATCCTTGGGACTGGACGTCAAGGGCTGGGGTGTTGCAAACAACTCACAATTTGTATTACAATAAATGAGGCTAGTAAGCCAAGCTTTTGCTGTGGGGGTGACTCCATTGCCCCAGTTCAGTGCTATCTCCCGCTTGACAAGCAATAGAGCAATGGAAACGAATCTGCGCAATTGCTTAGGAAACTCACGGACATACCCCAGCAGGGCGACTTCAGGCACCGGGCTAATGTCTAAGTGAGTCATACGCGATAGGATTATGTAAACTTCTCTCCAATAATTCCCTATCTTTACGCAATTCCATGTCATGTGGGAGAAGTCTGCCCTATGTGCTCGCACTTGGGGCACGTGTGCGGTCGTGAGGGATCAATGGAGTTGAGCTTCGCGGGGGACATGTACGCCCTCCACAGGAACTTGAAATGCATCAGTTTATGTTGGCTGTTCAAGGAGACTTCTTTGGTCCGAGTGCAGCAGAAGGCCCACTGATGTTCTTGTATGGGACGTCCCCGGTTTTGCTCCCAGATCTCACGGATCTTGGTGTCTCTGCTAGGGGTGATGGCCATACAGGCTTTGTACAATTTGGAGAGGAGGTGATCCCCCCTTTGCTTGTGATCCGCAATGTCAGTGGTGTGAAGGAGTCAGGCTCCAATGGGAACTCAACGATTTGCGCTCTAAGTGCACTACGAATCCTACTTAAATTGAAGCGGTCCATGAAGGGTGCTTCGCTGAACCTCGCTTCCTCGGAGCTAGAGGAGGCACGTCCACCCAGAAAGAGATCTCCCACTGTATTTAATGAGTATGTAGTAAGTGTGCATTGGATCAGCTTTTCCTCTGTGATGGATAACCATGGGTTGTTAATTATCAGGAGTGCGGAGGAGTATACGGTGTGTCCGCCTGTCACACGTGCTAACTTCTTCATGGCCCAGCTGGTAGTGGACACAGTCTGAATATCTCGGGGGTCTCTTGGGAATGATTGCTAAAGTTTTTCACATGGTGCTAAGTCCTTTGTTGACATTTGGGACAGGTTTGTTGCAGGGATTCTGTTCTGGAATAAAACTATGCGTGGAACCATAGAACATCAGTATGTAGGGCTGAGTCATTATACCACTTCAGTATCTATGATTCTGAGTCTCACTAGCTATAGTGCCTCTCTTGCCCTCCTAACCTTACCAGAGAAACAGGTGAATTGGCAACCCAACACAGAGCAAAAGTGTGTCCTGTTACCGTGATCCCTGAGAGGGTCAAGAGTGCTCTCACTTGTTTACACAATAAGATAACCAAGAGACACAAAGGAAGTTTAGAAAATGTATTTAAGGGCGTGGCTTGATGCCAATCGAAGATGGCCACTTTCCAGTGAAGCTCTGCGGCATTTCGGGAGGGTTTTTCGACCTCCGGCCGCTTCTCTGCAAGCTCAGCTGCCGGAGCCGATGTCTTTCGCTCCGTGAACTGTTCCGGTTTCCAATGGGCACTTCAGAATAAACGGTGAGCCGTCCGGTGACTTCATTTTCTTCATTATTATGTGCGGCGCGTCTTCCTCACGGGATTCGCGTCCGCCATTTTAAGTGTTTCCTGACGAGGTCCTGGCGCTCACCGCACCGTACTTATTCATCTTGTCTGCCTTCTTCAGCCTCATTTAAGGATTACTTCTCCTAATCATTTTTAGTGTTTTGCCAATTTTTGACGCATTTCTTTGGCATTACATGTAATTTTTGGGCTTTGCATGTCCTTACCTTCGGCAGCCTGATACTACCATTGCCTCTTCAGTTCGTTTTTCCACCTGAATTGTTGGCTCATGTAATTCATCTTCCTTAAGTTTTCTTCGTATTTCAGAGGATATGACCCTTTTTATTCACAGACATTGACTCTTTGTTATTTATTGTTATTTTTCTTGACAAACGCTCTCAATATATTATCTTTTTGACTCTCAATACTTTTGCAGTTTTGCAAGAAGGTCTCTTCTCTGCTCCACGCACTTGTGTTGTTTGCGGTGTACTCCTCTCTTCAAAATTTGTCCTTTTTCAAATATTATTGGCTCCCTTACTTCTATTATATGGTTTATGGGGAGAACAAAGCCCACACGACGTTTTACGCAGCCAACTACTTCGCTACCTCTTTTGGAAGATTACAACCCTTTCAACGTCCTTCAATTCAACATGGAAGAGTCCTCCAGCACTTCTGTTCCATCTTCAGTGGTTGCTTCATCATCTCCCTCAAATATACCACTTCCAACCTCGAAATCTTCGCTCAAATCAACGGTCTCCGCTGCTCTCTCATAACATAACATGTGTATTTGTAACATGTGTATTTGTAAAGCGCACGTTCACCCCAGCAACGGGGCATCTTGGCGCTGAATAACAGATGTTTTATTGTTACCCAACTCAATGGTACTCATTTTATCGACCTCAAATGGATGAAAGGCTGAGTGGACCTGCCGGGATTCGAACCTGTGATCATGAGGTCGAACACAGGCCCCTGCAGTGGATGCATTAGTCCACTGAGCCACCAGACCCGGCAAACGTGTCAAGACAAATCCTCCATCACCAGCCACTTCTCCTCCTCCTACATCCCATGATTTACTTTTGGACGAAATCCGTGCTCTACGTCCTCTCATGGAGGAAACCAATAATCGTCTACAAGTTTTGGAAGACAAGTGGTCACATATGGAATCTAAAGTAGTACAAGTTGACCAACGTGTTGACTCTCTTCAGGTTGTTGTGGACCAAATCCCTGTAATGCAAACTGAAATTGTTTCTCCCAAAAAACATATTGAAAATCTTGAAAACCGCAACCGCCGTAACAACTTGCGCTTATATGGTCTGATGGAGGGCCAGGAAGGTTCAGACCCTATAACTTTTTTCAAATCCTTTCTTCCGAAAATCCTGGGTTTACCTGAGTGTCCGCCTCTTAACATCCAAAGGGCACATCGCTTAGGTCATCCTCCTCATTTGTCGTCCCCTTCCACAAAACCAAGAGGAGTCATTATGTATTTTCTGGAGTACACCGATCTACTGAGAGTCTTACAAGCAGCTAAACTCAAGGGCTGAATATCCTGGCAGGGTTCTAACCTCTTTTTCTCGCAAGACTATGCAAAAGAAACTGCAGATAAAAGAAAACAATTCTTGAATATGCGACCAGCACTACGTACTCTTAATGCTCGTTTTGGCCTCTTTCATCCGTGCCCTTTCAAAGTAACCTACAAAAATAAAACATCGACCTTTGAAGATCCGGCTTTGCTGCAACGTTTCATCGACAGCTGTAGAGTGGAAGACATGGACGTTTCCAGAGTTTCCAACGCTTGATGTTTTTGATGCATAATTTTTCTTGTTTTTGCAATAATTGCTGTATATTATTCTTCTGTTGCCCTGGTATTAATTGTTCCAATTTCAAAAGTGTTTCTTCATGTTTCCCTGTTCTCTTGTTTCTTCTATCACGTTTTAGGTACGGATTCCTTTTTATCTGATCCTTGTGCTTAATGGTTTCGTTTTGGATGGAGTGTCTTATCCCCCGACCTCGCCCTGAGATGTCTGGTCAGTTGTGTCGTCTTCCTTATGTGGTTTCACCACCCTCGTTTTCGGTATGTCTTTTTTGAGGTTTTTGTCTTGTCTTTGTATATTTCTTATTTGTTTTCTCTTTCTATCCTCTTTTCCTCTCTCTCTCTCCTTTACTTTTTCTTTCCCGGCAAGTACCCTTTCTTTCCTATCATGGTTCTCCTTGCTCTTTCTTTTTTCTCTTGATCCTATTATAATCCTTTTCTTCCTCTACAATCACATCCTATCTCTTACTCTGTGTATATTTCAGCTTCTTGATATCTCTTGGTTTCTTGATCATACGTATTTCCTCTACTTTTTCTACTTATCATTTCCCTTTCTTGTTTTTCTTTTTCAACTTACAATGTATAATCTGTTTTCTCCACTTTAAATGACTTTGCGCATTGTATCATGGAATGTTAACCCCTTGACCGCGATCGGAATTCCGCTCCTGTGCTGGACATTCCGATCGCGGGTGTGGTCGTGACGAGCTCAGCTCGTCATGCGCACAGTGCGACCGCGCAGCATGACGAGCTGAGCTCGTCACGAGCATCGAAGGGGTTAAAGGTTTGGGTTCTCCCATAAAACATCAAAGGGTTTTATCTTATCTCTCTAACTCAAAGTGTGATATTGCTCTGCTTCAAGAAATACACATTGTGGATAAGGAAATTGCTAAGCTAAAACGGCAATGGGTTAGTCATGTTTTTGCCTCACCAGGTAATGGAAAACGTAACGGTGTTGCTATTTTATGTCACAAACGTTTAGATGTTCAAGTACTTTCACAAGCTTCTGATGACCTAGGTAGATGGGTGTCTGTCTCCCTTTAATCGACAAAATTCCTATTACAATTTTTAATCTCTATGCTCCTACCTCTCCTAATAACGTTTTCTGGCCAACAATTTTGTCTCAATTAATGACTTATAAAGATGACTATCTATTGGTGGGTGGTGATTGCAATATGATTGTTGACCCTATACTTGATCGCATATCCAAAACTAAATTTAACCCCTCTCTTATGCATACCCAATTTACCTCAACAATAACACAACGGTCTGTAGTGGATGCTTGGCGGCTCTGCAATCCCACTCTGTTAGAATATACTTTTTTCTCTCCAGTTCATTGTTCCCAATCCCGCCTAGATTATTTATTTATTTCCCAGCCCCTAGCACAACATATTACTCAATCAGAAATTGGCCCTATTCTTATTTCAAAACATGCTCCAGTATTTCTAAACATGGATCTCCTTCCTCTACCTCATGGTCTTCGCCGATGGAGATTTAACAACTCCCTTTTATTGGATCATAATTTTACCCGCTCTTTTGAATCCTTTGCAAATACCTTTTTTCTTGAAAATGAATCTTCTCACCCTTCTCCTCAAATTGTACGGGACGCTTTCAAAGCTGCTTCGAGAGATTTTATAATTTCCTATGTCTCCCGCAAGAAGAAATCTTCTCTAGCTACCTTAAACTCCCTCACCACACGTATTAAACAATTAGAACACTCCTATTATCTTACACAATCTAAATCCTCTCTGGATGACCTTATTAAACTTAAATTCACTTTTAATGAATTGTCCACAGACAATGCAAACTCATTTTTACTTAAAGCTTCTGCGAGATATTATGGAGGTCAAAATAAATCAGGAAAACTCTTAGCCAATTATCTTAAAATTAAAAAAGAAAGATCTAAAATTAATTCAATTCTCTCTTCCTCTAATCAAATGCTTTACAAAAATGAAGACATTTTAACAGAATTCACTCGTTTTTATCAAGAACTCTATACACCTGATTCCTCCACTTCTCAAGACTCCATTCTTCACTATTTGTCCTCGATTGCTCTCCCTTCACACCGTAATATTGACTTTTCCTCTTTGGATAAACATATTCAAATACAGGATATTTTCAACGCAATCCGTGCAATTAAACATGGTAAAGCACCGGGCCCTGACGGCTTTACCATTGAGTTCTATTCTCACTTTTCTCAGTTACTTCTTCCTAAACTTCATCAATTGTTTCTTTTCTTCATTTCCTCTAAATCCTCTGGTGGCTCTTTTCAGGATGCTCTAATTTGCCTTCTTCCCAAAGAAAATAAGGATCCCTTAGTGTGTAAAAATTATAGACCCATTTCTTTGATCAATTTAGATTATAAAATGTTTGCAAAACTTTTAGCCCTCCGTTTGGAATCCCTATTACCTCAATTAATTGGTGGAGAACAATGCGGCTTTATCAAGGGTCGTCATATTTCTGATAATATTAGATTATTTTTTAATGTCCTTAGTAAATCTAAATCCTATAAACATTCTCTAGCTGCTATCTCCTTAGGTGCTGAAAAAGCATTTGATCGAGTTAGTTGGCCATTTATCTTCTCCACTCTTTCTTGGTTTGGTTTTGGCAAACCTTTTATTGATTATGTTTCCCTTTTATATTCGTCTCCCAAGTCTTCTATTTTAGCTAATGGCCTTGTCTCTCCTTCCTTTTCTTTATATCGTGGTGTTCGGCAAGGATGCCCTCTTTCTCCTCTCCTTTTCATTATTGCTCTTGAACCTTTTCTGATAAAGATTCGTACAAATTCTCAAATCTCTGGCTTTCAATATGGGGAAAACCATCTCAAAGTCTCTGTTTATGCTGACGACATCTTGCTATTCCTTTCACAGCCTCAGGTTTCTTTTCCTGCTTTCCTCTCGGAGGTGCAGTCTTTCGCTTCCGTTTCAGGTTACAAATTAAACTCTGACAAATGTGAAATCCTTCCCTTAAATAAACTATGTTTCCATGCTGACTATCTTTCTTCTAATTTTAGTTGGAAATCTGATAAAATTAAATACCTTGGTTTATGGTTCACACCCACCATTAAAGAAACAGTCTCCGTTAATTTCAAAGAATTACAATCAACCCTGAAAAATCTTACTTCCAGATGGAATCCTTTGTTCTTGTCTTGGTGGGGTCATTTGGATACGATAAAAATGATGTTGGTTCCTGTGATTCTCTTTTATATCTCCAATATTCCTATAAATATCCCTCTTTCTCAATATAAATTACTTTACTCTATTTTATCAAAATTTTTGTGGAACAATAAGAAACCACGTATGTCTCTTCAGAAACTTAAGTGACCTAAATTTATGGGGGGGAGTCAATTTTCCAGATTTTCACTCTTATCATACTGCCTTTTTTCTCAAACAATCTGCTCTCCTTTTACAAGATGGGGATTCCTCTGATTTACCTTTATGGGTTTCTGTTGAAAAATCTTTTCCACATCCATTTTCTTTTAAAGAATTCTTATCTTTTACATGTAAGCCCTTATCTTTGTCCCTTCCTATTTTCAATAACATTTCAAAACTTTTTCATCCTATTTTCATTTCTTCTAATTCCCCCCTTGATCAATTTCTTCATTCCTCCATTTGGTACAATCGTCATATTCGTCTTCATAATAAGACACTTTTTTGGAAGGATTGGCATGCAAAGGGCCTTCATTGGATCTCTCAACTTTTTCAAGATACTGCTAGCATTTCTTTTGTCACAGCTCAAACGAAATTCTTGCTCCCCTCTTCCTGGGAATCTAAGTTTAATTCTTTAATTACAACGATTCAAACTATTTATCACTCTCTCTTACCTTCTCATATTTCTTCTATTCCTCCTTCTAATATACCTACACTTTTGGAATCCTCCCCTTCAGCTTCCCAATTATATAAACTTTTTCTTCCTCAACCATCCCCTAGAGAGAAAACCGAAGTAGAATTACTTTGGGAGGCCGAGCTCCATTCTACTTTCCCTATCCCTATTTGGAACAAGATTTGGCTAAAATTACGGCGATCCTCCAGGGCAGCCAATACCACCCAAACATTATTTTATATATATAATAGACTTCTTTTTACCCCTGTCTCATTACACAAAATAAATCATTCTCTTCCTTCTTCCTGTTGGTCTTGTTCTTCTGATAATGCTTACTTACGACACGTGTTATTTGAGTGTCGAAATGTTCTCTCTTTTTGGACTCAAGTTTGGAAACAAATAAATGATATTTTTCACACACAAGTCCCCCTTACATTTTCCAACATTTTCTTAGGCAGTATCTCTGCGGACTGGGAATCATTGACCTCTATTTTCTCTATAATAGACCTTTTAATAGCCGTTGCCTTTCAACAAATCACACGAGAATGGAAAAACTCTGCTAACATATCTTATAGAGCCTGGTGGTATGCAGTTTGTTATCATCATAGATTGGATAGGGCATATCTCTCTCCCATTTCCCTTGCAATCAAACGTGACACCCTTTGGCAACCTATAACTACTTTTCTCGACACCTCTGCCATGATTACTTCCTCTCACAATCCTCGTATTGAGGAAGTGCCTAAACCTCCATGATTGTTATTACTTCATTATATGCCTATTGTAACATTTTAATTATTGTTTATTCTTTGTATTTCTATGCTTAATTTTGTGATGCTATTTCTTTGAATTGTGAGTATGAGGATTTTTGGGATTTTTTGTTAAATATTTCTCTCCTCCCTTCTTTCCCTCCCTTCCCCACTTTTTTTTAATTTACTTCACTTATATGTACGATTTTACTCTTGTTTTGTAAATCCTATTGTATTTAATTATTTTGCAAATAAAATCTCTTTAAACAAAAAAAAAAGAAAATGTATTTAAACTATTGTGCTCTGCAATGCATACCTGCCACAATTAGAAGACAAATGCATACTAAAAATACTGTTAGCATGGTTAAAAATCCATATACCATGAAAAGCCCTGTCATTTTATAGGACAGATTAATCTAAACCCCCTCCCTTGGTAATAAAGCTAAATGATTATATAAAAAAGATCTCTGGGATTACTGGCAGACCCCGTACCTTAGCATTCATAGATGGATGTTCTACATCTCAGCAGACACAGTGCTCTTGTCTCAGAACTCTCGTTCCATGTGTCTATTTTGGTCTCCTATGCTAATCTATAGGACAAGACATGTATGCACATAACACAAGAATGCAGCTGTTGTTTGTGTCTAGGTGCTAGACCCTGGCCAGAAAGAATAACAAGGAACATTGTTGTACGACCTTGTCGGTGGTGCTCAGACTAAATCCCAGGAAAAGAACAGAACGCGAAAACCTAAGCAGGTTCCATTTGAAAGTACAATGTTGCACAAAAACAAGCGTGTTTATATAGTAACGTGTGCAAAGGAAAAGTAAGTCCTACAACGTGCACAGTTAGGCTAAGGTAGGGAAAAACTACAATGGGCCATGAAGGAAACACATGACAGGTTGTGCTTACGGCCTGATGACCTATATTCCACAAATGATTTAGAAGCCTAATGTTGGTGATTGTAAAGATAACCAGTGTTTTTGATTTTTCTCTGTAGGAATGTGTGAAAATATCTAAAATATGGCAAAATGGTTTTATTTTTTCCCAAATAATTACATCAACTTCTCCGATTTCAACGACGTCTTTTGTTGATTTAATAGGATAACAGTTTTCAAGGATTCCCAATGCAGATCTCTTCTGTAGTAACTATGTATCACAAGTGCTCAAAAAAGGACACTGTGGACTGTGAGGGACTTATACTCTAGGCATTCAAGATGGCCACTCCCATGTACTCCTTCTTGCCTTTAGTCAGGTGCCTAATGTAGCGCGTTATGTTATGTGTATTTGTAAAGCACCTTATCACCCAGAAGGATATTCAGGCACTGTGCAGGTGTATGTGTCTATCCTGCCTATTGTAGGCTAGTTAATCAAAAAGCTAGGTCTTCAGATTCTTGCAGAATTCAAGAAGAGAGGAGGAGGCCATTCCATGCTTTAACAGGAATGTAAGTGAGGTATGAGAGCACCCGTTGCCTTAATCTGGTTCTGTGTAGAATGTGTGTGAGTAGGAGTCCTGCAGAGTGGAGGCATCTGGGTGGTTGATGGAAGGAGATGAAACTGTTCAGATAGATGGGCTCTAAGTTGTCTAGTGCCTTGAATGTGTGAGGAGTTTGGGATGAGCGCGCTTGTGTATCGGGAGCCAGTGGAGCTCCATGAGCTGAGTTGTGATGTGAGTTCTTTGTGGGAAGTTAAAAATGAGTCTGGCTGCCAAGTTGTGGATGATTTGCAGTTTTCAAGGGAATTGCTTGGTGATCCTGGCATAGATAGTTTTCCCGTAGTCCAACTTGCTGGTGACTAGGGCATGAGTGACAGCTTTTGTAGTGTTGCTTGGGAGCCATTTGCAGATCTTCAGGGGCTGGAAGTAGGATTTAGAGATGGACTTTACTTGTGCGGTCATATCCAGTTTGATGTTGATGAATATTCTGAGGTCCCTGGAGTGGGTGCCGGTGGGAGTGTGGGTCCGAGTTTGGCTGGCCACCAGTTGAAATCCCATGAGGTGTTCTTGCAGAAGATCACTACTTCTGTGTTGAGCTTCAGGCAGTTGGCTTTCATCCAGTTAGCCAACTCGGTCATGCAGGCGGGGAACTTGTTTTTTGTGTTGAGGTTCTTGTCCAAGAGGGGAGTATGAGTTGCGAATCATCGGCATAGGAGAGGATGTTGATGTCGTGTGCGCAGATGACGTTGGCCAGTAAGATTTCTGGCAAATGAGTTATAGTTACTTAAGGGCGAAAATAGTTACTTGAAATAACTATAACTGATGAATTTCAGTGGTATTGTTAGTTTACAATGGTATGTTTTAACTGACATTTTCACCTAACTATAATGTCCCTTTAATGTCCCTTTAACCAATTTTGATTTCAGTACATTTTTAAGGCTTTTTTTTCAAATGTAAAGTAAGATATAATTACAATTCCTAACTATAACATCACTATAGCCTTTCATTTTATTCAGAGACTTTCTATGTTTTTTTAAATGTAAAGTAAGATGTCCATCACCGTGCGCAGAAGGGCGTTGGCCACAAAGCCTGGCCTGTGACTAGGCCCTGTGGCCAACCCACTTAAAGGGAGCCAACCCCACGCAGCACATGGCCTTTGGTCATGCGGTGGGTGGTTGCCCACAGGGCCTGGCCGGTGGCCATGCACTGTGGCCAACCCTCTAGCAGGCAGCCAACCGCATGCTGCGCACAGCCTCAGCCTTGCATGCCAAGTGGTTGGGAACCCCATCCCATGGGGCATTTTTTTTTTAAGAGGAGGGAGGCAAACTGGTCCCCCTCCCCAAGCCACTTTGGGCCCCAGGGATCTCCATCCTCCAGGGCCAAGTAGTATTTGTAAAGAGGAAGGGCTCACATGGCCCCCTCTCCAAACCAGAAGGAGCCCTGGGGACCACATGCCCTGTGGCCTTTAAAGGGAGGGGGTGCATGGTGCCCCTCTCCAAGCGAATAATGGCCCCAATAGGGCCCCACTCCCCAAGACTTATTAGGGCCCGGGACCCAATCACTCAGGGTCAGATGCTATTATAAAGGGGAGATGGCTGCGCGACCTCCCTCACTGCCAGCGCCTACTGTGGCCCCAGGGACCCCGTCCCCTGGACATTTCGTAAGTATATGTGGGTGCCCTGGGGTGGCTGAATTTCTCTGTCCCGGAAAGCCCATCCCTGGGACAGAGTAGTTTGCCCGCACTGCTCCTGCTAACAGGAGCATTTCTAAATATCTCACTGGATCAGAGCAGATATGCCTTCCCTGCCCACGCTGCTGAAGACAGGGAAGGCATGTTTGCTCCCGCCTGGTGGAATATTTAAAAATGCTCCCGCTGTGTGGGAGCAGAGCAGGCAAACTACTCTGTCCCATGGATGGGCTCTCCGGGACAGAGTAAATGACCCGGCTCCAGGTTCATAACAAGCTCAGGGAGGGCTCCTTACCTTTTTAGTTTACTTTGGCCCTGGGGATGGGGTCTCCAGGGTCTTTTAAGACTCGGGGAGGGGGGACCTACTGGGGCCACTATTGGCTTGGAGAGGGGTGCTGTGCGGCCCCCTGCCCCAAATAAACATTCTGCACCGCCACCCAGGCCCCTAGAGTGGACGCATTAATCCACTAAGCCACCAGAGCCGGGGTTTTTGGCCTCCAATGACCGTCAGCAGCCAAGGGGACTTCATCCCCCAACCAGTAGTGCGCCAGGAGGCACGTTTGCAGAATGGTTGAGAAAGGGGGTGGGGCCTCCAACAAGGTCTGAGCAATCCCTCTATGGGGGACTTACTTGTGGCAACAATAGGGGCTCTTGGCCCCCAACAACCTTCGGCAGCTATGAGGACTTCATCCTCCAACCAGTAATGCCCGAGAGGTGCATTTGCAGAGTGGTTGCTAAAGGGGTCAGTGCCTCCGACAAAGTCAGAGTCATTCCTACTGTAGGGGTCTTACTTGTAGTTGTTATTTAGCCCCGGGGAAGTGGTGGTCCCCGGGGCTCAGGGGGTCTGTACAGCCCCCTCATTAATCTTTCTTTAGCCCCAGGGAGGTGGTCACCCCCGGGCTTATAGAGCTCATAGATGGGGGCCTGTGCGCCCTCTCCTTTTTTAAAAAATGCCCCAGGACCTGGCCCACCCAGGGGCTCATTTAGAAACAAGTGCGGGAGACCGCGCTTGTTATTTTTTTCAATTTCGTTGCAAATCTGAGGATCCACCCAATTTGTGCCAAAATTGAAAAAAGAAAGGTTTTTAATCCCCAGCTGGGTCCCTCTGGGATCCCAACACCACATCTAGGGGGGTCAGGGTATTCCTACCCTACCTGCTTTTCATTATTTAAAAAACTTTTGTGGGCAAGATGGCTGCCAACACTTCCAGTGTTGGCAGCCAATCAGATTACAGCACAGGGACTATCGGATCCGTGGAGGATCTGCGTCCCTATACACCTATATTTTTTTACCATTAATATCTCTAAAACTGCTGAACGGATTTACACCAAATCACAAAAAGCACTCTTTCTGGACCAACATCTAGCTTTCTGCCAAATTTGGGCTCATTCCGTTCATCAGTTCTGGCTGTAGTCATGTTCAAAATCCCTATGGGAAAATACATTGGAAAATGTGTTTTGGGACCCCTCTTTTTCTCGGCCCCCCACTTGACGGATCACCCCAAAATGTTAAACACATCAGCTGAACCGACTAAAGTATACATTTTAAAAACATTGTGAAGATTTATGAAGCGGCGCCAAAGTTATAGGCAAAACAAAAAACGTCCTTTCTATAGAAACTAGGTGCTAACTATAACTACCTACAGGCGACCGCCAGTAGTTACTATCTATCTATCTATCTATCTATCTATCTATCTATCTATCTATCTATCTATCTATCTATCTATCTATCTATCTATATCTCTCTCCCTATACATTACCTACTGGCGGTCGCCAGTAGGTAGTTATAGTTAGGACCTACTATCCATAGGAAATTCGTAACATTCTTTTCCCAATAACTTTGGCGCCGGTTGACGAATCTTCGCGAAATTTTCAAAACTTATGGCCCGCTCCGGTCAGCTCCTATCCTGAAAGTTTCGGGGTGATTCGGCAAGCGGGGGCCGAGAAAAAAGGGGGTTCCCAAAACGTGTTTTCTCCATGTTAATTCCCATAGGAAACTTTAGCCACGGCTACAGCCTGAACTGCTGAACGGAATTACACCAAATTTGGCAAAAAGGTAGTGCTTGGTTCAGAAAGCGCCCTTTTTTTAAAATTGTAAATCTGTTCAGTAATTCCAGAGAAATTCAAAAAATAAGAGTCAAAAAATCAATTTCCCATAGGAAACTTTATGCAAGGCTACAGCCGAAACTACTGAACGGATTTACCCCAAATTTGGCAAAAAGGTACTGCTTGGCTCAGAAAGCGACCTTTTTAAAAATGGTGTAAATCCGTTCAGTAGTTGCTGAGAAAATCAAAAATAAAAGTTTTGATATTTAGAGGCACAGAGGATCCGCGGACCCTCCCGACCACGAGCTTTATTCAAATTGGCTGTCAACACTCCAAACCAGGAAGTGTTGGCAGGCATCTACCGAGTCACAAGAAAACAGAGAAACAGTCGCGTAAAACAAGAAAAGGGGGCAGGGTAGAAACACCCTGACCCCCTAGGCCTGCTCAGGGGTTCCCACAAGGACCCCCAGGGCCCAAAAAAGCATTTTTGTAAAAATAAAAATGCCGAGATGCGCGGAGGATCTGCGGATCCAGCCGCGAAAATAAAAAAAACGAAGCGCGGGCTTCCGCGCTTCGTTATTAATTAGCCCCCGGGTGGGCCAAGTCACGGGGGCATGTAAAAACATGTGTGGGGGGGCCCCAATCCCCCCACACTGCCCCGGGGACCACCAACCCCCGGGGCTTTGCACAAATATTTGCGGGGGGCACACGGCCCCCCCGCAGCCCTGGGGACCGCCATCCCCCGGGGCTTTGTTTTTTTATGTGTGGGGGGGCCTCCAAGCCCTGGGGACCGCCACACCCCGGGGCTTTCATTAATAAATTTGCGGGAGGCACACGGCCCCCCCGCTGCCCCGGGGACCGCCACCCCCGGGTCTCTTATTTTTTTAATAATACCTGTGTGGGGGGGCTCGAGCCCCCCCACACGCCCCGGGGACCGCCACCTCCACGGGGCTCTAATTATTCAAATTTGGGGGTCTGGAACGGACCCCCAAGCCCCGGGGACCACCACCTCCCGGGGCTTTGCCAATGGTGGGAGGGGGGCCACGCGGCCCCCCTCCTGGAGCCAGTGATGGCCCTGGGGACCGCCACCCCCCAGGGCCGGCTCCTGCAGTGTCTCGGGGTGCCCACCCCCGGGACACTGCTGTTTGCAATGACAGGGCGGGAGCCTCGCGGCTCCCGCCCTGTCACTGCAAACTGCTTTGCTTCATTGAAGCGAGAGCAGGGAAACCTGCTCTCGCTTCAATGAAGCAAAGCAGAATTGCTTTTCCACACGGGGAGCTGCATGTCAGCAGCTCCCCATGTGGAAAAGCAATGCCGGCTCCCGCAGGACGCGGGGAGCCGGCGGGACCGTGGGGCATTGGGGCTCCCCCCACGGTCCCCAACGAGAGGCCAGGCCCCGGGGGATGGGGTCCCCGGGGCCAATAGAGGCCTCAGGAGGGGGGCCACGCAGCCCCCCTCCATAAAAAAATAAAAACAAAATCTGGCCATGCCCCGGGGGATGGGGTCCCCGAGGCCGGAATTTGCCACGGGAGGGGGGCCCACGCGGCCCCCTTCCCGTTCATTTTTTTGTTTTTTTTATTAAAAAAGGGGTCAGGCCCTGGGGGATGGGGTCCCCAGGGCCCAAAAAGAGTAAAAAGAAGGGGGGCCACACAGCCCCCCTTCCCAAAAAAATAATTTAAAAAAACACTCGATCGCCCCCTCCCAGCAACACTCTGCAAACGCGCCCTGTGGCGCGTTTTAAGTTGGGAAATGAATTCCCCTTCAATACTGGGGTCCCTGGGGCCAACTAGCCCACCAGGTACCTCCAGTAAGCGCCACAGGGCTGCGTTGCAGAGAGGTGGTCCAGGCCACGCCCCTTTTTACACCTCTCTGCAACGCAGCTCTGTGGCGCTTACTGGAGGTACCTGGTGGGCTAGTTGGCCCCCAGGGACCCTTAGTATTCAAGGGGAATTAATCCTCAACTCAAAACGCGCCACGGGGCGCGTTTGCACAGTGGTGAAGGGAGGGGGCGGGTCCTGAGGTGACATGTGTGCAAACACGCCCTGTGGCGCGTTTTAAGTTGGGGAATTAATTCCTCTTCAATCCTGAGGGTCCCTGGGGCCAACTAGCCCACCAGGTACCTCCAGTAGCGCCACAGAGCCGCGTTGCAGAGAGGTGGCCAAGGCCACGCCCCTTTACACCTCTCTGCAATGGGGCTCTGTGGCGCTACTGGAGGTACCTGGTGGGCTAGTTGGACCCCAGGGACCCTGAAGATTCAAGGGGACTTAATCCCCCAACTTAAAACGCGGCACGGGCGCGTTTGCACAGTGGTGAAGGAAGGGGCGGGGCCTGAAGTGACATGTGTGCAAACACGCCCTGTGGCGCGTTTTAAGTTGGGGAATTAATTCCCCTTCAATCCTGAGGGCCCTGGGGCAATCTAGCCCACCAGATACCTCCAGTAAGCACCAGAGGCTGCGTTGCAGAGAGGTGGTCCAGGCCATGCCCCTTTTACACCTCTCTGCAACGCAGGCCTGTGGCGCTACTGGAAGTACCTGGTGGGCTAGTTGGGCCCCAGGGACCCTCAGGATTCAAGGTGACCTAATACCCCAACTTAAAACGCGCCACAGGGTGCGTTTGCACAGTGGTGAAGGGAGGGGGCGGGGCCTCAGGTGACATGTGTGCAAACACGCCCTGTGGCGCGTTTTAAGTTGGGGAATTAATTCCCCTTGAATCCTGAGGGACCCTTGGGGCCAACTAGCCCACCAGGTACCTCCAGTGCGCGCACAGGGCTGCGTTGCAGAGAGGTGGTCCAGGCCATGCCCCTTTACACCTCTGTGCAACGCAGCTCTGTGGCGCTTACTGGAGGTACTTAGTGGGCTAGTTGGACCCCAGAGACCCTCAGGATTCAAGGGGACTTAATCTCCCAACTTAAAACGGCCACAGGGCTTGTTTGCACACGTCACCTCAGGCCCCCCCCCTCCCTTCACCACTGTCCAAACGCGCCCCGGGGCGCGTTTTAAGAGGAAGTTTTAATCCCCCTGCCCTATTATGTACTAGGGCCTTACAGAGGAGGTCATGCTAATCACAGGGGTACCCCAACGCATAGTGTTCCCTAGTGTATGTAGGTGTTTTCACTGTATTCTAAGTGTCTTTTAGCATAGCACTGGCTCTAGGCCTGGTTAGTCCGAGTCAGTTACCACCAGTACCCGTCTGAAAAAGTTGTGGGCACAGGATGATTTTGCAACAAGGCCTCTTTCTGCTCCTCTGTTGGTTCTTTCTGCACATGTCTTGCTTCTTCCTGCTCTTTTCTTCGTCTTTGTGGACTTCTGTTGCTTCTTTCTGCATTTCTTTTGCTTCTTTCTGTGCGTTTTTTCTTCTTTCTTCACATGTCCTACCACTGTAGGCATAGTTAGAAACTAGCATTTAAAAAACCTTTGAAATTCACTTAAAAACCATAGGTTTCAGGCACGTTATAGTTAGAAATTAGCATTTAAAAAACCTTTGAAATTCACTGAAAAAACCATAGGTTTCAGACACGTTATAGTTAGAAATTAGCATTTAAAAAACCTTTGAAATTCACTGAAAAAACCATAGGTTTCAGGCACGTTATAGTTAGAAATTAGCATTTAAAAAACCTTAGAAATTCACTGAAAAACAATAGGTTTTAGGGACAGTTATAGTTAGTTGGACATTTCACTCGTACAAAACCAGTGAAATTCCCCCGTTATAGTTAGTTCAGCTAACTATAACTCGCGCACCCGCAATGCACTGCTGATGACGTCACATATTACATCACTCATGACATGGTCAGTGACATCACTGATGACATCTCAAATGACATCACTGATGACATCACTGATGACATCATCCATGTGATAATTTCATGCATCTTCTCACACCCTAATATAACTTTTGATACACCCACTCTAAATTACAGACTGCCATTCTCAAAACCATAGACACTCCAACACCACTGACTCACTGATTCTTAGGTCTACACACACATCCACTCACTCACCCGTACAGTCACTCATACTTACGGTCACTCAGTACAGGACTATCATATGCACTCATACACCTATATAGACACTCACACACCGCCACTCATCCATAGAGGTACTCACACACCTAGTCAGTCATGCAAATAATTAATCACACTGCCATTTACTCACCTATACAGTTATACACACACCAGCTCACTTACTCATACAAATACTAGCACATTCTTACGCTCTTATACAATCACTGATACAAGTACACACTCATCCATACAGCCACTCTCACAATCACACACTCTCACTTATAGCCATTTATATACTCCAACACACATATATATTGCCTTTCACATATGTAGTTACTCACACATGTACCACTGAGATATACATTCACTCACTAACACACCCATACACACACTAACCCACCCATACAGTCCATCACAGATGCACTCTTGAAACCATGCACCCAGTGAATCACCCACTCACACATCTATGCACAGAGTCACACACACCCCACCCACACAAACACTCAGGCACCCATACAGATACTCAGACAACCAATCAATAACCCATGTAGACACTCATGTAGCTATTCACAAACCCATGCAGCCGCTTACACACCAACAGACAGACGGATACAGACATTCACACAGTTTAGTCACTAACCCATGCATTCAGTAAGATACGTTTAATCACTCACTTATAGAGTCAGTCACGCACCTACTAAATCATCCATTCAGACACTTATACACCCACTCATTCTTCAATACGCCTTTCCCTATATATATTAAACATATTTAAACTTTACAGAAACACACAGTCACTGGATGATGTCATCAGTGATGTCATCATTGATGTCATTTGAGATGTCATCAGTGATGTCATCAGTGATGTCACTGACCATGTCATGAGTGATGTAATATGTGACGTCATCAGCAGTGCATTGCGGGGCGCGAGTTATAGTTAGCTGAACTAACTATAACGGGGAATTTCACTGGTTCTGTACGAGTGAAATGTCCAACTAACTATAACTGTCCCTAAAACCTATGGTTTTTTCAGTGAATTTCTAAGGTTTTTTAAATGCTAATTTCTAACTATAACGTGCCTGAAACCTATGGTTTTTTCAGTGAATTTGATATATATATATATATATATATATATATATCAAGTGAGGAATTCAAATTCCTACATAATGATTATCCAGTACTCCTTACAATTTACTTTGTACCTAAAGTCCACAAAAATACAACACCCATACCGGGCAGACCGATAATCTCAGCCATAAAAAGTGTGGGCGAGCATATTACGCAATATGTGGACTTCTTTCTGCAGGACTTAGTCAAAGGGCTCCCAACCTATGTAAAAGACACCGGACACTTTTTGGAAAAAATGAGAGAAATCGAATGGACAGATGATTTAATGCTCATCACATTAGACATAGAATCGCTATATACTAGCATCGAACACCACACAGGTCTTAAAGCGGTCAAACATTTCTTGGACACTAGATCTGTAACCTATTACAAACATAACAAAATGTTCTTAGATTTAATTGAATGGTGTCTGTACAATAACTACTTCTATACAAACAGCTCAGGGGCGTTGCGATGGGAGCCTGTTTCCTCCCCAGCTATGCCTGCCTGCATGTTGGCTGGTGGGAGGAACAGGTTCTCAGGACAGCACACTCTGAAATGTATTCTCTACATGTCAAATATTGGCTACGTTTCATAGATGATGTCTTCGTGGTGTGGCAAGGACAGCAGGAAAGTGCAATAAAATTCATCCATGATATCAATATCAATACTGCCAATCTAAAATTTACATCCAATATTAGCAAAACCAATATCGAGTTTTTAGATGTAAAGGTGTACGTAGCTGATGGGAAATTGGAAACAACATTATACCGCAAAGCCACGGCGGGCAATTCAACATTACATGCCAGCAGCTCGCACCCAAAACACCTAAAAAAAGTATCCCATATGGGGAACTTTTGAGACTAAAAAGGATTTGCAGAACACAGACAGAATTTGAACAATGCTCACTAGATGCACTGACAAGATTCCGGAGAAGGGGGTATGATGAAAGCACTCTCAGCAATGCTGAGAAACGAGTAAGGGCTAGATCCAGGGAGTCCCTTATGACATCAGGGGAACAAAATAGAGAAACCACCCAAAGATTACTTACATCCGGGGGACCCAAAAGAACAGACGAAAGTACTCCTAGACTGATTACCACGTTCAGTAAGCAAGAGAGGCAGATGAGGTCCATAATCAAGAAAAACTGGCCAATTGTACTCACGGATGGAGTACTGGCAGCTAGACTTCCCACAGCACCCACATTAACTTACAGGAAAGCAGCTTCCATGAGATCGCAAATAGTCAAAAGCAGCCCTGAACTCAGTTCGAACAACATGTGGCTTAAACCCAGGCAAGGATTTTTCAAATGCTCTACGTGTAGAGCATGTCAATTTGGAGTTAATACAATGCATTACTCTAATCCATTCAGCCCGGGTGAGACTGCCATTAGGGGCAGCTTCAATTGCAGAACAGAATATATGGTATATGTACTGACATGCACCTGTGGCCTAAAATATGTAGGCAGCACAAAGTTACAGGTGCATGTCAGGATATTACAGCATCTACGGGCCGTCGTGAACAACGATACCGCATATCCAGTCGCACGCCACTTTAGGAATGAGCATAACAACGACCTCAAACGTTTAAAATACTATGTTGTAGATGCAGTTCCTAGCCTCCGTAGAGGCGGAAACAGGGAACGCATGCTGTGACAACTAGAGTCACGCATGATCTTGGAGTTCGACTGTAAAGCTCCAAATGGGCTAAACAACACAGAAGATCTCCATAATTTCTTGTAAATAAGTAACAAGAGATGTGGATAACTTCATAACCTCCCACATTAAATATGTATATATAGCTCCATTTATACCATCATATATGTACCACAGCAAAAGTAGAAGCAGGGGTCAATCAATTCATGAGATTCAGAAAAACCACCACCAGATCAAAGCATATCTGTATCATTTAAACACCTCCGAAAATACAGTTATACTTATGAAAATAATTTTAAAACACTATTAACACTGATAAGAAATCATAGTTGTACTAGTATGCACATAGCACTTTTATACACTTAAGCACTTACTTTGGAGCTGCTAAGCACAAAAGCACTTTATAATCATTATACCTTTACAATACAAAAAACAAGAGAAAAACAGGCGCTTCACTTTACGATAGGATGTGTTTTGTGTAGCAATTTTAAGGTTGTTGAGAATTAATACCCATTTTAGCATTCATGCGGTCATATAAGTATATGTTGACATAACATAACAATGGGGTTTACTAAAGAAGCAATATATATTTCATGTGCATAGGAACAGCATCTTTTTATATGGAGGATGTAAATGTTTTAATGTGTGTATATACAAAATCTATGGATTTAATTATTTATTTATATACATTGATAATACATATTTATTGACTTTAAAAAGCTATTTTTAGACTTGTCGTAATAACAATGTGGTCGCAAAAAAGTAAAAGTAAAAATGAGATAATACGAGAAAAAGAAAAACATAAATATCATTACGAGCACTCCAAAAAAATAGACTATCCCTGGGAGAAGTAAAAGATGAAGTATTTCTTCTATGGTGTTGATCATGTGACACAGGGGTGTGTGTAATATAAGACAAGCCGTACAACGTTTCCGTATGTGATCAAGGTCACTTGTTGACCGAAACGCGTCAGATTTTGAAACCTGTGAGCAAATAAAGAAATTTTGCATGATACACACTGAAGTTCGTTGCTCTCTTCTCGCCGAAAGGAAGTGCAGGAGGACATGTGGTAACTCGAATACGATGCAGGGGTTTATTGCTTCCGGATAACGAACCCCCTCCCCAGAAGAAGGCAGCAGCCCACCAAAGCAAACACGAGGATCCAGGAGGAGGCATTGGCAGCAGCCCCCTGTTGCAGCTACGAGACACAGCACCGGTCAAGACACGGCATCGGCAGGGTCTGAGGACCCGTCGGAGGCGGTATCAAGGCAGTGAGTGAATCAGCAAGAGGCACAGGTGGGGAGGTGCGGTAGGCAGAAAGGCAGCCGGCGGTTCTATTACACTACGCAAGGCACTCACGGATTAGGTTTCAAAATGTCAGCGGACGCAGTACAGGAGAGAGAGGCAGCGGCGGATGAACTCTTCAGCAACCTGCCCAAAGCATCTACGAGTGGTCAATTAAAAAACGTATGCGCAAAAAGCAAAGATACGGATGCTAAATCACTGTTAAAAGCCTTAGAGAAGTGTATGCGTAACGAGATCACCAAATGGTGGGAGCACAAATCTTTAACAAGATACGAAGAAGCGGGAAGAGTCCCTCGAGGGCTAAGAATACTTCTAGCACCCAGTTTCGACAACCCTAACCCCGACATGCTAAAAGAATGGGGAGAGAGCAATTTAGCGGCATCTATGAACCTGGTATAGATCCTGATAAAATATGCTGAGATCAACCGTCAAGTACTGATAAGTGAAATTGACAACATCAATGAAGAATTGGGCAAAATAGAAACAACTGAATATATCACAAAAACACGGAAAGATATCCAAGAACCTCTAAAGAAACAAGAAGAAAAAATCAAAATCCGAAAGGCTTGCAAGTTCGCACGAGACAAGACAGATTACGAGCAAGGCCAAATTTTCACCTTTGCACGCAAATATGACAATGCCAAACAGATGCGGTTCAACAATAGGCCCAAAACTACCGCACCGGCTGACACAGCAGGAGCAGGGGGTGTAATAAATGATGCATCATCAACATCTGAGGTAAATTCACTCACAAGTGAAACGGAGTCAGAAAGTGGAAGCTCCAGTTACCAAAGCGAACAGCTTGGCAGAAACAAACTGAGCCTGGAAGAAGGGCTAGAGTTTTTTATCGTTGGATCGCCGGCAGACCCGGAGACCCCAAAATCAAAAGAAGCAAACAGGAAACGAAGAAACGCAAGGAGACGAGCAAGGCGGAAAAGGAGGAAACACAAAAACCCAAAAAACACAATGGCGCAGAAAATAGAAATGGACGACAACACGATAATCAATCTGTCGACCATGATACTGACACAAGCAGAACAGCAACTGCTATCGCTGGGACTTACTTTCAGCCCAGAAAGTAACTTCAATTACGGACGTACCAGGGTGGATATCTTTTGTTTTATACGCAAACTAAAGCTAATGAAATTTTTCACTATAGAGGAGGGAACAGAACAAGCAAAGGCGGCCAAGAAAACCATCAATACGGATAGAGAATCGCTCCAAGTATAGGATATTCCAACCCTGTTAACTCTGCACGAGTTAAGCAATGAAATCAACATGGACAGACTGGACACTACAAACACTGGGTCAACCCAGGAAAGATTACAAGACATGAATATAGCTCAGCAAAATGCGGGCAAAAGCCCATTTAAGCCCAAATCAACATTCCTCCCAGTCATGCCAAAAGATGCTATTGACATTTTCCATGAGAGGATAACGGAAGACATAAAAAACTGTACTATAAAGTGCAACACAAAAAACGTATGAAACACTACAAAGAGATACAATATGCGAACTTGATCAAAAAACTAAGGAACAATCATGAAGTGGTTATAAATAAATCCGATAAGGGCGGAAATATAGTGATATGGCCCAAAACAGAATATCTACAGGAAGCCCAACGACAATTAAACAATCAAGAATGCTACGAAAGAACTAATATAAAAGAATACAAGGCAAAAGAAGGATTTAAAAAAGACCTATATCAATGGAAAAGAGAGGGATTAATATCAAGTGAGGAATTCAAATTCCTACATAATGATTATCCAGCACTCCCTACAATTTACTTTGTACCTAAAAATACAACACCCATACCGGGCAGACCGATAATCTCAGCCATAAAATGTGTGGGCGAGCATATTACGCAATATGTGGACTTCTTTCTGCAGGACTTAGTCAAAGGGCTCCCAACCTATGTAAAAGACACCGGACACTTTTTGGAAACAATTAGAGAAATCGAATGGACAGATGATGTAATGCTCATCACATTAGACATCGAATCGCTATATACTAGCATCGAACACCACACAGGTCTTAAAGCGGTCAAACATTTCTTGGACACTAGATGTGTAACCTATTACAAACATAACAAAATGCTCTTAGATTTAATTGAATGGTGTCTGTACAATAACTACTTCATGTTTGGAAAAGATCTATACAAACAGCTCAGAGGCGTTGAGATGGGAGCCTGTTTCTCCCCCAGCTATGCCTGCTTGCATGTTGGCTGGTGGGAGGAACAGGTTCTCAGGACAGCACACTCTGAAATGTATTCTCTACATGTCAAATATTGGCTACGTTCAATAGATGATGTCTTCGTGGTGTGGCAAGGAGAGCAGGAAAGTGCAATAAAATTCATCCATGATATTAATATCAATACTGCCAATCTAAAATGTACATCCAATATTAGCAAAACCAATATCGAGTTTTTAGATGTAAAGGTGTACGTAGCTGATGGTAAATTGGAAACAACATTATACTGCAAAGCCACGGCGGGCAATTCAACATTACATGCCAGCAGCTCGCACCCAAAACACATAATAAAAAGTATCCCATATGGGGAACTTTTGAGACTAAAAAGGATTTGCAGTACACAGACAGAATTTGAAAAATGCTCATTAGATGCACTGACAAGATTCCGGAGAAGGGGGTATGATGAAAGCACTCTCAGCAATGCTGAGAAACGAGCAAGGGCTAGATCCAGGGAGTCCCTTATGACATCAGGGGAATAAAATAGAGAAACCACCCAAAGATTACTTACATCCGGGGGACCCAAAAGAACAGACTAAAGTACCCCTAGACTGATTACCACGTTCAGTAAGCAAGAGAGGCAGGTGAGGTCCATAATCAAGAAAAACTGGCCAATTGTTCTCACGGATGGAGTACTGGCAGCTAGACTTCCCACAGCACCCACATTAACTTACAGGAAAGCAGTTTCCATGAGATTGCAAATAGTCAAAAGCAGCCCTGAACTCAGTTCGAACAACATGTGGCTTAAACCCAGGCAAGGATTTTTCAAATGCTCTACGTGTAGAGCATGTAAATTTGGAGTTAATACAACGCATTACTCTACTCCATTCAGTCCGGGTGAGACTGCCATTAGGGGCAGCTTCAAATGCAGAACAGAATATGCGGTATATGTACTGACATGCACCTCTGGCCTAAAATATGTAGGCAGCACAAAGTTACAGGTGGATGTCAGGATATTACAGCATGTACGGGCCATCATGAACAACGATGCTGCATATGCAGTCGCACGCCACTTTAGGAATGAGCATAACAACGACCTCAAATGTTTAAAATACTATGTTGTAGATGCAGTTCCTAGCCTCCGTAGAGACGGAAACAGGGAACGCATGCTGCGACAACTAGAGTCACGCATGATCTTGGAGTTCGACTGTAAAGCTCCAAATGGGCTAAACACCACCGAAGATCTCCATAATTTCTTGTAAATAAGTAACAAGAGATGTGGATAACTTCATAACTTCCCACATTAAATATGTATATATAGCTCCATTTATACCATCATATATGTACCACAGCAAAAGTAGAAGCAGGGGTCAATCAATTCATGAGATTCAGAAAACCCGCCACCAGATAAAAGCATATCTGTATCATTTAAACACCTCCGAAAATACAGTTATACTTATGAAAATAATTTTAAAACACTATTAACACTGATAAGAAATCATAGTTGCACTAGTATGCACATAGCACTTTTTATGCACTCAAGCACTTACTTTGGAGCTGCTAGGCACAAAAGCACGTTATAATCATTATACCTTTACAATACAAAAAACAAGAGAAAAACAGGCGCTTCACTTTACGATAGGATGTGTTTTGTGTAGCAATTTTAAGGTTGTTGAGAATTAATACCCATTTTAGCATTCATGCGGTCATATAAGTATATGTTGACATAACATAACAATGGGGTTCACTAAAGAAGCAATATATATTTCATGTGCATAGGAACAGCATCTTTTTATATGGAGGATGTAAATGTTTTAATGTGTGTATATACAAAATCTATGTATTTTATTATTTATTTATATACATTGAGTTATACATATCTATTGCCTTTAAAAAGCTAGTTTTAGACTTGACGTAATAACAATGTGGTCGCCAAAAAAGTAAATGTAAAAATGAGATAATACGAGAAAAAGAAAAACATAAATTTCATTACGAGCGCTCCAAAAAATAGACTATCACTGGGAGAAGTAAAAGATGAAGTATTTCCTCTATGGTGTT